>JAECXO010000025.1:0-1205000 GCA_018152825.1 Scaptomyza hsui
TTTGAGCTACAGCCACCAAAGATGCTTCCATCTGCCTGTTACATACTTTTGCACAAAACCAATATACCCCTTTTACCCATTTTATGGGTGCGGGGTATAAAAAGGAACAGAATGAGCCCGGCAAGGTTTGTAAGCTAATACGTGGCCATACTGCTATTTAAACATGATTCGCATTTTCCAAATCAAAAATGTAATCATTGGTAACATGTGGCTTTTGGAAACGGAAAGAGTTGTCGATTTTTTAACCAACTTTTACTGCCTGTGTGGGTTAGGAGGATGAACTAAAGAAAAACCAGAAGTTGTGTTTAAGCAAGTTGCTGATTTCGTGACGTCAACATAGACTGATACATTTTTGTGCTGTTTGCATTTTTCTTGGTGATTTGTGTGCAAAATAGCACCACATTATTTTTTAAACAAGGCACCACCAAACTTGTCTCATTAAAAAGGGACTTCACATGACTAAACCAAGAGCACAAATTTCATTAAATTCAAACAGCGCGCCACAGCTGATGTCTATGATGACGTAAATGCGCACAAGATGTATTTAAGACCGCTTACACACGGTGCTTTTTTGAAGCATGCATTCTTGTTGATTTTCTTTTGAAAGTTGCTTTGAGTTGCAGCTCACTTCTACACGTTGCTTCTAGTTGCTGCTTCTTTTCTATAAAATTTTCGATTTACAATCCATATGCCTAATGTTAGACCCGTTTTACACGATGAAGTTTTTGCTACTGAAACATTCGCTTGTTGGCAAAGGGAGTAGAGGGGTAACAACTGCAAGCAATGCAACATGACTTTTGTAGGAAGGATTTATTTTTCTCATTGCATGTAAATACAGAGTTGCACAGTGTTTGATGCGAATAATAAAGTTATCGATACGACAAATCAGAGTTGCATTTACAAAGAAACAATTGAATCAAAAAGTTCATCGTGTAAATGCGAGCAGATTTGCGAAGAAGTTTTAAAGCAGAATGAAAAAATAAATCATCAGAAAAGTTCATCGTGTAAAACGGGTCTTAGTAAGATTTAAT
The DNA here is from genome assembly GCA_018152825.1 of Scaptomyza hsui. Classification (NCBI taxonomy): domain Eukaryota; kingdom Metazoa; phylum Arthropoda; class Insecta; order Diptera; family Drosophilidae; genus Scaptomyza; species Scaptomyza hsui. The sequence continues at coordinate 1,032 of JAECXO010000025.1, forward strand.
GCTGCTGGTATTGCGTTACCTTGTCACCTTAAACATTCACAACAAATTAAAAAATTTTAAATTATTTTTGAAAATAACAGCGCTGCGGGCAAGAAATCCGAATGAGCACAAAAGGTAACGCACGTTTTACCAACACTGCTTTCCTCACCTCCCTTGCCAACAAGCCCAAAGAAGCTGCTTCAATATAGCATCGGGTGTACGCGGTCTAAGCGGTCTTACAAGGTGCGAAAGGGAAAGTGACATTTTCTGCTCTCTTGCTTTTAAGCTATGAGTGTGAGGGAGATAGTTTTCGATTTTGCTGAGTGACTGGGCTAGCTGGTACCGAAATTTTAGCGAGCTGTCAAATTTAAGTCCCATATTTCATTGGTTCACAATTTCCTAATTTAATATTTTATTGTTATGGATAACATGTGGCGGTAAACTTCAACCAGCACTATCAACACTAATAGTGCATTAACACTGGCGCCGCTAAAAAAGCCTTAGTGGTTAGCGGCCATGAATCTAAGAAAAACAGATTGCGCATTCGCTGTGTCAAAAAAAAATTCTACTGCGCATCTACGTCACAGTAGACTGCAGATGTGGCGCGCAGTTTGAATTCAATAGAATTTGTATGAGAAAATATTACTTTTAATGCAATGTTAAAAATTAAACAAGTAAGAAGGCTCTAGTCGAGATTTCCCGACTAGGAGATACCCCGAACCCTGTACATAACGCGTACAGCCATTGTCTGTATGCATCTGTGACTAAACCTTAATCTTCGATATCTCGACGCGTTCATACCTACAGACGGACAGACGGACATGGCTATATCGACTCGGCTGTTTTTTTTTTTTTTTTAACATAACAATATATATCTTTATTCATTTGTAGTTTTCTGTTACTATTAATAATACCTTTTACTACAGTGTAATGTTAGTTTCAAAAGAATATATACATATGTACATACTTAATCCTAAATTATAGGGTGATAGAGTGGGAAAAGGGGAAGATTAAAGGGTTCTATGGGACAGGTCGGATGGGTGAGTTTTTTTGAGTCTCCTACTCATGATTACTCCGCTGGTACGTCTCCGTTCTAGGAGCCTCCGCGCCAGCTGATTTGGGTGATGTGCGAGTTTGTGCAAGTAAGCAGTAGCTTGGCGGTTTATCACGTCTCCGATCCTCGGTACATGGAGTTCTTTGTCGATGTCGCCAAGCCGCACCAGAGATTCTTCGCAAAATTTGGGACTGGGCTACTCTTATTTTGCTGAGATTCGACTTTGCCGCTATGCCGTATACTTGGATGCCATATCTCCAAATGGGTGCCAGAATTACTTTATAAATAAGCGTCTTGTTCGAGATCGAAAGTTTATTCTTTGCGTTTAGAAGCCAAGCTATACTGCTCGCTTTATTCTTGAGTCGTTTGACAGTGTCCGTTATATGGCGTTGAAAATTTAGACGTTTATCCAGAGTGACTCCAAGATATTTGTGGGCATCTTTCTGGTCTAATACTTGGCCAAGTAAGAATACCCCGGGAGAGGTTTGCTTCCTGAGACTGTATGTGACAGATACACACTTTTCAGGGTTTATGGCAATGTTCCATCTACAGGCCCAGTTCTCAAATTTTTTTAGGTAAATCTGGAGGAGATCTGTAGCAGTGTATACGCATTTGTCTCTGGCCAGAACCGCAGTGTCGTCTGCAAAGGTGGCAACAAGTAAATTGTTCGGCATGTTGTCAGCTGAAGGCATGTCGTGCGTATACAGGCTGTAGAGGGTTGGCCCTAACACGCTACCCTGGGGTACACCAGCTCGGACTGTCTTTTGTTGAGAGGAAACCCCGTCCTGAACAACTTTAAAGGATCGCTCATGTAGGAAGCTTCTGACAATGAGGTAGAGCTGTGGGTTGAGTAGCTCTTTAAGTTTATGCAGGAGTCCTGCATGCCACACTCTGTCAAATGCCTGCTGGATGTCCAGATAAGCTCCAACGACGTACTCCTTTTCGTGGAATCCCTCCAGAACAAAGTTAACAACTCGGTGCAGCTGCTCGGGCGTGCCGTGCCTGAGCCTAAATCCAAATTGAAATTTTGGGATTGCGTTTTTAACCGCCCTGGTTTCAAGGATCCTTCTTAGGATACACCTCTCCAATATTTTGCCAAAAGCTGGCAGGAGGCTTATCGGACGGTACGAATCAAGCTCATCTGCTGGTTTCCCACTTTTATGTAGCATGATGATGTTGGCCTTCTTCCAGGCGCCTGGGAAATGTCCGAGTCGAAGAGCGGAGTTGAATATCAAAACGAGGAATAACAAAGCTCTGCGAGGGAGCAGCTTGATGGAGCGATTATCAAACCGGTCCTCGCCCGGAGCCTTGCCATTGCGAAGCTCTTTTATTTCCTCTTCCACTTCGGTAAGGGTGATAGGAGCTACAGGAAGGGCCATCTGCAATGGGGTTTCTAGAGATTCGGCAACTAGCTGTACTCTTCTTGGCGATGATGTCTCAAACGGCTGGAATCTTTCTTCTAGGTTTTTCGCAAATGCTTCGACTCTATCCTGGGGGGATCTTGCCCAAGAACCATCTGGGTTTCGGACTGGGAATTTCGGTGAAACTTGCCTTTTAAACCTCCTCGTAAGCTTCCAGAGCGCAAAACTTGAACTTTCATCGGGAGTAGCTTTCTCCAGGAAGGCATCTGTGGCTTCTCTTTTTAGAATGGCTAATACTTTTTTCACCCTGTTAGAGATCCTTCCATATAGTCTACCGATCGCCGGGTCATTGGTTCTGATGAACTCGCGTCTGAGGCGTTTCTTAAGCGTTAGGAGGCCTACTGCTTCCGAAGAGAGGGTGAGGTTGCTACGTCTACAGGGGGTTGTACCAGCTGGGGCCGCAATTTGGGCTGCGTTCTTAGTCTTGTTAATAAATGTTTCGACAGCTTTATCGACATCTTCCGGCGTGCTTAACTCCGTGTTGAGATTAAAAGCATTGTTCATTACGTCTTGGAAGAGTCTAATGTTGGCACCAGGAGAAACAAGCCTCGTCATTGGAGTAGTTCGCTGAGGCGACATTGATAGAGAAGCAACCAAGGGCAAGTGATCTGATGAAAGATCATACTCTTCTCGCACCGAGAGCAGACTGCTAGCTATACCCTTGTACATGAAGAAGTCGATGCACGTGGGCGTATCCCTCCTATTACACGGGTAGCAGGTGGGTCTACCAGTGGCTAGCACTTGTGTTGCACTGCTGGTAAGACAGTCATGAAGCGCAACACCTCTAGCATTTGCCATCATACTTCCCCAGAGTCGATGCTTAGAGTTGAAGTCGCCCCCGACGATAAATTTTTGACCAAGCTTATTAAGTAGACTGCTAAACTCAGAGGTACTCCATGGCAAACCTGGTGGAAGGTACGCAGCAGCCACAGCGATTTCACCTAAATTAGTGGATACGATGACAGTTGCCATCTGTATGTGATTAGTCATAATTGGTTGCTGGTGATAGTGCACTAGTCCCTGCCTGATTAGCACACATGCTCCGCCTCTGGGACGCCCTCCAGGGTGATCTGCTCGATAACATGTGTAACCTGCCATGTTGAAGTAGGAACCATTGTGTAAGAAAGTCTCTGAGATAAGCATGATGTCGATTTCATGCTTGGTCAGAAACACCTTTAGCTCGTTAGTATTTGGGATGATACTACGAGCGTTCCATGTACCGAGGCGCAGCACAGTAGCCATCAATTGTGCTGCTTCCCCGGCTTGGAACCTCTGAGTTCCTTGATCACCTCTAACAGTTCAGCAACTGTTTTCTGAAGACCTGCAATGGTCTGTTGCATGGAAATTATGGTCTGAGCTAGTGAGCCATCAAGTGCTATATTATCATGTTGCTGTGGTTGCTTTGGTTTTGCCACATGTTGGTGTAGTTGGTCAGTACCCTGAACTTGCTGGTAGCTTGTATTAAAGGAAGAATTCCTGTGTTGATGTGAGCTATTTCTATCAAATCTTGTGCCCTGTAGCCCAGAATTTGACACATCGGCGTACGACAGACCATGTCGCACAATTGAAGTTGGGATTACCTGCTGCTTGAAAGTACGCGTGGGCTGAGAGTAGCCTTCACGCATCACGGGACCAGTATTAACTCCGGATTTACGGCTTTTGAGCCGTTGGACGTGTATTCTGCAGCTCTTACTAGTTGCTTCATGGTTTCCCTGACAATTGACGCACACCAGGTCGCCATAAGTTTTTGCCTGGCACAGGCTAGAACCGGTCCAGTGAGGCTTACTGCATCTACCACACCTGGGCTCCTTGGTGCAATAATTCTTGGTATGATCAAAACCAAAGCAACGGTAACATTGACGCATGTCAATATTCTTTCTCGGCATCTCCACTCTAACCCTTTGTCGACCAATTTTATTGATCTTTAGAGCCTCCCTATTATTGTGGGCCCTTTTGAGATCTATAAACCAAACATTTTGGCCTGGAGCTGCGGATGGAACATTTTCCGAGTGGTTCTCACTAAGTGATTTTGGTTTCGGATTGTACGTATTCACCACAGAGTGCCCATGGGAGGTGAATACAGATTTTATTTGCTCAGTAGGGGTAGATGCAGCCAAGTTGCATACCACCACTCTGAAGGCTCTGTCCTCAGGGAGGCAGAAGTGTGTATATTGAAGTTTTACTTCAGAAAGCTTTTTTGTGATGGCTCTGTGAGCATCAGAGTCGCGAGCGTATATGCGCAGATTGCCATTGCGAGCAACCTTGAATTCGTATGAGTCAGCAGAAACCGCTGAATTAAGATGTCTTTCCAGGGCTGGTACATCGCTGATGGCCAGTACTGTAATTTGACTAGGTTTTGGTGGTTTTTTTACCGTTGGTACTTGAGACTGTGTCTCCCTATCTTTGTCTATTTCGTCCTGGAGAACGTCCATGTCAAGGTCATCGTCTGCTAGACTATTTTCTAGATTTGCAAGGGCGGCAAATCTATTTTTTGCAGGGGCGGTAAACCGATTCTTTGTAGGTAACGTAGGTCGTTTGTTCGTAGATTTGGGGGAGTCAGGTGAACTTCTTCTTTTTTTTGGCAGGATTGTCTGCCAGGTGACTGATGCCGGCTGGAACTCCGGCATGCTAGCTTTTTTATCGAGTTGTGGTAGTGGGCAATTAGTTTCAGATAACTGTTGGTTAATTGCTCCAGTTAATTGGCTTGTGCTGCTGACCATTATTGGATGGTTGCCATATGAATATACTCCGCCAGATGAACAGGTAGTCACGTAACATGCAGCTGAAGTTGACGCTACCGAGAATGTAACTGCCGATGTAGTAGGAACAATAGTGGCTTCGTGTACATATCCAGATGTTACACATGAGGTGCCTTCTACAGCAAGGTCTTCCGTTAGCATTTTTTTTAGTTCAGTAGGTGTTAAACCTACGATTTCCTTCATTTCCAGATAGTCACTGGACCGAGAGTCAGATAATTGATTGTTGTTCATTGACAGATATTAATATTTAATAACTCAATTATTTAAATTTGATGTTTGCTTTTTATAAGTGCTTTGATTTCGTTTTGCGTGCACAAACAAGAAAGATTCCTGATAAACAAGAATTTATTGCCCCTCTTGTGCGGCTGCGCGCAGGCTGAGGGGTAATGTGCTGCCCAATGGGCAGTGTACGTAGTTCTTGCACACTAATTTCTGATATTTTTCGCGAGATTTTGCCGACACCGTTATTACGCGGTGCCAAACTGGTCAGAGTGTGCTATTTATAGCACAAAGCAAGGATAACAATCGAAACTTGATTAGCTGGAACTTTGCGCAAGCGCGACACGACCGTTCACAGTGAATGCAGAATTGCGACTGACTTTCACTACGATGTACACTTTTAAAATCAAATTTTGACTCGGCTGTTGATGCTGATCAAGAATATATATACTTTATAGGGTCGGAGATGCTTTCCTTCTGCCTGTTACATACTTTTGCACAAAACCATTATACACCTTTTACCCATTTCATGGGTTCGGGGTATAAAAAAACGAAATAAAATCATAATACATTAATTTTTTATTTTTGCTTATTTTCTTTTCTTAGAAACAGAATCATTAAATAGTTCTTGATGGAGCTGTCTTATTTTGAAATACATTCTTGATCGAAAAAAAAGTTTTTTTATTTTATCGTCGCAGTCGACGCTTTTTGCTTGCTCCATGTGATGTTTTATAAAACCAGCTGCAATAAGCAAGGATTGACTATTATTGCTTTCAAAAATGTGGTGTAGCTGTTGTAAGTATATTAGTCATTGTTTTTTGAGTAGGCTTTGTTAGGCCACCCTCTGAAAGGTGATCAACCCATGAATAAGAATCATTTTCTGTAGGCTTTACAGCAATGTCTGGAAGGTAATTTTTAAGTTTGTGGCATATAAATCCAGCTAGGTTCTCCAACCCGTCTTAAGCCATGTCACTTAAGTCATTTTCAGGTGGTTCATTAAAATCTTCCTTAATCTTAAATGAACTTATAATTTTGCCTGCAAATTAAAAGGACTTAAGACTTAGAATTTTAGATAGAAAAAGATTTGAATCTACCTGTTATAAGTTTTTCAAACCATTCCAAATCTGGTGTGTCATCATTCTCCACGTTTGCAGCATCAGAGATAACTCCATTATTTCGACCAAGAATATACGATCGTAATCTATATTTAAACTCCAGCTGATCTGGATGGTCGTGCAAGCCTCCTTGGGATCTAATTACGCCAAAAAAATTTTTCCAAAACATTCTGGTTAAGACGGTATGTAAGGATGTACTTACATCTGTATTTTAACTTAAGATAGGCATAAAGCCCCTTTAGAGCCTTATTTGATTGAACAATTCCTGTATAACATCGCTTTTAAATAAAGTTAATTTTTTTTCCAAATATAATAAAAAATTATTTACCTTTTTTAAAAGGTAGCAAGCATTTCTTATTAGTTGCCCTCATTTCTTTGACCATTTCTGTCATTTGGTCCAATATTTTATTCTGCTCTTCGAGAGCCAAACCATAGGCATGGCAGCGTGTCCTAGCATCGCATCGGGGTACTTTTGCGTTCATAACGTCAAACCAATCATTTGTCTTTAAAAAAACAAGAAAACAAATGGATATTAAAAATGTTTAAACTAGTGACTTCTCTCCTTACATTTTTAAACAACTTATGACATTCCTTCCAATTGTAGCCCTCAAGCAAACCATGGCTTACTGCTCTTGTTATGGCTTGCGCCACTGTGTGGGAAAACAGCTTTGTAGCAAGTTTTACCTTTTGTCTTTTTACATTTGCGACTGTGAGATTCGCGTCCGATATTTTGTGTGTAATTCTAACGTCGTCTGAGCTTACCTTTAATAGCTCAGAAATGATGTTAGCTCCAACACCTTTTCCATTTATAAGAAAGCCTTGGTCAACAAAGTGGTTGCGCAGAAGTTTTATAAGGGGGGCACGTCTGCAAAAACGTGCACTTTCTCTTCACCAAAATAAAACCTGGTTAAGGAAAGCAAACAAAATTATTTTTTCAAATTGCAAAATCAAATGAAATGTTTACCATGATTGTTCCTCGTCTATTTCAAGTTCATTGAGTAGTCCTCTATTTCCGCCGCCTAAATCGGATACCATGGCAACTACGGTATACCCGCAAGTTCTCAACTCAATTAAAAGAGTGGTCAATATGCTGACAGTCATTTTGCAATCCAAATCATAAAATATGGGCTGTTTCCATTTTGACATTAATCCTAACAAATAAGTAATTTGTTTAGGCTTTTAAGTTCAGGAAATTAAAAAAACTAAATTAACTCGAATCATCGCTACTTGAGCAAAGCTTTTTGGAGCAAGTGTTGCATCTGAACAGATATCGTAGCAGTAGGTTTTCCTTATCTTCATCTCGTCAAAGTTGATCACACATAGTTTTTGAATAGCTGTCATATGTGTGGAAGCTGACAGAATTCTGAAAACGGGCTTCAGCAAACCACAATCAATATGAATTTTTTGGGCCCACGCCTGCAGCGTTCGAACTGCAGGAAGGGGAAAACTTTTCCTATATAAAAGCTTATAAAGCTTGGCGCTTGCTGCATACAATGTAATTGCCTCGGCGATGTCCACCTCGGTCCATGTTGTGCGCTTAACCCCCGCCTTCAATTTGGCTATTTGGCCTTTTGTAAAAATACACAAAAGTTTATCCTCTAAGCAGCTTAATTCGTTTTTAGCTTTGGCTAAGCAGATCTTTAAAGCATTCATTTCGTAGTCATGTATTTTCACAACTTTCTCGAATTTCTCTCTAAGTACCTTGAATTCCTTGTCTTACTTCTTTGCAGATTGCTTCACAACTGCCATCTCTTTACAAAGATCTTCCCTAAAAAAAAGCTGCACTTTAGAAATTTGTCTCATTAACTAAAACATACTTTTTACATTCATTTTTGTGTTTAAACCATTAACATCATTTTCTTCTTCGCTTAAACAACTCGTCGACTCGTTCGCTTCAGTCAGAACTCCTGGTTCTTCGAGCACAATGGATTCATTTGCTGATTTTATTAATATAAAGATGAAATAATGAACTACCAAAAAGTCATTATATACTTTGTGATTTTACCATTGACGGAAGCGGACTCGGCATCAAATTCCTTTAGCAAAAGTATGTAACAGGCAGAAGGAAGCATCTCCGACCCTATAAAGTATATATATTCTTGATCAGCATCAACAGCCGAGTCGATATAGCCATGTCCGTCTGTCCGTCCGTCCGTCTGTCCGTATGTATGAACGCGTCGATCTCAGAGACTATATGAGTTAGAGAATTCAGATTTTGCACATAAGCTCATCTAAGTCCTTGGCAGTACAAGTTTGTTTCAGATTTTCGATAACTATTTCAGTTTCCGATGCATGCACATGTGATCGATTACATAAAAATATCGAATATCGAAAATCTGAACGTTTTAGAAACTTGATACAAAATAATGAAAATCTGCACAAATTTCATTGAAATCGGTTGAGAAACACCAGAGATATCGAAGATTGAAGTTTAGTCACAGATGCATACAGACAGTGACTGTTCGCGTTATGTACAGGGTTCGGGGTATCTCCTAGTCGGGAAATCTCGACTAGAGCCTTCTTACTTGTTATGTTCTCGCTTTTTAATCCTCTTCGCACGTTGCACTCGAAGTTCTTCGCTTTGAACACTTGCTTTCTTTATGGATGGTACAGCGCCGTGAATTAAATAACGTCTTTTGATGAAGCCTTCCAGAAAAATAACACTTATTTATTACAAGCTCATTTAATTTATAAATGAAAACTTACCCATTTCAAATTCCAAATTATTTTTAATGTCCTCTGGCTTAAAATGCTCCATGCAAATATGTGAAGTTTTTGTGTTAATATTACCACGACTACAAAAACTCTTCCACTGCCTCGCTAAACCGATATTGGCAGGAAATTTAAAAAAGCTTATAGTGCACGGCTTATCATTGTTATGATTTTTGCAATTTTTTACAGCACACCGCATTTTGCTCAGTTTTACAACATAAATAACTTTGTTTTCGAACGGAACGCATGCAAAATGCATTCAGCACAAAAATGTTGTAGTCTACCGTGACGTCACGAAAACAGCTGTTCACATGAGCCAAAGTAACGGACCTGGGCAATGCGCAATCTGGTTTTCTTAGATTCATGGTTAGCGGCGAAAGTCATTTACATTGTCAAAATGTCTTTAAATCAGCTGTTTTTTGTTTACTTTTGTTGTGATTGCTGAAGAAGAAATTTGAAAAATGGAGCAAAATTTAAATTTATTGATGCTGGCAACGCAAATTGGTGATAGCATTAATAATACAGCAATAATTAATAATAATAATACATTATAAGCAATTTTGTTAACTACGAAAACGAAGAAGCGGCAGCAGCAACGGCTGCGCTAAATATGTTGTCGCAGTTCGACTGTAATAGCACACGAAGTGTCTGGATGCTCGAGCGAAATGGTTGTTATTGGGAGATGGATGTGCCAAAGTAAAGTGAGGATTTGTTCAAGGAGAGCTTCAGGATGGAAAGAAATGAAAAGGAAGACTCATATTTAAGAGCGTGCATCCCACTAGACAAGCGGGTTGCCGTAGCTTTGTACAGCCTGGGCTCATCCGCAGAGTACAGAACCGTTGCCAGGTTGTTTGGCATATCGACTGGTAGCCTGTGCAATATTCAGAAGGAGTTCTGCAAACTTGATTGGCAAAACATGGCATTTGAGTATCTGAGGCCAAATTTGTTGACCAAATCAAAAATTGAGGTTTCTTTGCAAAAATGCTTTCCAAGCTTTCCAACCAATGCTTTCTCTTTTTCCCGACATCCATTGGAAATTAAATTGTTTGTTATGATCCGATCTTTTCTTCTCAACACTGTATCGATAGCCGGCTACCAAATCGGTTACCCAGGGATGGATACGACCTCGGTACAGTGTGGGCCGGAGTAAAAAAAATTTATATATTTTTTACAAAAACTAACAACAATCGGACAAGCAGCAAATCTTTGCGGAATCGGACAATTTAAGGGACATTTTGAATTTTAACGCCAACTCTCTAAACACAACAACACTACCACAATAACTTACCACACCATCAACGCATCTTCATCTCACCCACCCATAAACAACTACTCACTCATGTTAACTAAACAATACCAATCTTATATTTATTCATTTAATTATAAACATTTTTTTTATCTTAAATTAAATTTACATTAATATTTGTTTTTTATTTATACAAAGCAGTTCCGCCTTGTCATAGTTCGCTTAGTATAGTGAGCTTAGATTAAGCTTAGTTCAATGGGTAGAAGCTTAGATAAATTGATAAAAATGAAAGCTTTAGAGTAAATGGTGAGAATTACAAATGCAGTCGTTGATGTAAAACTCTGATTAGCCAGGGATGGATGTCGTCAGGGAAAAGCCCAGTGGCTAAGACTTCCGCCTCGTTAACGAGAGGTCCCAGGTTCAACTCCTGTCCCCGACTATAGTTTCATATACGATCAGTTTGAGTTTAAAAATTCTAAAAAGAAAGGTCACTGATGAGAATGTTTGGCAACATTCGAAATAGCGCTATCTGGCCAGCCTAATACATTTCATTCTCAAATTTCAAATTGTTTCGAATCACCCCCTTTGATTCATGACGTCGAGCCTGTATTAATAATTGTAAATTTACATTATATAAATAAAAAAAACGAATATTGATATAATTAAATAAACATAAACGAAAATACACAAAAACTAATAAACAAAAAACAAAATAAACATTGAACAAAAACTAAAGAAAGAAATAAATACTATAAATAAATAATAAATAATAAATTAACTGCTTATGATATAATCGCCCGTATTCCCGTTGTAGTCGTCGACGTAAATCGTCGTCTGACGACGACAAACCAAATTTGGTATTCTCGAAGTCGTTATCGTTAACTATCGACAAATATTGTCACATAATCGGTATTCTGTAAGTAAAAGTGACGACGTCTGTCTTGACACGACTCTGTTTTAGTCGTTGAGATTTTTTGTGACGACTGCCAACGACAGTTTAAGAAATAAATTGGTTTTATTAACACGCATCTGTCCCTTGTGTCAATTTGACACAATTTTGAGATTCAAAATGCTTTTGCGGCTTTTCTACTTATCGAATGTGAATAAAATGTTGGCTCACTGAACGAATTTTGACGAATTTTCAGAAAATCATGATTTAAATATATTTCCATTGTTATTTTCGTTGCAAATGAAAAAGTTACATAAGAGTCCCTGGCGTGTCAATTTGACACATATGGGAAAATTACGGGCATTTTTGTTTTTCCTTATTGCCTGCTACCTACAAATACCTAAATAGTTGGCAAACTATGGTTTTTCCTTATTGCCTGTTACCCACTATGTACTACCAAAATAGTTGGCATGGGTTTTCTTCTTCTTGTAATTCACAACTGGTTCAAGCTTGAACCTATAGAGGACCTACAAAAAATGTACCAGGATATATATAAAATATAAATTGATTAAAAATGAAAATAACAAATTCAAAACAATTTGAAAAGCTTGTTGAAGAGTTGGAAAAAAATCCATCGCTTGCAAAGAGATTCCGAAGAGGAACAGTGCCATCAAATTTCAACGAAGAGTGGAAGGACATAAGCAGTTTATTAAACGCTTTTGGACCGCCGATAAGAAATGGCGATGGCTGGCAGAAGGTATATATTAGTGTATCGCATTAGATTTTCGCGATTTTAAAAATTTTATTAAATTTCAGGTTTGGAGAGACTTAAAGTTTAAGGTGAAGAAAAAAATGATAAATAATAAGGCAGAATGTAGGGCAACCGGAGGTGGAATAAACAAGCAAGTTGCGCTAAGCTCCTTCGAGGAGTCCGTGGCAAACTTGCTGAACTTTGAAAGACAGCTAAAGGAGGGAAGTGCTCAAGGAATTGCAATTGCTAACGATTCCGATGTGTTGGATGAACTGCAAGAAATAGTACCGGACAATTGTATTGAAGTTGAATCGCCGGGTGACGAAGAACTACCAACAACATCGCGAAACGCCGAAAAGTCAACCACTCTATTGGCAAGGAAAAAACCAACAAGCAAGGTACAATTACTGGAAAGTCATAGTGACATGCTGCACAAGGTGCTTTCAGATATTTCAAACAGCTACTCCCACAAACTATTGGAGGTCGAGGAGAAAAAACTAAAATCGAGCTTCACGAAAAAGAGCTGCAATTAAAAACCATGGAAATTGCTTTGAAAGAAAAAAAACTAGAAATGTTAAATATAAATAATTAAAAATTAAACTTTATTTTTGTTATATTTAAATGAAACTTAATTTTATTTCGTTGCGGATATCCGTAGCTTCGGAACTTGGTAATTGGTCAATGTCACCGATTCCAACGTCCATTTGACCAATTTCTTTAGTTTCTTCGATTTCCTCATGTACACTTGTGGCATATTTAATATATACATTATGCAAAGCTGCACAAACATTAACAATTTGAGTTGCCTTTGCCGGTTTGTAGTGGAGTTGGCGGGCACCGATTATACATCGGAATCTGTTCTTCAAAACACCAATTGTGCGCTCCACAACATTTCTTACCTTGGCATGCTTTACGTTGTAAACCGCCTCAGCACTTCTACTTTCCGCAGATCGATAAGGCGTCATAAGATAAGGTTGCAGCGGATATCCAGCATCACCTATATTAAAAACTTTTAAAATGGTGGGCTTTGTATGTTAATCATTCTTACCTAAAAGCCAATTGTGTTGATCACCAGCACGATAATTTTCTTCCAAAACGCGTTTGGCATGGCTTACATGCCATATTAGGCTATCATGCGCTGAACTAGCATACCGGGCATCCACAAAGCGAATATTAATTTTGTGATCGCAAATCTGGATTAAATTGAAACAAATCTTGATTTATATAAAACTTTATATACTTATAAAGGATACTAACAATCATGGCATTCAAACTGAAAAATCCTTTTCGATAATAATAGAGGTGCTGGTCATCCTTGTTTGGAGCCAAGATCTTAATGTGGGTGCCATCCACACACCCAATTACTCCGGGCTATCCTGTTTTCTCAAAAAAGTTGAGTTTGGCCTCAGCTTTTTCCACCTCAGTCATCTCTAGCTTTATCCAAAGGGGACAAATAACTCTTTCCAATATGTCAATCGTCTCCGACAATATCCTTGAGACAACCGGCTGCGACAAACCAAGATTAAAGTCGTATCCGACACTAAGTTGGTAGGATCCCTGACTTAAAAACAACAATGTTGCAGCCAACTTAGATTTGTTGCTCACGGAAGACGACCTGACTGCATTTTTCATCCTAGGCTCTATTTTTTGGAGAACATTCCTGAATGCCTCTTTGCTTAGGCGAAAGTATGTTTCAAATCTTTAAAAAAAATAAAACTAGTTAGCGGGTAACATTGAACCCAAATTGTGATTTTATTACTTACTTCTTATCGGGCAAGTTCATTATGTCTGACCTTATTTTAATAAGATTCGATTTTTTTTCATCATCACTAGATGAATCAGATGCGAAAAACATGTTTATTTACTTATAAATTTATTAAAACTTGCCAACAACTGTCAAATTTCTGTGTAAATGGTGTTTTTGCGATAGAACTATCGATAACGAGACGTCGTCGTCACAAGTCTGTTACAGAATACCGAAATAGCATCGAAGTGATACGATATTGATGTGATGTGACAACGACTCTTAATTGACAACGACGTCGACGACAACAACGGGAATAAGGGCGAATAAATAATAACTAAATAAACAGGCAGAAATGATAATGGGGCGGGTTTGAATAAATAAATAAATATATTTAATTTTGGCCGGCTGTTCACTTGGCTGCGGCCCACTGTGCCTGTGGCTGAGCTGGGTGTTGGTGTGCGTGCGTGGATGTGCGCGCAGGCAGCTGGCACACCAGCAGCTGTGTGGCTGCGTAGTCAGCTGGTGCAGAGGCGCTGATTTTAAATGAACAGGGAGAAATAAAAACCTGATGACCACCCAGACGGGTTGGCCAATCCTCGTCCGGTGGTCTCGCTGGCTGTTCTCGGCCGCTCGGGATGAAGTGCAGCAGTTTTCGGTGTTTGCCTGAACTATTCACGGAAAAATAGCGATGCAACAAAATTACCGCCACTATCCACTTCACCTCACTTTTGTCCATACCTGTCTCTACGTCCAGAGAATCCTATGTTATCCGCTTTTTCTGTTTAATTTTCCGTCAATTTTTTAACTGCTGCTGCTGCTTTTGCCACTGCTTAATTTTGCCTAATCACGCCTAAGCAACTTTTCCTCTTCTCCACCATCTGCTGTTCACCTGTCAAGCCTACATTAATCGAGTGTCGGGCACCAGCACGACTCTCCAACCCTCGTTCAACACCTCGATAAAAACATAATGCCGACCATAACACCACACTCCGGTTCGCTGGTGTGTGCGAAGAACAGGAGTGCTAAAAGGCGGCTCCTTTCCGGCTCGCTGCCCAAAGTAGGCCATCGCCCATGCCCTGAGATTAGGCTTCTCATGCTCTACCGACTTAGCTAGCCGGGCAAAGATTCGACGTTCAGGGGGTCACTGTTTCAGGTCCTTCGCGTGAAACACTCCCAGCGGGTTTCCCTGCAGCGTTTCCAGCTCGTAAAGGTACCTGCCCACTGGCCTTACCACTCGGTACTTGGTGAAGCGACGGCATAATTTGGCGTTCAGATTCTTCGCGAAGTCGCTCAGCACAAAGTTTCGCTTGAAGACCTCCTGACCAGCGGTAAACTAAACATCGCGGGCCTTAAGATTGTACCGCGACGCTGACTTCTAGTACACCTTGTGCAGAGTTTCTTGTACACGAGCACGGTAGATCTGCTGATCTCGGGCATTCCAAACACGGCAAACAGCTTCTCCCTCAAGAACTTGATGATTGCTGCCGATGTCGCCTTCGGTATCGCCTTGAGCCACACAAACTTGCTGAAGTGGTCCAGCACCACAAAGACATAGGCATTTACCTGTCGAGAGCGCGGATACTTGCCTAAGAAGGTTATATACAGCTTCTGCATCGGCCGCTCGATCACCAACTCCTGGCCAATCTTTGGCCTGCCAACTTGAGTGCTGTGCTTCGACTCCTTGCAAATTTCGCAGTCAAGCACATACGACCGCACCTGCGCTGCCATTCTCGGCCAGAAATAAAATTGGTGCAGCCTCGCCAACGTCCGGGCTATGCCTCCGTGCATCCCCTTGTCGCTGTCATGTGCCTGTTGGACCAATGTACTGGTAAGTGCCTCCGGGACCCGCAGCTTCCACAGGAGCTCCTCGTTATCCTCCTGAGCGAACTGCGACCTCTTGAAAAGCAGCCCGTCCTCAACCCTAAGATCTGGGAAACGCTCCGACTCGGCTCGAACCAACGCTAACCGTTCCAGATACTCATCGCTTTCAAATTCCGTCGTCTCGAACTCAAACAAGTTGAGCTTTTCAATATCAAAAGGTCGAGAGAGCACATCCGCCACCACGATATCCTTGCCTTTGCGGTGTTCGATTTGGAAGTCAAACGACTGCAACGCTAGTGTCCATCTGGCAATTCTTCCGCTCAGGTCCTTGGGCGACATCAACCATTGTAAAGTGGAATGGTCCGTTATGACCGTGAAGGGCATCAGCTCCACATACGGCCTAAAACGCTCCACTGCCTTCACCGCTGCCAGACACTCCTTCTCCGTCACGATGTAATTCAGCTGGCTCCACGCAGCTTCGCTGAAAAGAAAGCGATTGGCCGATCTGCACCTTCGTCGTCGCGCTGGAATAGGACTGCACCAAGGTGGCTTGCGTCGCACTGGATAAAGTACGGCCTTCGGAAGTCGGGTGCGCATGCATGCATCGGCTCTCCTATGGTGACGAACTCTGACTCCATCTGTTCGACAGAATCCACTCCTACAACATCGGGTGCCAGGCGGAACTTCTTCCAGTAATCGACACCCAGGTACAAGTTCTGAACAAGCGCTGGGCATACGTAGTGTCATCTGGCGCGTTACATCCTTGTTCCGGATCGGGACCGATATTTTGCCCAGCACGGTGTAGCTCGCACCTCCTGCAGCTCGCGCTCTTGAGCTTTGTGGGTGCCTTGCCAACCCCAGCTTCTCAATCAGCTCTACTGCCCCTGCGCCTAGCAAGCTGACGGTCGCTCCGGTGTCGAGAAGCCCCTTCACGGTGTGTCCCTGGATTTAAACTTCGGCAAAGGCTCGATCGTTGCCCTTGAGCACCACACCAAGCGCTTCGCAAATGCTCTGGCCTTTTCCGCCTCCGCGAAACTGGCAAGCCTTGACTCTGCTTTGGGTCACCCTCTTCCGTGAAGATACGAGCTTTCGCTTCCTCGTACGCGGCTATACGCACTTCTAAAGGCTGCTGTGTCGACCACTTGGGCTTCGGTAACTGCTCATTATTAGTTTTCCTTAATATATCCTTAATAATCATGCAGTTCTTATCGCTAATTTTCTCTACCATGCGGTTTGGAGAAGAAATCAGCGGCTTTTGGGCAACGGCATCGAGCGCGACTCCTCTGCCAGCGTCATGCTCCGCCTCTAGTTTCCCGAACGGCACTTGGGACATTTCGGCACGACCACCCCTGGGAGTCCACACCTATAACAAAAAATGTGGCGCACTGTGGCCTCACACTCCCATAACGTGTGGCCGCTCTGCGCGCAGTTCCAACATGTTAGATTGTTGCTGTCACCGCCTCCACCTCTGGGCCTATATAATGCTTCGACTGCCTCATCCGGTGCAACCTCTGCTGGAACCTCATCCTCGTGCAGCGCCTCGTTCACCTGGAACGTGATCGCTGACGGGTACCTCCAACCTAGACCTGAGAGCAAACATAGACTGTAGGTAGTCGTCTATGCTCTCGCCTGACTTCTGCCAACGCTCGCGTAGCTCCTGCTCACGCTCGAAATTCGACCTGCGCGTCTGAAAGCGCTGATTCAGTGCGTAACGCAGATTTGGCCAGTCTGTCGCTCCACTCGTTCTCCAAAACATCCAATTCCAGTCTTTGGCCCGTCCCTCAACCAAGGTGTGGAAATCGCGTAGGACATCCGGCCACGGCACCTGGTAGATCTGTCGTAGGTGGTCGAGCCTGAAAATAAATTCTCCTACCGGTATACCAGTAGGGCTCGCGTCAAAAATCAGCCCCCATCGGCGCATCGGGATCGCTTTGGGCCTTGGTTCTTCCAAATGGTCTCCGCGTCGGCGGACCATCTCTCGGCTGGGCTTCGCAGTGCGCTCCAAAGCCCCAGTGTTCGGCCTGTTCACACTGCTCGAACTCCAGAGCACGATTTTCAAACCAATGACTTTGGGCTGCTGGAGGTTTTTGCGGAGCCGTGCTACAATCTTTGGGACCTGCCAGCTGTGTGTATAGGCTGCTTTCCCAGATAGCCTTCATATACTCCAGCATCTCCCGAGTTTTTTGCGCCTGTAGCTCGGCCATCCCTGTTGCCATTACCGTTTGAAAAGTCTCCCTAGCTTCCAATAATGCAGTGTTAATCGCGGCTCTCAGCTCGCTCCGAAGGTCCAGAGGTGCTTGTTGTGGCATTGCGGATGTACTCCGTTTCGGCACCGCTTCTAGGCTGTTGGGGTCTATGAGCCCACCTACTGCTCCTGCCTCGGACATATCCATCTCCTCTGGTGACGAAGTATATTCCGCCACTATGTTGGGCTCCACAGCTTGGGCCTGCGACGTTGAACGAGTGGTAGGAGCCATTAATTCCGCCCCTATACTCTGATTAAAATCTGCGCTACGTCTGTCTTTTCTTTGGTCTGTAAAGTACTTTGCCCCCCTACGCATTTTTTTTTGTTACTATAACACTTATTTCTCTCTTTCTTTTTCCGACAATTACGCACGACATATATATATGGGGTGAGACGAACATGGAACATGATACGGGTACGGTTAGTGTTGTGTACAAACATTGGTCCTAATGCTAAAAATTGTCCTTATCCTATATCATGTTACGTATGTTACGTTTCTTTAAAAGACGGATAACGGCTTGGCAGGAAGCTCAATGCCGGTCCTGAAGGACATTGCACGGACCATAGCCTCAACCGCTGCAAACGTACACGTTAAGAAATTTTTCTCCGTTGACAATACTGCCCCCTATCCCTGAGATGGGCGGACCTGCAGCTGAATACAGAAATCCACGCTGGGATTGCCCAGGATCTGCTGTAGGGTGTAGCGTCGATGTGTGATCAGCTGTTCCATACTCCCTCCTCCAGCTTTAACGGCGTCAGTTCAGGCATTCAACCTCGCTGCGATCCAGCAGCTTTCAGACAGAGAGTAAACAAACAACTGACAAAACATAACATGTATACAACAACAACATGAACAAGGACTGTGACTTCACTAACTTCATATTATTGGGATTTTTCCTTGGACGCCATTTGTTATGATCCGGCCTTTTCTTCCCAACACTGTATCGATAGCCGGCTAGCAAATCGGTTACCCAGGGATGGATACGACCTCGATACAGTGTGGGCCGGAGTAACAAAAATTTATATGTTTTTACAGCAAACTAACAACAATCGGACAAGCAGCAAATCTTCGCGGAATCGGACAATTTTGGGGACATATAAGGTAAACAGGTGTAAACATTTACCCAATGTACCCTCCCTACCTATGAATTGGCATTTTGAATTTTACCGCCAACTCCCTAAACACAACAACACTTAGACAATAACTTACCACGACATCAACGCATCTTCATCCTACTCACACATGTTAACTAAACAACAAGTAAAAACGTTGCAGTCGGACGCAACCGACTGCGGAATACTTTGATACCACTAAAAGAACGGTTGATAAGGGGGAATGCAGGGGCGAAGGAAGTGGGCCATGTGGTAAACATCGCTAGCTATCAATGCAACCGCAGTTTCCTCCAACGCAGGGACACCAGTAACCAGATTTTGGGAGTGTTGCCTACTCCTCGAGTTCAAGCAAGCCGCTGCTTTCAACATACAGGTTAGGATTTTGCTGATCCGATCTCAATCAAGGAATCAAGGGGACGTACACCATGGATCGAAAAGGCATGGTTTTCTATATTCATATATCTAACAACAAAGGCACTTCATATTGAAGTTGTTAGCGACATAGCTACCAAGGCCTTTGTCGCAGCATTTCAACGGCTTATTGCCTGCCGATCAAGGCCAACTGACTTTTTCACAGATAATGGACCCACCTTTCGTGGCAGAAAATGTATATTAGATGACATGACATGACATGGTCATGAAGTAAACCAAAAATTAAGAGCTTGCCAACTTTTTCGTCAACGAAAGCGGGAGTTCGAGTTCGCATTCTGAAAATTGATAAAGTAAAGGAAAGTATACCTTCCTCTCAATTCGGCTTCCTTCCATTGGTCACATGGAAAACCTGAACAACTGCACAGAGTTGTGAAATTGATAAAAGAAGGTTATAAGGCCAAGGATTGCGTAGTGATAGAGTCCAGCAAGATGGGCTCCTCTCCAAGCTGTGTTTCTGTGGCTCCAAATTGAGTTCAGCGTCAAGGCCATTCGAGCAGGTGTCGTTCAAAGCAGTGTACTAAGCGCACTGTTTACTCAAGACATGTCCAATGGTTCGGAAAGCACAGGTGAAGAGCCCTATTATGTTGCCGTCGCAACTTTCGCAGACGACACGGCAATTTTATATATGTACAAAATAAAACAAGTGGAAACGTTGCAGTCGGACGCAACCGACTGCGGAATTCTTTGATACCAGTAAAAGAACGGATGGTAAGGAGTCTGCTTGCGAAGGAGTGGGCCGGGTGGTAAACATCGCCAGCTATCATGTTACCAAATTTGGTGACTTAGCTTATAGGAAATCCCAAATCACTTGAGAGCCACCAAAAACTGAAAAAATATGCATGCGCACATACATACAAACATATATATGTGTATTTAGGTATACATTCGCCCTAATGATTTTTGCTTCATTTGAACTCGGAGCCACTAAATACAGAAAAATTTACACTCTGCTGCTGCTATCCCCCTTCCACATCATACAGCCGCTCAGAGCAAAACATTCATACACACATATATACACCTAACGGCGATCTTGTCGCTGACATACAGAAGTATACACAGCAAATTGCTGGCACTCCGTCTGTACCGAGACAAGCGCCGGTGCATGAATGACTTGCACTTTTTTAGCTATGCAAATGGTCTGCAAAATTTGCGTTCAGCTCGCTGCTTTCAGCAGCCGAATGCTGGTGGCTCCTCCACAACGCATTTTTTCGGCAGTTGGGAAAACGCGATTTGACTCCTCTATGTACCTATACCTACTTAATGGTAGTAGCTAAGTCAAGCCCGATTTATTTTTTGTCACTTGCCGCGTGGCAATTCCCAAGGTGTTTAGGCTTTGATAACCTGCCATCCATTTTTTGAATGGGTGGAAAGGGAAAAAAGTTACCAACAAAAAATTATTCCAAGCAGTGCAAAAAACACATTGTCATTCAAAAAGTTTTTAGGCTACTTAAGTATCAAAGTTTGGTCTTCGAAATTGCATTAAACGACTTCTAATTGGTCCCGACGATTGGAGACCAAGTTATCTTACAATTGATTCCCATGCATAGTTCCCAAGTAACTGATATGTTACGCCTTAACATTTCTCTGGAGCCTTTGCCCAGTTTTGGCTAAAGCAATCAGCCAAAACAGTTATTTACATCAGCACGACTTACGCATCTCTGGACAGCATGTATGGTATAAGCCCGACTTGATCGAAATATTATTCCTTGAAATGTTGCTGATACTGATGCTATTGGAACCACTGCTTTCGTGCCTTAAGTTTTAATTTGTACGTTTTCCTTGGTTTCCTTAAGATTCCATCATTAGATCTTAACTTGATGATGAAGGGATCACCCCGGCAGTATACTCTTTCGAACTATAAAAGAATTTTTAAAATCGGTTCTCACTTGGCGAAAATATCGAAAAATATGGCCAAAATATAAATAACTTAAATAAACATGCCGACGAACATAGAAACTCCCCTCTTTGAAATTCGGTTGAGAACACAACTCTTTTAATTTTATAAGCGAGTTGAAATGGCAAATTTGAAACTATAGCAAAAAAGCTGCTCGTATAAATAAGTTTGGATGTGAGAGTTAAAAAATACTATTTTCTTATGTGGGCTTAAAAATAAATAAAATATATGCATGCGAACACATACATTAATACATTTCTGCTTGGTGATAATTTGATGTTGTTGCTTGTATAGTGGAAATTTGCAGCAAAATAGCAGCTCCGTGCTTCGTACGTCGGTAACATAGTTGGCAACTTTAAAGTTTTAAGTTAAAATACTTGTAACATGACGAGCCAGCCATGCCAATAGATGGCTCGTGCTCTTATTACTATGTTTTTTATACCCTGAACCCATAAAATGGGTAAAAAGGGTATAATAGTTTTGTGCAAAAGTATGTAACAGGCAGAAGAAACCATCGCCGACCCCATAAAGTATATATATTCTTGATCAGCATCAACAACCGAGTCGATATAGCCATGTCCGTCTGTCCGTATGTATAAACGCGTCGATCTCAGAGACTATAAGAGCTAAAGACTTCAGATTTTGCATTTAATCTCATATAAGTCCTAGGCAGTACAGGTTTGTTTCCGATTTTCGATAACTATTTCCGTTTCCGATATACACATGTAATCGATAACATAAAAACGTTGAATATCGAAAATCGGATCGAAATTGGTTGAGAAACACCAGAGATATCGAAGATTGAAGTTTAGGTCACAGATGCAGACAATGACTGTACGCGCTAGGTATAGGGTTCAGGTTATCTCCTAGTCGGGAAATCTCGACTAGAGCCTTCTTACTTGTTTTTTCTACAGTTACCAAAATTGGTTTCAATGTAGCTAGAGACATCTCCCACAGATCTATATAAAAAATTGGTAGGCCAAACTAAAGTTAGTTTTAATTAAATAAGTCAAATATCGTAATTGAGTAAGAGTTACTGGAAGAAAGCTGGTGACAGATCCCAAAGATTTGCACCAAACATTTGGATGCCACGCCCACCCCTGTCGCCCACCTCTTAAGATCGGATAGTTATCTTTCACAGTTTTTAAGCTAGAGCCAATATTGGTAACAAGATGGCTAGCGATGTTGACCACCCGGCCCCGCTTTCCCCTATTGCAAGCAGGCTCTTTATTTTCCGTTCTTTTACTGGTATCAGAGTATTCCGCAGTCGGTTGCGTCCGACTGCAACGTTTTCACTTGTTCTTCTTAAATTAATTTGCATAAGAGTTAAACTAATAATTTTACAAAACTTTAACCAGAATGACATACAAGAAAACGAGTTAACACAAACATGTTCACAGCCCAGTTACGGCTTCGGACGCAACAGAATTAAATTTCATGAATACCTAAAAATGTTTTCATAATTACAAATCGCTAAGACGCTGACTGCAATTATACAAACTTGTAGCACTCAAAGTACCTGCTCTTATGCTTTTTACCCTTACGCACATAATATAAAGATTAAAAAGTATATAGGTTTTAAAAAAATGTAATCATTTAAGTTTTAAGGCCTTTAAAAATATGCATTTATTTATGCATGTTAGTATGTACATATGTACCTTCCCATCCCCACCAATAACGATGAAACCACCCTTACATTAATGAGCCAAATATTGAATTGTGTGCGCTCCAAGAAAGTAAGTACTGTAAACTCAATTAAATTTTCGTCAAGCTTTCTTGTTATATTTGTGTGTATATGAAAACTACCCAAACTAACACAGACAAGTCTTTGGGGTGAGGAGGGCACAGGTGTGCTTATGGGTTGTTTCATAGTTTTCAGCTCGTTCCAGAGCACTCAACATTGCAATATGCACTCAAAAAGCAAACGGCACTCGGTTGTTTCATTTCTATTCGTTCCACTCGCAGCATGCACTGACGTATGCAACAGAGATGCCGAGCAGTCGCTTTTAGCAGGCAGTGGCAGCAGTTGCATTCGATTGCCAGCCATCGCCAGCACTCAGCAGCAGAAAAAAAAACAGCTTTTAAAAGGGCAGGCAGAGCAGCTCGCAGCCGGCGTCCTACTAAAACGGGATAGAGTTCCATTTGATTTGTATCGCTTTCGTCATTTACATTCACAACTGCAGTCGCATCTGGCTTTGCACTCACATCCCAACATTCTTTCGCCATTCTTTCGATATTAGCGCGCTCGTTTTGGGCTATATTATTGTCGTCGGTCAAACGAACTTAAGTCGCCAAACGCCACCCGCAAGCCACCAGTCGACGATTGCTGCTGCCCTCTGATTCTTGTTTCTATCTTTGCCTATGTTTATTAGTGCATGTCTTGCTTTGCGCTCATTTGCTTTGAGCAGTTTTTTCGTTGTTAAAGAGCAAGGCGGAACACGAGTGCGACGACAACATAATTAAATTAAAATATACTCACAGCACACTCAACAACTAATCTCATTACCAGCCTATCAACCAACAGACATCAGCCATTGACATCGACGTCGGCAGTCGTCCAACAACGGGAGCAAAAGACATTCACAGTTTGTGTTGCATAGTTTTTGGCGCGAGACAAACAAAAACTTTATTTTAACGCAAATTGAAAACGCTGCATACTACGTCCCAAATAATACGTATAAAGTCTACTTTCGGACTACAGCGACGAATTAATCTTCCTTTCTGTCTGGTAAGCAAGTTGTTTTAAAAAAGAAAAACAAATATTATAGGCATAGCACATATTTGCATGAAAATATGCATTTCGCTCATTAACTGGCAGACTGTTGTTATAAGGAAAAACAAGTTATGCCGTTGAAGTCGGGCTCAACCGACTGCGAAGTACTCTGATACCAATATAAAAACATATGCTAAATAGTTTGTTCGCAAAGGGGAGAATGGGGGCGTTTGGGGTGGCTCCGTCCCTTAAACGTTTTTGGATGGAAATTTATCGTATAACCAAATTTCGTGAATTTAACTCAACTGACTGTCTTCCAGTAAATGAACGTAATGAACATGAATTTTCCATACTTCATATAATTCTAAACCTCAGTGCTTGTATCAATACATTATTCATATTAAAACATAATTAATCACTCTTTGCGAACTTATCCAAAATACAATAAATGAAACAAGTAGATAAATCTTGTAAATACTAATCAGGCTGGACACTGAACACCCGTCCCTGTACATAATAAGTCATTTGCTTGCAGAGTATCAGAACAATGTAGGCAAGTGAAAACGTTGTAGTCGGAAGCAGTAGACTGTGGAATACTCTGATAACATTTTACAAACTGGTAGTACAGTCTGCCTGAAAGGTATGGGGACGAGAGGAGAAGGGCGTTCTGTAAAAATTGTGGGCATTTTCGTTCCTAAAGCTTGGTGGCGGCATGGTGTGGCATATGCAAATTTTTATGTCGCTAACTAGAGTATCGAACAAAATTTGCGTTTACACAGACAGCCACAAAGACGGACAAAACCAAAATACGCATTACCTTTGCATTAGAAGGAAATTCAGCCAAAAACCTGTCTATAATAAGTAACTTACGAAACAAACAACATATTTTGTTTTGGTTTCTTGAGGTGGGTTCTTAATAGGAAAGGAACGTATAAAAACAAACAGTTATGAGTTTTATCATGAAGGTAATACCTTGGCAAAAAAAAAAAAACACATGCGCTCAGTACTTTGACAAGAACCTCTATAAACCAATAAGGCGATTATGTTAAATGCCAGATCTGATAGAGTGAAACAAACCTTAAACTGCAGCGACCCCAAGAACATTTACTACCCAGAGCAAAATGATTGCGTTATGGGTGTAAATCTCCGGTCGAAACGGAGCCAGAGCTTTGAGTAAACCTTAACGCAACGTTTAACGTTTGTAACGAAGCGTTTAACTCTTTAATGGAGATTTTTCCGTAACGTAAGCATTTTTCTTTGCATTACCATAGATAAGAAATTTTTTTTTATAATTAGATCTATCCCTACGGTTCAGTTGACTAGGCAACAACTAGTCCATTGACTAGTCCACATGCCCGCGCACTAGTCCACATTTAAGCTTACAGTGATACCGCTACGGAAATTCGAAAGTGAGATCTCCCGATAATGCGGTGGGTGCCTAGCTGTTGCCAACCACATTTCGGTTGCATCCTAATTTGGCTTAGCTTCTATTGCATTTACTTTTTGAAAGAAGTAGGACGTCTATAGTCGAGATTTCCCGACTAGGAGATACCCTGAACCCTATCTTAACGCCCGTAATTTTCCGTGTGTTTATTTGACTTAACTTCAATCTTCGATATCTCTGGTATTTCTCAGCCGATTTTCATCAATGTTTCGTAGATAATAAAAATAATTGGCCAGACTTTTGTGTGTTTTCATTTAAATAATGCTTTATTTTTGATTTGTTTTATGCCTTTGTGCTAAGCGAACGAAGAGTGGGGTGTTGACTTTAGTGTCAAGAAGTATTTAAGTACTGGACGGCTTAACAGAGTTTACGATAAAACGAATCCAAAAAGCCAAACGGCTTTTACGTATGAAATAAAATTTTAGTATTTTATGCGTCCTGCTCCGAACATACTCCCCCCAATGAAGGAGTTTCTCTTTCAACCGATGTTGTCGGAAGAGGCAGGATGGCTAGCTTTGTTACTGCTCTCTTGGCCAGCCCATTTGCGGTCGAATCATGGCTACTCTAGGGACGCCGCACAGTGAGGCCTTTGCTCATTTTACATTGCAAAAATCATAACTTCTAAACTAATGAAGCGATTTTAAAAATTTTAAAAGCAATTAATAGAAAACTTCTCAAGCTTTAAAATTAGTGTTCGACAATATTCAAGGTCAAAGTTAAGAAATATTTTCGAGCATATTTTACCTGAAAAATTCAAATTAAAAACGTTTGTTTTTAATCAAGCTAATTTTTATAATTATGACTATATTTTTTGTTGTTTTATTCGATTTTATAATTTAAATACTAAAATTTTAATTTTTTTGTTTAATTTTTTTTTTTGGGCTGATTTCCAACAAAATAATCATCAACATTAAGGTTAATATTTAATTAACTTAACAATTCGGAACAATAGTTGCTATCTTCCAAATCCTTTCGTGATCGCACATGTCTCAGCGATGCAAGAAGTGGATCCGATGAGGCTGCCAGCATGTTAAAAAGGTCTTCATTTTGTCAAACCCGAGAAATTTTGCAAGTATTAGTGTATCTGAACCTTTTGTAGTCCTTGTTTTAACATTCCTGTGCTTCTTCGGACAGCTCTCCAATTGGTAAGCACTGATATTCTAAGTCCTTTCCATGAGCCATCTGAGGATACAATTCAGTCAAAAGTTGAGCTGTTTTTGATGCGTATTCGGCAAATTTTGCACCATTTATCATTTCTTTGCAGTTTATAACATTTGGGATAACAGCCAACCTTTTAATGATCTCATGATTAACACCTGTTATCAAAGATGTAATTTTATCATTTTCAAAAAATCTCCTCAAAGTATTTCCATCATTCGTATTTCCGTATCTGTGCTTTGGGCAGTCAACTTTTAATCCTAGCTTCCGAGAGAATTCAGCTTGTATAACTTCCATTCTATTCTGTATATCCTTACGAGGTGTATTATCAGTTTTTGTTTCTCCTGTGTAGGCTAGCTTCAGAATAAATTCCATACAGCTTATTCTGCAATGCAACGGAAAAGTTCCATATTCAATAAAAAAAAAAAATATCCTGTAGTGGCGCAACTTTCCATGAACTAAAATTATATTTACCTGCCTCCTCAGACCTTTTCCAAGCAGGTAATTGGAAATTCAACATTTCTTAAAGGGATATACAAAATATAGTCAAATATGTCAGCAATGTTATCAATTAACAACACACACGCTACAGCCAAATTTGTATGCGCTCTTCTTCTTCCTTATACCTGCCGCGTGTTTTTAACGCGAGATATCCCTAGTTTCTTGGCTTACGTTTCCAAAATGCAAATTTTCGCAGATTTAGACTAAATACATATGAAAGGTATATATTATAGCTATCAAATGTATGTGGTCCCGCGTTGACTCTGCGATATACTTTTTAGTTATATTCCACGAAAGTTAAAAAAATACCAAAATTTTGCGTATTGTCAGTTATATTTAAAATTTATATTACAAAACATTGAGATTGAACATACTTTTCAGATAAAGTAAAAAGGATCGAAGATCGGTTGTTTACATCGCCCAATATTCAGTTTGAAAGTAGTGAATTTTCGTAAAAATTGTTATTTATTCGTACTCACGAAAAATTTCTCAACTTTGAGGAGCTCTAGCACCTATAATTATTTACCGATTTAAAAAATCGTTTGGATCCATAATCCTTGAAGTATTCTCTATCGATTACATGTTTCATTTATGCCAAACGCGTGATTTTCGCAACGCTATTCGGGCAGAGGCCCCACTGTGCGCCGTCTGCTCCATGAATCGCAGACTCTGCCAAGACGTTTGAGAGACGGAAGGTTGTCATCTTTGAGCAGAACCAGATAGCCTTGTTGTTGACTAGGCCGCAGCATTCGCCACTTGCTGCTTTCTTCAAGCATCGACATACGCGTTGTCAGCGACTGAGGGAGACTTCCTTTAGGAGCGTGATGTCTGGTTCGGCGAATGTTGTGAAGCTCGAAACGACGAGGAAGTGAGCAGTTGTGAGCACTCTCTGGTCATCGGGCTTGTCTGAAATAGCATAAAGACGACGAAAATTGATTATAACGGATATTTCGTATGCTAAAGTTCGAAGTTCGTCAATGAAAATGACAGATAGGCCAACGACTCGAGTAAAATGATGCTTCGTTCCCAGAGGCCTCCAAAGTGTGGCGAACGAGGGGGTATGAATTTCCAATCGATGCCATTCCGAGGGCAGGTTTCTGATGCTGCTTTATTGTGCGGGTCGCTTAGGAATAGATCTTTAAGCTCAGATAGCTCGTTTTTGGCCCCGACAAAATTTTTCGCGTTGCCCGACATTCAGGAGCGTTGGAACATGTGTAAAATCATTCCCTTTGTCTTTTCTTGAATTTGCGAAACTCTGCTAGAAACAAAAACATTATATTCAGAACGCGAGTGCGATTGTGGAATCCGACCATCAGTAAAATTCACATTTAAAGGGTAAATCGCAAGAGATGCTTGCGACTAGTTCGGCTAATAATAGTGCTGCAGATAGTTCCAACTTCGGGATCGTCAATGTCTATAGTGGAGAGACTCTGTACATTGCGCATAGTAAGAGCGATGTGATAAAGTCTTTATAGTTAGATCGAAGGTATACCCATGCGCCATATGCCAACATGCTTGCGTCACAGGACGCGGGAAGCTTTATATATCGAGGGGATTTGAACGTACTGAGGACTGACAGCTGGGAGATCAGGTTGCGCCATGCTAATTGGAGTCCTCTTCTCTTTCCACAGCGTTTGTATAAATATTTTTGTTGATGGTTTCGGATCGGTAAATTTCTACCTTGACAGAGGTAATGGTGTTGATCAATGTAATACTACAAAACTTTGTTAACTTTGAAGAAATACCAAGCTCAGACATGGTAGCGTACTGGTGCTATCGTCGTGGGCTTTAAAATCGACAAGCAGGTGGCTTGTGTCGATTTGGTTCTCATGTGTTTTTTTTTCCCCAAGATTTGACACAACTTGATGATCAAGTCGACAGTGGATTCACTAGGACCAACGCCGCATTAATATAGACCAACCAATACTCCAGCATGGGGCTTTAGTCTCTCACACATTGTACGTGAGAGTTTTTTTTGCGACTTAGGTTCCAATCATCGGGCATGCTTTCCGTTAGCTATACCTTTCAGATGAGCTGGTGCATACACCTCATCGTTTCCAGCCTTTAAACAATTTATTATTCTTAAGTGTTTGTATGGGAGCTTCAACACCATCATCTCTGATTAGAGTTAGTGGATCTTCTTTGTCAGGGTCATTTTGGTTGTTTCCAGCCAAAAGACTTTCAAAATGATCCCTCCATAGCCTCAGTACCATCTCTGCATCTGTGGCTAGGTTTCCATCATCACTTCTGCATGCAAGCGATCCAGACCTATATCCTTATGTCATACGTTTGACCCTTCGCTGAAATTCACTGGCATACTTCCTGCTTTTGATAGTTTTCAATCTCTCAAACTCCTGCCTTTCCATTTGCCGCTTCTTCTGCTTTAAAACAGCGCTGTTTTACCGCCTCTGCGACTAATAAACATCCAAGACCGTTCGAGTAGCTCCTGCTTGCAACGTGCTTTTGAAGCGGCGTCTTTTGCGGCAGTAGCTTCCCGATACTCACGATCATACCATGGATTCCGTTCTGGAGGACGCTGGAATCCAATATCCAAAATCCACATATCTTTAATGTTAATCGGTGTTGGAGATAACTGTCCAAGTCGACCTAAGAGTCGAGTGGAGAAAGCATTCTTATGCTGTTCTGGTTGCAGCCTTCCGATGTCAAGCATTCTTGACATACCTCGACGTGTGATTTTCGCCAAACATAGCTGTGCGCGAACGTTACGAAATCCGGTACTAAGAACTATCATATTGAGCGCAGTCAAACTCATGCCTTTCTTAAGACAGCTGTAGGAAATGTCACAATTTCTATTTTAATGCAGCCCTGTCCTATCCATCGCATTTCTTGAATAGCTGTTATGTCAGTCTTCAATGTCATAAGGGTATCTGCTAGTTGTTGAGCAGCACCAGGTCTATACAATGTCCTTAAATTCGTCAACATACATTTGTCGTCAACGTTAGTCGCGTTCCTATCCGAGGCTCCTATCGCATCCTTCACTGATGTTGTTTTTTTTTTCTTTATGGGTGGATATCAAGTTCAAAAGATTTACATTTGAAGCCTCGCCACTCATACCGCCCACCTTGTAAAATCGGAATCGGCTATACCTTACACAGCTTTTGAGCTAGAATAATTAAATTCGGTAGGAAGATAGATAGTGACATCTACAAAAGATCTGCATCAAAAATGTGGATGCCACGCCCACCTTTTAAATCGGAAACTCGTTTATCTTACATAGTTTTTGAGCAAAAGTCACCAAATTTGGTAACAAGATAGCTGGCGATGGTTCCCATCAGGCGCACTCTTTTACTGGTATCAAAGTATTCCGCAGTCGGTTGCGTCCGACTGCAACGTTTTCACTTGTTTGTTTTTTTAAAATTTGCTTTATTATTTTTTTTTAATTTTTCCTTAAAACTAGGAAACTAACAAAAAGTTAGAAAATTTTAGAATTAACTAATGGTTTATTTTTGGACCGTAACTTTGAGACCGCGTCCCTAAAACTAATCACTGGGTGGATACGACGAAGATGGAATCGGCTGCATGACTTTGTGAGGCCATTCGCGAGATTATGCTGAAGTACTTTTCCTTGTGTTCCGCTATATCGTCCCTGACTGGTGGGACGTTTAAATCTTTTTGATGTTTTCATTGCGAACGTACCACGGTGGCCCGGTGATAGTTCTCAGGATCTTCGACTGGGTATTCTGGCCGATGTCGATGTTACCACTGCACGCTGGGAGCCATAGGTCCAGATTGGTTTTAGAACGGAGTTATAGAGCAGAGCCTTGTAGTCAAGATTAAGCGGGGAGCGAGCGTTGATAAGCCAATGGAGGCTATTGGTTTTGAGTTTAAGCTGTGTTCTCTTAGCTTCAATGTGACTGCGGCATGTAGGTCTTGTGTCCAAGTGGACTCAAAGGAACGTTATTTCGTTTGCTTGCGGGAGTGGGGTATTGTTTAACATGAGTGGTGGACAATCTTGCCTGCTTAGTGTGAAAGTAAAGTGTTTGAATTTTTTTTCGTTTACCTTAATTCGCCAGTCGGATAGCTAGTTTTCCACGTACACCATATAACAAGCAATGATGAGAATAGCTGTATCGTCACCAAAGGTTGATGTTCTCAGTCCTTTGCATGTCGGGATGTCTGCTGTGTAGAGAACGTAAAGTGTCGGACCAAGTACGCTGCCCTGAGAAACGCCAGCTTCAATACGGTGCTCGTCGGATATTCCAGTGTTTCATCTTACTCCAAACATCCTGTCGTAGAGTTACGACTGTAACAGTGTATTGTCTTTCAATCTTATGCATCAGCCCTTCCAACCAAACACTGTAGAACGCTTGAGACACATTCAAAAATTTTGCAGTATAACGTACTCGACTTTCGAACGCCCTTCGAGTTTTTGACGTTATCCAATTGACCTACTGTATAGTTCCGTGTATTTCACAAAAGCAGAATTGGTGTCATGGTATTATGTTATGGAGATTCAGAAAATGATTAATCGAGTCAGCAAACACTTTTCAAAGAGTTTTGATAAATACGATAATGGGCTTATAGACGTCTAGACCTAAGACGAGGGAACTGTTTCATATTTTAAGAATAAATGAACTTAAAAAATCTTATTCGAATCAAAATCAACATCTCAATTTCTGTTACTCCAAACTTAGTTAGAAATCAAGTTTGAAATGTTGGGTTTTATGTTCGAAATACACTTTATGAGGTCGAAGACGTTTCCCTCTGCCCCGCAATTTTTAATGTGATTAGGGCAGAAGAAAAGTAATTGATAATAAACAAGTAAGGTAGCCTTCTTTGGCACGTCAAATTTTATAAATACTTTGAAGGTTCCTAAGTTTGATTTTATTACGCCTCAGCACTTGTATGGCAGCTAGCAGACGTTGACAAAAAAACAAGTAAGAAGGCTCTAGTCGAGATTTCCCGACTAGGAGATACCCCGAACCCTATACTTAACGCGTAAATAATTCATTGTCTGTATGCATCTGTAACTAAACTTTAATCTTTGATATCTCTGGTGTTTCTCAACCGATTTCAATTAAATTTTTGCAGATTTTCATTATTTTGTATCAAGTTTCTAAAAAGTTTTTCAGATTTTCGATATTCGATATATTTATGTAATCGATCACATGTGCATATCGGAAACGGAAATAGTTATCGAAAATCTGAAACAAACTTGTACTGCCAAGGACTTAGATGAGCTTATGTGCAAAATCTGAATTCTCTAACTCATATAGTCTCTGAGATCGACGCGTTCATACATACGGACAGACGGACAGACGGACGGACGGACAGACGGACATGGCTATATCGACTCGGCTGTTGATGCTGATCAAGAATATATATACTTTATAGGGTCGGACACGCTTCCTTCTGCCTGTTACATACTTTTGCACAAAACCATTATACCCCTTTTACCCATTTCATGGGTTCGGGGTATAAAAACATGTTCCCTAACAAGATGCGTTCTTCAATAATACAGTCTTACAAGTGCATTAAAAATGAGCAAAGCGTAGGTGGTAAGTGATTAGAAGTAGTGGCTGCACATAATTTATTTGTCTTTTAAATAGCAAGGAGAATGTTTCCAATATATGTATATTCCGCAAAGTTTCCGGTACGCTAGGCAGCAAGTTTATTGAACCATTAAATGCTTATGCTCGTGTCGGGCAAGCCAATATATGGTTGGTCATCGGACAAGGGAAGACAAAAGACAAAAAACGGGGGCTGGCAATTCGGTAGAGGATTCTATTACAGCTACAGGCAGCAATGTTAAAGAGTAATAAAAAAGCGATTGGACAAATGGTTGTTAGTTATTACCCTATATTAGAATTTTCTTAATCATAGTAGGACAATTTTTCCATTCTGAGCTGCTTTTTTTTTTGTAGTACAGTTGTGCTAAAATGTGTTATGCATTGAAATGGGTATCCCCGACCCCATAATGTAAATATTTAGTCTTAATCAGCACCGCCAGCGTTCGTCTGCTTCAATGCAAACTATTGGCCGTAGTTTTTGAGCTATCAAGATGAAACTTCAGTCAAGGTTTATTTTTGGTTCTTACATAATTTTTCAAAATCGGCACTGACATATGATTCAAATAAACTAGAAGAACACCATGAGGGATAAACTGCCATACCAACAGACAGACAGACGGACATGGCTATATTAACTCAGCTCGCCGTGCTGATCAAGAAAATATATTCTTTGTATAATCGGAGACGCTTCCTTTTATGCGTTACACATTTCATCACAAAATGAATATACACTTTTTCAAGTATATAAAGAAATGCTCTATTACTGAGCTCTAGCAGTTATCCTGCATTCAGCCGAAAAAACACCGGATATTTTCAAGATATTAGTTTAGTCAACCATGCAGTAGCGCAGTTGTCATTTGCTCTATGCTGGTGCACACACACATATAAGCATAAAATAGCATTCTTGACTAGAGCCTTATTACATGTTTTAAGATAGTGCACTGCCAGGAGCATGAATCAAGTGAAAAGGTCGTTTTTGGCCGCCCGCTATTGAACCGAGCATAGGCGCCAGTTTATTCAATGAAATTGTTTTTAGTTATTTAGCTGTTGAGCTTCTGCAAGGTTTTTGAGCTTTCACGAAATGAATTTGGGGCCTTGAAACTTGTTCACCTATTGATCGGTTATTCAATTATGTGCGCTGTCAATCTTAGAGAGAACCGCACCCATTTTGTCGTCTGTCATTTAAGCCAGTATTGCAGGCAAATGACGGGAGCTGATCAGCTTCTCTCCTCCCTTTAATCGCCACCGAATGACACTCAGTATTTCTATGGATGCTTCTTACACAATGGAACGGGTTTCTGTTCGCAATGCACTTGCTTCGCACAATTTATATCAATGTCGTTCCGCCTTCTCCACCCCCTCCATTCACCACTCACTCCCCCTTTGGGAGTGCGTTGCGCTTTTGGTTCTTGAATAAAATGTTCGCTTCCAAGCACAGGGCAGAAGACCGCTGACTATTCAAGGCCCAAAATTAAATAGAAAAATGGCCGTAAACTAAATTCAATAAGAGTTCAATTGTTCTGCCTTTTTTGGTGCTGATGAGTCTGCAAACACCAGATAAGGGATTTTAAAAATAAATCGAACATACGCATATATAACAGCTAAAAAAGTTAATTTGATTAAACGTGGCTTTCGCTATTTTAAAAGGTTCACCAAATGGATTTGGCCGCGTTGCGCAGCTAAGTAGCGTCTATTTGCCTTTTCCCCTTCTTTATTTACTGACTACTTCGCGACCCAATTCCGATTGCGATTCAGATTGCAGTTGCAAATTGCGATAAGTGCTGCGACTATGTGCCGTTGACCACTGCTGATGCTGCCGGAATTATTTTAATGATTGCGTGTAAGCAGTGGTCAAATTAAAAAGGGGTCAACGGAGGCTTTCTTATGCAGCTGCGTCACTTTTAAGCTAATTGTAGCTTAGAATAGTAGCCGAGTTTTACTAAAAGTGTTTGGTATGAAAATCATGATTTATCGAAGAACTCTTAAGTGTTGTTTGTGTTAAAAAAAATCGAATTGCTTATGTTTGCTAAGTTGCATATTTGATTATATCAAAATAGTAAACAACTTTGCAATAATATAAACAATTTAGCTAGTTTGTTGACTGCAATGGGCAAAAACCATTTGCAGGAAATTAAAGTACATGAATAAATTTCGGGGTGGCAGTTTTAAGCCCTACTGAACTCTCTGCGTTTGGGAACGAAAGCCAACGAAGTGCCTAGTTTTCGACCCTTGTAAAAATGCCTTTAAATTCTCTAATAGCAAAGGTAAAGAAAATATTGGCTTGTGCCATGTTCTTCCGTCCGTCTGTATAAAACTTATTTTTTTTTGCAATTTTGCAAACTTTTGCGCTACGCCTACTGGAGGTTTGGCAAATCGATTACAAGTCGAATCAACTTAAGCTTATTATATTATCACCTCTGCCACTTTTGGTGATTTTTATGGATGGCTTACTTGAGTTGGCCCCATTGCAAGTTAATTGTAATGATAGCATGTTGGATTTAATATTTCTTTCAGACTCAGCTTGTACGTCGAGAGCCTAATTTTGGGTTCACGAAAGACACATACCATCCTACTTTGGAGTTATCCGACAAAATACTTAACACTAGTCCTACAAGTAATTTTAATTTAAAATCACCTTGTTTTCGTGAAACTAACTTCACTTAATAACATAAAACGAGATTTTTCATCAAACTAACTGGTCTCAACTGTGTTCTTGTAGAAATATAGAAATTGTTAAAAGTTATTAAAAATCTTCCTTCGCTAATCACTAACTCTCGTGCATTTGTGTTTGCTGATGATGCGTCTCCTAGTGACTTATAACTTACTAAATATGAATTGTTCTAAGTGTAAAGTTATGTAATTTTCCCTTCATACTGCTCACTAATCACTTGATAGAACACCATCTTATGTCATTTACCCTTCATACTGCTCGCTTATGACTTGACGGATTACCACTTGTCTTTAAAATTACTAATTTATGCTTTGCTTTTGATCGTTAAAATTAAATTTTGATTCCCATATATCGTATATTTCAACAAGGCCTTTATCAAGCGGTGGTCTAATAAGTTTAATAACCCTTACATCACTAAAAGGCAGTATATCCTTAGCGCGTCTGGTCCATGAATGTGGGTCCCGCAATAAAAGATTCACCAGGCTTTAGTTGAATTCATGCAGAAGAATTTCTTTTATTTGCTCTAAGGAGCATTTACTGGGTTTCTGGAGTTGACTTACTACCGGTTTCTGTTTAAACTGTGCATGGATATTATATGTTACTATTTTACTAAACAGTTAATTCGACTTATCCATGCTGTTTAGTCGAATAAAACTAATTTTCTCAATAAGATCGTAGCTCAATCTTGATCGTTGTTTTCGTAATAATTTAATTCTTCCCCATTTCGTCCTTTATGCACTTTACGACAAGTTTTTTTCTTGCACTGTCTCTATAAAGCCCTCAACTCCAGCCCTAAAAAGATCGTTTTTATACTTATATTATATTATATTAACTATTTATCATACTGCTGGTTTGGTTGAGTTTTCCTCAACTTGTGCAACAAATTATATGGAAATACAAAAATATTAGTTTCGGGTCAGGCCGGGTCGGACCTTCTTAAAAAAAGTATATTCGTCTAACTAACTGATCGAAAAAATTGTATTAACAGCACACTGGTGAAGACGTCCGTTTTGTTAATGATAGTTTGAGGGTTCAATTCCAACGCAAGCGATAAGTTTTATATTTGGTGAGCTTGAGCATAATAGTTTTAATTATCTTGTTTGCAACTTTTCTCGCATCGCAAAAGAACATTAATGTAAAGTCATATATGGTGACATACTTGATTTGGTTGAAAAATCTCCGAAAACGATTTTAAAATAAGTACATTTACCATTAAAACAGAACAATTACAAATGTTGGGGTAGTTTACGGGAAACATACATAAAGGTTATCAGGAAATCCTAATTTCACTTACCAAAAGAAATAAGCTTTTGGCTTCTTACAAAAACGACAATAGGAAAGTTTAAGGTTGGTCGAGTCTTTTACATGTGGATACAAAGGGCCAATTTTAAGTCCAAACACAGCAATATAGGCCTTGATACTTAGGCCGAAACTTAAATTTATTAAAATAAAGAGCAGCCCGCAGCCAACTCTGATGTTCAGTAACAATCTGCTTAAGCGCAAATCCTTTTGCAGTTCGGCAGACTTTTTGTTGTAACCGTTGTCAGTTGTTTGGAAAAGCGAAAACAAAAAAATGTTATACCAGCAGTATAGCAAGGGAAGCGACAAGATGGCCAACTTGCCAACTGACTTTCACACTTGCGTCTTTTAAGTTAACCGACAAATTCGACAGCTGTTCATCTATGTCCAGGTTTTGGGTTTTTGTTTCTTGTGGGAAGTCAACTTACATCATTGCCTTGATTGTAGCTTAACCCTGGTTTGGGAAACAGCATCCTAGCCCTCAATAACAGCTGGCATGGCTCATGTTGGAGGTTTTTTTTTTTTTTGTTGCTTTATTGGCTACTTTGGTTTTGTAGACTGATGTCTGAAAAAATGCTTGGGAAGTGTTGTAGCATTCGTCAATAATAATTGCCCATTTCAATTTGATTTACAGGCGTGCTGGCCTAATTTGTGTCAACAAGTATGTAATGTATCAGAAAAGAATAGATTTCGAAAGGAAAAAGTTCTGACCTTGCGATAGCTCATGGAGAAATAAATTGTCTATTTTCCTTGTCTACCTATACTGACTACTCACTCGTTGGCAATCAGCTAAAGCATGGAAAGTGCCATTTTGTATTTATGGCTTTGTTTTGATTGCAAAGTGTGAAATAGGTGTGAAAAAGATAAGCTGTTGCCGTACTTCATTCCTTTTGTGTTTTCCACACAACTTGTTTCGCTTGTTGCTTCTCTAATGGAAGGGTATATAGACTTCATATAAAATTTCTCCAAAGAATAATTTATTCGCAAAAAGTCAATATTTAATAATTTTCCATTAGAATGCGAAATAGGACTGAAGCTAACCAATTGGAAATAATGACATTAAAAAAAGCATTAATTTTGCAGAAGAGAAACGATAATAAGTTCGGTATTGTAGTATAAATAGTAGTTAAGTTGTATAAATAAAACAAAACATCAGCAGCAGGCCCTAAAATTTGACAATTCGGACGGGAGGGGAACATCGCCAGCTATATTGTTACTTAATTTGGTGAATCACGCTCAAAAACTGTGAAAGATGCTTGAACTTCTGATTTTGGAAAGGTGGGCGTGTCATCCAATCTATCTTAAAAACTGTTAAGGATATAGCCGACAAAAAATTTGGATGATACACGCATTGACGTTTAAAAAAAGGGGGCTTAGGGCGGCAGGTGAGGGCGTGGCATCCATATGATGCAGTTCTTTGAAGGAAGTCACAAGCTATCTTTTCACCACCTATACATTGATAATGTTAAATGTTAATTGACTTAAAGACCTATTTTGCAACCAGATTGAATGACTAGTTGTATTAATGTAGGAATTTATAGGTTTGATGCTATTATCATTTTTTCAGAAAATTGTTACAGTTCAATATATTTATATACTTTGGGTACGCCCGCGACATCGTACGCGTGGGTGAGTAAGTTTGGATAACATTTTTAATTATTTAATGAGACTGGAACACCAATTTGAACCCTCAACTTCTGGGGTGGCACTCCCGATAATTCTAAAGAGATGAGAGATTCTATAGGCTATGATGTAACTTGTTCAGTGTCCATAATATTGTCCACTGAGAGGTATTCGACAACATCTCCCCCAGTGTCTATAAATTACAAACCTCCTCGGTCCCTGACAACTTCCTGAATTAAAGTAAGAAGCCTCTAGTCGGATTCCACGACTAGGAGATACCCCGATCCAAAAACTTATCGCGTTCAGTCATTGTTTGTATTGTCTGCATCTGTGACTAAACTACAATCTTCGATATCTCTGGTGTTTCTCAGCCTATTTCGATGAAATTTTCACAGATATTCATATTTTGTATCAAGTTTCCAAAATACATTTCGATATTCAAAATTTTAATGTTATCGATCACATGTGTATATCGGAAACGGAAATAGTTATCGAAAATCGGAAACAAGCTTGTACTGACTAGGACTTATATAAGCTTATGTTCAAAATCTAAAGTCTCTAGCTCTTATAGTCTCTGAGGTCGACGTGTTCATACATACAGAAGGAAATCGGCTCGGCTGTTGAGATGCTTCCTTCTGCCTGTTACATACTTTTGCACAAAACCATTATACCCTTTTTACGCATTTTATTGGTTCGGGGTATAAAAAGCTGGCAAATAGAATCATTTGGGAATGTGTAAATTAAAGTCGAATGTTTAAAGAAATGTTTTATTTATTAAAAACACCAGCCGAATTATTAGTAAATTTTGCATAAATGGTGTGACCAACACATGTTTTGTCATACCAATATTTAGAACACCTGGTCACACTGACTTAAGGTGGAACATATCAAAATAATAAGCAATTTCCTATAATAAAGCCAAGAAAAATTTAACACGTTGGGTGCTTTTGTTTATGATTATGGCTGCAAAAAAAAAAACGTCAGCTAAATAATAATTCCCTAACGCCGGGCCGCAAATGTGAGAAGGATTTAGAAAACGAAAGTGACAGAAATAGCAAGAGAGAGAATTAAGAAGTAGCTGCGTGCTTGGCTCTGCAGCTTTTTTCTGTTTTTATTTTTGGTATGGCATTTTTCAAGATGTCGGGCGCGCCCTTTTATTTTTGCTGCATTTTTTTCCTCCGCTTTTCGCCCAGACGGAGGTAAACAGATGGCTTATGGCAGCCTAACAGCAATGAAGAAAACGCGTTTTATAGCAGCTTTTTAGGCCGTTCTGTTAACGCTCTCTCGCTGTTTTTACTTCCTCTCTATCGATTTGTTGTGAACGCAAAGCGCACGCGTCAGTTGAGCTGCAAAATCCAGATACCGGTCATGGAAATACAGGGTGCCCCGCAACACACAATAAACCTTTTGCCAGACTCATAAAAGCAACCACGCGAAAAAACAATACCAAAGCTAAGACCAATAGAGAGCAAGGTGGTTGACGAAAGAGAGAGAGAGAGAGAGATAGAGCCTTGCTTTAGTTGCGCAGCATTTATAGCAACTCGTAACATTGTGCTCACTGTTGTGTTTTTTGTTTTCTGTTGCCTTTGCAGGGGTGGTATGTGGATAAATTTTAGCCGCTATGGATCCCAGTGCTCTACAAAACATGGATCGGGACGCATTAAAGAAGCAAATCGAAAATATGAAATATCAGGCCTCCATGGAGCGCTGGCCTTTATCTAAAAGCATTGCTGAGTGAGTAGAGAAATATCCATACCTGTGTGTTCCTAAACAAATCTAGCAAGCTATTTATGTATATATAAATGTTAAAACAAGTGTTTACCTTCAAGTGCAAAAGTCCACAACGAAAACACATTTTGCATACATTTTTAACCGAATCGAACAGTCACGCGTGCAATAATTGTCTCTGTGTGTGTAAGTGTGTTTGCTTATGTGTCTAACGAATTATACCCCAAAACCGTTGTGAGCTCAAGTTTGTCTAGACTCTAGACGAACACTTTAATGCTGCCACCCAGTTGACAAAGTGAGTGCCTAAAACATTTATACACGTGCCTTGCCCGCAGAAGCTAAACCAACACCCAGTGAGGCAACACCTGAGCTAGGCTGAGTGCTCGTCGGCCGTGCTGTTTGGTTTTGTTAAATATTTACATATAAGGATTTGGATGTTGTTCTTTGGCGGATGCTTTTTTGTTGGCCTCCAGCTAATGCTTTTTCTTCCTGTATGAAGTACAGCAAAAAGAGCTCATCAAATTTTTAAAGTGAATTTTAACTTATTACCAGAGGAATTAATCGCCAAAATGAGGCAATTCCTCAAATCTGTCCAACAATTATAACCGTCGGCGAAAGTGTTTTGTGTGTGTGTGTGTGTGTACCATTTTTTGTGCTGTGAACTCTTCTTTAAAACACATATACATATGTGTGTGTACACTGTCACCGTAAACGACAGTCAATGCATGTGACGAAGCATCACGAAGGGTGCGAAAGGCGACTTGCAATGTATACAGGAAGAATGGAAAATTTGCTTCGTTAGTCCGATCGGATTAAGTAATATACCAATCAAATAGTCATGTTTTAATTTACAAGTGTGCATAATTGGAATTTGGGTTTTCAACCGATTTATGCAAATATGTCGATTTAAGTAAGCGGAGAACAGTTAAACTTTTTGGAGCTTTTGGGGTAAATTGGGTGTGTAGTAAAAAAAAAAAGATTTTAAAGAGTTTGTCGTGTCATCCAAACCACCAAAATAAGTCACATAAATTTCAAATTAATAAAATAACACGCTTAAATTGACGACCCAAAAATTTACAGGTATGCATGTATGCTTCTGAAAAAGCTTTACATAAAGTCTTGCATCTAATAAGCTGTTGTGAAACGCCATAATTAAAAACGAGTATTTTAATTGCACTTTTTTGTGGTTTTAAATTGTATAACAGGCATGCAAGACGTCTTCCCGGCAATTTGAATTGTTAGCTAAGGTATATAATGTATTATATTATATTTAGTGACTCTCAAAAGCCAAAAAGGAGTGCAAGACAGATATTTCGGGGCAGTAGGGTTCGGCTTGCCATCCAGCTGTATATGTATAGGCGATCCCGATTTCAAAGAGAATTTGAATACAGTTTTTTGGTAACCCTAGCTGTAAGGATGTGGGAAACATACGGTTTTATCGATTATCAGCTATAGATGTTTGGTTTCTAGTCTCCAGTGGGCGTAATATCCCAAATTTTGACAGTTTAAAGTCGTATAAATGCTAATAAATAAAGACATTTGCAAAGTTTCACATCTCTGGCTTAAAGGTCAGTCTAAAACATACAGAAAACTTTCATTCGACACAGCAAAAAGTTTTATTTAAAAATAAATAAGCTGAACCTTTTATTGTGAAGCAAACCATACTACCCGCTTCTTTTTCTATTGTTGGGGTATCTCCAGCAGCCTCAACTTCAGTTCACATAATCGTTACCCAAGTTCGATTTGTGTTTACCAATTAGCATTGCGCCCGACTTAAAGCGCGTATTTGGCTTGTTTGCTTTTTAGTTCAGTTTTGTCTCGGAATCTCGGCCTTGCTTCTGTTGTCAGACTGTTTTGAGGTGTTAATTGCTGAATGTTGTTAAATCTATCATATTTTTAAGATAAAAGCACGTCCCATTTTAACAGTGTTCTATGAGTATAACAAGTAAGAAGGCTCTAGTCGAGATATCCCGACTAGGAGATATCCTGAACCCTATACTACCGTCATTGTTTGTGTATATCTGTGACTAAACTTCAATCTTCGATATCTTTGGTGTTTCTCAAACAATTTGATACACTTTTCACAGATTTTCAATATTTTGTATTAAGTTTCTAAAACATTTTTCACATTTTCCAAACTCAAGATATTACTATTATCGATTGCACGTGTATAAGGGGAAGAGCTATCGTTGATTCGCAACAAACTTGTAAAGTCTCTAGCACATATAGTTTTTGAGATCGACGCGTTCATACATACGAACAGACGGACGGACATGGCAATGTCGACTCGACTGTTGATGCTGAACAAGAATATATGTACTTTATAGGGTCGGAGATGCTTCTTCAGAGTATAAAAATGTTGCCAATGCGGGATGATAGAACATAGACATGTATGTATGTATACATATGTGTGTATGTACAGAGTGATAGAAAAACAGCTAACCAACACTATTGTAATAAACCAACTCCTCACTAACCAAACATCATCCCACCGCATCCTTTTCCTGGAATGGCTGCAATGATTGATTGACACCCCCTATTTGTATGTATACCAGACCAACCTGCGTGATAGCTGTGGCAACATGCGGTCATTTGACGGTTATCGTCCCAAACAAAATTAGCATACCTCCACCCACGGGGAACACGCCCCTCAAATGGGCATAATAACTTATGGACTAGTCCAACTTTTGTTGATGGCACTGTTTCGCTTAAGCCACGGCTGCGAACCATTACCTCCGGTTGAGTGCGTGTCACAGCTTCTGCAATGGGCTCCAGACTCCAGCTGACACAGAATTTTGAAGAAAAAATCCCTTTATAAAAAATGAATGCGAATGTAAACTCTTAGCTCAAGTCTTAACCAACTTTTTGGAAGTCCAAAGGTAAATGATCATGTCAAAGTTAAAATTCCTGCCAGGAATTTGTGATATATTTTTGAAGCGTGCGATTCAAAAATGTAAAGTGTGACCAAAATCCACTAATCCTAAAGCTAAATAGAACAAAAATGTATTTTTTAAAAATAAATACGAAACCAAATCACTTTTTTAAAATATATATATCTTCTATATATATCTTATCGGCTTAAAATGTTGCAAATTAATTAATTAATTAAAAAAAGCGACCGCAGCAGCATAAGTGTTGTTGGTTTCTGCCCTCGACCCAGAAAAATTGAACTTAATATCGATATTAACGATAAGCAGTTTAGTATTTTTGGCTACGTTGCTGGATACCCAGAAATGTAAATAATATGGTAAGTCAGAAAGGGTTATTGATGGTTTACAAAAAACGAGTTTGTTTTTGCAAA
This sequence comes from Scaptomyza hsui, assembly GCA_018152825.1. NCBI lineage: Eukaryota > Metazoa > Arthropoda > Insecta > Diptera > Drosophilidae > Scaptomyza > Scaptomyza hsui. The sequence continues at coordinate 44,398 of JAECXO010000025.1, forward strand.
TAAACTAGATCTTCTTGTGGTATAACCCTTATACTATAAGGGACCTTGTGCCGAACCGAAAGAAATCCTTCAGTTACTTTTAATAAATTTATTGGCACACTCGACACACTAAGCTAACTTTAGAAGCTTACTTTACGAGGAGCACATCAAAGAAGATTGTGTAAAAATTTGGGGCTAATCGGTTAAGCCGTTTTTAAGAAATCGAGGTGAGTGGCTTTGAAAACACAGTTTTGAGAAAAATGCGTTCAAAGTTTCAGTCAGTCTTTAGACGTGGCCTTGCAAATTCAGGTATATCTCCGAAAATATTTATCGTATTGTTTTAAAATTTTCACAAAATATACTTAAATATTTTAACATTCTGAAAATGCAATAAAAATTTTTTTTAAATTCTAAATTCGTATGACTCTCAATCAATGTGTTCAGTTGTAATTCGGATTTAGCTCGGGTGTCCAACCGATATTTTGACCGATTGAAATAACTCTACTTATAATTGTATTGTTGGGCTGTTTGAATGTAATATTCATTAAGTTGTTATTTTGTATGTACCGGACAAAGCAGTTTTATCTCTACTACACATTTTGAACACTTTTTTTTTGTGATTTGATGGATCTTGAAGAGTAAAATTTAGGCTTTTATTTAAAACCATTTAAATGTTTCTAGCAGGTTAGAGAGAAAAACAACCTAAAAATCCTCAAAAATACACTGACAAAAGAGAGCTCACAAAGCTCGACTAAGAGATACCCTAGATCCTTGATCTTTGACAAATTTCAATCTTTGAAATCTCAGGTGTTTCTCAATCTATTTGGATGAACACTTCTGCCTTTTGCATTTGAACAGGACTATTATTAAGGGATTATATCTCCGCTTAAAATATTTGTCTAAGTTTTACATTTCGTTTAGCGTTACTCAGAGCTGTTTTCACAGCGTACCTTTTTTTCTCAAAGGGTTTGTGTAAACAAAAAATTTGTAATATTTTGAACCTTCTTTTTCATACAAATCTTGAATTTTTATGGCAGATATATGATATATTTTCCGATCTTTCCTTATATATAAAGGAACGAAAAAAATACAATCAACAATCATAAAACAGTGGCTAAGAAAATTAAATGGGCTTGGGACAACAATCAACATTCGTTTGTTTGCCAATCGTGTTATCTTTGTTGCTTGATTTTAGCCTCACCACTTAAAAAATCCTTTGCCAAAAACTTCCTAGTACGTTTGTTGTGTTATTATACTCTGATACCGAACATACAGAGTATATTGGTTATGCGAAATGTGTGTCATGCTGACAGGCATGGAAACAAGACTCTTTGCCACAAGCTTTAATAATAGTATCAGGGAACTTCGTAGTCGGCTTCGTTTTCACTTGTTTTTTTTTTTGCTTTTACTTGACCTTTGGCACAATTTGACGTCCTTTTTTAAAACGTTTTGAAATTTAATGAAATAAACTGCTTATTGAATTTACTGGCCACAGCCGCCGTACTTCAACAAAAGAGAATAGGATAAAATAAAGAGGGAATAGCAAAAAAACACAAACCGTTGCTATACCCTTCGATTCCATTATGGATTATTGTTAATTAATTTGCATATTTGCAGAAGACACCATTTTGAATAAGGTTTTCGTTAAATAAAAAGAAAACAAGTGAAAATGTTGTAGTCGGGCGTAACCGATTGCCGAATACTCTGATACCAGTTAATGAACAGATGGTAGGGAGTCTGCTTGCAGTGGAGGAATGCAGGGGCGGCAGTTGTGGGCCGGGTGGGGAACATCGCCAGCTGTTTTGTTAACAAATTTGGTGACTCTAGCTCAAAAACTGTTAAAGATATAGCCGATTCCGACTTTAAAAGGAGGGCGGCAGACGTGGGTGTGGCATCCAAATTTGTCAGTCACCATCTATCTTTCTATCAAATTTGGTGACTCTAAAATTTTCCGCTGCTATTTAGGGAATCCCATCGGCTATATTGATATAAAATATGGTGAATCTTACTCAAATACTTTAAAAAATACAAGCATTTCCGTTTTTTAAAAGCGTAGGAGTGTCGGGCGTAGGTTAAGGCGTGGCATCCAAATTTTTGATGCAGATCTTTGGTAGATGTCACCATCTACTCTCCTACCATGTTTGTTGACCCTAGCTCAAAAAAGTTTTGGGGAACGTCATTATCTATCTTGTCAACAATTTTGGTGGCTGTAGCCCAAAAACTGTGAAAGCTATGGGTGGTTCCCCTTTTAAAAAAGCAGGGTGGCCTCCTAGTAGGCGTGGCACAAACAATGACTGTACGCATTAGGTACAATGTTAAGGGTATCTCCTGGTCAGGAAATCTCCACTAGTGCCTCTTAGATGTTTATTTATCTTATTTTAGTCACTTATTTCTCATCATAATGCTAGTCTGACTTTTTCTGGTTTCTGGGTTTTTCCACACCGCATATTCTTCTTGACCTTTCCCAGAACATAAATTTTGTACTTTGTATGCCAAAATTTTAATATTATCATCTTACTTATTTTTACTTCATTCAAATTTAACTCAATTTTGATTTTTGGTTGACTGTTCTTAATTTACATTTAACAAATCAACTGCAGCGTTTTATGTAAGCCCTCTTATAGTATAGACAAAACATATCGATAATTTTCCCGTTATCGATAACAATAAGACTCTACATTTGAAATTTGCTCCAACACTATACATAATATAATGATTGTATGCGAAAATTTTACGGAGACAAGTTATAAAGATAAAACATTATCCACTCGTGCAGCAGTTAATTTGAAAGTAAAGGCCTTTTTTCTTGTAACCTTTACTTATGTAGTCATATACACGAATTCTTAGGTGACCACATGTATTTGACATCATGTGATTTGTCAGTTTTGAAATGGCGGCTTCTGGGCAAATGCAAAGAAATTTCTATAGTGAAAGGACGGCGATGACGATGACGATGGTGAGCATGTTGATAATCATCATAATGTTAATGATGATGTGTAAACTCGGTTCAAGTGTTTTTTGCACAATTTCTTTTCAATTGAACAAAAGTGGACCAGAAAGTCTGCTAAACATTTGAGTGCACGCTTAAACCACCCACCACCCATTTTGCCTCCTTTACCACCACTACCAGAAAAAACGAGCTTCCCTGTGCCATGCTAAACACATGTTATACTCTGATTCCGGAGGTAAAGAGTATGTGGGTTTTTTGCAATATCCTTCACCCCTCTCACACCCTTGAAGCTTGATACCTCAAACTTTGCAATTGACTTTGGGTCAGACAAAGTGTTCGTATGAAGATTTAAAACTTTGCTAATATCTTAGTCCGTGTGATTTGAATAACAAATTTGCAGGCCACTCACTTCTTTTAGACTCGGTAAATGTTGTTTTAGGGAGATAGATAGCAAACACTCGTTCCGCCCCCATGGCACCTTTTGCAAGCAAACCAGTTACCGCATGTTTAAATCCTTGTATCAGAGTATTCCGCAGTCGGTTGCCTGACTGCAACGTTTTGACTTGCTTTTTTTACGTTGTCGGCTTTGTTAGTATTTTGTATGCATAGAACTGAGAACTAAGAACTGAGAACTTGCGGCTTTTTGCCGTCCAAGGCATAAAAAGAACCCCTACCCTTTGCACCGACCTGGGCACGATTGTCTTTCAGCCTGATTTGTCATTCATGAAAAGACTAAGGCGAGAACAAAACAAGAACGAAAAAGAAAGAGCCTTAGTCGGTGGTCTGGGCCCCATTCGAGTGCCCAGCAAGTGGATGAGAAAATGACAAGCACTCTTGTTGTTCGGCGGTTGAGCTGTTGGATTGTGGCATCTCGTGCAACTTTATTGCAAAGTAAGGCTGGCAAAAAAAAAGAAAAACAAATTTGGCTTTAGAGGGTCAACAGGTGAGCTCAATTAATTTCTTGGGATTTTTTGTTGAAGTTTGGAAAATTCGTTAATATGCTGTAGATGGGCGTGTTTCAGCACATCAAATATATAAATAATTTAAAACTGTGTATAAAATACTTGTTACTTTTTAATTAAGAAAGACTATGTACTATCATTTTTTATTTTTATAACCTGAACCCATAAAATGGGTAAAAAGGGTATAATGATTTTGTGCAAAAGTATGTAACATGCAGAAAGAAGCATCTCCGACCCTATAAAGTGTATATATTCTTGATCAGCATCAACAGCCTAGTCGATATAGCCATGTCCGTCTGTCCGTCCGTCCGTCGGTTCGTATGTATGAACGCGTCGATCTCAAATACTATAAGAGCTATCGACAACATTTAAATCTTAAATAACGAATTTGCGAAACGTTTGAAAACTTAATACAAAATAAAGAGTATCTGTGAAAACTTCATCGAAATCGGTTGAGAAACACCAGAAATATCGAAGATTGAAGTTTAGTCACAAATGCATACTGTGCGCGTTATGTATTGGGTTCAGGGTATCTCCTAGCCGGGAAATCTCGACTAGAGCCTTCTTACTTGTTTTTACTTGCTTATGTCTAATCAATGGAAATCCTTTTTAGGCATTACAAGTTTTTTTTGAAGCATTCCCTGTTGGTCAGTGGCCGACGAACCTCGCCTGTTAATAAGATCAGTTTATTTTCTCAACAGAACTTAACATTAAAAAAAAAACAAACTTTGTATCGATATTTCCAAAATGAGTAAAACAGCTTGCAATAAATACTTACATACGAAACACAAACAATATTTATACAACTTTGTTCGATATATACCTATTTATTTATAATTATTGCAAGATAAATTTAACTTTGTATATCTGTTTATCGATAATTATTGCAAGTTTAATTTAACTTTGTAAGACTTTAAAAATAAGTAAAAGTGCAGATCTTAGAAAGAGGCTACCAGCTAAATGCGTTGAATCTAGCCGTTTAATTGTGGAAAACATTTTATCGATTTCCCAGACTCCCAGTCTTTGTTGCGGCCCTATATTGACACTGGGTCTGACGCACGCATTAACCAAGATGATAGCAAAGTTTAAAATTTGTAGCTTTAAGGGTGTCGACGATATAGCGCAAACCAATATACTCTTTAACTTCGGTATCAGAGTATAAATATACTCGCAACTGCATGTAAAAATTCAAATATTTTGCATAAACCTAAACCCGATGGCGTTTGATGGAAGGGTGTACTTGCTGGTCTTAAAGTGCCTTGTTGTGCAGTGCCCTAAAGTATGCTACAGTTAGCAGAACTAAGCGAAGGCCGAACCACACACACACATGAAAGAACAGGCACACGCAAGCACAGAAGGATGTGAAATGAGCTAAAAATTAGTTTATGACGAAGGTCGAATAGGCTGCTTTAAAATATACCATAGTTTTAGTGTCGACTGCAAAACACTCTTAGTGGTTTCCAGATGCAAATATGTATGTGCAAGGGGACGAGGGTGTTAGGAGTGGTTGCAACCAACCGGTTGCTGTCAAGCCAGCCTAGTCAATTGCCTGGCAATTAAAATATGAATACTCATGCATGCAAAGGCAAACAAAGTGAGAGTGGTTTAAGCAGTGAACGAAGGATGAGTACAGAATAAGTAAAAGACAAAAGAAAAAAGAAAACACGCCTACAGATAAAATACACTCACACACAGAAGGATGCAACTCTTCCATTTCGTGATTCTAACTCGAAAAATTTGAATAATTAAAACATTTCTTAAATTAAAAGGAAGGCACCTGGGGGCGGCGGGGTTGGGATCTAAGGAAGATGTGACCAGCTTTCTTAATACCAAATTTGAAGGAACAAGCATTCCCGGTTATAAAAGGCTGTGGGGCGTTTTGCAGAGTTTAGGGGCGTAGCATCAACATTTTTGATGCAGCCAAACTTTGGGAAGTCAGCAACTATCTGAGCTTAAAATTTGTTATTTCTAGCTGTTACAAAGTAAAAACTTTATATGTGTTTTTATACTTTGATACTGAAAGTATCATAGTATATGTATTGGCTTTGTGATGATGCCGTCATGATGTCTGTCCGTCCGTATGAACGAAATTTTTTTCGACACCCGAAAGAGACTTGAAACTTTGCAATTATGTTGGGAAATCAATAAAATCGATCATTGAAAGCCGATAAAACCAGAGACAGCAAATAACATTTATGGTTAAAATAAATATCCTTATGAAAGGATCATCCTAAAAAACATCAATAATAACGGTTATCAAAGATTTTTAAAAATATAAAAAAAAAAATTAAGCAAAGACTTTTATAATTAAATTCTGAGACTTTTATTTTTAAAAACATTTTTTTTAAAAAGTTTTTGATATAAAAGTTTTTGAGTGATTTTTATAATAATTTTTAATAAATATCAGTATCATAGTATAAAAAGTCTTTAAAAGACAAATGTCTTTGATAATCGTTATTAAAGACTAAAAAAAAGCAAAAATAATCATTTTTAATTTTTTTTTATTTATAAAAAATAAAAATAATCATTAATGTCAAACCTAAATAAAAAAAAATCTAAAAGAATTTTTATATATAAAAGTTATAACCGTTACGGTCTCTCGATAAAACCATATATTTGTCATATTCCTACAGCTAGAGTTACCAAATTTTGCACGAAGATAGCTAGTCACTTCATTATACAAATTTATCAAAAATTTGGATGCCACGCCTACACTTGCCGCCCTCAAATTTTAGTTCTCAAAACAATTTAAATTTTTCCAAATTCCAAATTTTTTTTGAAAACTTTTCGATGACCTGAAATAAATTTAAATTCAATTCCCAATTGGGCCCAACACAAATACAAATTTTTTAAATCAGTATTTTAGGTGCACTGTCATGTCAAGCCCAAACGCGTCTATCTCAGAGACTATAAGAGCTAAAGTTAATGTTATCAAAACATTTTTTCCATTTTCGACATACAGAAGTAAAATTTAAATCTTTAATTTAGATAAAGTGAAAAATAACATTTAAATCTTTAATTTAGATAATGTGAAAAGTGAAAATCTATGTAAATTGCATTAATATCGGTTGCGAAACATCGAAAATAAAAAAAATTGAAGTTAAGTCACAGAATTCACAAACAGCGCGTTAACTATAGAATTTGGGGTACCTAGTCGGTAAATCTCGAAATAAATCTCTCTATTTTCTTCCATTCTCTCTCTCTCTCTCTCTCTCTCTTTCTTTCTTTCCCGCTGTCTATTGCTCTCGTAATTTTCTTTTTGCTTAACTAAAACACGTAACGACCTTGTTGACCAGCATTTTAAGGCAAGCTTTCATTCCACTGCTCCTCCCTTGACTATCCAACCTTACCGCAACGCAAAAGGAACCAGAAATCCTTGTTCTTTTGTTTTTGGTGTCTCAATTACTATCGCTGTCGCTAACTCATTTTCTAATTTTTTTTTGTGAGTTTGGTTATGTTTTGCGGTTTTGCAGTATGTTTTTGGCAGTAATACACACACAAAAAAAAAAAAAAAACACAAAGTCATAAGCCCATTGACCCCTAAGCTGGCCATTGTTTTGTGTACTTCCTCCTACCCTGCCACCGCTATCCCCGTCGCTCGCTCGCTCAATCATGACGTTGCCTTTTGCTCCGCTGGTGTGGAAAATAAGCAAGAAAGTGCAAACACCCGTACATACAACAACATAAATATCTCGTCCCTACACTACACAAGCAGTGGAGGGACAAGGAAGTTGACAAGGTCTTTTTAGTTAAATTATGCATAAAAGCGGCCACACGAGCGCGAAGAGGTGGCCTTTTCTGTGCCTACACCTGCCAAACAAACAAACTAGCACACGAGTACTGCACTTACGAAAATTGCGCATAACATGCGTGCTACAAGCTTAGGGTACAAAGGGGGAGTGGTAGAAACCTTTTTCCTAAGGAAAAATCGTATGAGTTCAAAACATGTGCCGAGGAAAATCCTCACGCATACTAGTTAATAAGTAGAAAAAAACACGTAATAATCTAATTTCAGTATGCTGCATCGGCTTAATGCTCCTGCGAAACTCTGCATCAATTTAACAGAATCTGTTCAGCAACAGCAGATTTATATGATGGTTTTCATGCTGTGGTTAAGATTATTTTAAAAACCCTTATGAAAGATTATTGCAAGACAGATTCAACCTACACTCTACCGCACCTTACGATTTCTTATCGTAGTTTTTAAAAACATTTTATTGTTGCAGTCAAAGGCCTTACTTTATTTTTAAGTTGAGATATACTAAATCTCATAAGCCCATTTTCGTTTTCTAGTTCTGAAAAGTACTTAGGTTGAACATTTGTATCATAATTTGGGAAAACCCAAAAAAATCTTGTCAAACATTCTTGTAAATTATTTTGCCGAACCCTGATGGACAGCTCAGCAATGCTTTTTATCTGTTTTTTTTTTCCATCTCGAATATTGCCCAATTTTAATTTCAAATGGCTTATGATATTTTACGTCAGTCCATTCCTTAAGTCCCGTACGCTGATGCTCGTACAGCGTCCGGACCGTAAACGAAACATTTAGCTGTACTCAGAGCATTTTGACCAGAGAACTGCTGTAGTCACCAAACTTGGTAAGAAGCTAGCTGACGACGTCATCCAAAGATTTGCATCAGACATTTGGATGCCACGCCCACATCTGCCGCGCCCCCGCACACGAAAGCTCATGTATTTTTCACAGTTTTTGAGCTAGATTCACCAGATTGTTAGGAAGTTAGGTGACGCGTCCCCTAAAGTCGGCATCAAAAGTTTGCATGCCCACCAGCGACTGCCGGCCCCCGGCTTTTTTAAAACAGGAATTCCAAATCTTTCACAGTTTTTAAGCTGTAGTTACTCAATTCGGTAGGAAGACAGCTGACTTCGTCCACCAAAGATCTGCAAAACCCAGAACTCGAAATGCCTGTAACTTTGACCGTTCGTAAGAAGACAGATTTCGTAATCTCATTATTAGTTTAAGGTTTGAAGTCGTTTTTTTTTTGTTAAAAGGTATATAGTACATACTATATTTATTTTGCATCTTGTATAATTTGACATCATCCCTTGTGACCTTGTTCATTTTGCGCTACATAGACTGTCAAAAAGAAAAGGTATGGTTCAATTGGAGCTTCCTTTGTTCCCTTCTCAAGTAAAATGGTTTGCCAGACCATCATTTTGTTCTGCAATTGATCCCATTCGTCGCGCATACGGTTCGGTGCATACTTCGGTTTCTGTAAACATGGAAATTTATACTCTGATACTTAAGGTAAAGAGTATATTGGTTTTGTGCATTTGGCGTCATGCTATTTGTCTGTCTGTCCGTATGAACTTAACGTTTTCCGACCCCCTTAAAGCTAGAGACTTGAAACATTGCAAATATCTTGGTCCATTTGTTCTTTAGACAAAGTGTCAAGACTGGAGCGCTAGGATGCCATGCCCGTATCTACGACAGTTTTTGAGCTAGAGACACCTTATTGGGGTGAAAGATAGTTGATAACGTTCCCTAAAAAGCTGCATCAAAAACCATGTTGATATGGCGAGATAGTTAAAGTACATAAGTATGTATTGCAACTGAAAATTTGTATGGAATGATTAACTTTTAGCTATTGGTTTTCGATTTCCCAATTCTCCTGTGGGCGTAGCATCCCAATCTTGTCACTTTATTTGAGTAGGGTATACAAATTTTCTAAAAAACGTATTTAACATGACTTAGTTTTATAAGCATTTCATCAGCTAATAAAACTTTGTATTTTCTTATTTTTCGCAGAATGCGCTCCTTCATTGAGGAGAACGAAAAAAATGATCCATTGATTAACGCACCGGATAAAAAGAACAATCCGTGGGCCGAAAAGGGCAAATGTGTAATCATGTAATATTATCGTAAACCACAGAAATACCGCAATAATGAGAATCCAGTCATTACCAACATCAACACCAATATAATGAAAAATAACACAACATCACCCCCAGCTACAACAAATCAATACCAAAATAATGAAAACTATTTGGAGATTAACCAATTTGGCGACCAAGTATCATCAAATTTCTTAGATCTAGCAAAGCTGCAGAAAGAACAGCAGCAGCATTACAATAACAACTATTATTACTATTATAACTACAATTTGAGCTATGTACCACCGCCGGCAGCTTCACACGAGTACCTACTTCAAGGCGGTCCGAAGGGCCTTTTCCAACAACTAAGACGTCGTACACACCACGAGCTGCAGCAATGGCCGATGCTCATGCAGCTGGTTGTTCTAATCCTGTGGCTGCACGGCAAATTCTGGCAGATCGTATACGACCATATCCTTATGCGTCGCAGGCGCTGGCATTGAATTGAAAGTGGAATGGAATGGAATGGAATGGAATGGAGTTGGGGTTGTATGATGTTTTTGGTATGCCAAGAGTTAATAATAATTATGCCATTTTATCCAACTCAAATTCAAATTCAAATTCAATGAATAAAATCAAAATATGCTGCTTAAATGCTCCTCCCAAAGAAACACACAACACTTCTGTGCAACATATTTTTTTCAACATTTAAAACAACAGAAAAATAAAAGCAACAACATCAATGGGTACTCCAAAAAGTACTCGACTCATCGCAAATGCTCGGTCGTTGTCACATCGTCTTCTTTCTTCTCTTTATATCTTTGTTATACCATATCGATCTCGTTATCGCTCTCACTCTTGTCGCTAGTCTACTCGTCTACTCGTAACTAGCTCGCTCGATCATCTCTGTACGTTTCTTTCTAGCTTTCGTCAGTAGTCTTTATAGCTATCTCAGTATTCGCATGCAAATACATTTTTTATTTTTAAGTGTTTCGATTATTATGTTACTAGTTTTTCATTTTTTTTGGTACTTTGTATTTTTATATCTGCATCATCATCTTCATACCAGCATATAATCAGTCAACACTCTCAACACACTTGCTGACAGCGCTAACAATGACATCACAATATGAAGATTAAAAGTCCTACATATGTTAAGCCTCGATAAATGTAACCCACCCTTTAAACTTTTAGATAAAAAGAAAAAAATGTAACTGTTGGGTAATTGTTAAAGCAAGTTTCAACTATGTTATTCAAGCCGGAAAAAATAAATTAAATTACAACAATTTATTTTGCATAGGCAAGTTACTATTTTCCCAATCGCTATTTCCAACTAAAACAATCATATTTGGTAATACGTTTTTGGCCTAACCAAGCTGCTTACTCAATAACTGCAACAAATTGGAATGTGGGCATAAAACCAGCGATCTTGCTGTTTCATTCCCAACGTTTCCGAGCTGAGTGCAAGTTTTAGCGCTTAAAATTGTCAAACTAGAAAATATACCTTTAGATAAAATTGTAAGAAAAGTTTTTAATCAAAAACTTCACCAACAATTTTTTAAGGGGTGACCCTAACCACATAGTTTCGATCAAAAATAGCATTATGTTAAATATAAATGTATTTTAGTGCATTATTTTAAAACAATCGGCGAAAGCAAACGAATGCCGATAGATTATTTTATGTATGTTTATTATAAAATATAAATTTACCTATTTATATATTATAATACATACCTACATATATAAATATGATTTTATATAAGATATACATATAAATAAACAAATAAACTATATAAACCAAAGGCAGACGCTGTATCTACTCGACGATAATAAATACATATTTAGTTTTTAATGCTGTGTTAAACATTAACTAAAAGATATTATTATATACGCAGAACACAAAAACATCAAACAAAAATACACTCGAAAATGATTAAAGTAGTTGGACAAAACAGTAATATCTAGAAAACAATTGTATATCTACAACCATATATGACAAATAGTAAAAAGAAATCTAGCTGCAAAGTTAGCTCTTATCTTCTACGTTAAACTGCTAAATGGACTTGAATACTATTAAATATATATGCAATTATGTATACATTGAATAGCCTGTTTCGACCGCAGGGCTTAAATAGGTCGTAATTCTGCTAAATAAAAGATAAAAGAAGATATTCAGATAATATAATTATTAAGTTTACGTTAATAAAATGCTAAGTTATGCCGTTAATTTCAATCAAACATATTTAGCGCTATCACATTGGCATTAAACATTAAAGGACAACAACAAACTAGATGGCACACCATAGAAACGCACTCGTAAGATTCAACAACTGAATAACAAGTTTAACAAAAAATGAAGGAAACCGAGCACGTTTTACCTTATGATTAAAACGTTAATGGCAAAATCCAAAGAAATTTGCGTAAAGAAACACCAACTTACCAAAACAGAAGTTGATAACCAAAAAAAATTTTGATCACAGAAAATTTTTCAACAGCTTGCCGAACGAATAAATGCTAGAATATGGAACGACGAATCGACGGATCGAAGCAAAATCGTAAAGCGAAACGATTTAAGCACAAATCACAAAAACATAGAACCAAAAACATAAGCCAACGTAGAAACTACCGAAAGAAATGGATTCAATGTACTTACTGAATAGCAATCTATTTACAGGATCTAGAAATATACATAACGAACCGATAGCCTGGCGCAACAATAAATACACAACAAAATTAGCAAAAATTAGCAGCCAGCTACTACAAGGCAAAAAAAAAACTAGGCTTAGGTAAAGGTGTTATTGGTGGTAAAATCAACAGCAATTATATAAAGTAATTGTTCAAAACTTTATCGAAACGTTAAAAGCTTACCCGATCGAATGGTTAAAACAAAAGAGCAAAGCCCGGTCAAGATTACAATACAGACATTGTGGAATCAATGGAACAATATTAAACACGCAGCTTGAGACGGCTATCGTAGCGTGTCCGGGTTATAACAGTTAAAATCAAAGCTAAATTATATATGTATGTATTGTGAGACGGCGTCTTTACTTTAAACTTTAATGCTAAAGTTCTCCCCATGAGACCTGCTTGAAGATAGGCTCTAAAGCACGTGTAGCACGCTGAGTCAGTCTGGTATATGTTCTTTGCGAAAAGGGAATATCTTATATCGGCCAAGGGTGCTGGAATGTTAAGCCATACTTTTTTCTTGCCTTGGCTCTTGATGTGATTTGCCCAAGGTGCATGCAGTTTTTCATACATTGTTGAAAAAATATATATTCCCCTTGTTTGATGTAAAAAAAAAAAAAAAATACAAGCACAAAATCAGCAAAATTAACTTTGGGGTCATCAAAATGTTGAAGTTTTATAGACAGTTAAACACCAAAATATATAGAGCACGTACATTTAAGTGATTTTTTCAAAGTTCTTACAATACATATAAACCAATTTATAAATATATATAAACGTTTGTATATATATTCAAATATATGAAAACAAGTTATTGACATTACATAACTATTCATTATATGATGAAAAAAAGGCACGTCTTAACACGGAACTCAATTAATCTAGTTGCTAAGTGATGAATGTGGTAGTGTTCCAACACAACACGACTAAAAAGGACAGCATGTGCCAAAAGTTGGTGAGCCATAGTCAAAGCGAGAAAAAAATCAAGTCTCTTAGACACTAAGTTGGTGTTAAAGTTCATTCCAAACGTTTAAACTCAATAAAAAAACTTATATTATATGGACATACAAAATATATTATAAAATATTACTACGTATATTGCTTAAATGTGTGTACAAGTTACCATATAACAGAAACAAAAATACAAAACTTATTGTTACAATTTAGGTAACTAAGTCACGTTTAATATTAAAATATATGGACATTTTGATTAACACTTAATTTAAGAAAAATGATTGATTCTTAAACTTGTCGAAATGCGAACTTTAAAAACAAAACAATAACACGGTGCCAAACAACATCTGAGGGCAAACCAGAAACCAAATTACAAGAACAATTATTATTATTACAATTAGACGAAAAAAATCAAAACTAACGAGAATCTAGCTATTAAGTGAATTTTAACGCAACAAAACCAAATAATATTACTTCATCAAAAGTCAAAAACATTACCAAAAAAAAAAAAAAAATTCCCAAAAGCAAAAAAAAACGATAAATAAATCGATAGAAAAACAGATCACAAGTAATATAACAACACGTATTTAGCTGTTAAACAAAAACTATTAAACGAACAAAAAACTTTTAAGAACGAAAAGCAAACAGCTTAAGTAAAAGCCAAAGTATGATTATCATTAATGAAACTTCTCTAAATAAAAGTAAAAATTTGAAAATCCTTAGCGGAGAAATACTACCCTCTCTATAAAAAGAAACTAACATAAATTGCGATTGTGTTTTAATTTGATTTCACCTCTTAAGTATCCCATAGTACTATAAAAAACATTCAGACCTGATGTTGCTTTAAGTCCGTCCCTCAGTATGGTATGATGATGATATTTTTTCGACGCTGCAAACGCATTTTGCTTAACCGTATTGTTATTATTTAAGTATTTTTAAAGTATTTTATAAATTTTGCTGTTGATTTGTTTTTACTATTCTTTTGCTGTGACTGTATATATTAGACTGCTTACGCTTTGCTTAAATAATGACATGCAAATTCACCTTTCACGACGTTAACGATTAAGTAAGTATGATGCAGAGCTTTAAACCAGCTGCTTTGTTGACATCTCATTAGGCCAATGAAATGGAAAATGTCGAGAGGGCGAATAGGAGATGCCATGAACTTTTCGTGAAAATTATTGCTTCTATGAACATATGCGTGCATACACCAATACATGATGACTTTACTTAACTGCTCTAATCTCTGGTGTTTCCGAACCGCTTTAATTTTTTTTTATTTTACAGATTTAATTATGTTGTCAAAAATTTTATTTAATAAAAGCTTTAAAATTTTCAAATTACATAACACATGTATAATTTTAGAACCGAAAAAGTTTTACATAATTTAAATTTTAAAACAATCTTGTACTGCCATTGTGGATACATAAAGTGCGCGCAGTATGCGATACTGAATTAAATTCTAAATTAATTTTCTCAATTTCCAAACTTAGATTCTATCGCTATCGTAGTTATCTATTTTATGTGTGTATTGGAATCCAAAAGCATTATCGAAAATTTGAAACAAACTTGTTCTGCCCATAGGAAAGTATATATTTCAAGTATAAAGTCTGATACATTCTCATACAGTACAGAGGGGTGGAAAAAAAAATTCCTTCTGAAATTTGCAAAGCTTTATTCTTCGTTGTTAAATAATATTTGTGTAAACAAATAACTACTTTTATTACTTATCGGTTAGACTTTGCCACGCGGAACGATTGAAAAATTCAAAAATAATAAAAATAAAACTTTGGCAAGAAGCAGCTAAGTCCAAGCCTCTGTGTTCAGGTGGGGACCGGGCTGGGCGTCATTATGGTTGCTGACAGCTATGTGGTTGATGCACCAGGCCTGGATGGACTCATCATTCTCCGCGCTAACATCCGAAAAGAGCGCTTCACTTGGCGAAGACACCTCGATGATGTTTATTGAGAATAGCTGAATGACCTCCAGGTCCGCCTGGTCCATCGGCTCGGGTGCCGCGAAAGCAAGCAGTTATGTGGCCGAGAAGGTGGTAAGCCACCAGGAGATACATACAAGGGTAGTCAATAGGTATCAAAAACTCTCGGTCGCGGCAACTGTTTGGTGGTCAGAAATGCGTCTGGCAATGGAAGAGTCCGAACTATGTGGGGTCTGCCGATGTGATTAAAGCGCCTGTGGTATAGCTGCGGTCCAAGGTGCTGCTTTTTTGTGGAACCAAAAAGGCTATCCAAGGCCATTATTTAGGAACGGTAAGTAGGTTGGGCTGTAACTAGACGGCAGGATGTGCGCGTCCGTGAGCATTTAGATCAGCCGTTCCCGGGCATTAGTTGATTTAAGTTTGTTATGGGATAAGAAACCACGGCAGGTCGGTGTCGGCCGCCTTTGATGTCTACTGTTAACTGTCGTCCTCGTTGTTTGAGATTCGCAAGGTTCGTCTATGTCGGGTATTCAGCAGTCGGATACGGACTACGTTTGCAGCGATAAAGTTGAAGACCTTTGAAGGCTTCTCGTTCTTGGGTACTAGCTCGGCTGCAAAGACCTCAGCGGCTTTTGATGGGACAGAAGGAGGAGAACCAGTGTTCCTAAGGTTCCTAAGGCCTGTTGCCACTCTCTCCGTCGCAAATTAAAGTGTCTGAAAAATCTCTTGTAGGATATTTGTAGGATGAGCTGAATCTGTTAGAGTCAGCGATTAATAGCCCACGTTATCTTTGGTAAGTATTCATCCCAAGTTCGTTGCTATCCATTGGCGTATTGGGCGATCTTCTTCCGACTAGCTTGCTTAGCTCCATATTGTACATTTGCATGTTTTGCACCTCCTTAGAGGCATATTTTGAAGTTGTTGGTTTTTGGTTGCACTCGTTGTAAGACATATGTTGTCTGGACAACGCATCGGCGATGACGTTTTGCTTTCCTGTTCGGTACAGCATATTGAACTGAAACTGCCACAGCTATAGGGCCCATCAAGCAATCCGTGTAAGATGACGCGTTCTTGCACTTCGACGCATTGTGTGGGTACTCCTTTTAGTCGGAGTATACTCGAACGCGCGCCGATGTAGAAGGAAAAGAACCTGCGCCGTAGACTTCTGGTCGAACTGGATGTGACTAAGACAGGTTGGCTAAATGAGAGTAAAGTAAGAACAGATAGAAGACATATGTTTGTATTCTTAAAACAGCTGAATGCACACCGTAGCCTTACACACTCAGCGATAGGATAATAATAATTAAAGACCAACGCTGAGTCTTACAAACTCAGCGGTAGAAAGGCTAAAAAAGCAATGACAATATGCATGAGGGATATTAAAGCCCCGGCTCAAAAGGATAAAACTAAGTATCAGCAGTGCACCAACACAGTGTATCCAACATTGGACTTCCAAAACGAATACATGCGATACTTAACATTTTCCTTAGAGCCGTAACACTGTGATGCTTTACATTGACCACAATACCTTCAAATATATCTTTATTTTCAGACGCAGATCAGCCACCATGTTGCCCCAGCCGCAAGGCAAGGAAGCACGGTTGGACCTTCCTGACCGACGCAAGTAACACTGGACCGGGCAACCTAACCAGCCACCAGAGTAGCGTCCTAGTACGTCGACACCAGCCGGCGCCGCAACAGCAGTAGTCCAGTGCCCACAGAGACTCGCTCGTCGCTACCTGTGGAATACCCGGAGTTAATGCTCAGCCAAGGTGGCTTGTCGGCATTGGAGGTCATCCTAGATGCGATTATCCTCAGAGGATGATTCAGGACTGTAGGGTGGGTGATAATATAATATCTACTGTCCAAGAAGTGCGGATCAGTCAACCGAATCCCTGTTTATTCTGCGGAGGAATCAGAACATAATCGAGACCAAAAACATGCAAAAGTGATTTCGATGAGAAAAGAAGGCGGAGGTCCGATGAAGTCTCTAAAAGGGTTTCCTCGCTAGCACTTTACAGATAATATGGATAACAAGACGGAAGACTGCCCACGGGTTCTATATCCCCTTCTTCATATAATTGACAGTTAAAAATTATATTGTGTGTTTAGGTTAAAATTTTGATATTAAATACAATGGATAAATTTATGTGGGTCGCCAAATTCAGCATTAATTTCTAACCAGAGCGTTTGGAAATATTTAAGTAAAATAATAATAATAATAATAATAAAAAAAAACCCATATAGAATCGCTTTCAAAGTTTTTGGGAAAGTGACGGGATGAAAGAAAGAAAGTTTTAGGTGTGAAAAAGAAGTGTTGGGATCTTCTGCTGAGGAAACTTAAGGTGCCCGGCTCCACAGAGCACTGTCCAAACAGGCACCGGAGGCAAATTTGAGGCAAAGGGACAACACCATTACGAGCAGCTATATGCAAAAGTTAGAGCTTATGATTGAGACGCACAATGAAAACAGAAGAGCAGCACAGACTAACTGCTGATGACTGGGCATGTGCAATTGAAACTTTCCAGCCGTATAAGTCTTCCGGTGTGTACGGTATATCACCAGAATTCTCACAGGCGGGACAGGATATACTCCTATCTATTCTGACAAAAATTTTGGTAAGTAGCCTAGCACTCTGTCCTGTAGGGTGGTCTTAATCCCCAAGACAGGGAAGACAGATATCAACAACCCGAAGTCCTTCCGACCCATAAGCTTGTCATCGTTTCTTATAAAAATTTGGAAAAGCTAGTAATCAACAGCATTAGGAGCACTCTGCTAATACAGAGTCCGTTGCAAGCAGTTTGCTCTACGGACACGGCACTATATGGACTGTACCGCAGCTTTCGCTCGATATAAGTAAATAAGGAAGCAGCCGTCTGTGCATTTTTAGACATTGAGTTTCAAGTGACAATAACTCATAGGTTGCAGTCAGAACTATCCTGAAGAAAAGAGTTCTGGACAGTAGTAGATAGATTTACACTACTAAGGTCAAGACAGGCTTCCCCACTAATTCGAGAAAATACCGCAACAGTTACAACCCCAAGGCCCACAAGGAGGGTTTTCAGCACTTCTTTGAAGAAAGTTAAGGACCTTGGGGTCACATCGCCAAAAGAAATGAGATGACTAAACCCAATGGAAGTAAGGCCAATGCTCACAAACGAAGTGATAAGGCACAGCAAATTACTGTGCAAAAGCAACTAAAAAAAAGTTGCAAAGAATTGCCTGTGTAGGAATCACGGAAGTGAGGACCTGCCCCATATAAGCGATTAAGGTTCGATTGGGAATAACCGTAGAGGAGTTGAAAGTGGACACATTTTAAATCAATAAAAGGCAGACATTATATCAACGTGTAAAAAGCGCTTCAGCATCGCACATCTGCGATGTGCGACGGTGTGACGGGGTCACCCTCACCGTCGCAGAACATTTTTCAGTGCAAGTTGTTGTTGCGACACGTCGCACATCTACGCATCCTCGATCCGCGAGGGGTGCGTGCTCCTTGAAATCGGAAACGCCTATAGTTTTTACATTTTCTGGGCTAGAGCCATCAAATTTTGTGTCAAGATAGATATTGACGTTCCCCAAAAATATGCATCAAAATTTTGGATGCCACGCCCCCTGATTCCGCCCCCATCCACGCCTATAGCTTTCACATTTTTCGAGCAAGAGTTACCAAATTTGGTAGGAAGATATATGGTGACATCTACAAAAGGTCTGCATCAAAAATTAGGATGCCACGCCCACCTCTGCCGCCCACTATTTAAAATCGGAAATTTCGATATCTCTTATAGTTTTTAATCTAAAACCCCTAAATTGGGTAGAAAGATAGAAGGCAACATCTACCAAAGATCTGCATCAAAATTGTGGATGCCACGCCCACCCAAGCCACCCGCCTTATAAAATCGGAATCGGCTATATCTCTAACAGTTTTTGAGCTAGAGCCACCAAACTTGGTATGAATATAGATGGTGACAGTTAAAAACATTTGATTAAAAAATTTAGATGCCACGCCTACCTCTGCCGCCCACCTTTTAAATTTGGGACTTAAGTTATCTTCCACAGTTTTTGAGCTAAAGTCACCAAATGTGGTAACATGATAGCTGGCGATGTTTACCACATGGCCCACTCCCTTCGCCCCTGCATTCCCCCTTATCAACCGTTCTTTTACTGGTATCAAAGTATTCCGCAGTCGGTTGCGTCCACTGCAACGTTTTTCTTGTTTTTTTGTACGCTTGTAATTCTGCCTACATGCAATGCATTCAAAACAAGTCTGTAAGCGGCATCTTGGCGACTTATTGTCGTCGTTTTCAACCCCATTTGCCCGGCGTTGGCAGCTGCTGTGACGTCTTTTCCCTGACTCTGTCACGATAGCTGGTCGGGACCCTCATTAAATGCAGTTTCTAATGCAATTGACGTGGTGGCTGATTCTTTGGTCTTTGTGCACCCCCTCTCCCACAAACTACACACTCAATCCACTTGCAACCACAAGGTCTTGCTGTCTGTTTTGAGTTCTGTGGTGTGTAATTTGCAATTTGTTTGATTATGAAAATGACTTCAGCGTAGCTTGTTTTTTGTTTTTGTGTCAAAAATGCTGAGCACAGACACTGTGTTTGTTTTAAGCCCTGCCTTTTATCTTTATCTATTACGTATTTTAAGCCTAATTCACTTAAATCGGGAGCGAGATATTTGGTTACATCATCATTTCTTGTTGCATATATAAACTGAAATGCCTATGTCAATCACCCTAAGACAAGAGTCTTTACAGCCAATTTCTCCCATACATTGCGTCAGACTGCAACATTGCAACTTTTAATATCCCTATACTTTTTACCGATTTCATGGGTTCAGATTATAAAATTTTGATGCCTAGCCCACTCCTGTAGCCCCCTGACTGTATCTTTCACAATTTTTGAGCTTGAGTCACCAAATTTGGCTGGAAGATAGCTGGTAAATTCGGATAAGACGACCACCCGAATACTGACAACTATATTAAAGTGTTGACCCAAGTCCAACCGCTACAACCCTTTGGCCAAGCAGACTTCCTATTACCCGTTGTTATACGGATATCAGTGCAAATGTATCAGCTCTTACCTGCACAAAGAGAGACCCCACAAAAGTCACACTAAATAACACGTTAACGTCAAGTCTTGTCGAGAATTACTCACACATTTTATGTTATCAAGCATATGCAGCATGGCTTAGGCTTAAAACTTATGCGTTAAACACATGAGAATTTAATTTGGTAGTAGGGATAGGCTGCCATATTTCAAGCCTCCTGAAACAGAGGTGTATCAGCTTACGAACTGTCCGCCCCACACATCGTGATCTGTGCATGGGTTTAAAGTCTTTACGAACTATCTGACTGACTGAATGATTAAAAACCAGTCCGGTTGCTTAACTTCTTTCTGGGGCTGTCAAGTGCCTCTTTTTATTTCGTATTTATGCATTTTATGTTTCTTACTACGATTCTGCATGATAAGCAAAATTTATTTAAAAGACAAGCAAACAAACTAAAAATGCAACCAATCATTAACAATTCATTTGAATTTAGTCATGAATAATTAAAGTCACTGTGCAAAATGGAAAGCATAATTGCTCAAAGTGTGATTCGGTAAGGCATTTAAATTAAATTAATCTTTAGACAGTAAATCAGAAAAATATCAATCCAAATTATTATGGGTTTTTTTTTACTTGAGTCAAAAGTATGTGTCAGTCTTAACAACATTAATTTTGCATGTTTAATACAGCTTTTGCTAAAGACCAACTCCCAGTAACCCAGAAAATAAATTCCTATGAAACAACTCTGGATAAAAACAAGTGAAAACGTTGCAGTCGAACGCAACCAACTGCGGAATACTCTAATACCTGTAAAAGTACGGATGGTAAGGAGTCTGCTTACAATATGTGAACGCGGGGGCGGCAGGGGTGCGCCGGGTGGGAAACACCGCCAGCTATCTTGTTACCAAATTTGGTGGCTTTAGCTCAAAAACTGTGTAAGATAAATGAGTTTACGATTTTTGAAGGTGGGCGGCAAAGTTGGGCATCCAGATGCTGCATATTTTTGGTAGATGTCAACATCTACATATCTTCATACCAAATTTGGTGACTTCTGCTCAAAAAATGTGGAAGATACACGCATTCTCGTTTTTAAAGAGCGGTGGCTGAGTGGCGGCAGGTGTGGCCATGCAAACTTTTCATGCAGTTCTTTGAGGGAAGTCACAAGCAATCTTTCCACCAATTTTGGTAGCTCTATTTGTTAAAATGTGGAGTATATGCGTGTTTTATCGACTTAGACATCGAGGTTTATCGACTTGTTATCGATTTCCCAGCCCACCAGTAGCACCTATATATTGACACTTTGTCTGACGCAGGCATAGATCAAGATACTTGAAAAGTTTCAGGTCTCTAGCTTTAAGGGTGTCGGAGAAACGCGCGTTCAGACGGATAGACACCATGACGGACATTGCAATACCGAAGGTATCATAGTATAAACATATAAGGTTTGAAGTTTTTCAAATAACTATTTTTATGAATAGTTTGATGTGTGCCCTAAACAACAGGATCTCTTTGTCCACATATTCGTATCGATACATTTTTATACTTTGATACTGAAAGTTCGCAGCTGTATACGGTTTTTAGTCATCGATTAAATTCGTTTCCAAGCACCCCAATCTAATCACTTTATCTTATCCGCTCATAGACAAACATAATTGTAAAGTTTCAAGTCTCCAGCTTTACTGGTGTCGGAAAAACTGGCGTTCATACAAAAGGACATGCACCATGACGAACATTGCACAAAACTAAAATACTCTTTACCTTCGGTATCAGAGTATTACAAGTAAGAAGGCTATACTCGATATTTTCCGACTACGAAATACACTGAACCCTATACTTAAAATTTACAGTCATTGTTTGCCTATATTCCTGACTAAACTTCAATCTCAATTTTGTTTGTTTTGTATAAGTTTTTTAAACACTAGCATTTTCCAAATTCAAGATTTTATTACGAAACGAAAAGCGTTGTCAATAGTTTGAAATGAACTTGTTATGCCTAGTGCTTAGGTGAGCTTATGTTCGAAATGTTTAAGCGAACAAATGCAAGGCTGCATGGACAAATGCTGACTTTATGTGGAACCTATCCAAAATAATGTGCATATTCCGAAAATAAGAATTTATTTTCCTGGGAATAGACCCTAATAAGTAATTCATGGATTGTAAAAAGTGTCAGCTAAACAATATGTAAGAAGGCTCTAGTCGAGAAAGTCCCACAAGGAGATACCTTGAACTCTTGAACTCATTCGTATGGTCATGGGTGTAGTACTGCACTTTAAAATGCTTCAGTTTATTGTTCTTGGATAGGTGATGCTAGTTGAAAATGCATGAAAAGTTCGTGTAGCTCATCTGCAAAAGCTGATGAAATTTCTGTATCTGATCCACACCATGCTTTATTAGACTGTCTAATATTTAGGGATGCGCCTAAACTAGACGTTCCTTTCTAAATGTCTACATTGTCCTCAACGTATTGATTTTTAGTGTCAATCAGCAATTGTCTTAGCTCAGGAGGAGCCTATCGGAAGCTCTGAAGATCAATTAGACTACGTCAGTGTCACGAAGTGATCTCTTAAGTCTTACAAAATTTTAAAATTCTGGCTTGAAAAGAGGTTGAGGTAGGCTGGGGCAAGGTATACCTTGGGCTGGGGGTGGAAAATGTTGTTGACCAAGCATTGAGTATTCTGCAGCCGACTTAATATTACTCAAAAATAACTCTGCAGCAATATCAACATCAGCAAGAGAAATAAATTTTATATTCAAGTTGACAAGTTTCTCCATTATTTGACGGAATCAAGCAAGGAATTTGTCAAATTTTGCAGCCACTTTGAAATCGAAGACTTATGGACCAGAGTTAAGTTCTATCCGCTCTGATATACTAAAACAATTTGTCCGAATTCCCGCACATGCTTATAGTTACGGTAGGAGAAGTGTGTGGAACCACCTGTAGCAAACACTCGAAGAGGGAGTCTCTTATGCAAGCCGCTAGCTCAGTTCCACGAGTTGTGTTCACTGTGTGCACCCTATAAGTTATGAATCAAGCTCATCATGACAACAAAGTCTCGCTGAGTTTTTCAAACTTGATCAACAAATTGTCAAAATGATGCTGTGAGGCTTGTTGATATTGAATCAATTGTAGTTCTTGATGTTGTTGTGGATATTGTTGTTAATGTTGTTCCTGATGTTGTTTATGTTGTGTTGTTTGTATTTGTTGTTCCCGCAATTCATGTTGTTCAGATAGTTTTTGATTTTGAATTTTATTTATACCTTGATGTTGTTGTTGCGAAACTTTGTTTTATTGAATACTTTTAGGTTTTCGTAGTTTTCTTTTGTGGTTTTTCTGTGGAATTTGTGATGGATAAACTGTAATATGGGATGTTGCTCTTCAAGTTTTTCTAATTGTACATTTTGGGTATGTCGTTTTGACTGTTGACGTTGTGAACACTTGTCCAAAAACAACAGCAGATGATAAATTTTCATTACTCTTTTATTCGATAGGAAAGCAAAGGGATTCTCTTTTATGTAAAAAATGTATCTGTATTCCCTACACGAATCAATTGTGCAAAGCATTTATCTTATTGCACCACCACCACTGCATTTGATTGTGAAAGTGTTGCTATTTGCGACTGCATTAAGAGCATATACTAAATGGGCAACGTCAAGAATACAACCAGCAACGATTGGTGGGGGCTTGAAAATTTTAGTTATGGGGGGAGCACTGGATCCTTGTGTAGTTACTATACTTTGATACCGAAGGTCTCATAGTATATTGGTTTTGTGCAATGTCCGTCATGGTGTCCGTCTGTCCGTCCGTCCGTATGAACGCAACTTTTTTCGACACCCGTAAAGCTAGAGACTTGAAACTTTGCCATTATGTTTATCTATAGACGGTACAGATAAAGTGTCAAGATTGGGTTGCCACGCCTACTAGGAGGCTGGGAAATCGATAAATTCGATTACTGAAAACCGATAAAACCAAATATTTCTCACATTCTTACAGTTAGAGTTACCAAATTTTGTACGCAGATAGCTAGTCATGTCCCTAAAATAACTGCATCAAAATTTTGGATGCCACGCCCCCTGATTCCGCCCCCATCCCCCCTTCTCCATGAAATTGGAAACGCCTATAGTTTTCACATTTTTTGAGCTAGAGCCACCAAATTTTGTGTCAAGATAGGTACTGACGTTCCCCATCAAAGCTTGGATGCCACGCCCCCTGATTCCGCCCCCATCACTAAGGAATTTTAAACGCCTATAGTTTTCACATTTTTTGGGCTAGAGCCACCAAATTTTTTTGTGAAGATAGATATTGACGTTCCCCAAAAAAATGCATCAAAATTTTGGATGCCACGCCCCCTGATTCCGCCCCCATCCCCCCTTCTACTTGAAATTGGAAACGCCTATAGTTTTCACATTTTTTGGGCTAGAGCCACCAAATTTTGTGTCAAGATAGGTACTGACGTTCCCCATCAAAACTTGGATGCCACGCCCCCTGATTCCGCCACATCATCCGCCATGTTTACCACATGGCCCACTCCCTTCGCCCCTGCATTCCCCCTTATCAACCGTTCTTTTACTGGTATCAAAGTATTCCGCAGTCGGTTGCGTCCGACTGCAACGTTTTTACTTGTTTCGTTTTTGGCTTTGTAATCTTCAATTTCTTTAGATGTATCTAAAGGTCTAGAAGAAGCCGTATGAAGTTTTTCCATATTAGCCATGTTTGTTGATCCATCGTCAATATCACTGTATAACAAGTAAAAAGTTGCAGTCGGACGCAACCGACTGCGGAATACTTTGATACCAGTAAAAGAACGGGTGGTAAGGACTCTGCTTGCAAAGGTATGGGTCGGGTGGTAAACATCGTCAGCTATCATGTTACCATATTTGGTGACTTTAGCTCAAAAACAGATAGCTGAACTTCCAAATTTAAATGGTGGGCGGCAGAGGTGGGTGTGGCATCCAAATTTTTGAATCAAATGTTTTTAACTTTCACCATTTATCTTCCTACCAAGTTTGGTGGCTCTAGCTCAAAAACTGTTAAAGATGGAGCCGATTCCGATTTTATAAGGCGGGTAGCTTGGGTGGCCGTTGCATCCAAAATTTTGATGCAGATCTTTGGTAGATAGGCGTTTCAAATTTCAAGGAGCAGGGAGGATGGGGGCGGAAGGAGTGGGCGTGGAATCCAACATTTGGATGCAGTTTTTTCAGGGACATGACTAGCAATCTTCGTGCAACATTTTGTAACTCTAGCTGCAGGAATGTGAGAAATATATGGTTTTATCGGTTTTCAGTTATCGAATTTATCGATTTCCCAGCCTCCTAGTAAGCGTGGCAACCCAATCTTGACACTTTATCTGTCTTGCCTATAGACAAACATATTTGCAAAGTTTCCAGTCTCTAGCTTTACGGGTGTCGAAAAAAGTTGCGTTCATACGGACAGACGGACAGACAGACACCATGACGGACATTGCACAAAACCAATATACTATGAGACCTTCGGTATCAAAGTATAAAAATAATGATTACAAATCTTTGGCATGTTTTTTCAGCATAGTAGCTCACACACAGAGAAAAATCCGTTCGCCCCCCATATAAAATTAAGAACATCGGTTCACGAAATTTGCCTAAGCACGGATGTTCTTCTTTTAAGAACCATTTTCTTAAATTATGAAAAGTAAGAACATTGGTTAACTACACTGGTAGGCATAAGTATTTTGACAACTTTAAAGTCAAATCTACTCATAAAAAAAACTTACTTTATAAAAAGTTTGGTATCAATGGAAAGGTCATTTAATTTCCGTTTGAATGATACAATACTTTTCTTAACCCATTAAGTACCCATTGAAAGTTTTCAATTCTTGTAAAGTCTACTTTTGAAACTATTTTCCCGGGCTTAAACAACAAATGTTTTGATGCGAAAAGTTACTTCAAACAATTCTAATAGTGTCTGAAAATAAATTTTTCAAAATCTCTTCCATGTATTTTTTTAATTTTTTGAAAATAGCTAAAAATGACTATTTTAAGACTTTTCATACAAAATAGTAATTTTAGAAAAGTATTGTATTGAATTAAATGACCTTTCCATTGTTACCAAACTTTTTATAAAGTAAGTTTTAATTATGAGTAGATTTGACTTTAAAGTTGTCAAAATACTTATGCCTACCAGTGTATATTAGTAGTGTGTGCCTGAGAAAACAAGTATATCGGTATGCTTGCGTCTTACATTAACCATCCATTTGTTTAAAGTAAAAATTTTTTCTCATTCATCAGTTAGAAATGTAAGAAATCAAATTAAAACACCATTACAAATGTTTCTATATTAACTTACCCGAGACGGGATTGAACCTGAGACCTCTCGATGATGCGGCGGGTGCCTTATCTGTTCAGCCATCGCCATTCACATTGTAGATGGAGCTAAATTGGTTTATCAACATTAACGTTTAGAGCTCATTGTATAAGTAGCAATAAACCTGCAGACGTAATATGTTTGGAAGTAGCTCAATAGCTAAGGCACCCGCCGCATAAACATGTGTGTGGTCTGTGTGTGGTCTCAGATTCGAATCCCGGCTGGGGCAGTTTGAACAAAATAATTTTTAATGGTTTTTTCTAATATCTTATGAAAAAGTTTCGTTATTCTGGTGCATTTTACAAAGGTTTTCTTATGTATCAAGAAAAACTGTTCTGACAGTATGAACCAATGTTCTTATTATCCACCGATATGAACAAATCGTTCTTACAGTATAAGAACCAAAGTTCTTATTATTTGTCCAAAATGAACACTTGGTTCTTAAATTAAGACATCTGTTCATAATTTGAGAACAAAATACAAATTAAGAACATGTTTTGAGAACGCCGTTCGTTTATTAATACTAATACCAAGAAAATAAGAACGAAAAATAAGAACAAAATAACGAGAACATTTTTTCTTAGTGTAGCAAAGGTCGATAAACTGAACTCAGGTCAGATAAATTTGAATCAATAAGTTTCCTCTTTTCAGCTTTTTGTATTTTTTTGGAAGAATTATTGTTGTTTTGCTTAGGACACGATCGCAAGATCACAAAATAGCTAGCGTCGACGAGCATCGACAAACAGTAACTTCTTCAAAAAATTAACTATTTAATTTTATCAGTATTTTATTTTATTATCTTTTGATAAGGTCCCCCTCGATTTTCCGGCTATGCTACTAAAATCGTAAAGTGCTTTGCAGCACTTGGTTCGTTTAATTTAGTAAATTAAGTTTTACGAATGCAAAGGGATTTTAAATTATTTTTCATCGCAGGACTAGTAAATTATTTCGCACGATAGCTCTAAAGTGGGATAGTCAATGTCTTCCGAAAGCACAAGCACTTACATATGGCGAGGAAAAGGTTTATGTTTAAAAGAAGAAAAATATCGGAACCGAAGGTTCCGTGTGTCTGAACGCAACTTTATTTGATGTCCTTTAAAATGCAAAACTTTGCAGCTCCATCTCTGCCCCCGCAGTTTAAAAACAGAAATGTCCCTTATTTTCCACAGTCACCAATTTTGGTGGCAATAAAGCTGGTGATGTCCCCCAAAGATTTAAATCTGATTATTTAAGAACGCTGCACACAACCCTGACGCCACATTCTCCTATTTGTAAGCAGACTTCAGACGGACTAATGTATTCACATGCAAGCTTACACTGTCGAACTGCTCATTTAAACAGTCCTGTTTACCTACAAAAAGGGTATAATTCCAGTCCGCTTCCAGCGCTGTTTTGTCTGCATGGAGCCAATGTAATTTTTTAAATTTTCAATTCAATATATGAATATATCTAATACCCTTAATACTAATTCAGCCAAGAAATTAAAATTAACAGCATTTTCGTCTCCGGTGTTTTCCTAGGTTTTAAAAATAAAGTTTATAGAATTTTTGTCGGTAACATTTCGGAAACGTTAGGTAAGGCGTGGCTTTTATACCCTAAGCCCATGAAATGGGTAAAACATTGTTGTTATTAACTTAACAGGTACTGGTTTTAGACAAACAAAACTTCACACATTCAGAGGCATCAAGCAGAGCAGGGAAACAACTAGCAGAAGTGAGTTGTTACCGTTATCTTCGAAGTGAAGAGCTGTGCTGACGGATTTCCGGCAAATGCAACTTCACAAATGTCACTCAATGGTATCCGAAATCAGCAGTAGCAGATAGAGAGCTCTGACTGTACGCATGACTCGGTTGCAAATGCCAACCAAGTTTTCAATAGTGTGAACAATTTTTTCTTTCTCCCTCTTTGGCTTGTTGACTCTTCTCAGTCACACGAATACAGAGCGTTCACAGCGCAATCACAATTGGTAACTATACTCAGAAAAAAACGTAGTACAGATAACAATATTCATTGTAAATTGAACTATTTTCGGGAATTATTTCATCGTAAACATGAATATGGAAAACTGACTAGCTAAAATGTTAAATCAAGAATAACTATGACATAGTAAATTTAACATTCTTCATAATTAAATTAAGGTGTTGATGTCTAAATATTAATGCACAAAAATATAAGATTAGAATATTGTTCATATTAAATTTAAATATGGAATTTTTTATTTTAACATCTCGGAACCTAACAAGTAAGAAGGCTCTAGTCGAGATTCCCCGACTAAGAGATACCCCGAACCCCATACTTAATGCGTACAGTCTTTGTCTGTATGCATCTGTGACATAAACTGCAATCTTCGATATCTCTGGTGTTTCTGAACCGATTTTGATGAAATGTTCGCAGATTTTCATTATTTTGTATCGAGTTTCTGAAACGTTTTACACATTTTCGATATTCGATATTTTTATGTTATCGATCACATGTGTATATCAGAAACGGAAATAGTTATAAAAAATTGGAAACAATCTTATACTGCCTAGGACTTGATGAGCTTGTGTGCAAAATCTGAAGTCCCTAGCTCTTATAGCCTCTGAGATCGACGCGTTCATACACACAGACGGACAGACGGACATGGCTATATCGACTCGGATGTTGATGCTGATCTAGCCTTCTTACTTGTTTATATATTCTTTATTAAACATCTATATAATGTGAAAAAAATTTAAAAAAATGTGTTTGTGTGCTTGTCGTTTAGACGAAACAATGATGCCCGTTGAAAAGCACAATTTAAATATTGAAAGTGACTTTAGCGCAACTAATGTAAAACTGGGCATTAACAAAGCACATAAACACCCAGGCAAGCCCAGGAACGCTGACATGTAGCAGCTGTGCAGAAAAAACACACAAACAATTGAGAGCCGACAGTCGTTTGACAGTCTAAACATTTCCTACAAAAAGGCGGAAAAAATAGGGAAAACAATGACCAGGCTATAAGTAAGGAGGCTCAAGTCGAAGTTTCCCAACTAAGCGATACCCTGAACCATAAACTTAACACGTACAGTCAATTTTTGTATATTTGTATCTATCAGATGTAACTTCAGAATTTAAAATTTATTCATTATTTACCAAATTCAAGATTTTATTGCTATCGATAATATTTCTATTTCGGAATCCGGAAAAATTATCGATAACTTTGAGCAAAGTGGATTTGCTGAATCGACTGTTGACCCAGATTAAGAATATATATACTTTATTGGATTGGATATGCTTTCTTCTGCCTGTTTCATACAGTTGTACAAAACCATTATACTCTTTTCCCATTTCATGTGTTCAGGGTTTAGAAAAGCTCTATAATAATAATCATTAAAGTCAAATAAAAACAAAATGATGATGGTACTTTTTAGTCAAGTTGCAAAAAAAAAAACCGATCAATCAGGCTGCACTTGGCGTAGTAACAAAAATTTAAAAGAGTTCGTGCATCGTTGAGTCGGCTTTAATACCGCACTCGGTAAAATTTAGAATTAACTCAACACTGGGAAAAAAGCAGCGTTATAGCTGATTAACCCTCCATCCCAACCCTAAATGTAACTCTAAATCTTGTCACATGGTTACTAATCACGAGTTTTAAAGAGCTGTAGCTTCCAGTGTGTAGAACAAAATTTAGTCTACCCAAATGGCCGGTCAAATGGACTAACGGACAGACAACAGACATGACGGACATTGCACAAAACCAATATACTTTTAACATTTGGTATTGGAGTATAAAAGTGGCTTGTGCACGAGTGCTTAACATTAGAAGAGACGAATTAATTAAGTAAGGAGAGAAGTCCTGCTTGTAACTGTCAGGAAGAGAAGATATCACGAGCTGACAATTTAATAAATGGATAATTATAGCTAATTTGGCGTTCGCATTAGCGAACTGGCAAAAATGCATGGCCGATAGTCGCAAAGAAAACGAGCAGACGTAGGACAAAGACGAGGATGAACTGGAGCCACCGAGCATATACATCACCCTCTCAAAAGTACAGTGGCTGAAGATCAATCAGTGAAGATCCATCCCACAGTCTCCTCATCTAAAATCTGTCAGTCTGCTATCAAATCCCCAAAAGCGATATCCTCCAATTCGATATCTGTCACAAGCCGCAAATCTCTGCACGAGATTGCAAAGCAATTCGATAAATACGTTATTGGGTGCCAGGCCACAATGGCAACAAGGTCAACTGCAAAGCAGACAAGGAGGGCTTGGGGTTACCCATGGTAGCTGCAAGCAAAGGCTGCAATCATAGTGCGCACGGAGACGAAGCCAAAGACGAAGATGAAGACGAATTGGCTACAATACGAATAAGCTGACAAGTGTACAAAGTAAAAGACGAATTTGCTACTCTACTTTGGCAGTTAAAATGAATTCGTCATCTGGGGAAGAACTCTACTTGCAAGAGAATTTGTTTTAAAAAACAAAATTTTACAAGTGAAAACTTTGCAGTCGGACGCAACCGACGTAAAACAACGATTGGTAAGAGGACTGCTTGCAAAGGGGGGGTGCTGGGCCGGCAGGAATGGGCCGAGTGGCGAACATCGCCAGCTATCTTGTTACCAAAATTTTTGATTCTAACTCAAAAACTGTGAAAGATAACTGAATTTCCGATTTTAAAAGTCGGGCGGCAGAGGTGGGCGTGGCGTCTAAATGTTGATACAGATCTTTGGTAGATGTCACCATCTATCTTCCTACCAAATTTGTTTACCCTAGCTCAAACAAGTAAGAAGGCTCTAGTCGAGATTTCCCGACTAGGAGATACCCCGAACCCTATACTTAACGCGTACAGTCATAGTCTGCATGCATCTGTGAACTAAACTTCAATCTTCGATATCTCTTTTGTTTCTCAACCGATTTCAATGGAATTTTCAGAAAAGTTATATCGTTACCCATTATTTTAATCCCCATTTTTACATTTTCGAAATTCGAGATTTTTTTGTAATCGATATCATGTGTATATCGGAAACCAGAATAGTTATCGATAGTTTGAAACAAACTTGTTCTGCTTATGGTATAGGAGAACTTATATTCAAAATCTAAAGTCTCTAGCTCTTGTAGTCTCTGAGATCGACGCGTTCATACAGACGGACAGACGGACGGACGGGCAGACGGACGGACAGACGGACATGGCTATATCGACTCGGCTGTTGATGCTGATCAAGAATATATACCACTTTATGGGGTCGGAAATGCTTCCTTCTGCCTGTTACATACTTTTGCACAAAACCATTAGACCCCTTTTACCCATTTTATGGGTTAGGGGTATAAAAATGTGGAAGATACAGGCATTCGCGTTTTAAAAATGGCGGTGGCTGGGGGCAGCAGGTGTGAGGGTGGCATCAAAATGTTTGATGCAGTTTTATGGAGAACGTAATATCCTATCTCGATGCCAAATTTTATGGCTCTAGCCCAACGGCTGTCGAAAAAAGGTGCGTTCATACGGACAGACACCATGAAGAACATTGCACAAAACCAATATACTATGATACTTTTAGTATTAGAGTATACAAAATTCTAAAAATAGCCGTGGAATAATTTAAAGTACGTATGTTTATGCTTAAAAGTTGACTATAAGATATTTTTCCTAATAAAAACATACACACAGAAAAAAATCCGTTCGCCCCCCAAATAAAATCAAGAACATCGGTGCATGAATTGTGCTAAGAACGGATGTTCTTCTTTTAAGAACCATTTTCTTAAATTAAGAACAGACCGCCGTTCATGTTTTATGAACGAAATGTTCTTGAAATCGTTCATAAAATGTTACCATTGATTCTTAATTAAAGAACCATTTGTACTTAAGAAATTAAGAACATTTTGAAAAGTAAGAACATTGGTTAACTATATTAGTAGTGTGTGCGTGAGAAAACAAGTATTTCGGTACGCTTGCGTCTTACAATAACCATCCATTTGTTTAAAGTAAAATTTTTTTCTCATTCATCAGTTAGAAATGTAAGAAATCAAATTAAAACACCATTACAAATTTTTCTATATTAACTTACCCGAGCCGGGATTGAACCTGAGACCTTTTGATGATGCGGCGGGTGCTTTATCTGTTGAGCCATCGCCATTCACATTGTGGATGCAGCTACATTGGTTTATCAACAGCAATAAACCTGCAGTCGTAATATGTTTGGAAGTAGCTCAACAGCTAAGGCACCCGCCGCTTAAACATGTGTGTGGTCCGTGGTGTCTCAGGTTCGAATCCCGGCTTGGGGGCAGTTTGAACAAAATAATTTTTAATGGTTTTTTCTAATATCTTATGATTTGTCCAAAATGAACACTTGGTTCTTAAATTAAGACATCTGTTCATAATTTGAGAACAAAATACAAATTAAGAACATGTTTTGAGAACGCCGTTCGTTTATTAATACTAATACCAAGAAAATAAGAACGAAAAATAAGAACAAAATAACGAGAACATTTTTTCTAAGTGTAGTATTTAAAATGTTTACAATTTCGAAAAACAAAATAAAATATTATTAAAAACTTGGCAACCGTGTGGGAGATTAGGTAAATTATATCTCGAATTTGGGTTGTCAAAATTAAAACATCTTATCAAGAGGCTATACATTTTTAAGAAAAGCAAAACACATTATTATAATTTAGAAAAATGTCAAAACCACCTTGCACGGGCGTGTTAAAGCCCATGCCAATTTATCAAAAGATAATGGTGGATAACCTGACGGTTATCAGGTCGCCCATACTTAAGTTATACTACTGGGAAAGTTTCGATATTACTGGGTAAGTTAACCTCCAACTTAAGCATTCAAAATATAAACTGATCCATTCTGACAGCCTAAACAAGAAGCTTCGTTCAAATAAGCAGGAGCATGAGCATATTCTGGCCATTCCAGTACGGCAGATACAAAGTCCGCCCCTTAAGATGATTTTCTGGCTAAGAAACATGTCCACCAAGCCGCTGGAAATTAAACTAAAGCGTGTACAAAACTGTCAGTGCCAGCCATTACAAACTCGAGTCGGTTTCAATCAGTTTCGACAGCTATTTCACTGCCCTCATCGTCGGCTTATTCATGTCAGCCAGGAGGTTCTTAATCTGAAGCCGGATGAGGTTTTGCCCTTGTCAGTTACGGCTTATTTTTTTCTGTATGGTGAACACTATCTTACCTATGAGGTTTAGTAAGTTCATCGGCTTTATAGTTTTGGTCTAATATTATATTATTAGTATGCCAATCTAACAGCACCGGCGACAATCGCAAATTTGTGTGGAACTTTAAGTTGGAAATATCGGCCTTTGATCTGGAAAAATGTTTGCTTACCACGGAACTACTGCCTGTAAACATTAAAAAATTCCACCATATTACTCAGCCAATTTGGGTGCAGAATATAACGATGACTCATCTTCCGTTCGCTTTTTCTTCTCGCGAACGCGGCTTGAAGCTGCATAACTCAAACCTTACAGTGCCCAGGCAAAGTGTTTGGCCCCTCCTCGTGGAATACCGACCTTTGGACTATGAAAACGAGGTAAGCTTAAAAGTATGTTTTGCTTGCTTTAATTTTATGCCCTAAAACAAAAATGGGTAAAAAATGTTAAACCGGTTTTGTACAAATAAATGTAACAGGCATAAGGAAACATCTTCGACTCTGAAGTATTAGTATTCTTGCTATTATAATAATCATATGTGAAAATTCATCAAACTCGTTCAACCAAATCAGAAGTTTGTCTCTTTAAGGCTCTGACAGACATGGCTACATCGACTCAGCTATCGATACTGATCAAGAATAAACACAAGTACTTTATGGGGTTAGAGATGCTTCTTTCTACCTGTTACAAAGCCATTACGGCTTTTTAACCCACTTTATGGGCTCATGGTTTAAACAGACGCAGCTAAGCGTTGTTAAATGTAATGTAGCAGCCATCTTTATTTTGAGGATTTTTAAACGTGTTATCTAACTGCCAAATAACATAGCCGCTTCTCATTGTTCTTGACAGTTAAGTTAGTTAGTCTTTGGTAGGGCGTTGCATCAATGTTTAAGATGCAGATCTTTTGGAATGTCACAAAACATCGATATACAAAATTTAATAAGTCTAGCTCATTATGTTGGGGGTGAATGCACTGTGACCTGAGAGATCTATTGTGCCCCCTTCATGGCTAATAGCTCTTCCATCATACACAATTCCTGCATGAAAGCAAGTATTTTCGATGGATAGATGGTCTCCAAGTCACAAAATTTAATGACGTGTTTTCCTAGAAAACTACTTCATTTCCTTGCTAAGGCCACGCATTCGCAGAACCTGCATGCGCCGCTACTGGCTAGGTGACCCCTTAGTCTAAAGTGTCCTGACTAGCCTGAAAACTCTGGAATATTTCTATGATTGTTGGGTTTTGCACATTAAAGTGGACTGGTTTTGTTATTGATTTCCCAGCCCACTATGACCGCTTACACACGATGCTTTTTTGAAGCATGCTTTCATGTTGATTTCATTTTGAATGTTGCTGCAATCAGCTGTGGCCTAAGGAAGTGCTGTGAAAAAGGTCGGCTAAAATTGTTTCGATATGTGCTGCCTTAAGTTGCTACCAAACATGAAAGCCTAGAGAATACTTTATATGAAATTTAATGATATATGACTTCCAACATATACGGTAACTAATATGTTGGCAAGTAGGTAGTGAATTTAAGATAAATAAAAGATTAAGTTGAAAGTGTTTAATCAGGGTGCGCATCCAGCACAGCAAAGTTTTCCAAACAGAAAACACTGCAGCAGGAACTTTTTTTTTGTAATTTCTGGGTATAAACCAGAGAACTGCAAGGGTGCACTGCAACTACAAGTGCAACCAGTAAACACCCTGGTGTTTTTGACACCCGGGTTTCTTAAGACACAGTACGGACGGGTGCGAGCACACACTCTGCAATAGATGTCGGGTGTGTAGACGCACCCGCGTATCGGTGGGTACCGTTTACTTTTTGCATGTGTGCATGGGTGCGAGTAAAGCAAAAAACACAAGCGTGAAAACATGGGTGTGAACGTGAACACGTGAATCGAGTGATGAAATGTTTACGGCGACATGAGTTTTGTGTTTGTTTTTGTAAAGAAGCTATAACAAAATAGTAAAAAATATTGATATGCTAAAAATTTAATAAACAAAGGTTAGGGAACTTAAAACTTATTCATATAACTAACTAATAAAAATTATAATTTTCAACTTATTCTATTAAATTTAAAAAAAAAAGAATGCAAAACAAATAAAACGTTGCAGTCGGACGCAACCGACTGCGGAATACATTGATACCAGTAAAAGAACGGATGGTAAGAAGTCTGCTTGCAAAGGAGTGGGCCGGGTGGTAAACATCGCCAGCTATATTGTTACCAAATTTTATGACTTTAGTTTAAAAGCTGTGGAAGATAACTTAACATCCAAATTTAAAAGGTGGGCGGCAGAGGTAGGCGTGGCATCCAAATTTTTCATCAAATGTTTTTAACTGTCACTATCTATCTGCCTACCAAGTTTGGTTTCTCTAGCTCAAAAACTGTTAAAGATATAGCCGATTCCGATTTTATAAGGCGGGTGGCTTGGGTGGGCGTGGCATCCAAAATTTTGATGCAGATCTTTGGTAGATGCTGCCTTCTATCTTTCTACCTAATTTATGGGCTCTAGCTTAAAAACTATAAGAGATATCGAAATTTCCGATTTTAAATAGTGGGCGGCAGAGGTGGGCGTGGCATCCTAATTTTTGATGCAGACCTTTTGTAGATGTCACCCTATATTTTCCTACCAAATTTGGTGACTCTAGCTCGAAAAATGTGAAAACTATAGGCGTTTCCAATTTCAAGTAGAAGGGGGGATGGGTGCGGAATCAGGGGGCGTGGCATCCAAGTTTTGATGGGGAACGTAAGTACCTATCTTGACACAAAATTTGATGGCTCTAGCCCAAAAAATGTGAAAACTATAGGCGTTTCCAATTTCATGGAGAAGGGGGATGGGGGCGGAATCAGGGGGCGTTGCATCCAAAATTTTCATGCATATTTTTGGGGAACGTCAATATCTATCTTCACACAAAATTTGGTGGCTCTAGCCCAAAAAATGTGAAAGCTATAGTCGTTTCCAATTTCTTGGAGAAGGGGGTATGGGGACGGAATCAGGGGCGTGGCATAAAAGTTTTGATGGGGAACGTCAGTACCAGTTTCAAGGAGCAGGGATGATGGGGGCGGAAGGAGTGGGCGTGGAATCCAACATTTGGATGCAGTTTTTTCAGGGACATGACTAGCTATCTGCGTGCAAAATTTGGTAACTCTTGCTGTAAGAATGTGAGATATATTTGGTTTCATCGGTTTTCAGTTATCGAATTTATCGATTTCCCAGCCATCTAGTAGGCGTGGCACCCCAATCTTGACACTTTATCTGACTAGCCCATAGACAAACATAACTGCAAGGTTTCAAGTCTCTAGCTTTGTCGAAAAAAATTGCGTTCATACGGACGGACGGACGGACAGACACCATGACGGACATTGCACAAAACCAATATACTACATATGAGACCTTCGGTATCAAAGTATAAAAAGTAAAGAATCTATATATTTCGGTCCTAATCTATTTCTTTTTCTGTTATAACATTTCCTGCCAAAGAAAAAACTCTTTCAGCTGATGCACTACTTGCAGGTATTGAAAGAATCTGAAATGCTAACTTTGACAAAAAGAGGGTAATATTTTTTATTTTTCT
Organism: Scaptomyza hsui; assembly: GCA_018152825.1. Taxonomy (NCBI): domain Eukaryota; kingdom Metazoa; phylum Arthropoda; class Insecta; order Diptera; family Drosophilidae; genus Scaptomyza; species Scaptomyza hsui. The sequence goes on from JAECXO010000025.1 coordinate 81,796, forward strand.
TCCACCACTCAATTGCTTCAAAATTATCGCTGATAGGTACCCTTTTTTTGCAATATCTTTCAATTTATTCTAAAGGCGAATCATTTAACGTTGGATTTGAAGTTGCTGCAAGCTTTGAAAAGAAATATTGTGTTTTGTTGAGGAGGGGAAGGGGTGGGTACTCAGTTCCTGGAGAGAAGCAGATCCAGCGGGTGCTGTCTTCTTAGTCGGCGGGTGGTGGTGCTGTTGTCAAGCAAGTTAATAGCAAGCGGGCTGACGTGCCTTTTCAGTCGATCGAGGTAAGCTTCGCTGTGCCTGGCGATCTCGTCGTTTACCCAAGGTATATCCCTGTTTGTGTGGTAAATGTGAGCATTGGATATTGTTCTGAGGGCTTTGTTTTGGAACTTTTCAATAACGTTGCGGTTACTAATACTAGCAGTGCACCAGAAGGATATGCAATAGGTCCAGATGGGTTTGAGAATGACTTTGTAGACCAGCAGCTTGACACGTAGCCTCATTGGAGATCTCCTTCCCAGAATCCAAAGATGCTTCTTTAATTTGATGTCAAGCTGTTTTCTTTTTGTGTCAATGTGTGGTCTCCAGGTTAATCTTCTATCCAGCGTCAGTCCCAGATATTTGGCTGTGACGCTGCTGGGTATGGTTGAGCCATCCAAGTGTACCGGTGGGCATAGTCCTCTTCTTAGGGCGAAAGTTGTATGGGTAGATTTTTCCGGGTTAACCATGATATTCCACCTCTTTAGCCATGAGTTTAATGAGTTCAGCTGCAGTTGTATTAGATTGAAGGCTGTTTAAGCGGAGACATCAATTGCCACGAATGCAGTGTCGTCTGCGTAGGTGGCTGTCAGCAGTCTTGGGTCCGGTGAGACAGGCATGTCAGCGGTGTACAGAGTGTACAGTACAGGACCAACTACGCTTCCCTGAGGTACTCCAGCTCTAACTTCCCTTATGGGGGATCAATCCTCGCTGCACTTGACGTTGAAGTTTCTGCCAGTGATATAGGATTTGAGCAGGTAGTAGTAGGGAGCCGGTAGTGCGATTTTGATCTTGTAAAGGAGTCCTAAGTGCCAAACTCTATCGAAGGCTTGCTCCACATCCAAGAACACTGCTGAGCAGTACTTTTTCTCCTCGAAAGCTTCCAGTATTTTTTCTATAATCCTATGGCATTGCTCTGGAGTGCCATGACATTCCCTAAATCCAAATTTGTGACAAGGGATCGCACCGGCCTCCTCCAGTATTGGGCGGACTCTACGCAAAAAAAGTCTCTCGACTATTTTGGAGAGTATCGCCAATAAGCTAATCGGGCGATATGACGCGAGATTGGCTGCAGGTTTCCCAGGTTTTTGGATGAGGATGATTTCGGCGCATTTCCACTGGGTGGGGAAATGTCCCAGCTGAAAGGATTTATTTATGATGTTTTGGAGAAGTTGGAGTCCTTTAGGGGGCAGAGCTTTGACAGCTGGGACGTCGATTCCATCGTTACCGGGTGACTTGGAAGTTTTGAGCTTTCTAATTTCAGAGGTTAACTCCTCTAGCTCGACGACAGGGATGGGGAGTGCCATTTGGCAAGGCACATCGAGGAAGCTTTCTGTTTCATCTGCTTCTTTGGCTTCTGCTGGCGTTCTTGACAGGCTCCTTCCTTTTGACTGGCCTTTTAATACCTTTAGTCAGCCCCCAAAGGTTGTGATGCGGGTGACCTGGCTCTACTTCTTCCAAAAACTGCTCAAGGGATTGCTTGAGCAGATGGTGAAGCAGCTCCTTGAGAACTTTGGCAGCTCTGTTGTACTCCGTTTTATCCCTAGGATTGTGAGAGTTGTGCCATTCTCGTCGGAGACGCCTTTTTTCGGCAACCAGATTGGCAATTTCAGGTGACCAGAGGTGGAGGTCTTTGTGTGGGGTGGTGATTGCCGGTCTGCTTGGAGGTGTGGCGTATGACTCAGCGTTGTAGATAGCAATGTTGAGATGCTCTACAGCATTATCCAGGTCATCGCCGTTGGAGATATCTACCGCAGGGTCTAGGTTGCTCTCGAGAGATTGTTGGAAGCGCTCAATGTAGGTATTGCTTTTGAACAGTCTGCATCTGGACTTTTTGGTGGAGGCAGGAATATTTAGAAGTATCCTAACCGCACTATGATCAGAGCATAGATCTAACACGTTACTGATGTGAATTCTCTGCGTGTCAATTCCCTTGGAGATGGCAATATCCAGCACATCGGGGATCTTGTTGGTGTCGGTAGGCCAGTATGTGGGTTCGCCGCCAGAGTGATGATTTATTCCACTATCAGTTAGGCATTTGAAGACCATTCTACCTCTCGAGCCACACCATGTGTGTTTGGCATTAAAGTCTCCTCCAGCGATGAAGCGCGGGCCTAGTCTGTCCAAGAGTTCTTGAAAGAGGCCTTGTCCTATTGTGTGCCTGGGGGGCAGTAGACAGCCCCAATGGGTTTCAGGGATGAGAAGAATGTCGACCATGTTCGTTTTAATGAACTGTTCGACCTCTGGCCTGCTCTTACACAAGCCGTTCGCGTTCCACATGACTATATGGAGATTCATTTGCATTGTTGCGCCAAGAGAGACGTGAACAATTGCGTCATGGCTGCAATCTGATCAACCATTGTGTCCATTAAGGCCTCCAAGCGGTCCATTCTTGAGTTAACTTGACCGTGATCGGATGTGGGCGTGTCGTATTGATGCAAAGGTGGAGGCTGGGGACCACGAAGAGTGCTGGCGTAGGATAAGCCTGGCACCACCTTGGCTTGGGCAGGTGAGTCTCCTTGGCCGTCTGGTAGACTTTGCATCCCTTGTAAGATGCAGCGTGATTTCCGTTGCAGTGGGCGCAACAGGCAGGTTCATCCTTGGGCTTGGTGCAGTCAGTTGAGCTATGGTCGCCCCCGCATTTGACGCACTTTGGGGGGAGTCTGCAGTACTTCTGGGAGTGCCCAAAGCCCTGGCATCTGAAGCATTGTAGCACGTCCTTGGTTTGCGAGGGGGCTCTATGGAGATCACGCATTGGCAGAGTCGTTTGATGTTATAAACATCCTTGTTGTTGCTGGCAGGCTCCAAGTTCACGAAGAACATAGACATCGGCTTCTTGTTGCTGCGGCTAATGACGTTTTTGATCTCAAAGCCTCGAACGTTATGCCCATATGAAGCCAAAGCTGCCTTGATGTCTGAGACGTCAGTGGAGTGGTGGAGGCCTTTCACAACGATCCTGAAGGCGCGCTCATCTTTGGCCTGAAAAGTTTGGTACAAGGTATTGTTCTCGTTAAAGTGCTTCTTTAACAAGGTGAAGCTGTCCTTTTCTTCGACCATTATTCTGACGCAGCCATCCTTTCCGGCCTTACACTCGAACTTGAGGTTGCCAGTAGCAAGTGCGACGTCATTAACCCTGGATATCTCCTACGTTTGGGATAAAAATGGGCGGAGGCTTGATCTTCTTAACTGGAACGGTTGGGGGAGCATCCAGGAGGTTTGAAGATTCAACTTCTTCATTGTCATATGATAGCAGTGCAAACTTGTTGGCGTTGTTCACAATGGCGGTTTCCTTGGAGGTAGTATGAATCTCCGCTTTCCTGGTTCCTGGAACCTTTCTCCTTATCCGATCTGGAGGAGCTGGAGTCATCGTCGCTCTTACTTTGCCCATGATATGGTTTTTTATTGGGGGGAACTTTGGTCAGTTTCGCCTGCTTAGCTACTTCCTTAGTAACAGGATTCCTCTAGGGAATAGTTTGCCATTTGGGCCTGGCGAAGTTCATTGCGCTATCTGATGGTTCGTTGACGGCATTACAAAGTGCCTCGCCAAAAATTGCTTTATTCATTGTATTTTTATTCAGTTGTTTTGCTTTGTTGAGCTCAAAGCTACGAGCTTTTGTCTGGTACTACTTGTCAGACAGAAGTTTTTTGTGCGATACCGAGCACTGCACCGCTGGGCAGCGGAGCCTCACTTTGGGTAATTTTACTTTGGCTCTATTTTATTAGTTGGATATGCTTCACTTTAACTTTAATATCACAAATAGTGACTTGAGCGGTCACTATACACGGTTGTGCCACTATTATGGGCTTGTCTTGGATTATTAACGACGAAAATTTAATTTTCAACGTTGAAGTTTACGTGCTGACGTGTTGCTCGCGCCAGTGTTGCCACTCGATGAGGGTGTGATATGACTCGGAAAACTTAATGTATCAAATTTTTCCATTTTACAAAAAAAATGCTGCCTTGTGCCATATACTTATATTTTCATTCCAAATATGCGTTACATTTAAAATAATTTTTTCTTTTAGCAAAGCAATTGAAGAAATGTTTAAGGTATTTGGTTCACATAGTTCTAAAATTTTGGCAATTGACGGTAACACGAAGCATAAAGATGGCGAGCTACATGTTTGCAATTCTTTAAAAATTCTTTCGAAATTGCTAAGGAGTTAAGGGTTGAAATATTTACATGTGCGAGTCTGTGAACCTCTTGACTTTCGCTTAATATTTGGCCTACATTGGCCCAGTTCTCGACGATAGACTTAAGCAAGGTGAAGTTTGAGTTCCAACGAGTAGGGCATGCAGTTTTTCAAGTTGTGCTCAATTTGCTTGCAAATTTGCCTCTTTTTTTTAATATTTAGCTATATTTTTGCACGCGCTTAAGATTTCGTTCAGCTCGGTTGCTTCTTTAAACGACTTTTCTAAAACATTGGAAATCAAGTGGCTACTGCAATTCAATCGAATGTTTTTCTCCAATGCTTTTTTTACATTGCTCCCTCTGTCTGTCACAAACTTGATATTACTTATGTTATCAATATTAAACTCTAAAAACAAGCTTTTAATGTTCAACAAAATATTTTCACCAGTTGATTGCTTAAAACCCATCGATTTTAAACCCAAAATTATATCGTGCAGCTTGTAGTTTTTTTCATAATGAAGTGTGACTCCCAAAAAATTACGATTTACTGTACTGGTCAGCCCACATATCTAACGTATCAGTAACTTTTCCACTATCCGCAGCTTGCTTGAGGTCGTTTGAAACTAACGCCTTTTTTTCATCAGCATCTTTTTGCACTTTTCGGCTTGATGTTGTTGGGTGCGGTAACAAATCGTCAATGCCAATGTTCTCTCCGTAGGTTGCACCAATTTTTATGAAAAACTGCACCATTTGCTTAAAGCCAGGTCCAGCAACTGCCGAGAAGGGGCGACAATCTTCCACAATCCACTGTGTGCATTTATCAATTGCCTCTTTCTTGTGACAATCGGACGCCTGCTGCACCTGTTTCGGCTTTCTTAATGCCATGCAACATTTATGGCGTGATAAGTTCGATATGCTATTTTTTATGAATTTAAGCACTTTTCGGCATGTGCCACAAAATATCCAGTCATCCACAACAGTTCCGTCTTCTTTTAAAATTGTGTTTTTGGGTAATAGTGTACTTTGAACTCTCAATATTATTTTTAATTTCTTCTGCCATTTCTCTAAGCTCTTAAAAACACACTTGCTCATTGAACATTTAAAATAAGACAAAAGCCAACCAACGCAATGATGGATATGAAGGCAAAACATACCAATGTTACGATAGCAAAAAGGAAAACAACGCAATAATGCATACACCCTTTTTTGGACAAAATATAACTGTAACACCATGGTGTTTTACTTGTGTTTTGCGTACCTAACCTTTTTTGCATGGGTGCCTGTTTTTACTTGTTGTCGCTGCTACATTGCGTTATGAGTGCATTTACATAGGCACGCATCATCGGAAGAAAACCCGGTCCGGGTAAAGAGTGAAAAACCACAATGGGTGAAAGAGTGCGCGATGTGCAGGCCACTCGCAAAACCCGCTATTTTTTGTGTGTGTGCGCATAGTTACCTTGTTTTGAGGGTGAAGTGTGCCACCGGCAATCAAAGTGTTATGGGTGTACGTAAGGTGCCGAAAAGTGAACCATTTGCAGTTCTCTGGTATCCACCAAAAAATACTAAGTTTTAAATAAATTAATTAAATTTCGACTAGTACCATTTTCATAAATTACATTTAACATTAAAAACATTAACAATAATAATACTTAATATTTTTAATTTCCATTTAAGCAACTGTTAAACCTAACTTAAATGTTGGAACTTTGTTTTCTTTATATTTAATCATTTTGGAGACCAAGTCATTGGCGAATTGAAAAAATTATGCCGTCACTCTGTCAAATTCCACATCCTCCATTGAAAATTTTTTCGTGTACACACCTTAAACAATGTAAAAGAATCTTATATTTTTGTATGAAATAAAAATATATCATACACTTACTTAGATCTACTATCACTACACCAAACGGCGTACATTTCAATGTGCGGACATCTTTTGGTATATCCGTAATTTTTTCGGACAACAACACAAATAACTCGTTTGAAGCGGCTCTGCTAACATTATTTTTAACTAGCCAGTGCGTTAATCTAATATTGAATGGCTCGGTTTGATGGGGTGTGTCAATGATGCAGTCGATGTCCTCCTCCAAATTTTGGTCGATTGGGATTGTTTGTTTTTGATGCCTTCCTTGTCGGCGAACGTCGTCATTTTTCTTCCGCATTTTATGCGACTTTTTTTTGCGAATATGCGCAAACTCAGTTATATATACTACGTTTATGCTTGCTGTATCATGATTTTTTAAAATCGCGGTTTTTAAAATACGCCTGTTTATGCTACTTTATAAATATCATGATTTTGATGAAGGGGCGGAGCCACCTGCAATGCTTTTATTTATTATATTATTGCGTTTTGTTTTGCCGTCTAACTGGGATAGCACATTGCCTTCTTTAACGATATTAAGAAGCTTGTTCGTCTCCGCAGACGTCCAGTGGCTTCTATTGCTTTCCATTTTTAACGTATTTATTCTTTTGTTACAATATCTTCAGTGCATGACAGCTGCTTTTACACAGTAGCGTTGCCAGACAGTTTTCCACAAAAATCATGATTTTTCCAAATCATGATTATGTGTTTATGCTTGTATTTTTTTTAAAAATCACGTTTTGAAATCATGCTTTTTTGCAAGCATAAACGTAGTAATACTGCCTGCTTTTCCTATTCATGTATCTTATTAATAGACATTTAAACATTTAATTAAACATATATATTTAAAAATTATTTTTTTGTTTACTCACCTGTTTATATGATGACTAGTTAAATAATATTGAGGGACGGTCGCTTACAGAACCATTGTACTCATTTGAGTAATTTCGATATAAAAAGTGTCATCATCGATAACATTTCATACGAGAAACGTACGAGAAAAGGGACGTTCGCTAAAAACGGAGGTGTTTGCCCGCTGGGCAGGAAAATACACATGATGTATTTTGTTGCGCCCAGGGCAGCAACCAACCACATTTGAGCTACCGGCGTCGTCGTGTTCTTTGCTTTCATTTCCAATATTATATGTTGATAGACAAGAAACAAAAAAGTTTTACTTCTTAACATATATACATATTTTAAATTTAAATATTAAGTAACTCAGTTTGACCTTGTACCCTTAGCTATTTTAGTCAAAATTGCATATTTTTACCACAGATTAGTGGACTATGGTTACACTATACACTCTTGTGCCGCTTTTAAATGGCATTTTTCCTAAACTCAGACAGTAGACGCGCAATCGGCGCAAATGTGACACGCGGTGCAACGCAAAACGCTGTTCTCTGCAACCTGAAACGGTGAAACGGGCTCGTGAACATCCCTAATGTTGTACTGAGAACCCAAAGCAGACATTAAATTTTCTGTTGTTTTAACAAGTCAAAAATAAATTCGTTTAGAGATTATCATTTTACATTTTGTTGAAGCTTTCTTAGGGGAAATGTTATATCACAGAGAACTTTGATTTTTTAAGTGTGCCAATACATACTTTATTGGCTCAATGTAATAGTATAATAATTAATTGATAATTGTACAACAATGATTATTATAAACCGCAAGAATTTAAACTTTAACTTGTTATCCTCATAAATAAAAATACTATACAATACAGATTTTTGTTAAAATTTTATTTTGTTTAGCTGGAAGTGATGCTCACATTTGAAAGTACGAAGGCTGTTTACAAGATCAAGGCACGTGGCGTCAATACGGATGAGGATGAGGTCACTGATATGCCACTTAAGGAAAGGGACTCTGTGGACTATCTCTACACTATATATCCCAATCGCTTGAACTTTGAACTATGCGCCAAGGAGAGTCGCACCCAGCTGGTAAACGTTCATAACTATGGTCAGAAGTGCATGGAGTTTCGCTGGCAAAAGTAGGTACCAAAGGCACTTAACTTTAAACTTTTTCTTATCATATTTTATTCAATATTCTTAAGCTACATAATATGCGATTTTTTTGCGGTTACTTTCGAACCATCAATGTTTCGCCTGAAGGGCCATCACTCAAAGCTCTGCGAGATAAGGGTGAGTGTTTATGACCGTTTAATTTTTTTTCGTCGGATACCCATAGTTCTGGAGGTGCATCGCATTTTGGATGCTGCCACACTAATCGCTAAAGCTGAGCTTTCTGAAATTGAGTCCATTGACGATCCAAAATGGAAGGAAGAGAGCTATCTAGAACATGTATTCTTGCATCTTAACATACGCGTCCATGTGCGCAACGGCGACAATAAAGGGGATGATAACGTTAACGATATCACGGATGACACCTGCCAGCCATGCGGTGGAATGGGCCTGAATCCAGACCCAGGTGCGGGTGGTGATGCCGCTTCTGAGGAGCAGAATCAAAAGCAAGCGGCACGTGAAGAACTTTTGAGACGTCTCTCAACGAAGCGTAAACTGAACGCTAATGAAATCATTGAATTGAGCATGGCCATCGATCATCGTGTTACCATATTTGAAAAACTATTTTGGAAGTACCTATCCAAGTCAAACTTTATGCGTATAAGCCCCGAACGCTCTCGCAACAAGTTTAACAAGAGCTATGACCAGGTGGTGCTAGAGGACTCCAGTTTTTTCCCGAAAACAAATAACACACATGTTGACCACAAGTGAGTGCTTTTACAAAGAAAACATAAATCTAACACTTTTATAAAATACACTTTTAAAAACAATTTTTTAAACAAGTACTGAATAACATGGAACACTGTAAGGCCAAATTTCTCAATGTCCAGTTAAACTTGCAGTTAGTTAAACTCTATGTAAATTTGTTGCTCGAAGTTAACAAGCGCATAAGTAATTTGGTTTTCTCAAAGCCAAAATCACCTATTATCGATAAATTACTATCGCCTTAATGGTGCTGCCACATATTGTCAAACCTAACGAGTGATTCAGCTGTGTTTTGTTATTGTTTTGGTTTGTGACTGCCAACTGCTGCATGTTGCATATCGAAATGTATATACAATTACTTTCTATGAGCCTTGTTGTAAGCGTCAACTAGGGAAATATCTTTTTAATTGTTGAGGAGCATGTGTTTGCGGACCTAGAAGACTCAAATAAGCATTTTGCCATTTCGCTTCCATAATAAAATAAATAAACAATGCAAGTGTTAGCTTAAATCAGCTGTTTGCTTACGATGATTTCATCGATATTTATACCGGAGCTAGACTGGAGTATAAATGTTATTATTATTATTATATTAGGGATGAATTGATCTATTGTACCCCTTCTTGGTCTATAACTCTTCCATCAGGTACTCCATTAAAGCAAGTATTTTTGTTGTGTCGATGGTTGCTAAATCATTGGTTTGTATAACATGCTTTTCTATAAGACTTCTTTTCCTTGCTACTACAACGCTTTCTGCTATAACATGTAAAAGGATTCTCCTTCCGTGTCGCATCACCTCCAAGCCTTACTACTGACTATTCCTAGCTAAGATAGGCTATCTCTTAGTCTACAGTGTCCTTTCAAGAGACCGGTGAGTATTCTAAGTGTATTCTTTCCCATAGATATTACTTGCTTAAATCGTTTCAGATTGCAGCTACCTATAAGACACTTGGCTTGCCTGAGTCCTGGTGTCCTTGCTCAGCTCATTGCACGCAAGAGTCTCTCTTCGTTCCTTAGTTCCAGTCGAATTGTGTCTCTTCCTACCCCACAGTACGGCTCGGGCCCTATAAAGGGTGTCGCTGGCCTCAATCTTGCTTGCTTGACTTCCTCTTCGTTCCCTGCTGTATTAACATGCCGCGAAACCCATCTACTAGCCTTTTGTGTGATCCCAGAATGTCTAGCTTAGTTCGTACCTCGCGAACTACTTTTGACCTGATTTCAGTCCTGCTGAGTGCCATAATTGCTGCTAGACTATCGGATAGAATAGTTTTGTCTCTGTTCCAAAAGTTACGCTTTACAATAAATTCCTCTCTATTGCACATACTTCAGCTTCAAATATGTTGTTGTGCTTACGTAGTGCAGTTTCATTTGGTGGACCTCTTCAAGAGATATACACTCCTTTTTGCTACCGAGGTAAAATTGAAACTTTTGCTCGAACATGTGTTCAGCTTTCATTTCATCAATTGGCGGTGCCAGTTTGGAGATTTCACCCGATAGCAACTCTCCCAACTCCTTCTAAGGACATTCTTAAGTGGGTTGCTTTCTGCTAAACCCTATTGTATGATGGAGTGGTGTTATCTCCAATAGAACCTCCTCATCGCTCCCGTGATTCTTACATGGGCCATTCTTTGCAACTTTTGAAGTTGCTTTTGCACAGTGATTTGCTGTGTCTTATTACCCCAAGCAATCAGGCTATGGGCCTTACTACCATTAGGTATAGCCATCTTATTATTTTTGGCAAGGTGCTCTGCAGTACTTTGATATCGAATTTTGAATATAGGTGCCCAAATTTAAATTTATTGTTAAATGTTACCCCAAGTTATTTAACTTCCTTGCTTGTTTGTTGTAACTGTTACGGTACTATCTTGTATAGATGCCGTAGCCTGCCTGGATCTTAGTTGGGATGAAATCCATCTACTAGTTGTGCTATCCAAGCCTCTTCTATTTAGGGCAGCCCTGACAGCATCGTGTGACGTGTTGTCAAAGGCGCCCTGAATATCTAAAAATGCGCAAACTGCTACTTCTTTGTTTATCACTGCCGAACGCAAAGTGCTCTGCAGTTCATAAAGTGCCGTATCCGTAGATCGGCCTGCTCTATATGCATACTGGGTAGCTTGCAGCGTACTCTGTGCTAGCAGATTACTTCTAATGTTGTAGTCCACTAGCTTCTCCAACGTTATCAACGAAAACGATGTTAAGCTAATGGGTCTGAAGGATTTTGGGTTGGTGATATCTGTCTTCCCTGCTTTGGGGATGAAGACCACCCTAGCTCTATTCCAAGTACTCGGTATATGACCGAGTGCTAGGCTTCAAACTAAGATTTTCCGCAGGGTTGGTAGGAGTATATCCTGCCCTTGCCGAAGGAATGCTGATGACATGCCGTCCAGACCAGCAGATTTTAAGGGCTGGAAAGTTTTAATTGCAAGCTTTATTTTTTCCAATGTAACTGCCGACTTGGCACATGCCCAGTCAAGATCCTCTGTTTCAGGTGTTTCCCTGGGAAGTGTGTTTCAAACAGAAACTCTAGCTTTTGCATATTGCTGTTCGTAATGGTGTTGTCCCTACTCTTCGTGGCTAGATTCGCCAACGGCGCCCGTTTGGATTGCTTTGCTTTCGCAAAAGTCGCTATAGTTCCTAAGTTTGGCTTTCCTAATCTCCTTGCTATAGGATTTGAGGCTGATCAAACGCAGTCTTTCAAGACTATCATTACACCATGGGACATATTTTCCTTTACGCATTTTCCGTAATGGGCAGCTTACTTCAAATGCATTGTTAATGCTACTACTTAAATTTCGTACAATCCTATCCAGCTCACCTGTATGTCTGGGTATTCCAGAATTTTCAGTGGCTAGGTTAAGTTTCAAGGGTCGACCTAAATTTTTTCCAGTCTGTTTTTCTGGGGCTACGAGTTGGAACGCTACTATCCGTATTAACCTGAAGTTTAAATAGGATGATCCGGTGATCAGACATGGATTCTTCTGAAGAGACATGTTATTCCCTGAGATGTGGCCTAAGAGACCGACAAATCAGGGAGATGTCCTCTTCTCTAATTCTATTTACGAATGTCGGTGTTGATCCGACCTTTCCAATTTCAAAATTATATTTGAATATAAAGTCTGCAGCTGTCCCATATGGAATAATGAGCATTGGCATCGCAGACGATTATGATTTGCAGCTTCTCTATTTCCGGTGATGGGCAGGCCAAATCGCCAGCGAAGAAGCAGATGCCACTACCACAGGGTGTGGCCTTTTCTTTTACCCTTACGGCAATTGGCACGCAGTTCCTGGTCAGGAATTCGGAAAGAATCGAAAATGTAATACATTTTCTAGACATGATGTATGCCATAGGTATTGGATCTGTTTGATCTCAGATTACCTGTGATTCAGCGGTGTACAGTCCTTTGACGCCATTGAGGGCTTGGCCAAGATGTTGGTTGATTAACAACCAGGCTAGCACGGCCGGGGCCGCCTTAGCCCGATGGAGGTTTATCTGGGCTTGACCAGTGTTGATGACGTCTGGAGGCAACATCACTTCTCTGCTGCTTCAGTACCTGGTGTTGAAGGCTTAGAGTTACCCTCTGCACCACTGCCCGTCATCGTGACGTCAGCTTCGTATGCTGCATCCTCAAGCTTACGGAGCCCCTCGTTCAGCTCTAGCGAGGACATCGGCAGCTCCTCATCCATCACTTCCAGCTCTTCGGACCAAGCGTCACATCCGCCAGGTCTTCATCCCCAGCCAGATCCTCCGGTAAATCGGCGGAATCTGCCAGGTGAGCGCTTGGTACAAGGGCGGTTTGAGGCGTGACTGCCGTGCCTGCTGGTTCCGGTGCAGTCGCTAGTGCGAGGGTATTCCTCACAGCAAAACTCTTCTTTCTTAGCGGAATAAGACCTCGTGGCCTCTTGCCACAATCGCATCCTTAGAAGCCTCATCGATGCCGATCACCATCAATGTACCTCCGCCTTCCGTTCGTGATCACCTTCCACGAGGCGGTCTCAACCTTGTTCTGTTTCCTCAGCAGAACCAACAAGGATTCGGTTGACTGATCCGCGCTTCTTGGACAAAAGATTGTGATGTTGTGTGGTGATGGAATATCATCACCCAACTTGCAGTCCAGTGGAGCTCCTTCCCACGACTGTAGCCACGCTGAGTGATCGTCGGAGCATTCGATGACCAGGTAGCCAACCCTGAAATGAATGCCCGTGAACTCGACCGAATTGTCCCATCCTGTGATAATAACTTTGTCCAGAATGGCCTTCTTCAATGCGGATAAGTCCACGAGGCGAGCATTAACTGCGGGTATTCCACAGGTAACACGGCCTTCGCAATCGCAGCGTACGATAAGCGATTCTTGGTGGGCACTAGAGAGAAACGTTTCTCTACTGGCCGTTGCCAGTTTCAGGGCCTCAGCGGGCAGTAGTCCATGCTACAAGTACCTCAGGCTCAGGCACCTCAGTTTTTTGCGTGTTAGATCATCCAAACAGCCAGCTCTCCGAATTGTGGCAGCTTCACCATCCTCGGGTGCTGTCATGCCGCCGGGCGTTATGAGTTGGTCGCATTGGTCAGGATTGCCAACCCTCCTTCCCCTTCCCCGGTCCTTTTTTGTAGGAGGGGCGGGGGGGCCGGCCCTGTTTTTCCCTCTCCTTTTTTGTTTGTTTGGGGTGGGGGGGGGGCCTGTCCCCCGGTCGAGGACCGTCCTCCTTGCCCTGAGGCAGAAAGAAAAGAATTGTTTTTTTTTTTTAATTTTTATATCGGGGGGGGGAGGGAGGAGAAAAAAAAACCCTTTTTTTTTAAAATTTAATAAAAATAAAAGGAAAAAAAAAAAAAAAAAAAAAAAGTTTGAAAATAAAAGTTTAGAGAAAAAAAAGAGGAAAAAAAAAAAAAAAAAAAAATTCTTTTCCTTTTAACAGCCCCAAAAGGAAATAAAAATAAATAAAAAAAAAAAACACAACAAAACAAAAAAAATTTATAATATAATATAAAATAAAAAAAAAAATATAAATAAAAAAAAAAAAAAAAAAAAAATTTTTTTTATTGGGGGGAAGAAGCTACCAACTCGGGTCAGCTTAGAGTTCAAAGTGGTCTCGGACTCTTGGCATGCAGCTGGCCTTGGGTATAAGTTCTTTACCTTGTCTCGCCAGCTCGTTAGCGCTGCAATTGCCTTCAATGCATGGGCACCCAGATGAGGTACTCTGCCATCTTTTGTAGATATTTGAGAAGGTTTTTTTTTACCGATATCGAATTTTAAGAGACGTCAGCTGCAGTGAAATTCATGAAATTTTTTCTGTTTATACTTTCCGTGCCGGGATTTCAACCTGAGATCGCGTGTTTAAGCGGCGGGTGCCTTAGCTGCTGTGTAGATTTCAGATACGATATATTGTGACAGAGATTCTTATGTAGAAATCTAACGACAAATGCTAAGCTTTTTTAAGAATTCTATCCAGATCTTGGTGATCGAATCGTTATCAGGATTCCGATTAGGAGTTTTACACGACCATGAGAGGTCAGCTAAAGAATTTTCTTATTGTATTTTTACCTTCGGTGCCAGAGTATGACAAGTAAAAAGTTGCAGTCATACACTACCAACTGCGGAATACTCTGATACCAGTTAAAGAACGGATGGTAAGGAGTCTGCTTGCAATGAGGGAATGCGGGAGCGGCAGGAGTGGGTCGATTGGGGAACGTCGCCGGCTATCTTGCCACCAAATTTTGTGTTCTAGCTCAAAAACTGTGAAAGATAACAGAACTGACCTAAAAACTCTAAGAAATATGTGCATTCGTATTTTCAAAGTGGGCATGTTGGCGGCAAGGGTGTTACTTTCCCAGTAAATAGGTCTTTTAGCTTAATGCTTCTTGTAATTCTTCCGAATTTGCAATTTTTGCATACATACAGATTGTAAATGACACTGCAGCGCCATCTAGTGTCTAGTATAATGAACGAAGAAACGTTTTTGCTTTACGATTGCTTGGCAAATGATCAAACAATCATTAAACCAATAGATGGCGATTAGAGTTATTTAATTAAGGCCCAATTTCTCAATGTCCGGTTAGTCAACTAATTCTAAGTTTAGTCGATTTTGAGATTCTCAATGTTCGGTTAGCACTTACTTATCCGATGCCTGGAGGTCCGGTTAACACTCATACCGATGCTAAGTCCCGATATACAAATATCAATACAATCGTCGTAAGTCGAGCAGCTGACTCAAACTGTTTTTCCCTCGTTGCCTTTTACAACAGGGCTCATAGAAAGATATTATATATACATTTTGATGTGCAACATGCAGCAGTTTGGTAAAGTTGGCAGCACCATTAGGCGATAGTGATATACCGATTATATGTAACTTTGTCTTTGAGAAAACTAAATTGCTTAACTGCAGTATAGCTCGAGTAAAAAAGTTATTCCGCAATTTACTAACTGCAATCTTAACTGGACATTGAGAAATTGGACCTAAAGCAATCAAATAATTAATGTATGCTATTAAATATTCATATTAAATATGTCTTATTAACAGCACCATTCTATCGATACTCAGTCGTCTCATGGTAGAAGCTGTTAACGATCTAGCCAAGAACTGGATATTTATACCTTCGGAATATTATGAGCGGGGCTCTTAAGTTCTTGACTACAACTATTCAAATGTTCCATTTCTGTTCAATTCTTGTTGGAAGTTTTGCGGCGCAGTTGCCGCCTGTTGGACGCATAAATTTCGCAATTCAAGTAAACATGTGATTCTGAAATAGATGTACTCAAAGTAAATAAAAAAGAAACCCACAGAATTGCATGTCCAGCGAAAACAAATTTAAATTTAATAAGGTTTTTATTAAGGATATTTACAGGTCGAAGCAATGTTATTTGACAGAGAATAGAATAGACCTTACACAGGTCAATTGATAAACATGATTAATGCTATATAATCACACTGAGTGGAATTACAGTCAATTTTCGCTATTGAGCGTGGCTCTCAAAGTTACAAAATATATTAAGAACGACAATTTAATAGGAAAAAAGCAAGAGAGACTCGCTGCACTTGAATAACGCCAAAATAATATTTAACAAGTGAAAACGGTACAGTGTAGGGCAACTCAGATGAAAGTATTAAAATAAATAGTTAATAGTTTGTTTGCACAGTAGGGAAGTTAAGTGGAACAAGAGGGCGTGGACTTCAAACATTCTTTAAGGGGTTACATTGGCTCTAACCGTTAAAAACGGTAACCTGGCATTATCATCTGACGTGTTTTAGCTAAGACAAAAATTCAATTTGAATTTGTGGCTTAGGTTTTTACAACAGAAATTCAAAATTGGTCAAAACACACATTTTTGTTCTTTGGAAATAGTTGAAGTTGAAAACAAAAAAATTTCGTCCAAGTCCTGTAAAATGGTATTTCAAAGACCTTTGCAAAATTTCATCGATATCGGTTGAGTGGTTCACGAGACTGCGCGACTGAATTACACTACCTAGTATAATTGAATCATGTTTGAGACCACATATTTGTTGAAATGTATCGAGCTATCGTGCTCAATTATCGTCTCTAATATTAAATACTCTTTGGTGTGTGCCTCTTTGCCCACAACAAGGTATCGATAACTTTCGATATGAGCACAGCTTTCTATCGCTTATTTCATTTGGAGCCTTTGGCAAAAGCAGCAAGCACGGACGAACGCGTAATAAGCGAGAAAATACAAGATTAATTTTATAAAGATGGAAAGCTTCACGCGCACAAGAGGTGACAATGTTAAATTTTATCACACATGGACCTTCGAAAACATTAATTTAATGGGGAATTGCAATCTACTTCATGGCCTAAAATCAACTGAGTTCGCAGCTTCCAAAGATAGTGATGATAAATTTTACTTACAAATCGAAGCGAAAGGAGGGAAGGACGATGGCTATTTGAAAATACATGTGCAAAGAGTTAACACAAGTACATTTATTACCAAATACTTATATAACATTCAAATTGTATTTGGAGATGAAACTTCATATAGAGCAAATATAAGCTATAATAGCTTTGACTCTGACTCTCGCGATATCCGTTTTTATACTTTGATACCGAAGGTCTCATAGTATATTGGTTTTGTGCAATGTCCGTCATGGTGTCTGTCCGTCCGTCTGTATGAATGCAACTTTTTTCGACACCCGTAAAGCTAGAGACTTGATACTTGAAAACCGGTAAAACCAAATATTTCTCACATTCTTACAGCTAGAGTTACCAAATTTTGCACGAAGATAGCTAGTCATGTCCCTGAAAAAACTGCATCAAAATGCCACGCCCACTCCTTCCGCCCCCATCCTCCCTGGAAACGCCTATAGCTTTCACATTTTTTGGGCTAGAGCCACCAAATTTTGTATCAAGATAGGTAATGACGTTTCCCAAAAAATGCATCAAATTTTTGGATGCCACGCTTCCTGATTCCGCCCCCATCCCCACCTTATCCTTGGAACTGGAAACGATAGGTAGTGAAGCTTTCCAAAAAACTGCATCTAAAATTTGGATGCCACGCCCACACCTTCCGCCCCCCACCCCCCGCCGTTGTTAAAACAGTTATGCGTGTATTTTTTGAACTAGAGTCACCAAATGGTAGGAAGATATATTGTGACATCTACAAGAGATCTGCATCAAAAATTTGGATGCCACGCCCACCTCTGCCGCCCACCATTTAAAATCGGAAATTTCGATATCTCTTACAGTTTTTAAGCTAGAGCCCCCAAATTCGGTAGAAAGATAGAAGGCAACATCTACCAAAGATCTGCATCAAAATTTTGGATGCCACGCCCACCCAAGCCACCCGCCTTATAAAATCGGAATCGGCTATATCTTTAAGAGTTTTTGACCTAGAGCCACCAAACTTGGTAGGAAGATAAATGGTGAGAGTTAAAAACATTTGATTGAAAAATTTGGATGCCACGCCTACCTCTGCCGCCCACCTTTTAAATTTGGATGTTAAGTTATCTTCCACAGCTTTTAAACTAAAGTCATAAAATTTGGTAACAATATAGCTGGCGATGTTTACCACCCGGCCCACTCCTTTGCAAGCAGACTTCTTACCATCCGTTCTTTTACTGGTATCAATGTATTCCGCAGTCGGTTGCGTCCGACTGCAATGTTTTCACTTGTTATTATTATGAAATATATAAATCGCCAAACAGAATTTTGCCGAGTGACACTCTAAAAATACGCTGTGAAATCAGTATGGTGCTTACTGAACCCATGGATATAAGTCGAAACATACTCAAAGTTCCTGATCGCAAGTTAGTGTACGATTTTAGCGCCTTACTTAATTCAGAGGAGTTTGCTGATGTTACAATTGTAACAGGCGACGACAAAAAGATACCGGCACATAAGTTTTTTTTATCAGGTAAAAAGTAAAAAATAAAAATAAATATAGATGATGATCGTAACAAAAATTTTATTGTACACAGCAAGCAGCAAAGTTTTTGCGGCCATGTTTAAACATCCATTGGAGGAGAGTCAGCTGAATTGTTTAACAATCAGCGATTTCGACTACGAAGTTGTCCTGGAAATGCTTAGATTTATCTACACGAAAAGCGCTCCGAATTTAAAAGACATGACTGAAGAACTGCTTGCGGCTGCTGACAAATACGACCTCGAGATTCTAAAGGCAATGTGTTTGAACTTTTTAAGCGAGAATTTGTCTGTTGAAACTGCTGCCTTGACGCTTAAGTTAGCTGATCTATATCAAGAAAAGGGGCTTAAGTCATAGTATGTACTTAAGTATATTGCAAATTATAGAGCTAGCGTGTTTGAAACAACAAATTGGAAGAGTCTTTATGAAACTGATAAAATCCTCATACTTGAGACAATTTGCACATTGAAATTGGATGATGGATAATATTAGCAAATCCACAACAAAAAACAATATAAATAACATTAATAATGAAGAACATTTTTAAAGGACTTATTTTATTTCCATTGTTTTCATCATAATTAAAATTATAGACACTTAAACAAATAAAAAAGTCGCAAGCTACCTTTCTACCGATTTTGGTAACTCTAGCTGTTAAAATATGGACGTAGCGCCGATATATTGACACTTTGTCCGACGCAGATATGGACCAAGATATTGCAAAGTTTCAGGCCTCTAGCTTTAAGGGTGTCGGAAAAACGCGCGTTCATACTGACAAACACCATGACGGACATTGCACAAAACCAATTAAATTTCGTGCATAAAGACTAATACTCATGCCAAAAAAAAAAAAAAAACCCCAGCCGAACAGTAAACGACGTAATTTACAATAAGTAAATGTAAAATGTATGTCATATTTAATAAATGTAAAGTAACAATTTGTTCCTTCTGTTTTTGAGAAAAATTTTCGATGCGGCTGTTTGTTAACTCAAATCGGAATTCTTTCGTTATCAAAGTATAAGTAGATATTTTTACGTTTTACAGTAGCGTTGCCCATAAACAGTTTATGATTAATTTTTTAACTAACTTACCATGCTATTTCCCGTTGATTAATGCAAAGGCTATATTCTAACCACGCTCTATACAAAACCACATTTTGAAACCCGGTTTTTAAACACATCATTATATAGCTTTATTGAATAAATTGTTGTTTTTTTATTTGTGTTTCGTGTGTGTGAATTTCTGTTGTAAATTGTCTGAGTAATCAATGATAAAGTTTAATTGATTCTTAATAAATCTTGCACAGAGTATACCAGAAATATGCTACATAAATTTGCTTTGTATTCGTGTTGTTCGTATTATTCCTTTTTTTTATGTATTTGTAAATTGAATGAATATTCGAAGAAAGCTGTTTTGGGAGTGTGTCAATGTAAAGTTGGACGTGGTAGAATAGCCACACCCTATTTAGGAGAATTCGACAGTAATTCAATAGGTAAATATGCATTTTTAATTAAATTGGTTGATTAAGTTAAGTATTTGCTACTAGAATTCAATACGACCCACCAATATTTTGACTATGTTTATAACGACAAGAAAAAAACGTTGCATAGTTTATATATATCTGGCATAATCAGTATGTTGTGTTCACGTACTATATGTAAGCTAAACCATAGACGATAATACAAATTATTTAAATACTTTTTTTTTAATTTCTTATGCTGAATTCAATACGTTTTTCATTAAAATATGCATATGCTGATTGCACTTGATTAAACCAATACCACGAAAGTTTTTTTTTTTTTTAAGTTGTTACTATCTGTTTTTACTGCTGATTCTTTTTCTTTGATCATTTCAAGTAAGTGGTTATGCAGTTTGCGTTGCATTTAACAATAGTGCTTAAAATTATTACTTTCGACTTAGTTTGGTTTTTATGTAATACATTTTTTATTTGTATTTATTTATTTTTTTTGCTGTAACATTTAATGCAAACATAAAAAGAGAGATAGATTATCATTCAATCTTCACTTTACCGATAACATGCACTACTACATATTTTTTGGGTAGATATTTATTCTTTGTTAGTTTTTTTATTTTGAATTATTTTTACCAAAAGTTTTGTTATGACTAATAAGAGCAGGAAATATTAAATTTTAGTTAAAAAAGAAGCTAGAATACAGAAAATAGCCTCTTAAGTACTAACAAAACTGGTGAGTTTAAAATAATATATATATTACTTAGAATTCTTGAGCAAAATTCGGGAAAAAGTTATGGAAATTGTTATATTTATTTTTGGAAAATATTTATGAAGCTTTTAAAACAATTTAAAATTTTTAGCTGTTTCTAGGCTCACATTAATAGCTACATTAATTTCTTTAAATAAAAGAACACTTGGGGCCTTCTCTATAAGTTTGACTAGCTAGAAATGACAGAAGTAAGTTAGCCAATTGCTATGCTTTGTGAAAACGTTAGAAAGAACTATGTTCAAATCATTAACGAGGGTCAGTTAAGTTTTGTTTAACTAAGCCAAATAGCTTGCAAAAGGCTTCTTTAGTATAGAGCATTATATATTACTTAGATCAATTTTTTAATGATATCGTTTTCGCCCACATGTGAGTTGATTACTCAACACTCAACTAAGTGAGTTTAAAAAGAGTAGTGTTACTGTTTTCTTTGTATTTTTGTATGTTTTTATGTTAGACAGAGAGACATTTAAAGAGAGCACTGCAAGAACCGAAAACAGTTCCAAATGCGGTTCGGTTTTCGGTTTAGCCTGCAGGCTTTGCACAACCTTCTTGGTTTCAAACGCGAATGTGCCTCGAAACGACGAACAAAATGTGACGAAGCTTATTCGCCAAATATTTGACTTTATACGTAGGCGTATAAATGTATATATATTGGTGTAAAAGTATAAAAGTGTACCATGCTGTTACTTCGACTGTTTCGAGTTTCAGCTTTGTTTAGGTTTGTTAGTTAAAATTTGTGGTAACTTTTCGTATCTTTGTTAAAGATGTCATCATTATGCTCATTTCGTTTTCAAGATATGCGCTTTGTTTTCAGTTTCTGTTCATCCTCATATTCAATAAATGTTAACGTTATTGCGTTTTTTCTTGTAAAAATTATAAAGTTGCTCGTTTTAAGTTGTGTTTTAGTCTTTTTTGCATTAGTTTAACTTTTGTTATCAGATCCTATGCGGTTTGTCATTACGTATTCTTATTTTTTTATTTATTTATTTTTTTTTTGTATATTATTGTGCGGTGTTTTTGTTCGTTACCAATACCGTTTAATATATATATATATATATATATATATATAATATGTATATATAATATAATATTTTGTATATATAGTAATCATGTATATATTTAAATTTTTAAAATACTTTCTTGGTTTTTTTCTTTTCTATAAATCATTTTCGTCTTAAAAAATGTATATAAACGATTGCTTTTAGTTGTTGTTGTTGTTTTTTTTTTTGCTATTCTTGTTATCATTACCTAATTGCATTACGCATTCTGCTTACCCTTTTCCTTATTCAGATCGCACAGGCACAAAAATGTGTGTGGCTGATTATAAAAAAAGGTTTGCTTGGTGTTTTTTTCTTGTAGTTTTTTTTGAACTGGCTTCGACTTAGCCGGAAGTTGTTGTTCGTATAAATCGCTTAAAAGCAATGTATTTTTTTATTTTTAATTTTCAGTCAAGCATTTGCACAATAATATGGTTATTATGAGTGTCGTTCAAGTGTTTTTGAGTGAAATTTTGATTGCTTCACATCGTGTATGTGTTTATGATTCGGTTTTTCTGAAAATAAGCCGTTTAGCAGCTCTACATACATATATTAGTGGCTGTGGCATTATGCGCTGGGCCTATGCACTACACACAAACATATATATAGTTAATATTCGTAATCGTAAATATACATATATTCATTTATATAATTTTTATTTTTTAAATAGTTGCAATAATTTTGCTTGACGTATACGTGAAAGTTTTTTTGTGGTTTATGACATGAGTTAATATGTGTTAATAATAAATTTTCTGGTATATATGTATGTATAAACATTTAAAATTTGCAATACACAACATCAATATATTGTTAATCATATATAATATAATTTCATGTTGTTGTCTTAAATGTATACATATATATATATTTATATATGTATGTATATAGCATTTTGAATGTGTTTAAGCATTGCGAATGGTTTAAGTTTAAAATTAGACTTGTATTATTATGAATATTAGACATCCTTTGTTGCCGTGCATTGAGAATGCAAAAGATCTAGAGCCGTAAGACATTTTTCGATTTTAACATAATATAATAACAACTTTTTTTTTTTGGTTTAAAGAAAACTACATTTAGCTAGTTTTGCAAGGAAGTGTCTTAAGCACCATGTTTTTATTTTATAGAAGTTTTTATTTTGATTTGTTTTTTTTTTGTGTCATATGTTTCAGAATGCTTATTAAATGCAAATTTCATTCGTGAAAACTATTCTTCATACCTTTTCAATCACTTTTTTTCACTCATTCAAGAATTTTTCTCTTGCATACTAGTTAAGTTGTAATTTTATATTTAATTTGGCAATTTGATTTGCTTTAATTGTTCGTTACTTTATTATTGCTGTTTTGGTTTTTCTTGAAACAAATTCGTTTTTCTGAAACGCGTCTCGTCAAATTTATTTTTTCGTACTTCTTATTTTGGTTTTAGTTAAGTTTTAAACTTCATTCTTGGGAGGGAATTTGTTTTTAGAGCTTTTCTTGAATTTCTTACATTTTTCGAATGGCGTGCAGACATTTTTGAAGCTGGCTTAAGTGTTTTCCCTTAAACATTGGTTGTTAGATGTCAGGTTTTTTATTGATTTTTTAAAAGAATATTATTATTCTGTTTTTAGCTTTGTTTTTTTTTTTTATTATTATTAATTTATCTGGAATTAGGCTTTAAATTTTTCTTAAACATTTATTCGTTGTACTCGAAAAATTCTCTGTACGTTTAGCTCATGTTTAGTTTACCGATTAGTTGCACATTTGATTTTATTTCTGCTCATTTTAATATGTTTTGAAGTTGGATAAAATAACAATATACATGCAATTAAAAAAAATTTTTTTTTTGCAAGTTAATTCTTAGGTAATATAAATTATAGATATAATAATTAGACAAAATATCGGCTTAAAATGTTTTGATGTACGCGATCTTTATTTTAAGTAAGA
The DNA here is from genome assembly GCA_018152825.1 of Scaptomyza hsui. Taxonomy (NCBI): domain Eukaryota; kingdom Metazoa; phylum Arthropoda; class Insecta; order Diptera; family Drosophilidae; genus Scaptomyza; species Scaptomyza hsui. Next base: position 105,335 of record JAECXO010000025.1, read on the forward strand.
TTAACATTTGAAAAAATATCGAACAAATATTTTTGGTGGTTTTCTTACGTTCAACTGTTTGCCAAACGTCCAACAAATAGGTATTTTAGTTCTGTTTTATATATACATATATTTTTTGTGTTATGACTTGGTAGTTTGACGGTTCAGTTTTTTCTTCAGCCACTTTTTTTTACGTCAAACAAAAACGTTACCTTACATCTGTTGGTTATCGTGAGCTGAATAATAGTGAAAAATCACAAAAAAAAATAAAATTTTTAAAAATATTTAAAGCAAGTAAGGGCAAAGCATTGCCGATTTATCAATGGAAAAAAAATATAGAACGATAAATTTACAAGAAAAAATTATTCGTTAGAAAACGAAACAAGTGACAAGTAATTTTAAACCAATAACTTAATAAATAAAAAAAAACCAGAAACTCATTAACTAATCAAATAATATATAAAAAAAAATTAGTACATATTGAACAAATTCATTGAAACTAAAAGAACCAATTGGACCAGGAAGGCTTAAATGAGGATTGATAGTTGTTGTTGTTGTTCTTGTTACCAGCAGCTGTTGCTGCTGTGGTGTTCAAAGTGCTATGTGTGTTGCCTGCGGCACCGCGTGCCCCATTGTTGACGCTTGCTGCACCGCTGCTGTTGTTATGAGTCTGCGGAGCAGCGCCAGGCCCGCCACCTGCTGCATTATTTGCCACGTTCGTAAGGAACTGTGCGAATTCCTGTTGCAGTTGCAACTGCTGTTGCAGCAGCTCAAAGTGATTTTGTGGCTTATTGTAAATGAATTTCGTGGAAGTTTTCAAAATGCTGCTTGAGCTGGATGTGGAGGCGACCCCATCGCCCTGGGACGTGCCATTGGACGAGGAGTTGTTGTTGTTATAACTGTTGGTGCCGCTGTTGCCGCTGCCATTGCGTGTAAATGAAGGTGATACGTTGCTGGTTGCGGTTGGTTTTCTTTGACGATTGTTCGAAGATGCTCCCAACGTTGCTGCCGTTGCTTTAGTTGCTGCTGCCCAAAGTGGCAGCGTCTGTTTGTGGTTGTTGTTTATGTTGTTATTGTTGTTGCTGCTTGTCGTTGTGTGCTGTTTTTGTTTGTTACTGGTGTTGCTGTTGTGCTGTCTATTGTGGTTGTTGTTGCTGTGATTTGCAAATTTGCCAAACGGTTGATAGGCAGCACTATTACTTTCGATGTTGTTGCCATGGTTATTGTGGTTCTTATTGTTGTTTTTGTGACTGAGCACCAAACTATTGGCTGCCAGGGCCGCTGCCGCCGCATTGGCATTGACAACAGCAGCCAACTTGGTTAATAATTACGTTTGCTTGTTTTTGTTGGTCTTAAAGCTGACCTGAAGTACCCGATTGCCAAGAGTGTAGCCATTGAGCGACTGAATGGCCAACACAGCCTCCTCATAGTTGGTCATGGTCACAAATCCAAAGCCCTTGCACTTGTTGCTCTGCAAATCGCGTATAACCTTCAGGTAGAAAAGACATTAATTCCAAAGCTAATAATATTTATATGACACTTGACCGCACCTTAACGGATTGCACGGCGCCAAATGGTCCAAACAACTGCCATAGCACATTTTCCTCGGTTTCGGGTGCTAAATTATAGACGAAAATGCACCAGCCGGAGCTGGTTATGGTATTGCCCTGTATCATGCCGTTGGTGATAAGATCACTTGTCAGTGGCGAATAGCGTGAGATCACAGAGCTACAAAAATAAAGATGATAACAAAGTTAAATGCGGAATTTGTTTCAATGCGGATTATTAAACTCGAAATGTCTGGCTTTTGAGCCCAACTTGGTAAATAAAAATAAAACATAACATAGAATAATAAAAATTTTAGTGTCTGAGCGCTGAATACTATTTTTGTCTTATACCCCCATTCCACTTAAGCCGGATGCACGGATGCAATTGGATCTCGGTAATACGGCATCTATTTGAATTAGATTCCTATGTAGTGAATCTGAATCATATTCAATTTCACTCTGTTAGTATCGACATCTCCTAGTTGATAAATTATTTACGGACTTTGGCTGTTACAAAGATGCTCATCTTTCGTTAACAGAGAAGCTTAACAGCGCTGTAAGCAACAAGAAAAACCATATTTCTTATCGAAATTTGGTTATTTACAGTGCCAAATTGAGTATAACAGAAAATCAAACTGATTTCAGCGGCTTTTTATTCGGATTTCTGTTAAAATTATAGGCTGTTTCAGTTGAATTGATAGTGGAACGACCTGCATTACCGACTTCGCTGTTATGATAATTGGAATGCAGCATCTATTTGAACTAGATTCCTATGTAGTGAATCTGAATCATATTTAATTTCGCTCAGTTGGAAGCGAAATATCCTAGTTAAATAATTTTATACAGACTTTGGCTGTTAAAAAGATGCTCATCTTTCGTTAACAGAGGAGCTTAACAGCACTTTTAGCAAAATAATACCAAATTTCTAATCGATATTTGGCTATGAACAGTGCCAAATTGAGTATAAGAAGCCAATGGACGTCTGCGGAGACGAACAAGCTTCTTAGTATCGTTAAAGAAGGCAATATGCTCTCCCAGTTAGACGGCAAAACAAAGCGCAATAATATAGTATAAGCATTGCAGGTGGCTCCACCCCTTCTTATGAAATAGCATAATCAAGCGTATTTTAAAAAATCATGATACAGCAAGCATAAACGTAGTATATGCATGTGATTTGGCTCGAGACTTCCTAATGCCTCCATACAAATATTATTATTATAATTTATTTCTGTTGTAACATTTATTTAATCATTTTGGTTTAGTTGTGTTTCGGTGTATTGACCAAAGCATATACATAAATTCATTCATCTCTTGCTCTCTCTCTCTCTCTCTCTCTCTCTCTCTCTAATGTACTCATTTTTTAAGGCGACGCGCGCGACCGAATTACACTACCTAGTATCATTTGCATCATGACCTAGTATAATAGCGTATTTCCACTGCTCAGTTATTCTCAGTTATGTTAGTTAACAGTAACTGAGGTTCAGTTTGCATGTATTCTCCCATAAGGAATTAACTGAAGTAAAACTGACAGATGATTGTGAATAGCAGAAATTGTGAATAAGTAGGCGCAATATTTAACAATATACAAAATTGAATTAAAAATTTTGTTTTTTGATGAATTATTGTAGGAAACAATTGAACTGGGTGCGAAGGTTCAAAGGATTGCTTTTAAAACTGTGGGCGGATAATTTTGTTGCACTTAGGGCAGATCAGAATAACTCCCACGTATATAGGAAAATGGACTTGTACTGCTTGTGCAATGCAAGCAAAAATGCTTGTAGGCATTAAAAAATAAGCCATAAAAGTTGGCAACACGCTGTTACTTATTTGCAATGTACAATTTCGGTTAGTTTTTCTCACTTTTTTGCAGAAAATACAAAGCAAAACAAACCGAACAGCTGATTTATTTACGGAGGTTCAGTTAACAGAGCAATGGAAACAGCTTTCGTCAGTTACTGTTAAAATTTACGGAAACGGAGCAATGTAAATAGGCTATAATTGTATATTGTTCGACACCACATTTTTGTTGAAATGTATCGAACTATCGTGGTCAATTATCGTCTCTAATATTAAATACTCTTTGGCTTATTTCATTTGGAAACTTTGGCAAAAGCAGCAAGCACGGACGAACGCGTAATAAGCGAGAAAATACAAGATTAATTTTATAAAGATGGAAAGCTTCACGCGCACAAGAGGTGACAATGTTAAATTTTATCACACATGGACCTTCGAAAACATTAATTTAATGGGGAATTGCAATCTACTTCATGGCCTAAAATCAACTGAGTTCGCAGCTTCCAAAGATAGTGATGATAAATTTTACTTACAAATCGTAGCGAAAGGAGGGAAGGACGATGGCTATTTGAAAATACATTTGCAAAGAGTTAACACAAGTACATTTATTACCAAATACTTATATAACATTCAAATTGTATTTGGAGATGAAACTTCATATAGAGCAAATATAAGCTATAATAGCTTTGACTCTGACTCTCGCGATATCCGTTTTTATTATTATGAAATATATAAATCGCCAAACAGTATTTTGCCGAGTGACACTCTAAAAATACGCTGTGAAATCAGTATGGTGCTTACTGAACCCATGGATATAAGTCGAAACATACTCAAAGTTCCTGATCGCAAGTTAGTGTACGATTTTAGCGCCTTACTTAATTCAGAGGAGTTTGCTGATGTTACAATTGTAACAGGCGACGACAAAAAGATACCGGCACATAAGGCTATTTTATCAGGTAAAAAGTAAAAAATAAAAATAAATATAGATGATGATCGTAACAAAAATTTTATTGTACACAGCAAGCAGCAAAGTTTTTGCGGCCATGTTTAAACATCCATTGGAGGAGAGTCAGCTGAATTGTTTAACAATCAGCGATTTCGACTACGAAGTTGTCCTGGAAATGCTTAGATTTATCTACACGAAAAGCGCTCCGAATTTAAAAGACATGACTGAAGAACTGCTTGCGGCTGCTGACAAATACGACCTCGAGATTCTAAAGGCAATGTGTTTGAACTTTTTAAGCGAGAATTTGTCTGTTGAAACTGCTGCCTTGACGCTTAAGTTAGCTGATCTATATCAAGAAAAGGGGCTTAAGTCATATGTACTTAAGTATATTGCAAATAATAGAGCTAGCGTGTTTGAAACAACAAATTGGAAGAGTCTTTATGAAACTGATAAAATCCTCATACTTGAGACAATTTGCACATTGAAATTGGATGATGGATAATATTAGCAAATCCACAACAAAATACAATATAAGTAACATTAATAATGAAGAACATTTTTAAAGGACTTATTTTATTTCCATTATTTTCATCGTAATTAAAATCATAAGCATTTAAACAAATGTTTTCCAATGTCGTTCTTTTCTTTTTAAATCCTGAAACCAAAAAATTTGTTAAAAGGGTATAATGGTTTTGTACAAAAGTATGTAACAGGCAGAAGGAAGCATCTTCGACCACATAAAGTTTATATATTTTTGATGAACATCAACATACGAGCCAATACAGTGCACTCGCGAAACCGTGAACAGATTTTATTTTGCATTGACTACTCTAAAAGGTGATCATAGTGAGAAATCCCTATAATGTGAACAGTAAGTAATTCAACGTGTTTATGTTGGGAATCCCCTATTTCGACGTGCGTGCATGCTTGGTACACAAATTGCCTATGTGTGCTTATTCTTGCATCATGAAATCATTTCTATTGTAATTTTCGCTCGCGCTGAACGGTTGTTCGGTAAGTTTAAGCAAAAATGTGTTTAAAAAAAAAATTAAAATTTTACAGCTTAAAGAAAATGCTGAGATTTTAAAAAATCTGCGAAAGGGAGCAAGTGTGACAAGCCTTGCAAAACAATACAATGAGAGCACGTTATCAAATGATCAAAATTGATATGAAGATCTCTAAAACAAAGCCGTAGGTGCGTCAGAAGTTAGGGAGTTTTCATTTTTCGGTAAAATTTTTTGGAGCAAATACGTAAAACGAAAATGGTTAAAAAAGACTTGCTACCTTTCAAAAATCAAAATTGCCAAAAATTTATTTGCTATTTATGTCATTGTTTTCAAGGTTGGCCTCAGGGCATTAGTGTTATATTTAATAAATGATAAAATAAAAATATGTTAGGTCTTAAAATAAATATTTAATATTTTGCCCGCCAAGTAACTTATGTTGCTTGACAGCCCTCTTGCTTGAACAGCTGTTCTACGTATTTCGTGGATGGCCAATCTGGTTTTGTTTACTTTTTAAAAGTGCAAAAGGTGAACGGTGTTTTCCCCAATGGACCAATAATAAAATAAATGTAAAACAAATTAATTAAATGCAATTTTAATTTAACTTACATTTCGGCGGCTAATGACTTTCATAAATTAAATTCTTCCTCTTACTGTTACATTCACAAACCTAACAAACACCGCAAAAGTTGCCATATCATAAAAAAAGGTTTGCTGCAATAATTTAGTTAAATTTACAACAAACTGTCCACTGCTCAACCATGCAATTTTGTTACCTTAAAGTACGATTTTTTTTATGTTTATTTGTCACAAAAAAGTGTCTTTAAAATTAACCTATTAAAGACTCCGAAAAATAGTTATTGTTAACCAAACAAGGTGGCACCTCCTTTGTTAGGGACGGTTTTGCACGCTTACACAGAACGGCAAATCAAAAACAAGTAAAAACGTTGCCGTCGGACGCAACAGACTGCGGAATACTTTGATACCAGTAAAAGAACGGTTGATAAGGGGGAATGCAGGGGCGAAGGGAGTGGGCCATGTGGTAAACATCGCCAGCTATCATGTTACCAAATTTGGTGACTTTAGCTCAAAAACTGTGGAAGATAACTTAACTCCCAAATTTAAAAGGTGGGCGGCAGAGGTAGGCGTGGCATCTAAATTTTTGAATCAAATGTTTTTAACTGTCACTATCTATCTTCTACCAAGTTTGGTGGCTTTAGCTCAAAAACTGTTAAAGATATAGCCGATTCCGATTTTATAAGGCGGGTGGCTTGGGTGGGCGTGGCATCCAAAATTTTGATGCAGATCTTTGGTAGATGCTGCCTTCTATCTTTCTACCCAATTTACGGGCTCTAGCTTAAAAACTTTAAGAGATATCGAAATTTCCGATTTTAAATAGTGGGCGGCCATATATTTTCCTACCAAATTTGGTGACTCTAGCTCGAAAAATGTGAAAACTATAGGCGTTTCCAATTTCATGTAGAAGGGGGGTGGGGGCGGAATCAGGGGGCGTGGCATCCAAAATTTTTATGATTTTTTGGGGAACGTCAGTATCTATCTTGACACAAAATTTGGTGGCTCTAGCCCAAAAAATGTGAAAACTATAGGCGTTTCCAATTTCATGGAGAAGGGGGGGTGGGGGCGGAATCAGGGGGCGTGGCATCCAAGGTTTGATGGGGAACGTAAGTACCTATCTTGACACAAAATTTGGTGGCTCTAGCCCAAAAAATGTGAAAACTATAGGCGTTTCCATTTCTGGGAAGGGGGTGGGGGCGGAATCAGGGGGCGTGGCATCCAAAATTTTGATGAGTTATTTCAGGGACATGACTACTATCTGCGTGCAAAATTTGGTAACTCTAGCTGTAAGAATGTGAGAAATATTTGGTTTTATCGGTTTTCAGTTATCGAATTTATCGATTTCCCAGCTTCCTAGTAGGCGTGGCAGCCCAATCTTGACACTTTATCTGTACCGTCTATAGATAAACATAATTGCAAAATTTCAAGTCTCTAGCTTTACGGGTGTCGAAAAAAGTTGCGTTCATACGGACGGACGCACAGACGGACACCATGACGGACATTGCACAAAACCAATATACTATGAGACCTTCGGTATCAAAGTATAATCATGAATTAAAATATGTATTAAATTCAAATGTATTTGCAATATGCAACTAAGCTTAAAATTACCTTTCGAAAAAGTAACACTTGTTATTCATTAGACATTTAATATGGCTTAAACTAACCAAATCTCTGGCCAAATTACTTCAGATTTCAAAACCATCTCGAACTGGGCTCTGGCACACCTAAAACTAGCTCAAAGTTGGTTTTAGGTTGAAATTCGGTTGGTTTTGATGGCTGACACACCCCTGTATATACCTTTCGAAAATGTAACACTTGTTATTCATTAGACATTTAATATGGCTTAAAATTAATTTATGGAAAGTCATTAGCCGCCAAAATGTAAGTTAAATTAAAATTGCATTAAATTATTTGTTTTACATTTATTTTATTATTGGTCCATAGGGGAAAACACCGTTCACCTTTTGCACTTTTAAAAAGTAAACAAAACCAGATTGGCCATCCACGAAATACGTAGAACAGCTGTTCAAGCAAGAGGGCTGTCAAGCAACATAAGTTACTTGGCGGGCAAAATATTAAATATTTATTTTAAGACCTAACATATTTTTATTTTATCATTTATTAAATATAACACTAATGCCCTGAGGCCACCCTGAACACAATGACAAAAATAGCAAATGCATTTTTGGCAATTTTGATTTTTGAAAGGTAGCAACTCTTTTTGGCCATATTCGTTGTACGTATTTGCTCCGAAAAATTTTACCGAATAATTAAATCTCCCTAACTTCTGGCACACCTAAGGTTTTGTTTCAGAGATTTGAAAATCTGCTCGAGCCAAAATCTCTAGAGATTTCTTACACACCCCTGATAGATAACACAACTGAAAGCGACGAAATTGAATGGGAAGAATCAATTGAGAACGATGACTCTATTATTGAGGTCCCTGTTAATTGGCACAAGTGAGGCAATCTTAAGCTTTAATAAAGCATTGGAATGGTCTGAAGATGAATGTGTCAGTCAAGGTGACTTAAATGTTCTTAGGCGCCTAAGGGAGAAAGCGGTTTTCCAGTTATTGCAAAAGAAAAAGAAGCAGAAAAAGATTACCGATTTCTTTAACACATTATGTTAAAATATAAAAAAAATGTTACATAACTAAACATATAAAAATATGGAGCACTTGTACCTAAATGTGAGAAAACAAATCATTACCTCTTTCATTCACAAAAACATTTTTTTAATAAATCCTTTTGTCTTTTGTTCGCTCATAAGCATCCGTTTTTATTTTAAAACGTGTAATTAGTCTAGAATGATGGTATTATGGACTCTTTTTTCACTGAATTTTGGTATTCGGAAACGTGAACAACTCGCAAACGCGAACACTTCTGGTTTTAATTAGTTCACTTTATCGAGCGTGCACTGTATATATGAGCGCGTAGATCTAAGAGACTTTAAGAGCTAGATGCTTCCGATTTGAAACATAAGCTCATTTAAGTCCTAGGCAATAAAAGATTGTTTCTTATTATCGATAGCTCTTTACGTTTTTGATATACAGTTGTAATCGATAACAAAAAAAATCGTGAATTTAGCAAAAAGTTATATGTAATAAAGAAAAACTGTGAAACATAAGCTCATTTAAGTCCTAGGCAATAAAAGATTGTTTCTTATTATCGATAGCTCTTTACGTTTTTGATATACAGTTGTAATCGATAACAAAAAAAATCGTGAATTTAGCAAAAAGTTATATGTAATAAAGAAAAACTGTGGAAATTTAATCGAAATCAGTTGAGAAACACCGGAGATATCGAAGATTGAAGTTTGTCACAGAAACATACAAACAACGACTGTACGCGTTAAGTTAAGGGTTCAGGGTATCTCCTAGTCGGTAAATCTCGACTAGAGCATTCTTACTTGTTAATAGTGGAATTTTCCTCCATATTTGTGGTTACATAAATTTAAAGGTATGTTACTAGAAATTTTCAGTTATGAGCGAAAAAAGTTTACAGTTTCATGCCTACTCCCGTTTTTCAACTAAGGCATTACTTGCTTTGCTAACCTGTATCGGCCTGCGTTAGGATGAATGGCGGCAGCAGCTGCTGCCGCTGCAGCGCCGGCTGCTGCGTTGGCTGGAAAGGCACGTCCTCCTCGTGTATTTTGTGGCGCTATGTAGGCGGCCAGGGGTTGCATGCTATTTTTATTGCTGCTTGGATTGTTGGCAAATTTTACGGTTATCGGTTCGGTGGAATTCTTCGGTGTTGTGCCGTTTAGCTCCTTGATGGCGCGATCAGCCTCAAAGCGCTGATCAAAGCGTATGAAGCCAACGCCTTTGGAAAGACCTGCGCAAGAGCAATAAAAGTAAAAAGCAAAAATCACATTAAATACTTAATACTCCATTGAAAGTCTTAACAGCGACAAAACAATGCGTATGATTATGCAATTTTGTATGACTGTATTTTAGGTTAGCAAAGCAAAGCGGCGTAAAAGTCAAGCTAGCAATCAAAAAAGCGTAAAAACAAGAAAAAAAATGTTACTTTAACATACTGTCAATGTCATCGTCGTGCGCTTTTTTTTTGTTTGTTTATTGATTGTGTAGTTTCGTGTGACATAATGGAAATTCAAAACAAAAGGGCATTAGATACATATATAATTATATAACTATAGAAAAAGTACTTTAAATAAATGACATAAAAATTAAAATTAATCATCCATGCTCAAACATATCCCGATTCGACGTTCCAACCATTCTTTTTGAGCATATCTTATAGGCTTTACGAGTACCATTTACGCTTCCGCCTCACCATTTAAGGTAAATAAATAAATTGAAAGAAAAAACGGAGGTACAGGGATGCAAAGACAGATTTTAAAAATCGGTCATTTTGTTAAGATGAAATTTGGTCTTGTATACATAACCGGTTGCCTGAGGCAAACAGTAAAAAACGCTCTGTTTGATAGACAAGGATATCCCATATGTATCTGAGAAATCGATTTAATCGATATGCCACGCCCCCAAGCTACGCCCCACACTCAAATGTTTTTTAAAAACAGGAATGCGTGTATCTTTCAGAGTTTTTGAGCTAGAGTCACCAATTTTGGTAACCAGATAGCTGGCCCTGCCCGACTCCTCAGAGTATTCCGCAGTCGGTTGCGTCCGACTGTAACGTTTTCTCTTGTTATGATTATACACTTGAAGTAAGTGCATAAGTATTAATTATATATGTATTCTTGATAAGCATCGCGAGCTGAGTTGATATAGCCATATCCGATTGTCCGTCCGTCTGTCTGTTGGTATGGCAACTGAGCCCTCAGTTTTAGAGCTTTCGAGCTAGAGATTTGGGCATGGCATTCTTTTAGTTTAGGTTATATCCTATGTTAAAATTGGACAACTTTAACATGAAGCTGCCATATAAAAACAAGACCTTTGAAATGATTTATGTTTGAAAACGTAGGCTTTTCAAGTGTATAAAGTTTTCGGATGTCCGAAAAAAGCTTTATTAATTGTTTTGTATTAAGTTTCTGAAACACATTTCACGTTTTCCGAATGCAAGGTTCTATTGTTAGCGATCACATGTGTATATCGGAAACGGAAAGTTATCGATAATCGGAAACAAACTTGTGCTGCCTATGACTTAAATGAGGCTGTGTTCAAAATCTGAAGTCTAGCTTTTAAAGTCTCTGAGACTTACAGGCGGACATGGCTATATTGACTCGGCCGTTGATGCTGATCAAGAATATATATACTTTATGGTTCAAAAGATGCTTTCTAATGCCTGTTACATACTTTTGATCAAAATCGATATACCCTTTTTACCCATTTCATGGGTTCAGGGAATAAAAATAGCTGGTTACATATCTCCAAAATCAGCATTCAAAATTTGGATGCCACTCCCACATATGCCGCCTGCCACAGTGTTTGCTCTAGACATCTGGCGATATCTTTTAATGCAGCCCTCAACACAGCGGCCCGGTTGGTTGTGTCCGACTGCAACGTTTTTTATTGCGGTTTTTATTCAACCGATTAATTAAATTTTAGCTTTTATTATTTCAGTTCAATTGGTACTTGGTCAGCATGTTATGTTTTAACAAAACTTAATCCGTGTTCGTTTTATTAAGATAAAACTGGGTAAAGCGGTCATTTATCGATTTAATACCTCAAGCCGTCGAGTATAATGATAGCGCATCGATTGATTTTGCACAACGATTTTGGAAATTGTTTTATACAGAACACAAATTAAAATAATTTTCGTTGATTAGAACAATTATAATACACCAAATAAGAAAATCAATATTAGCCAACTTAAAGATGGCAAGCAAAGAGCGAATGTGAAGTTGATGAATTGTGACTAAAACAGATAAACCAAAAGTAAAAACCTACCCGCCGCATGTTCATCTTTTAGTTTTATAAATTGTTTTCGAATTGAGTTTGATAAATACATGAAAAAGTAAGACCATATAAATTTGCATTATTAAAAATTTTTCAACTTATAACAAAGTAGCGCCAACAAAATTGTAATACAAATTGTGCGCGCTAAGGTAAACATTATGCCAGACTCATGTAAGCCGATAAACTACTATTAAGGGTATTTTTATTTCATAAAATAGTTTACACATGCTAGTATCGAATATATGATTGCAATAATATTTTGTCTGGTTGGGTTAAAATGTGTTTTATATTAATTGAATAGTTTTTAAAAGTTTAAAAATAGAAAAAATCCCTAAAACTGGCATGTTTGGAATAACTTTGACGAAAATCATCTAGTACTTCAGAGATAAATATGACAGTAAACACGACTCTTTTGCATGTACATGCCATAGCTATTTTTATATTAGAAGGATATGAAGAGAAGGATATATAAAATAGCATTTAAACTTACCAGTGATATTATCACAAAGTATGCGCGAAGTTATTATCTTGCCGTATGGATTGAACAATGATTCCAAATCAGACTGCGTCATATTTTTTGGAAGACCCGATACATATAAATTGGCGCCCTTAATACTCTCTGAGCTTGGACGCGCAATAGAGACCTAAATAAGAATTACATAAAATTGTAAATTACTTTAGGTAATCATGAAAAATATGTATATAGAAGAAAAATATTCTGTCACAATAAAAAGTGCAGAGAGCAATCAGACGACGCAATAATTTTCCTGCAAGCAATGATTTTTTGATTCAGTTCCTTGAGGAAAATCGTCAGCTATATTCCTACCAGATGTGTCGGGTTAAATTTCAACACTCTTACTGTGAAAATTTTTTGTTTAAAAGACGGAAGCTATAGGAGCAGGAATCGACGTGTTATCAAAATCTATGGGCGATGTACCAAACTTTATTACTCTACTACTAACTAATTTAATCAATGTACTGGAAATAAAACAGAATCAGCGCAACACTTTAGCGTAGCAATTGTATCCGCCTAAGATTCTAATCACAAATGTCAAAAGCGGAGCTCTCCTTGGAATTTTTTGCAAAAAGTCATTGAGACGGCAACCATTCAAATGTCAACAAAATAGGATAAAAGGGCTCTGGGGAGATACTTATAACCCACCGAGAGAGCAATTTTGCCTGGGGAGCCAAAAGAACTGGGGTTTTTCAAGACGATAAGACAATAATAGGGTTACCAAAATATTAATATTATATTTTCCCCGTGCTGTGGCATTAAGTAAATATATTCGAGTTAAATCTGAATAAAATAAATTTAAAAAAATATATTTGACCTTGCAAATATGTTTACCTATTAAGATAAAGAAGCAAAATTTGGGAGCTACGCATACTGGGAGGCTCGGCAAAATAAAGTCACCAAATTTGGTGGCAAGTTAGCTAGTGACGCCTTCCTAAGATATGAATGAAAAATGGACGGCAGGCCAACCCCAGCCTCAGGCTGATTAGAGTTGAGAATGAATGCCTATATCTTTTACAATTTTTGAGCTTAAGGCACAAACTTTGGCAGAACCTGATTAAGTTTTTCAGATGAAATAAGCAAATTATTGGGCGTGCCAAATTTTTTTGCTCTCGCCTATACTTATTAATTTCTGTGTAAACCATTTCTGTGAATGTCCTGTCAACAAACATTTCCTGGCGTGAATATATAGTAGCTTACTTTAATGGTTTTGTTTTGCAGACGTAGACCGTTTAGGGCATTAATTGCCTTCTCTGCATCCTCTTGCTTGACATAGTTCACGAAGCCATAGCCCAGACTTTGACCTAAGCAAAATGTAGATACTAATAATTTCAAGACTATTTAAATGATATTTTTAACTCACCTGTAACCTTGTCACGTATTAATTTGCAGCTCTCTACCTCCCCAAAGCTGACGAACAACGAACGTATTTCGTCCTGTGACATTGTTTGCGGCAAGTAGTTTACAATCAAATTTGTTTTTGGATCCGGTTCGTTGTTATTATTATTATTGTTATTGTTGTTATTATTATTGTTTGCGGCCGCATTGTTGTTATTATTGTTGGCTACGGCGTTGTTGGCAGTTGCTGACGGGGATGCAGCAGCCACTGCGGTTGCCGTCGAGCCCGGACCGCCATTTTGTTGCGCCTGACTATTGGCCACAATGCCAGCGGTGGCCCCCCCACCAGTTCCAGTTGTACCGCTGCTGGCGCCACTGCTGGCTGTGCCAGTTCCTGATTGTAGCTGCTGTTGTTGAACCGCTGTCTGACCCTCAACCATTTTGCTGCCTCTGCTGCTGTGACGGTAAACGGTAAAAGAGTTGAGTGCAACTATCACAGATAGATTTTTGTATATGCATAAATTAAAATACAGAAAGGACCGTTTTAAATATACATCTGTCTGTGTTGGACTAATTTATTTTTTAAAGTTAAAAACAAGTTGGAAAGCTATCTTTGGCACGCCGAAGATTTTAAACATTTGCACGATAGATTTTTTGGGTGCTGGTTTCCATTGTAGCTTTATATAATCAACCGATAAATCGCGTAGAGTGAATAAGTATAGAATCTTACACTCCAAACCTGATGTCTCTAGTTCTAATTGGACTTTCTTATACGGACTCGGCTGTTGATGTTAATGAAGAGTATGTACATATATTTATAGTTTTTTAAAGGTCGGAGGTGTTTCTTTCTGTCTGTTTAAAACATTTGCAAAATGTTTTTACTCCAAATCATTTAATTTTCATTGTGTCTAGGCTATAAAGCTTTAGCTTCCCATGTGGATGATAGCTGGATCTCTTACGTACAGAATTCTTGGTAGAAACTTGCTCAAATTCTATAGTTGCTTAATTAATTAGATACATTTTAATAACCAACTTTTTCTTAGTCAAACACAGTAAACAGATTAATTACGTCTTATTGAGCTACAAAACTAAAGTTTACTTAAGAAAAATAGCAACATAAAATTTTTATTTTAACTGATTTCTTCCTCTCGAAAGAAAATGAATCTTTAAGCTTTTACTATTTTGATAATTTAAAATTGTATACTTTTAGATAATACTGATGTGACGTGAAATATTCAATCTGCAATGAAATAATTTTTTATTAAAGTATAAATCAAACTGAATGTTTATAAATTTACAATACTCACCTTAAAACGCTCGACAAAGGATCTGGGCAAACGGAAATGGAAAACCGAAAACGATATAAATTTGAATGTTAACTACAGTTTAGTTTTAGACGCGCGCAATGTGTGCTACTGAGGACCGAGTACGTATATTTTATATGTGCGTCCAAAATTTAACTGCAATGAAAAAAAAAAATGCAATAAAAATCAATTATTTTAATTCAATTTAAACTTTATGCTGCTAAAGCAAACGTCAAAGAGCAGCGCAGCCGAATTGTTAACATATTTAATGAAGCCCTAGAAATGTTATTGTGGTCTATTTGCATTTCTTGTTACCAATGCTGTTGCTGTTGTGACCTATATTCTGTTGCTGAATGCAGGTTCGTCAAACACTAAGAAGATCTAAAAACTGACAGAAAAATCGATATTATTTAAGTACTTAGAAACTGAGACGGCACACAGTGTAAAAAAAAAATGCTTGCAATGCTTAGACCTTTTGTTATATATTTCAAAAAATAGTCTGTTGTTGATATTAAACATAAAGTATAAAAAATCGTATTTTCAAAAAGAAAATGCTGACCATTTTAAGGTGCATTTGAAAAGCCAAAATTTATTTTCACATTATGTATTTGTGATCCATAATCGTTATTTTTTTTTTTTTTTTTTTTTTTTGCTAAATGCCAAATTCTAGCCAACTTTAAATATCCTTTAAAGCATCTGTGGACTATGTTATTTGGACGTAGATATACTAACAATTAGGACATTCAACTGACCCCAAGATACCAAAAATAAAACGAACCTCATCCAGCCCCACAGACCAAAGGGCGCAAACATGAAGACAAATGTCAATGACAAAAGACTAATTTGTTTCAAAATCAAGTGCGAAAGGTTGTTATAGATGGAACTCCAGATCCAAATTGATTATGGGATGAAAAGTTTAATTCACAAGAAAAATGTCACCGTTGACTAGTTTGTTTAAAAAAAAATTTAACCTAGCAAAACAATTTTGCAATCAGAAATAAGAGGAACATTTATTTGTAAAAGTCAACGTGGTAAGAAGGTAAATTGAGGTTGTGTCCCAGTTATATCTCTGAGTGCAAAGAGCAGAAATTGTTTTAGCACCGATTCCTAATGAATATAAATATTTTGGATACCGTATGCAAGATCCATATTCAAGAATTATGCAGAGATAATCGAATTAATGGATTTGTAGTGCAACGCCGACCAAATGTATACCAACTGTCGTGTTCTTAGTGCCGAACAGACTATTATTTATTATTATGTAGATAACAACAGGCAATTGACGTTGCACGGTGCCTGAAACCGCCAAATAGCTTTATGCAGCACTAGTAGGTCACGTTTTGTATTCTATTAACTAAAAAGACCCATAAATGAGCAAATGCCGAAAGCCCATTTTGATATCAAATTTTGCGATGAAAAATTTCAGATATCATCGCGAAATTAAATATGATCCTGGATAACTAAAGTATCAGACGCATGTTTAAAACACAATTTTATTCACTTATCTCATCACGTGCTTCACATTGTGTAATACACCATTCCATCTGTTTGTCTGTATATTTAAAATTACTTCCTTCCTTGAAACTCTGGAATTAACTATGTAGGTCCTTTTCTGCGCAAGACTACATGTCAAGACTGAAAAAACAATACCTCGAGGTGCCAATCGATCTTATCTCAGCATTTGCATCTAAAATCACTTAATTTGTTAAACACAACTACGTCCCCCAAAAATCCGTGACACAAATGTTTAGGAAAATGTGTAAAGTATTTACCTATTATTTCTTTGATACATACATACATATGTTCCATACTTTGTTTTTTTTATCAAGATCAAAAATTTTCAGCTTTCTTGCTCGGTTTTCCGTACATTTCTCTCGATTATTTTGCATGTATGCGTATCGTTCAAAAAACTAATATTTTAAAAATAAACAAACAAATAGTGGGCAAATGGGGCGCAGTGCTAAGGCAGCACTGTATTGAGAGCCGGCAGAAGTACCAAGAATTATATTTTCGAAATATTTTTAAAATAACAAAACGAGCGCTAGCAGTGGCTGCTTCTGCTTTCTGCCTTTTCGGCTGCGACGTATTTTTCAGGTTAAGTAGGGAATACTTATGCATATGCATTGAAATATGGAAGACGTTATTAATAGTCAGTCAGCATTTGCAAAATTACATAAACAAAAATAAGAATCATTCAAAGCATTACCTTTGCGTTGGTTTAAATGTAAATAAAACTTGTTGCTTTTTTGTTTTAGACGCGATTACGAAACACTTTTTCTTGGGATAGCTTATGCTTATTTGAAAGAAAAAAAACACAAACTAACAAACAGAAAGATTTGCGCAAAAGCTTATTCAAAACAAATGTTGTAATGTTTTAGTTTTGATGGGTACAAAAACGTTTTTAAAAAAGTTAAAAGAAACAAAGAAAATGAAAACCTAACCGAACGCGAAATAATTATTTTCTAATAATAATAATAATAATAATAACAATAATAAAGAAATAAAATCAAACGGAAAGTAGAAAAAGAACACGTCCCTGCAACTCAACAGAACAGAAATAAACTGATTCGGCGAGCGGTATGGAAATTATTTTTATGCCGTCGTCAAAGAAAAGTTCTAAAAGAGCCAAAACGTTGTTTTACCTGCATATCAATGGAGGCACAGAGAGAAAGAGAGAGAGAGAGAGAGAGAGGAACGTTATTTTGAGAGAACAGTACATTTGTAAATGTAGAGGGAGAATGTACATTTGCTCTTTGTTTTGACTTCTTTGTATGTGTTTGCACATGCGAAGTTGAATGAATGGACAGAAAGGCTTGCACCTATCGGGTGGTTTTATAGATCAGAATGCTTTCTAAGTAGTGTATATTGTACATATTTTATGAAAGTTTTGCAGATGATAACAAAGCAATGAATGAAAGCATAGCATAATAATTGGATTACATATATTATAGAATAGTGCCATTTGGGCATGTTCTCTATTAACTTGCATATGTTTTCACGTTTTTATTTGTTTTATGCAAAAACACTCAAACTGACATTTAAAACTAGCACCAGTTAAAGGAATAACAAGACAACTGTAAAAATAAAATCTCATACACATGTTTGCAAACTAAACACAAGTGAGAACTTTTTAGGTGAAAGCAATCGACTGCGAAACACGCTGACAACTGTAGTATATTACCAGCAAAAGTCCGGTGCCAAAGGGTGGGATCGGGGGCTGTAAGGGGCGGACATGGCTTGACCAATAAGGATGCCAAGAAACCAAATATAAAAAGGTTTAATAACTTTTGACCAGACCTACTTTGTTAAATTTCTTTTGTAGAGCAGAATCCAAATTGTGTTTTTTGTGTTTGGTCATAATACCTCCAAGACCTGAAGTGAATAATAGAAAGAACTTGATTATGAATGCATTTTTTGTGTCTCAACAGGTAAAACAAGAATTATCATCATAAATATCATCTGATCGACCTCTATAAATTTGTTATATTTCCATTGCTGACTTTTGTGGCATTAAATCGAAAAATATTCAGAGATGCCTAAGGTTTGTATAGTTTATTATATTGACACATAATAGCACTTAGACAACTTAAAGATTTAACTTGCAATTCCCACTCCCAACAATAACTCCGGTAGATACCTCCCTATTATTTCGGTACAAGGTTCTGTTTTGGATCTAATTCGGTCCAGACCAGAAACGGAACCGAAACCGAAGTTCGTTTCGGCTTGACAACCCGGCTCTAGCACTTTTTCACAAATTAAACAATTTTTTCTGTTGAAGGTTTTTGTATTATTAATAAAATTGTTGAATTAAATAGCTATACTATTGTGTCTTGAGTGTAGTTGAAACATAGAAACCACAAATACTTTGGATATTCTATATAAAACATCGATTTTTGAATTTTATAATATCACAAATTTATCTTTTTAAATTCTAAGTTGTTCGTTAATTAATTTTTTTAATTCGTTGTCGACGATCCCAATAATCACCGAGTGACAAGCTTCCAGCCAATCCAAACATTTAAATTTAATACGCCATAAATGATCCGCCATCTGCATTTTTAAACCTTATTAACATACGTAACAGAAAATAATTCTTATAGAAGTACTTGATTTTAATTTTTTGAACTTTATTATATTACTCTGATATCAAAGCTAGAAGAAGGTATTAGTTTTATACAATATTAGTCGTGCTGTCTGTTTTTCTGTATGAACGCAACATTTTTAGACACCTTTAAAGCTAGACATTTGAAAATTATCTTAATATCTTGGTGTATGTACATGTACTTTGGATGAAGTACTTAACGAGTACGTATTTTTTTGAACACAAAAACAGACAGTGCATTCAATACTGCGCTTTTGTATTATGACTTAAAACAGAATATAAAATCCACGCGACGGATAGAAGTTTCCTGCCTGTAACATTAATTTGCACAAAACCATTATACCATTTTTTTTTTTACTTATAACCATTTCTTACAATGACAAAATATGTTTAATGGTCTTTTATCAGTTCCGAATTCTCGCTACAATTTTTTGCAAACTGAACTTTATTTATTGAGTTGAAGACAAAAGAAAAACAAAAACCAGCTAAGAACACGAAAAAAAAATTGCAACAACAAAGAAGGACATAGAGCAATGGGCTTGGGCTTAAACTTCAGGGGTTTTTAAGCTAGAGTCACCTACCTTAACAGCTAAGGAACTCATAAAGAAGCGATCTCAGGCTCTTATCCCGGCACAAAAAATTTTATATCAGAAGAATTCTTAATCTTTTTTTCGACCTTTGTATTACCCGATTCCACAAGACATTCTCTTAACAGCTCTTAGGAGCATTCAGCGGAGCAGAAGTACAGGCATTTTCTGTATACTCGTGCACACTCATGCATACATACCAACAATGTCTGTACACGAATAGTCTAGGGTTCAGGGTATCACCTAGAAAAACCTTCTCAACTTGATTTTATTTTTAATTACATGATATTTTGAAATGCGTCAAAGTACAAAAAATATCTGATCAAAAGTAATTACAATTTTGTTCCGTGTTATTTATGTTTTTGTTAATAGTATTAAAGTGTTTATAATAAGATTTAAAAGAAACAAAAACGGGTGGTATCCGTTTTTCAGGAAATATCTTTCGCTGATTTCTCCTACAATCAGATTTAGAAATGCACGTTTGAATTGCATCTGTTATTCCTCCATATTTCAGTCGAATAAAAAGCTCCTCATTCTACTGCAAAATAAAATGAATAAAAGCCCCAAACGATATTGAAAAACAAACCGGCAATTTTCATTCGCAAATAGTCGAAAATTGTTTTCACCTAATTGAAAAACGGCTACAAAGCAAAGGATATAGCGAAAGCCTCTGCTTCCCAACGGCTCCCCCACACCTTTTAACCCATGGAGCACGCAACGCCAAGTGGCAAAAGTGTAAGAACAAAACAAAAAAGTGACACACCTTGCAGCAGGCAAAAACAAAATTTACCTAAGACTGAAGAAATAAGAGCAAAAGGCAGCAGCAGCAGGCACCTAGAGAAAAGCTATGCAAAACGACTGGCCGCTTGCTTTTGGGTGCGGCAGAATCGAGAACTATCGGGAGAGAGTACATGATTGCAACAGCTGCAGCGAAGGCAGCACTAACAGTCGCAGCTGTCACCCGACAGCGCCTTAAGATAGGCAACGCAAAGAGAGCAAGAGAGCGCGTCTGCTTGAGAGTGCGCTTAGCTGCAAGCGGCCAAACTTGCGCCGACTGCGTTTTTTAGGTTAAATGGCGACTGCAGCCGGCGCTGCACGAACCGCAGCGACGACTGTGTGTGTGTGTGTGTGTGTGTGTGTGTGTGTAGGCGGCTTTTGGCAGCAAAGTGTAGAGAAATTCGCTCTGAGGCGCTGTGCCGCCCATTGAGTCAAGTTTTTACTATCGTGAGTGTGTATGCAGGCATCCACGTATGTATATGTATATGTGTATATGCATGTACACACATAAATGAGAAAAATCGACCATGGGTATAGGCATTTTATATGCTAAAGTGCAATTACAAAGAAAACCGCAAAAACAACAACAATTATTCGAAATGAAACCTTTTTTTTAGCTTATGCCATATATCTTACTTTAGTTTTGTTTAATTCGAGCGCAAGAGGACCGACTTAAAAATATATGCATGTAGTGTGTATGTGTTCACTTCCTTGCACACAAATTTAGTTTGTGGGTTTTAAAGAAAATTCGTAGCTCGGTTCGCTTTAAATGAGTTTTAAAATACACGCAAAAAATTGTAGATTTGAACTGTTTGCACAATATACTATGTATACGCACTAACACATGTATCTGTATATGTGTGTATGTAGTTATGTGAGTATGCTAGATGTGTGTATTATACCGATATACAACAATTTATAAACGACGACGATACGACGATACAATAATCAAAAAACACAACTTGCTGCCGGAGAGTGCAAGAACTAAATGATTAAAGTGTTCAATTGCCGCCAGGATAAATGCAGCCAGGACAACGTCGACGTCAACGCTAACAGCGCAGTAACCTGATGCAGCGGCTCTCTCGTAATTTGGTTCATCAGTTGTTCGGGAGAACGGATGAGGCAAAAGCTAAAACAAAACTGTAGTTTCGACATCGCCAAGAACAGTGAGACAAAAACAAATTAAAAATGGGTTAAAATGGGTTTACAAATTTAGTCAAATGTATTATTAAAGTACATAATCAAAATATTTGCCTGATATGTGCACCTCCAATCCGTTAGTTATTGGAAAAAACTAAAGGCAGTAAAAACACAACATCTTATAAATTTTATATCGTTCTTAAACTTCCGTTTTAGCTTGACTTTATTTTACTGAACTGCAGGCATAAGATGGTAATTTATTTAGAAATTGTTTTTGCAGAGATTCTTTTCTGTCCTGGTGAATTATGTATTTGGGATATTCAGAAATGGGTCGTGCAAGAAGACATTCAGTGAGATCAAGTGGCTTACCATCATATCGATTACGCGGTGTGACAGTCAAAAAACTTCTGGAATGCAACATAGTGTAGGTTGTAGATATATTTAAATGTGAAATTGTGGCAAACCAGAATTTTTTTAGGGCCCATCGAAATTTTAAATAACGGTAAGAAACTTGTATTTTAGAGGTTGGAAGAGTTGAAAAATCATATGTCTTAAACTATGTATAGTTTGCAATACGTTGGGAAGAGTACGGTACATTACACTGTAAAGCTCGGACTAAAGTTGTGAGAGCTACAAGTTATATGAACATGAATGAATGGATGTTTTTTTCAGATATTTGCGACTACAACGTAATCGAAAATTAATAAGTCAAATTTGTAGAAAATTTTTTACTTTTGGTATACAGTTTTAAAACACATTGGGTATTTTTATTGGACCACAATTTCGAAACTGAAAAGTGACCCTTTCAAGAACATTTTCGATCCTGTTGAGAAACGAGCTTGAAAAAGTTATGGTGTGCAGTGATAATTTTTTGTTGGCAATAAAAGGAGCGTCGACTATGCTACAGCTGTAAAAGTTTTTTAAGGGTGAACAATGACATGGGTTGCAACATGACTATACAAATCAGAGTTCAGGTATCAGAGTACATATAAAAATAACAATAAGCTTTTAATTAGTATTTAGTGGCCTAAGTTTACAAAGTAAAAAAAACCCCAAAGATATCGGCTCCTTAGTTAGTTCCGGAGATTAAGGAGGAACTAAGCGAGTTGTAACCCGGAAATCATGACTTCAATGGTCGAGAAGCACAAAACAGCCGTTCATCAATATAAGAAATAACCTGTGTCGGCTAAACTTTGCAAAGGACCATGTTCTGAAGATACCACCGTTCAGAAAAGATTTTATCTCCGCATATGAGTCAAGAATTCCTGATGGAAAAATTGCTTCAAAGTGCCAATGTGTTGGGAATACGCGATCATTTCCGTTTTAAGCAAGATAACGACCCAAGCACAATAAATAAATATAATAAAGAAAATGTCGTTTAAATTTGCTCGAGATATTTTATGGCTTAGAATTTACAGCCGTATTAAACTTTTTGTATGTAAGTGGCGCAAAGAAAACGACTTGGTTTTTATACCCTGAACCCATGAAATGGGTAAAAAGTTTATAATGGTTTTGTGGTGTAGTTTTGAATGCAAAAACGCAGATCTACCTTACTAAAGGGCGATAGCTGGTCCAATGTTGCTGGCCGTAAAAGCTTCCTGCACACGAGCTGATGCAGTAACTGTGTCCGGTTTATGCGAATACAGCTTTGCTCCCATTTTCAATGTGGTGAGTAGCGATCCATCCCTCGTTTATCTTCGAGGGTATAGGACACGACGGCCAGGAGTAGTCCTTTGCAGCGCAAACGAGCTCCAACAATCAGTTGGGAGAGTACTGGGTAGAGGTTCTAAACGCTATATGACTGATGTGAAGAACCCAACATTAGTGTGTGTCGTAAGGTCGCTGCGACGCACGAGGGCGAAATATAACTTTTACCTTGGTGCCGACTGCATATGCGTTGAGGCTGGTGGAGGCAGTCACTCATTCGGCCCGTGATGCAACCCGGGAGCTCTTTAAAGTGTATCAAGTACTACCAGATTGCAAGAAGCTACCGCACTGCACACTCTGCACTAAAAGAGGTGGTACAGTGACTAACCATGCAACAGGCACGTACAGCTGTCCGGCAGACCAGGATGATGTCAAACTCGCCAAATGCTAACAAATCCAAACCACTGCCGCGCTGCCCAAGGCCCTGTTGAACCAAACGATCTTGAAAAAAACCCCAGCCCAATGCGTCGATTTCAATTGCAGCGGGCTATGTTCTTTGAAAACCTCTGGTAGAGCTTTCCTGTGGACTTTTAGTGAGCGACAGTTACCCCTTACGCATACAATAGCTTCTAGCCGCTTAGTGCGTGTGAAGGTCAGAGATCAGTGATGGCGCTATGGAGCGAGCTTGTGGAAGCGATGCTTCCTACCCTTAGCTCAGTAATGGAATAACTGCTGAAGACTTCAACATGTGGACCACCGACTGAGGCTCAAAGCATTGCGTGACTTGACATGCAGGAAGAAGAGCGAGCTTGTCCCATTGATTTCGGCAGTCTGAAGGTTTTATGTATGTATGTATGTATTTTTTTTTTTTGTGTATGCTCATGGATGTGCGCACACAGTGTGTATTTTATTTTTGCAATAATCTGTATACATATATATTCTTGATCAGCATCGCACGCTGAGTTTATTTAGCTATGCATGAAAGCTAATCGCTCAGTTTTAGAGCTTTATTATTGGACGTAGGTGTACTAAGAAAAACAGTACATTCAAGTGCCCAGGCAAAAAGCAACCACTTCCCGCCCAACGGACCGAGGGGCACACCGCGTACGGTTACGTATATCACGAAAAAATGACATAAGACTAACTTTTTAAAAGAACTAATAGAAGTGGCACCGTTATTAAGTGGGCAAATTCGTTATAGTTTGAGCATAAAATCCGAATAGCATAGTTAGAGAGACAATGGGTAGAAAATTCCTTGTCCTTCTGATCGGAACAGCAAAACTAATTTGTCTGATTAATTCCAAGAAATCAATTTCACCAATCATTGTTCTGCGATCAGCAAGAGAAGGAAGATTTATTAGTAAAAGTCTACTGTGGTAGGAAGGTAGGTTAATGTTAGTATCCCAGTTAAATCTCCTAAGGGCAAAGAGCAAAAATTGTTTTTGTACTGATTCTATTCTATCCTGGTGAATCCTGTATTTGGGATACCAAATCAAGATCCATATTCAAGAATAGGACGTACCAGAGACCTATAAAGTGTTTTGGTTATGTAGGGATCGAGCAGAAACTTTGGACAAGGTGGTCTTCTTTTAGTTGCGGACAACTATATAATATACCTCAGATTAAAATCCAAAATGACGTAAATATAAATGTACACAATAAATAAATGCAGTAGCCTCAGGATATTTGGGAACAAATCCAGCAGACCAAATACAATTTTTAGCATAAACAAAGTCGGGAATACACACTTGCACATATTATATTTGTATGTATGTAAGCAAATACAAACTTCAAAGTGTATATAATCTTCAACGTGCCGAATATTGCCTCTCTACTTGCTTTCAATACTTTGAAGTGTTTTTTCACAATGCTATGTTATAAAGTATCTTCATTCATTTATTCAATGTTTTATAACCATTGAGTGTGCTGATTAATATTTAAAAAAGTAAAATTGTATCTATATTGTATTTAATTTCTATCCTTCTATATATTTATCTGTTTGAAGAATATATTTATTTATGGGGTCGGAGATGCTTCCTTCCTGTTGCATAAAAACTTTATAACCTTTTAACACATTTTATGGGTTGAAGGTTTCATAAAATGTCCAAATTGTTTCATAACTGATTATAAGCAAAAAAATAAAATGTATTCACCGTTGCATTATATGTACACCACTGTACACGCAACACAAATTTTGCTACAATTAATAACGAGAATGGAGCGGAAGGCAAAGCGACACGACAAAAAAAAAAAAAAAAACAAACAAAAATTAAAAGAGATGCAGCGCCGAATGCGCAGGTACAAAAACTACAGTGACAGCGACAGCAGCAACAACTTTTACTGCAACGGCCAGCCAAAAATATAACGAAACTTCTACATATTCTATTCTCTCTGGAAATTCATTGCGTTCTCTTACGTTCCAGCACGAGTCGAATACCCTACATTCCGATACATAAAATAAACAAGGAACTGCACCAATAACGACAACGGCGACCAACACAAAACAAATTGCGGTAGGTTCTCTTCTAAGGAGAAAGAAAAAGAGAGCGTACGAGAGAATGCCGGCCTTATATTTGCAGCAAGTCATTGCTGCGCCAACAGCCAAAAAGGCACCCAAACAAACAGTTAAGCCAACACTCAAAAACACGCGAACACAACACACACAAAATTATTTGCAAACGGCAGCTGACTAGAACTATGAGAAGCGAGCAAATAAGCCGAAAGCCGAATGACGAGCCTTGTGCGCCGAGTGTTGGTTGTCGACAACCGAATGCACCGGGCTAAAGCAGCAGCCAAGAAGCTCAACTTGACATCATTTGTGTCAAAAGACCATTGAACTCTGTGCGGGAGAAGTTGCCGCTATAAATTTACTCCCTCCCCTATTCCGCAAGCCATGCTACGTTTTGTTACTGTTGTTCATCTGTGTTTCTCTCTATGTAGCACAGCAACCAGCAAGTGTTTACATGAGAAAATACAATATACATGCAAATATCTATGTAGGTGTATTCATTCCTGCATGTTCCAGTCCAACACTCGCCAAACTGTACAGTTAAGATTTAAAAGTCATTTTCAGTCCAGTCTTCGCACAACTTTAGTTGCGTACATACATACGTATGTACATTGGTGTTGCAGGTGTTTTTTCAAAGCTATTTGGTGTTATGAACATTATGGCTGCAACTGTAATTACGCTTTTTATTATAATTTTATGCTACAATATATTATTGAGTGGCAGCTCTACATATGTATGTATGTATCATGTATCATACAAGTACACCAACCAAATTTAACCCTAGATTGGTAAGGTTATTTTCATACACTAATGGTAACCTTCGTCTAATCGACGAAGTCAAAATGTTGAATGAAAACTTTTCCACACAAGTTTGGCATTGTATTTTAAATCAAGAATAAACCTTAACAAACACAAAAACTTAAACTTCCGGAAATCAACCAAATAATTAATAAGAATTCATATCTTCAATTTAAACAAGAAAAAACATTGCAGTCGGACGCAACCGACTGCGGAATACTTTGATACCAGTAAAAGAACGGATGGTAAGGAGTCTGCTTGCCGGGTGGTAAATATCGCCAGCTATCATGTTACCAAATTTGGTGACTTTAGCTCAAAAACTGTGGAAGATAACTTAACTTCAAAATTTAAAAGGTGGGTGGCAGAGGTAGGCGTGGCATCAAAATTTTTGAATCAAATGTTTTTAACTGGCGTGGCATCAAAGTTTTGATGCATTTTTTGTGGGGAACGTCAGTACCTATCAAGACAAAAAATTTGGTGGCTCTAGCCCAAAAAATGTGAAAACTATAGGCGTTTCCAATTTCAAGGAGCAGGCAGGATGGGGGCCGACGAAGTGGGCGTGGCATCCAAAACTTTAATGCAGTTTTTTCAGGGACATGCAAAATTTGATAACTCTAGCTTCAGGAATGGGAGAAATATATGGTTTTATCGGTTCTTAGTTATCGAATTTGTCGAATTCCCAGCCTCCTAGTAGGCGTGGCACCCCAATCTTGACACTTTATCTGTCTCGCCTATAGACAAACATAGCTTTACGGGGGTCGAAAAAAGTTGCTTTCTAACAGACGGACAGACACCATGACGGACATTGCACAAAACCAATATACTATGAGACCTTCGGTATCAAAGTATAAAAAGAAAAGAATTAGAAAAATTAACTATTTCAACAATAGACACATAGGTCAAATTACATTTAAAATAACGACCTTTGTGACCCCATTTTCACGGTTTTCTTAGGTAAATCTATCAAAATCAGAATCATCACAATCAGTTAACAATTTTAAAATGAAATTGGCATACAATCCAGACCGTTAAATCACAGAAATTAAAAATTTAAATTTGACGTAACAAATTTTTGTATGTGGAAAACAGGTCCAAAAAGTTGCACAAATGGTAAGTTTCGTCGTTTCGGCGATGTAACTTTTCGTTTGCAAACTTCTGCAGAGCTTAAGAACACAGCACACACTAACAGAATCGTAAAGTAGAACACAACAGAATAAGAGAATTCCGAGAAAAATAAAAAAAAATAGCCATAGAGTTTGTCAAATCGACGAAGGTTACCACTCTAGGGTTAAGTGCATTCTAGGGCTTCCAAAATTAACATGATAACCATCTCAAATATACATGCTACTCACCTTACGGTTTTATTTGATCCAACTTGGCTCTCTTACAAACACGATTTTCATCATTGCGCTGATAAATGGTTTCTGGCTGGTGAAAAAACTGAGTGTGTTGTGTTTTGATGATTCTCTCCATATAAAATGCGTTCTCTCTGTGGTGCATTTCACTGAGCCACATTACAGCTTGCTGCTGCTCATTTGGTCCTCGAACCACTTGAATGGGAATTTGTAGATGACATGGCACGTTCTTTAAGTCGGATGCCCACCCTGTGGACCGATGATGTTGTTCAAGTCCTGTTGTCCTATACACTGTAACTTCGGTTTCCCGGCATGACGCCAGTGAGACCGCTTCGGTGCTGTACCGGCGATTGCGCTGCATTTTAGAAGAGAAAGGCTGTTTGTGTGGTTGGTGGGGCCGGGGCACTTTGTTCCAGCGTTTGTTTTACATTTATAATTCAAGCGCAAAGATCGGGATATACGAACACGCTCCATAAGCAATAAAGGCCGCCAACATCTTGGAACATGATACGCATTTAAACTTGATATGAGTTAAGCACCTGCTTAACGATATTTATTTAATTTGTACAAATAATAAATTTGATTTGAATTTGATACCAGTGCGGAAAATGCCAAAGTTTACAGGCAACGTATTTTATACGTTATTAGTGTTATTTATTTAGTGTTCATAAAAGCCAAATTCCAACACATGCTCTAAGCATGATTTATCGATAGCATCTCAATTGTGTTTCTATCGGACTTTGCGTCTACGTTAAAAGTGGGTATCCTGCACAGCAACAAAAAAAATTTTCCATCAACAATCGTCGCAGCGGAAATTGTGTTTTTTTGGCTGCGTGTGTTCTGGGTATCCATCAACGTAGCAAAAAATACTAAACTGCTTATCGATAGTATCGATTTAATACAGTATGTACACACTGGTGCTGGGCTCAGTAAATACCAAATCATATATTTTGTTGTGCCCAGGGCAGCAACCAACAATATTTGTGCTACAGGTGTCGCCTTGTTCTTTGCTTTTATGGTTTTTTATGCAGTATTATATGTTTATAGACAAGAAACAAACTAGTTCCACTTCTTAATTATGTTTATAACATGCTTTTATTAACTTTACTTGTCTGTTTGTTTGTACCGGATTCTTGTAATCAAATTTTCACCTAGTTCCCGACTAGCTAGAGCTCTGAAATTTCCACCAAAGGTGTGATTCAGATGATAATACAAGTTTTTAAAGTTTTCGTCACGATAAAATATGTAATATTATATAAAAACAACGAAAAACAGTTTTCCCCCTTTTCTTAACTTACTAATTTGACTGCCAATATTAACAAGCTCTGGTGGCATGGAGGGAAGACTGCCCCGACTTTTCTTTTTATGTTTTTTTTTTTTATAAATTAAAATCGATTACAAATGTATGCAAGAAAGCGTATAACCATGAATCTAAGAAAACCAGATTGCGCATTGCGCAGGTCCGTTAGTTTTTCTCAAGCAAACAGCTGATTTGGTGACGTCACAGTAGACTACAACATTTTTGTGCTGTATGCAATTTGCATGGATATTTTTGTGCAAGTTAGCTCCACAATATCTTTAAAACAAATAACCACCAATTCTCATTGGAAAGGGATTCACAGAGAAAAACCAAAAAAAAAAGTTTGGGGGGAAAAAAAAAAATTTTAAAAAAAAAAAAAAAAAAAAAAATTCATTAAATTCAAACTGCGAGCCACAGCTTCAGTCTACTGTGACGTAGATGCGCAGTAGATTTTTATTTTGACACAGCGAATGCGCAATCTGGCTTTCTTAGATTCATGGCGTATAACAGGATGTCTTCAAAATTTTTTTGGATTTACTTGTTTTACTTATATATTTTAAACTTAAATTTTAATAACTCAGTGTAACCTAGTAGTTTTAAGCTATTTATGTCAAAATGCCATATTCTTACCACAAATTAGTGGACTATGGTCGCACTATAAAATCTTGTGCCCACGCTTCCAAAATATACCACAAATTCCGGCCAGGATTTTTTAATTGTGCTGGATACGGACCTTTAACGCAACCGACTGCGGAATTCTTTGATACCAGTAAAAGAACGGATGGTGAGGAGTCTTCTTGCCGGGTGGTAAACATCGCCAGCTATCATGTTACCAAATTTGGTGACTTTAGCTAAAAAACTGTGGAAGATAACTGAACTTCCAAATTTATATGGTGGGCGGCTGAGGTGGGTGTGGCATCCAAATTTTTGAATCAAATCTTTTTAAATGTCACTATCTATCTTCCTACCAAGTTTGGTGGCTCTAGCTCAAAAACTGTTAAGGATAGAGCCGATTCCAATTTTATAAGGCGGGTGGCTTGGGTGGCCGTTGCATCCAAAATATTGATGCAGATCTTTGGAAGATGTTGCCTTCTATCTTTCTACCGAATTTGGGGGCTCTAGCTTAAAAACTGTAAGAGATATAGAAATTTCCGATTTTAAATGGTGGGCGGCAGAGGTGGGCGTGGCATCAATATTTTTGATGCAGATCTTTTGTAGATGTCACCATATATCTTTCTTCCAAATTTGGTGACTCTAGTTCAAAAAAATGTGGAAGATACACACATAACCGTTTTAACAACGGCGGGGGGTGGGGGCGGAAGGTGTGGGCGTGGCATCCAAAATCTTTATGCAGTTTGTTGGAAAACTTCACTACCTATTTTGACACAAAATTTGGTGGCTCTAGCCCAAAAAATGTGAAAGCTATAGGCGTTTCCAATTTCAAGGAGCACGGTGGATGGGGGCGGAAGGATTGAGCCGATTCCAATTTTATAAGGCTTGGGTGGGCGTGGCATCCAAAATTTAGATGCAGTTTTTTCAGGGATGTGTCTAGCTGTCTTCGTGCAAAATTTGGAAACTCTACCTGCTGGAATGTGAGAAATATGTGGTTTTATCGGTTTTCAGTTATCGATTTTATCGATTTCCCAGCCTCCTAGTAGGCGTGGCAACCCAATCTTGACACTTTATCTCTAGCTTTACGGGTGTCGAAAAAGTTGCGTTCATACAGACGGACAGACGGACGGATGGACAGACACCATGACGGACATTGCACAAAACCAATATACTATGAGACCAAAGTATAAAAAGCTAGTTGTAATTTTGAGCTGAGTCGCAAAAATAGTTTTAAGAATAAAAAGTGCACAGTTACTAAAAACTATTCAGCTAGTTTTTTGACTGTAATGGGCAAAGAGCATTTGCATCAATTTGAAACTGTATCAAGCTGCGAAAAGTCATTCACATTCGCAAAAGGATAAGCAAAAGTTTAGAATCAGCTGATTTTTGTACCCCGAACCCATAAAATGGGTAAAAGGGGTATAATGGTTTTGTGCATAAGTAAGTATATATATTCTTGATCAGCATCAACAGCCGAGTCGATATAGCCATGTCCGTCTGTCCGGCCGTCCGACTGTATGAACGCGTCGATCTCGGAGACTAAAAGAGCTAGAGACTTCCGATTTTGAATATAAGTTCTCCTATACCATGAGCAGAACAAGTTTGTTTCAAATAATCGATAACTATTCTTGTTTCCGATATACACATGTAATCGAATACAACAAAATTTGGAAAATGTAAAAATGAGGATTGAAATAATGGGTAACGATAGAACTTTTCTGAAAATTTCATTGAAATCGGTTGAGAAACACTAGAGATATCGAAGATTGAAGTTTAGGTCACAGATGCATACAGACTAGTGTTGGGTTGTTCGTGAGTGAGTGAGCAAAAAAGAGTTGTTCATCGAACTGAACAAGTGAACAATGTTCCGTACTAATTGTTCTTTTTTGCTCACTTGCTCAATTGCTCTTTTGTTATTGTTCTTGTTCCTATTGCTCATTTGCTCACAACTCACGTGCTCCCTTTAGCTCATTAGTTCTTTTTGCTCAGCTGTTCTTCCGGTATTTAGTTCATTTTTGAACAGAGGTTCTTTTTTCACCGTTCATATGATGGTTTCAGTTCATTTCCGGCTGTTATATCTTAGCGCCAAAAACAAATAATTTTAATGCAAATTAATAAATAGTATTTAAAATGTCTCTGATCCGCAAACATAGTGATATATGGATTCACTTTACTGATTTTGGCAACGCGCAAGCGAAATGCAAGTACTGCAACTCAGCTTTAAGCTGTAAGTCGCAAAGCAACTTGTCTCGGCACCTGCGAAGTAAGCACCCGTCAGCAATGGAGCCCGTTGTCCGACAAAGTCAGGAGAATGTTGTTCTAGTTAACACACAGCCAAAAATCACAACTTTTGCCTATAGGCCTGTTTCGGAGAATAAAAGCCAACAATTAGATCGGCAAGTGGTAAAAATAATTGCCAAGGGAAATCAAGCACATCATAGAAAAAAATATTTTTGCTATTTTATTAATATTTTTTAATTTTTAATTTGTTATTTGTTAAAGGTTTGTACCTATGAAAAAGTAAAAATATAAATATATTTTGTTTATAATTGTTATAGTAATGTGGTTTTGATTAAGTGATAAATAAACTTAAAATGTAAAAGAACAACAGCTCTTCTGAGCAACTTGACTGAACATGTGAGCAACTGAGCAACTTAAGTGAACAAGAGAGCAACTAAACAACTTGAATGAACAAGTGAGCAATGTGAGCGAGTTGACTCTTTTAAAAAAAGAACAAGTGAACATGTTCTTCAAAATGAGCAGTGTTTACCCAACACTAATACAGACAATGACTGTACGCGTTAAGTATGGGCATTAAGTCCTGTTTACATTGGCGCGAGACGCGAGGCGAGACTTGCGTTCGAATTCGATAGCGTGGACACTCGCTGCAAAATATCGCATGTCTATTTACGTTGACGTGATTCTTCTGGCGTGCTTTTATTTATTTTTGTTTAAATTTGCAACCCTGTTCAATAAAACATGGCAGCCCTGTTCACCATAACATGGCAACACTTACCAAAAACGCAAACAGAAAATATATAAAATTGTCTTTTCTTTTATTAAAATAATGAGCAATTCAATTTGCTCGCAATTTAATTTCTGCATTGTGCTACAAAAAACAAATATAATTTGACATTAACAGCAGCTGTTCAGCTGCTTATCACGCACCAACGCGAGGGTTTTTCATATTTTCGAAATATCTAGCACCATTGTAAACAAATACATTGACTCACATGAAATGAAAATGTTTGCGACACTCGCTTTCGAACATCGCCTCGCGGCCTCGCGCCAATGTAAATAGGACTTTAAACAAGTATACATAGAGGAGTCAAACGCAAAAAATCCAATATCCTAATTTGTCCAATTTGCGGAGGAGCCACCCGCATTCGGCTGCTGAAAGCAGCGAGCCGCAGCGTTTCAGCGCTTTATGATTCAACAAAAACGTGCATAGAAAAATTTCTGTAAACGCTGAAACACCCCAGCTTATTGTGGTGTTCAACAGCTCCGTTTCGCCGTTTCATGTTTCATAGTTACACATTTGCGGTAACTGCGCTTCTGCTGCCTGGATTAAGGCCCAATTTCTCAATGTCCAGTTAAACTTGTAATAAGTTAACTTCAGAATAACTTTTTTAATCAAGCTATACTGCATTTACGCAATTTAGTTTTCTCAAAGCCAATGGTGCTGCCAACTTTAACGGGGATTCAGCTGTTTTTTTGCTTTTGTTTTGCCTGTGACTTCCAAACTGCTGCATATTGCACATCAAAATGTATATATAATATCTTTCTATGAGCCCTATTGTAAACGGTAACAAGGGAAAAACTTTTAAGTTGTTTAGGAGCATGTCTTTGTGGACATAGAAGACTCAAAAAAGCATTTTGAAACTTTGATTCATAAAAAAAAATAAACATTGCAAGTGTCAGCTTGAGTCAGCTGTTCGCCTTACGATGATTGTATTGATATTTATATATGGGCATTTCCACAAAAAGGTCCACCACAGCAAAAAAATTAAAGTCTCTGTAAGTTTGTTGTTTTACCATATATGTACAGGGAATTGATTAAATTTAACTAGAATTAACAACCATTTCATTTATTAAAAATTTTTTTTGATATATTCGAATGCAAAGTCGATAAAATGCCAAATTTATATTTTTTTGCTCGATTTTTTTATGATAAATGTTCGTAATGAGAGACATATTGCATTGACATTTGGGCGGCTGAGGTGGGCGTGGCATTAAAATTTTTGATGCAAATCTTTAGTTAATGTTATCTATCTATCTTCCTACAAAGTTTTGTGACTCTAGCTCAAAAACTGCAAGAGATAAATTAGTTTCCGATTTGATGGAAAAAATGTCACGAACGTTACGTAACGACCGTACCTGGATTAAATTGAATTTTAAAAAAAGTACAAATCGTATTCGGGTAAAATTATAGCCATTTTAAAGGGTATTTAATGCACAACATTTATCATTTAACCGCATCAAAATACTGCTTTTACTTTTGCTGAAATCTGAGTTTGAATTGCTCGTCGCGAAAACCACTTCTGTTTTTGTCACGTTCGTACGCGTCGTTTTTTTTCAAAAATCTCGAAAACTAATTATTGCCTAACATCGACCTTAGCACCAATTGTAGGGCTAATCAAGAGCAAACAATACAGTGAAAAAGTAATTTTGAAAATCCGTCTTATTTTGAGCTTTTTACCACTTGCAATGCGTACGACCGTCACGTTCGACACCAGAGAAATGCCCATATCGGGACTTAGCATCGGTATAAGTGTTAACCGGACCTCCAGGCATCGGATAAGTAAGTGCTAACCGAACATTGAGAAACTCAAATTGGACTAAACTTAGAATAAGTTGACTAACCTGACATTGGGAAATTGGGCCTTAGAGAGATTCTGTCGTTCTCTCTTGTCGTTCTTTTTCCATGCAGATAGTATAGAAGTCTTGTGGTGGCAAAAAGTTGAGTTTAGTTTGGATGCAGTTATCTAACCTACAATAAGTTTTAATTAAATAACTCTAATCGCCATCTATTGGTTTAATGATTGTTTGATCATTTGCCAAGCAATCGTAAAGCAAAAACGTTTCTTCGTTCATTATACTAGACACTAGATGGCGCTGCGGTGTCATTTACAATATGTATGTATACATAAATTGCAATTTCGGAAGTATTACAAAAAGCATTTAGCTAAAAGACCTATTTACTGGGAAAGTAACACCCTTGCCGCCAACATGCCCACTTTGAAAATACGAATGCATGTATTTTTCAGAATATTTAGGTTCCCCAATCGGCCCACTCCTGCCGCTCCCGCATTCTCCCATTGCAAGCAGACTCCTTACCATCCGTTCTTTAACTGGTATCAGAGTATTCTGCAGTTGGTAGTGTATGACTGCAACTTTTTACTTATCATACTCTGGCACCGAAGGTAAAAATGCAATAAGAAAATTCTTTAGCTGACCTCTCATGGTCGTGTAAAACTCCTAATCGGAATCCTGATGACGAGTTCGATCACCAAGATCTGGATAGAATCCTAAATGAGAAAAGCTTCATATACCGACCCAAAAGATTTCCGCCCAAAATGCTAAGCACTTGTCGTAAGATTTCTACATAAAATTCTCTGTCACAATATATCGTTTCTGAAATCTACACAGCTGCTAGGCACCCGCCGCTTAAACACGCGATCTCAGGTTGAAATCCCGACACGGAAAGTATAAACCGAAAAAATTTCATGAAACCCAATGCAGCTGACGTCTCTAAGGGCGATATCTTAAAATTCGATATCGGTAAAAAAAAAACCTTCTCAAATATCTACAAGAGATGGCAGAGTACCTAATCTGGGTGCCCATGCATTGAAGGCAATTGCAGGGCTGACGAGCTGGCGAGATAAGGTGAGGAGCGTATACCCAAGGCCAGCTGCATGCCAAGAGTCCGAAACCACTTTGAACTCTAAGCTGACCCGAGTTGGTAGCTTAGCACCGCGACAATCCAGGCCAGTATAAAAGACGTTGTTCAGAACTAATTCATTCTAACAGATATGGCTACCGTAATTTGAGATATAATTGAAGACTGGCTAGTGGGATCGCATGTGTTAAAACTACATACCCTTTTAGGGCCGTGACAAGGATATGAAGGAAACAGTTTTCCACCTTTTCTACAACGGTCCCGTCTTCTGCAAAACTGGAAACTGCCACTTAATTCCTTAATTCCTTTCATCTGACCTCAAGATTTAACAATGAAAGCCTAAAAATACAGCACAGGTGGACCTCATATTTCTCTGCTACTCGCGAGAACCCGATTATAAAGATCGACAACAAGCAAGGCACATTGAGGACCGCCTCCCGTCAAGGAGGAACGGTCTCTGGTCAAGGAGGAACGGACCTCTACCGTGGGACAGCCACCACAGCGCACCCAACAGGTGCAACCACAGAGGAGGCCACACACACAGGTCGGCCCAGCGCACGCTTATCCGACGAAGAGCCGCAGGAAGAGGAAGCACGGTTGGACAAACCTGACCAATGCGACCAACTCATAACGCTGTCCGGCGGCATGACATGCAGCGCCAGCAGCGATGGTGAAGCTGCCACAATTCGGAGAGCTGGCTGTTTGGATGATCTACCCCGCAAAAAACTGAGGTACCTGAGGTACCTGTAGCATGGATTACCCCTCGCTTGTTTAGGAGCATGTGTTTGCAACTTTGAATCATAAAAAAAAAATATAAACAATTGTTACGATCCGTCCTTTTCTTCCCAACACTGTATCGATAGCCGGCTAGCAAATCGGTTACCCAATACAGTGTGGGCCGGAGTAACAAAAATTTATATTTTTACGAAAACCATCAACAAACGAACAAGCAGCAAATCTCCGCGGAATCGGAAAACTTTAGGGACATACAAGGTAGACAGATATTGTCATCTACCCCCAATGTGCCCTCCTACCTATGAATTGGCATTTTTAAATTTGCTGCAAACTCCCTAGACACAACAACACTACCAACAACAACTTACCCAGACATCAACACTTCTTCATCCCACCCATACATAAACAACTACTCACACATGTTAACTAAACAATATTTTTTCATTTAATTATAAACATTTTTTTATCTTAAATTAAATTTACTTTATATAAATAATAAAAAAGGAAATAATGGATTAATCAAATAAACATAAACGAAAATAAGCAAAAACTACTAAACGAAAAACAAAATAAACATTAAAAAAAAACTAAAGAAAATAAGTGAAAACGTTGCTGTCAGACGCAACCGACTTCGGAATACTTTGATACCAGTAAAAGAATGGATGGTAAGGAGTCTGCTTGCAAGGGAGTTGGCCGGGTGGTAGACATCGCCAGCTATCATGTTACCAAATTTGGTGACTTCAGCTCAAAAACTGTGGAAGATAACTGAACTTTTAAATTTAAATGGTGGGCGGCAGAGGTGGGTGTGGCATCCAAATTTTTGAATCAAATCTTTTAAATGTCACCATTTATCTTCCTACCAAGTATGGTGGCTCTTGCTTTAAAACTGTTAACGATATAGCCGATTCCGATTTTATAAGTCGGGTGGGTTGGGTGGGCGTGGCATCAAAAATGTTTGATGCAGATCTTTGGTAGATGTTGCCATCTATCTTTCTACCGAATTTGGTGACTCTAGTTCAATAAATGTGGAAGATACACACATAGCCGTTTTAACAACGGTGGGGGGGGAGGTTTGGGCGTGGCCAAATGATTTTGGGGAACGTCTTCCTTTGGAGACAAATTTGGGCTCCGCCAAAATGTGAAACATAGGCGTTTAATTTCTGGGAAGGGGTGGTGGGGGCGGAAGGTTTGGGCGTGGCATCCAAAATTTTGATGCAGTTATTTCAGGGACATGACTAGCTATCTGCGTGCAAAATTTGGTAACTCTAGCTGTAAGAATGTGAGAAATATTTTATCGGTTTTCAGTTATCGAATTGATCGATTTCCCAGCCTCCTAGTAGGCGTGGCAACCCAATCTTGACACTTCATCTGTCTCGCCTACAGACAAACATAATTTCAAAGTTTCAAGTCTCTAGCTTTACGGGTGTCGAAAAAGGTTGCGTTCACTCAGGCACGGAGGTGACAGAGACCATGACGGCATGCACAAAATTTTATGAGCCTTCGGTATCAAAGTATAAAAATAAGTCACTATAAATAAATAATAAATTAACTGCTAATGCTTAATAAATTGTACCTAAATAAACAGCAGGCCTAAATTGAACATCGCGGTCCTGAATATATAAAAATATATTTATTTTGGCCGCGCTGTTTGTTAGGCCTTCCCACTTTATGTGGCTGGACTTGGTATTGATGTGTCGTCTGTGTACACGGGGAGCTACGCAGTATGATCTGGTGCTTCGTCGACATCTGGGTTCGCAGGTGTTTTTTGTAAAAAACCTGATCGCAACGCGTCGGTTGCATTCGTCCACCTGGTCTCGCTGGCCATCTGGCCTGGATGGAGTGCAGCACTTGCCGGTTCCTACTGTGTACGAAAATATCGCTGTACCAAAATTACCCCTTTTACTTTTGCCATACCTTTTAAATAGCGAGATCTTATTGTCCCCTTTGCTGTTTAACTGCCAACTGCACTGCTGCTAATGCCATTTCAAAGCGATATAATCACGGCTTAGCACTCTACGTCTTTCCAGCGTCTGGTTAGTCGGCCATTAATCGAATGTGCGATCGGACAGCAGCCAGCACCGATTTGTTAACTCGTTCCGACGTGATCGACTGAGGAGCATAATTTCCTGTGCGGACCTGCTTAATGCCGTGATGCTCAAGCATAGCTACAAACTCCTGCGACACGAACTGCTTGCCGTTGTCAGTGTGGACTATCTCGGGTACTCCAAACACGGTAAACAGCTCCTCCCTCAAGAACTTGATTATCGCTGCCGATGTCGCCTTCGGTATCGCCTTGAGACACAAACTTGCTGAAGTGGTCAAGCACCACAAATACGTAAGCATACCCCTGGCGAGAGCGCGGATACTTTCCTAAGAAATCAGGTATATCTTCTGCATCGGCCGCTCGGTCACAACCTTCTGGCCCATCTTTGGCCTGCCAACTTGAGTGCTGTGCTTCGACTCCTTGCAAATTTCGCAGTCAAGCACATACGACCGCACCTGCGCTGCCATTCTCGGCCAGAAATAAAATTGCCGCAGCTTCGCCAACGTCCGGGCTATGCCTCCGTGCATCCCCTTGTCGCTGTCATGTGCCTGTTGGATCAATGTGCTGGTAAGTGCCTCCGGAACCCACAGCTTCCCCAGGAACTCCTCGCTATCCTCCCGAGCGAACTGCGACCTCTTGAAAAGCAGCCCGTCCTCGACCCTAAGATCTGGGAAACGCTCCGACTCGGCTCGAACCTACGCTAACCGTTCCAGATACTCATCGCTTTCAAATTCCGTCGTCTCGAACTCAAACAAGTTGAGCTCTGCAACATCAAAAGGTCGAGAGAGCATATCAGCCACCACGTTGTCCTTGCCCTTGCGGTGTTCGATCTGAAAGTCAAACGCCTGCAACTCTAGTGACCATCTGGCAAGCCTTTCGCTCAGGTCCATGAGGTACATCAACCATTGGAGACTGGAATGGTCTGTTATGACCGTGAAAGGCATCAGCTCCTCATACGGCCTAAAACGCTCTGCCAGGCCGCTGCCAGGCACTCCTTCTCCGCCATGCTGTAATTCAGCTGGGCTCCACGCAGCTCTTCCAAAAAGAAAGCTATTGGCCGATCCAACCCTTCGTCATCGCGCTGAGAGAGAACTGCACCAATTCCCAGGTGGCTTGCGTCGCACTGGATAAAATACGGCCTTCGGAAGTCGGGATGGACGAGGACCGGTACGAATGTAAGCGCCTTCATCAGCTTGTAGAACGCTTCGACTGCATCCTCCGACATCTCGAACTTCTTTCCGATTTTTAGGCAGTCGGTCATCGGCTCTGAAAGGTTCGAAAAATCGCGGATGAATCGCCTGTACCAGCCTGCTGTGCCGAGGAAACGCCTAAAATGCTTGGTCGTTCTCGGGACGGGGATCTGGACTATCTATGGTCAGATTCGCCTCCTTTAAGCATTGCGCTACTTCCTCTAGCAGCTTAATATGCTCCTCGAAAGTGCGCGAGATGATCAGCAGGTCATCCAGGTTAACGAAGACGCGGTTCCGCAGACGTTCAGGTATCACCCGGTACATCAGTCGACACAGCCGTTGAGCAGCATTACACAGTCCGTAAGGCATCATTCGGAACTGGTAAAGTGGACGTCCGGGATTGTCAAATTCTGTATATGCCCTACTCTTCGGCTCCAACTCGATCTGCCAGAATGCATGCTTCAGATCGACCCTGCTGATGTAGATCGTGTCGTCTACGCGGCTCAGGATGGACTCTATGTTTTGTAAGGGGTAAGCATCCTTGATCGTTACATCGTTCAGCTTCCGCGCGTCTAGGAACAACCAGTTCTTTCCCGGTTTCCGTGCCAACGTCATTCTGTTTATCAACGGACTCTCGCTACGCTCGATAACCCCGAGACGCAATATTTCGTCTACCTCCCCAAAAAATAGCTGTTGGACCGCTGGTGACACGGGGTAAAAACGTTTCTTCACTGGCACCGTGCCTTCAACGAGCTCGATCGTGTGCTGCTCCAGATGAGTCTCTCCCAATCCTTGCTCTTCATATGTCCTAAGCTTGGACTTCACGGATGTCATCCGCAACTGGTGATCGTCATTCAACGGTGCGGTTCGATTGGCTCTCCCTTGGCTCTCCCTTGGTCCATCTGGTCGACTGACCACCTCAGGTGCCAGGTGGAACTTCTTCCAGAAGTCGATGCCCATGTATAAGCTCTGTCCAAGGGCAGGGCATACGTACAGTGTCATCTGGCGCGTCACATCCTTGTAACGGATCGGAACCGACATTTTGCCCAACACGGTGTAGCTCGCACCGCCTGCAGCTCGCACTCTTGACCTTTGTGGGTGCCATACCAACCCCAACTTCTCAATCAGCTCTACTGCTCCTGCGCCTAGTAAGCTGACGGTCGCTCCGGTATAGAGAAGCCCTTTCACAGGGTGTCCTTGGACCTGAACCTCGGCAAAGGCTCGCTCGTCTTCCCTGAGCAACACACAAAGCACTTCGCAAATGCTCTCATGTGGGCCTTTTCCGCCTCCGCGAAACTGGTCTCGCTTCCTCGTACGCGGCTATACGTACTTCTAAAGGCTGCCATGTTGACCACTTGGGCCTCGGTAACTGCTCGTTGTTGGTCTTCCTAACTATATCCTTAACTAGCAAGCAGTCCTTATCTCTAGCGCTTATATCTAACATGCGATTTGGAGAGGTTTTTATTAATTTCTGGGCAACGGCGTCGAGCGCGACTCCTCCGCCTGCGTCATACTCCGCCTCTCGTTTCCCGAACGACATTTTGGACATTTGGGCAATACCACCCCTGGAAGACCACATTTATAGAAAAATAAGTTGCGCACGGTTGCCTTACACTCCCAGAACGTGTTTCCTCGCTGCGCGTTGCTGTCGCCGTTACCGCCTCTGGGCCTATATAATGCTTCGACTGCTTCATCCGGTGCAACCTCTGCTGGAACCTCGTCCTCGTGCAGCACCTCGTTCACCTGAAATCGGTCTCTAGGCCGAATGATTGGCTCCAACGGGGTCTGACTCCTCGACCAACGGGATGAAAGCATCCTTTCCTGCATCGCAGCCTCTCCAGGTCGGCTATCCACATCGGATAGATGATCCGCGAAATCCCGTCTCGGATGTTGACCTTCACGATCTTTATAAGGTCGTGATCGCTGACGGGAACCTCCAACCTAGACGAGAGAGCAAACATGGCCTGCAAATAGTCATCAATGCTCTCCACCGACTTTTGCCACCGCTCACGAAGCTCCTGCTCGCGCTCGAAGTTTGACCTGCGCGTCTGGAAACGCTGCTTCAGCGCGTACAGCAGATTTGGCCAGTCAGTCGCTCCACTCGTCCTCAGGAACATCCAGTACCAGTCCTTTGCTCGTCCCTCGACCAAGGTGTGGAAATCGCGTAGGTCATCCGGCCACGGCACCTGTTAGGTCTGTCGCAGATGGTCGAGTCTGAAGATAAATTCCCCCACCGACATTCCCGTAGGACTTGCGTCGTAAATCAGACCCCATCGGCGCATCGGGATCAACTCGGGCCTTGGATCTGCTACTCCGAATGGCCTCCTCGTGGTCTGGTCACTCCTCGCCTGGGCTTTGCTGCGTATTCCAAAGCTGAAGTGTTCCGCGTGTTCACGCTGCTCGGACTCCAGAGCACGATTGTCAAACCAATGTCCTTGGGCTGCTGGAGGTTTTTGCGGAGCCGTGCTACGATCCGGTGGTGGTGCTGCGTTCTGCTCGGGCGTTGGGCGTAACGTTTGCTACGCTTCTTTGGGACCTACCAGCTGTGTGTACAGGCTGCTTTCCCGGATAGCCTGCATGTAGGCCAGCATCTCGCGCCTATTCTGAGCCTGTAGCTCGCCCATTCCAGTGCCCATTACTGCCTGAAAAGTTTCGCACGCCTCTGTTAAAGCTGAGTTTATGGCTGCTCTCAATTCGCAGTGTAAATCAGGCTGCCCTGTTTCCCGCTGCGGCATAGTCGATGAACTGCGTTTAGGCACTGCTTCTAGGCTGTTGGGATATGGGACCCCGCCCACTGCTCCTGCCTCCAAGATATCCATCTCCTCTGATGGTGCCGTGTAGTCGGCCAATATATTACTTTCCACAGCTTGGGCCTGCGACGTTGAACGAGTGATAGGAGCCATTAATTCAACCCCTCAACCGCTGCAACCGTACACTTTAAGAAATTTTTATTTTTTTATTTTTATTTTATTTTTTTTTTGACAAAACTGCCCTCTGACCCTAAGATCGGTGAACGGACCTGCAGCTGGACATAGAAATCCACGCTGGGATTGCCTAGGATCTGCTGTAGGGTGTGGCGTCGTTCAGGCATTCAACCTCGCTGCGATCCAGCAGCTTTCAGACAGAGAGTAAAATAACAACTGACCAAACACAACATGTATACAACAACAACATGAACAAGGACTGTGACTTCACTAACTTCCTCTTATTGGGGTTTTCCATTGGGCGCCATTTGTTATTATCTGGCCTATTCTTCCCAACACTGTATCGATAGCCGGCTAGCAAATCGGTTACCCAGGGATGGATACGACCTCAGTACAGTGTGGGCCGGAGTAACAAAAATTTATATTTTTACGAAAACCATCAACAAACGAACAAGCAGCAAATCTCCGTGGAATCGGAAAACTTTAGGGACATACAAGGTAGACAGATATTGTCATCTACCCCCAATGTGCCCTCCCTACCTATGAATTGGCATTTTTAAATTTGCTGCCAACTCCCTAGACACAACAACACTACCAACAACAGCTTACCCCAATATCAACACATCTCCATCCCACCCACACATAAACAGCTACTCACACATGTTAACTAAAAAATAACAACATTATATTTATTCATTTTATAATAAACATTTTTCTTAAATTTAAATTTACTTTATATAAATAATAAATAAAGAAATTATAAATTAAATAAACATAAACGAATTAAACAAAAGCTCATAAACGAAAAAAAAAATTAGCATTAAACTAAAAATAAATAATAAATAAATAAACAGCGGGCAGCGATTAAATACTTTGCCGACTGTTTGCTAGGCCGCGGCCCACTGTGCCTGTGGCTGGGCTGGGTAGTTGGTGTGCGTGCGTGTGTATGCGCGCAGGCAGCTGGCGCACTAGCAGTTGAGAGACTGCGTCGACAGCTGGGTTTAAATCTGATTTTAAATCTAACAGGTACAAAAATAACAAGTGAAAACCTTGCAGTCGGACGCAACCGACTGCGAATACTTTGAAACCAGTAAAAGAACGGATGGTGAGGAGTCTGCCTGCCGGGTGGTAAACATCGCCAGCTATCATGTTACCAAATTTGGTGACTTTAGCTAAAAAACTGTGGAAGATAACTGAACTTCCAAATTTAAAAGGTGGGCGGCAGAGGTGGGTGTGGCATCCAAATTTTTGAATCAAATCTTTTAAATATCACCATTTATCTTCCTACCAAGTATGGTGGCTCCAGCTCAAAAACTGTTAAAGATATAGCCGATTCCGATTTTATAAGTCGGGTGGCTTGGGTGGGCGTGGCATCCAAAATATTGATGCAGATCTTTGGAAGATGTTGCCTTCTATCTTTTTACCGAATTTGGGGGATCTAGCTTAAAAAGAAATTTGGTGACTCTAGTTCAAAAAATGTGGAAGATACACTCATAACCGTTTTAACAACGGCGGGGGGTGGGGGCGGAAGGTGTGGGCGTGGCATCCAAAATCTTTATGCAGTTTGTTGGAAAACTTCACTACCTATTTTGACACAAAATTTGGTGGCTCTAGCCCAAAAAATGTGAAAACTATAGGCGTTTCCAATTTCAAGGAGAAGGGGGGATGGGGGCTTAATCAGGGGGCGCGGCATCCAAAATTTTGATGCATTTTTTTGGGAAATGTCATTATCTATCTTGACACACAATTTGGTGGCTCTAGCCCAAAAAATGTGAAAACTGTAGGCGTTTCCAATTTCAAGGAGCAGGGAGGATGGGGGCGGAAGGAGTGGGCGTGGCATCCAAAATTTTGATGCAGTTTTTTCAGGGATATGACTAGCTATCTTCGTGCAAAATTTGGTTACTATAGCTGCAGGAATGTGAGAAATATGTGGTTTTATTGGTTTTCAGTTGTCGAATTGATCGATTTCCCAGCCTCCTAGTAGGCGTGGCAGCCCAATCTTGACACTTCATCTGTCTCGCCTACAGACAAACATAATTGCAAAGTTTCAAGTCTCTAGCTTTACGGGTGTCGAAAAAAGTTGCGTTCATACAGACGGACGGACTATGAGACCTTCGGTATCAAAGTATAAAAACCTGATGACCACCCAGACGGGTTGACCAATCCTTGTCCGGTGGTCTCGCTGGCTTTTCTCGGCCGCTCCAAAGATTAGGGACAGTTGCCGGTGTGCGTCTGGACTGTCTCCGGAAATAGTGAAACACACCATTAGCACTATTTATGTTACA
This sequence comes from Scaptomyza hsui, assembly GCA_018152825.1. Lineage (NCBI taxonomy): Eukaryota > Metazoa > Arthropoda > Insecta > Diptera > Drosophilidae > Scaptomyza > Scaptomyza hsui. The sequence goes on from JAECXO010000025.1 coordinate 150,122, forward strand.
TTTATTGTTGTCCCGTACCTGTCAATCTGTCCACTGCTGAAATTTGCCTAATCACGGCTAAGCCACTCTTCTTCTTCCCTACCATCTGCCGTTCACCTGCCATGCCAACATTAAACGAGTGTCGGGCGCCAGCACGACTCCCCAGCCATCGTTCAACCTCCCGACCATCGATAAACATATGCCGACCATAACAACTTAACGCCATTGTTATTCAGGCCTGTTCTAAATTCCGAGTCGAAACGGAATCGAAATGGATTCGCATTTCGATGCTTGCATTCCCAAATTTCGATCGACTTATATTCGTTTCATACTCAATTTCGATACCAATTTTGTATCGATACAAACAGCTGATTGAGTTAATAAAAAAAACAAAAAATAACCAGTTTTTTAATTAAACAAGCTATTAACAATGCCGGCAGCAATTTTATTAGCGGATGGCGTTTAGAAAAATTAAAAGCTCGACTCATTAATCGGCTGCTACGATCCCAAGAAAGCACCAACGTTATGGAAATGTTGGACTCTAAGTAAGTTGGTCGTTATTTTCATGGTAAACACATTTTATTTCAAATTTATAGATTTCGTCGTTTCGGGTGAATAAAGAAACATTTAAAATGCTAATGGTTTTCCCTCATGAAATTCATTAATATATTTTCCAGCTCTGCGTTCCGTTTTTTGCCCCTAAAAACGTAAGCAATCTTATTATAATATGTGGTCACATGGAAGAGAAGCTTATGTCGAAAATTGAAGTTTTGAGATATCGCCAATTTTGTGAATTTTTTTATCTACTTGATTTTCGTGAAAAATTTATATGCTGAAATGTTGCTAATAAGTTTATTAGAGAAGTAAGGTACAAGTTTTAAAAAATATTTGGGAAATAGAGAAGATTTGACACCTTTTATACATAAGGTACAGTTTATTTGTAACGTCGCTTTGAATTAACAGCTTATGTGTACATAAAATTGCTCAATGCAAGAATATTATTTCATTAAAAAAACTTATTTGAACATAAGTTGTTTGAAAATAATTAGTTTATTTTTTTGAAGGTGAATATTTATGCAGCTTAAGTCTTTCAAAAACTTAAGCTTAAAAGTAAACGCACATAATATTGTGAAGAAACATTATTTTTCAAAACTGATTAAACAGATTTATGCGCTTTGACATCTATATACCTCCTATTGAAATAACTCAATTCGCGCTTAAGTCGACTTAAGCTACTCTTCCATGTGACCACAGATATATTTGTGATATTATGAACTATAACTGAATATTGGGACACAGGGTATTTTTTCTTTGTGCAATTTGTGCGTCTAGTTGTGTTTTGCCTATTTTCGATGCATGCATGTACATATATTCGTTCGCGAAAAAAGTTGCGGAGTGAACCCGGCATGGTCTTTGAGCTCTACTTTGCGACTAGAATTTAGGGTATACTCATACGATAATTGATAAGTTGTCACAGATTTTCAATATTTTGTATTAAGTACTAGTCTCCAAGATCGAAGTGTGCATTCAGTTGGACAGACAGATCCAGAATATATATATTTTATGGGATCAGAGCTGCTTACTTTCGATTGTAACATTCTTTTGAACACAGCCATTATACCCTTTTTTCGCATAAAGAAACAGACTCAGCTCGCGAAATGGCGGCAAACCTCGAAGAATAAGCAAAGAAGCAAAAATCTAAACGAGAAGCGTTTGCGTCTTGCGTTTTTGTTTACAGGGCCTTAACATGAACAATTCTGTTTACCAATCTTGTTACATTAATTTGTCTATGATATTTATGAGGTCGAAGATGCTTCCTTCTACCTGTTACATACTTTTGCACAAAACCATTATACCCTTTTTACCGATGGTGGTTTTCTTGGTTCAGGCCCTGAACTTCAGGGTATAAAAAAGGTAGCCGGTAACCGCCTTTGACACAAGAATAAGCAATCAATTGCCTCGAGCGCCAGTGTGTATACTGTTTTAAATCGTTACTGTCGATAAGATGTTTTGTATTTATTGCTAAAGAAAATGATTCCTGCTCCGCTGTTGTACTTTGATACCGAAGGTCTCATAGTATATTGGTTTTGTGCAAAGTCCGTCATGGTGTCCGTCTGTCCGTATGTATGAACGCAACTTTTTTCGACACCCGTAAAGCTAGAGACTTGAAACTTTGAAATTATGTTTGTCTATAGGCGAGGCAGATAAAGTGTCAAGATTGGGTTGCCACGCCTACTAGGAGGTTTGGAAATCGATAACAGAAAACCGATAAAACCATATATTTCTCACATTCCTGCAGCTATAGTTACCAAATTTTGCACGAAGATAGCTTGTCACGTCCCTGAAAAAACTGCATCAAAATTTTGGATGCCACGCCCACTCCTCCCGCCCCCATCCTCCCTGCTCCTTGAAATTGGAAACGCCTATAGTTTTCACATTTTTTGGGCTAGAGCCACCAAATTGTGTGTCAAGATAGGTAATCACGTTCCTCAATAAAATGCATCAAAATTTTGGATGCCACGCCCCTGATTCCCCCATCCCTTTTGAATTGGAAAGCCTATAGTTTTCACATTTTTGGGCTAGACCCACCAAAATTTTACATTTGGAAGTTCTGTTATCTTCCATAGTTTTTGAGCTTAAGTCACCAAATTTGGTAACATGTTAGCTGGCGATGTTTACCACCCGGCCCACTCCTTTGCAAGCAGACTCCTTACCATTCCTTCTTTTACTCGTATCAAAGTATTCCGCAGTCGGTTGCAGCCGACTGCAACGTTTTTACTTGGAAAATTTTGTGCTGGATACTCACCACTAAGAGTTGCTTTTATCCGGCCTGTTCACGGAAGGATACGATCTCGATACTGCGTGTGCCAGAGAGCAAGATTTTTATTTTTAAGAAAAACCAGCAGATACTCTACAGGAAAGCCTCTCGCAATCTAATTTTTTTTTTATTTTTAGGACGGATGGAAATTTAGCCCCCGATGAGCATTCCCTACCTGTGAAAAGGCTTATTACAAGTTTTTTTTGTGCCAACTTCCTAAACACAATAATAACACTAACTTTCCATGATATCAATAAATGTTCATCCCACCTACACATAGACAATCACGCGCATATGTTTCAAATTCACAATAATAATACAATAGCGGTGTTCAACAGCTCGTTTCATCGTTTTATGTTTCATAGTTGATACGTCCCGCGGCAACAACTTACATAGAAAATTTTCTTGAAACGCTGAAACACCCCAGCCTATGTATACAAAAAGTGTTTCATGTTTCATGAAAGTAAAGATGGGAAGTGTATTTTTGCGCAAAAAAGTATGAAAACATCTGATTAATGGCCGCCGCGAACATATGTAATTTAAGCTGGTTTTGTTTGATAAAATAAACCAGTAATTATGTCATTTATAACTTTTGAATCAACAACTATTTAGAAGCGCAAGACTCCCAAACATATATTTAAAGCTTTAAAATGGCATTGTTTCTTAATCCAGGCAGCAGAAGCGCAGTCACCGCAAATGTGCAATGCATTGAAACCCATTGAAGTGCCGTTTACGAGCTAAGCGTTTCATCCATGAAACATGAAACAATGAAACGAGCTGTTGAACACCGCTAATACCAAATTCGCACTAGGCATATCAGGCGAAACGATGGGAAATGTGAAACTCGTGTTCACATTGCAACATCTAACATCAACTGTCTTCTTCTTCCTTTGTAAAAGTGACCTGTTTATCTCAGCGCATAATTTACAAATTGTTTTTAGTGTAATTTTTTTAAAAATTAATTAATAAACAAGTAAGAAGGCTCTAGTCGAGATTTCCCGACTATGAGATACCCCGAACCCTATACTTAACGCGTACAGTCATTGTCTGTATGCATCTGTGACTAAACTTAAATCTTCGATATCACTGGTGTTTCTCAACCGATTACGTTGAAATTTTCAGAAAAGTTCTATAGTTACCCATTATTTCAACCCTCATTTTTTTCATTTTTCAAATTCGAGATTTTTTTGCAATCGATTACATGTGTATATCGGAAACCAGAATAGTTATCTATAATTTGAAACAAACTTGTTCCGCTCATGGTATAGGAGAACTTATATTCAAAATCTGAAGTCTCTAGCTCTTGTAGTCTCCGAGATCGACGCGTACATACAGACGGGCAGACGGACAGACAGACGGACAGACGGACATGGCTATATCGACTCGGCTGTTGATGCTGATCAAGAATATATATACTTTATAGGATCGGAGATGCTTCCTTCTGCCTGTTACATACTTTTGCACAAAACCATTATACCCCTTTTACCCATATTATGGGTGAGGGGTATAAAAATCCCACCCACCCGTTTGTTTTCGACTCTTCTTCTTCCTGGAGCCATCGTTCAAGATTTTTACGGCAATAAGTTTACAGTCGATTTAAGGTCTCAATGATATTCTATGCTCAGTGGTAACAGCTCCATAAAGCATGACGAAATAAAAACACCACTAATTCATCGTAGTAAATACCCACATCCGTTTAGTACTATCTCGGACTATGAGTATATTTATAATTTTAGAGTAAAAGCCTTTCTTTGCATTGGTTCAAAAAACAATTGTACCTTTTTTGTTGACGTAAACAAAAAACCATGCCCCGTTGGCTGTATGTGTTATTTAGAGCGTACCAATATAAAATTTATAATTGATTGTGACTCCCATGAGTCTTTAACACAAATTCCACCAATTCCGATTCCAATCACTGGGAACGCAACTCTTTACTTTAACAAAAATAATATGACTGAATTACCAAACGCTACCTTATATGGATACTATAATCTTCACGAACTTCATGTTAGCAATAACAAATTTACAGATCTGGGAGTTAACCAATTACCACCGAACTTAACCTATTTGGATATAAGCAATAACAGCATAAGATCTCTTGATAAACAAGTGGTGGAATTTCTATCCAAAAGATCAACATCTTAACGACTTAAGCTCTCCGGAAATCCATGGACTTGCAATTGCGAAAATAAAGACTTTATTTTGTACATGGCGAATGCATCTCATCAGATTGAGGATCGTGATAGAATCATGTGCCAAGGAGAAAACATAGCTTTAACTTTCAACTAAGACATATACTACATTAATTCTTGGATCTATTACGGGAATCTGTACGTTTTTACTTCTATATTTATACTTCAAAAAGTCTCTCGTAATGTGGCTTTATGAGCGTAATATTTGCGTTAGTTGCCTTTCCCGTCCGGAACCAGAAAATGAAAGCATCCTCATATATGACGCATTTCTTGCGTTTTTACACTTGGCCTCAGAACTCGTTGAGGAGTACGTTGAGAGGTTGGAGAATGGTTCTCGCGAGTTGAAGCTTAGCTTCTACCAACGGGACTGGTTGATTGGATAATCCATTCCAGCATGCATACTGCAAACAATTGAAGCATCTAAGAGAACCATAATCCTGATGACCAAGAACTTTGTGCACTTATCCTGGGGTCGCTTTGAGTGGCCATTCAGGCCACCTCCATTGACCAGTACAAGCGCCTGATTATAATCGTGTATCCGGATGTGGAAGACTTTAGTGACTTGGACTCGGAGCTGAGAACCTACATGAAACTAAATACCTATCTCAGGCGTGATGATCCACACTTCTGGAGGAAACTTATCTATGCCATGCCCCATAATCATGTGCAAAATGAACGGATTTATTGCAATGTTTAAAAAAAAATGTAATGCGTAATTTATAGTTGATGTGTGAGTACAGGAGGTTGTAATTTGCGTTTAGTAGCTTAAACTTTTGGTGTAAACTGAGAATTTTTTTTTTCGGATGTGAAAGCTCAGATATTTTTCGTTTTCTTTTTGTGGAAAACTTCATATAACAGAATTATTTTAACGGCACGGTAGTAGCTACTTTTTTCTATTTTAAAAAAACACGAATTCAGTAAACACAGTAATATACTTATCGACTTACTGTTATCGATTTTTGCGATATTTAATATTGAATTATTGAAGTAATATTTTAAGTCTCTAGCTTAAATGTTTTTGACGAAGAAAAGAAAAGTGCATATTAAAAATATTTATACAGTTCCATTTAACAGAAATGTGTTTTATTTTATTTTGTACGTTGCGAATGGATATCATCAGATTGAGGATCGTGATGGTATAATATGCTCTGTAGAAAACATAAGTTTGATGGACTATGCTCTTGATAATAATATTTTTGTTAAAACCAAGATATACATTATACAGTAGAGACTCGCAAAAGTTAAGTAGTTTGTTTTTGGGATACTTAACTTTTTGGAAACTTCTACTACTAAACTTCAAAAATAGCGACATATGCACCTTAAAACTACAAAACGAATCCGTTAAAATAAGTTTATGTGTATTTACTAAATTTTCATTTACTTTTTTTCATTTTGCTAAAAAGTTTAATGATAATAAAGAATAAAATTTGCTTGAAATCCGGTGAAGCAATCAGTAACCTTTTTTTGTTGAAGCCTCTTTTCAAATTGGGATTTTACTATGTCCGATCTTGACTCAAGAAGCTGTGGAATGTATTTATTAGAATACTTCGTATTGTACCCATTCCATTTGATGAGTGTATTTACTGCGCATATTGCATCGTTGTAATAAACAGGCTCTGGAGCTTCGGAATCATTGCAAGCATCAGTCGCATTTTGTACCTTAGCCAAACATAAGCTGCACTACTCACATAAACATCGAAAAATAAATAACAAGATGTCAAACTGCTGGCTGAAATAGAAATATTAGCTTGAAAAAAAAGACTCATAAAAGTAAAGAAAAAACTTAACTTTTAAGAGACACATGTGGTGACGGAAATGTGCTTAACTTTTCCGTATACTTAACTTTTGCGAGTCTCTACTGTATTAATATAGTCAAGAGTCTAACAATGTCTTACCCCAACATTTTTCATGCGAAAATCCAAAACAGTTCGGGAATATTTTCAATACTAGTTTTATAACCATTGAACAATTACCCAACATACTTGAAAAAAATTTGTTTGTCAAAACTGAAAATACAGATGTTATAATATGTAAAACGCCATTTTCAGTTAAAAACTAAGCTTTTCCGTCTTGGGCAGACTTTCATAAATCCAACATTAAAGACAAGTGCTTCCACATGAGGCTGCAGTGCTGCGAATTGATGTTAATTCTGTTTTAAGTAAATTTGAATAAAAACAAACATATTTTTAAATGTTACAATTTTGTTTATATATTATTTTGATTTATCAACTACTGTTACGGTAATTGCATATTAAATAAATTGGTTGTTTTCTGTTGCTTAAACTTTAATAAGTGTACTTGGTTTTTGCTGCTGCGGTTGTTGTTTTCTTTTATACTCGTTTTGTCATAAATTATATTTGTACAAAATATATATATATATATATGATATATATATACTTTTGTTTTAATTTTTATTTAGATTATATATGGTGTTTTGTAACCTTCCCTACGGTAATGAAAATTTCGTTTGTTATCAATTGCTGGTTTAACAATTTTTTGTTGTTGTTGCTGTATTTGTTTGTTTGGTGTTTTTCTTATTTTGGTAATATTTCAGCTTAAAACTTAATTCTGTTGGTTTTTCGGTTCGTTTTGCTTATATTTCGCACTACAATAACGCTTAACAAAATATAAACATTAACTATGCATCGCTTCTTAAATCCTCTAGTCTCATTTTTGTATCCTCCGTTTTTTGTTTAATTCTGTTATTTGTAATATTTATTGCAAGATTGCTGTTTGTTGTTTTTGTTGTCGTTTGAAAAATTTAACTATAATTTAAGATTTTTTCTTTTTAGTTGTATATATATAAAAATATATATATTTATGTGTATATGTGAAAGAATGTGTATATATAATCAATATACATACATATTTGTTAGACCGGCTAGGTGTGTAGGTTTTTAAAGTTGCATTTATATATTTACAGCGTTCGAAATTTTAACAATACACATACGTTAATAGTACATGCAAATGTGTGGATGTGTAATCATGTATGTATATTAGTTTGTATAATCTTTTATTACAATTGTTTTTAATATTGCACACTAAAAATTGCGCACTACGTTTTGTTTTGTTGTTTTTTGTTTTTTTTTAAATTTTTTTTCATTTGTTTGTAAATGTTTTTACTTTCGTATTTGTAAATATCCTTACAGGGGGTATATTATAATTATTTTTATGTAAAATGTAATCATGATAACTATAAGTGTACTTTACTAGTCTCAATATGTGTAAATCTTTTTAGTCTCTCAATAAAGTTAATGAAACTTGAGAAAATGCTTGCAATGAATTCATTCATAATTACATATTTGTTCCATTGGATCTTGAATAAAATTGATTTTACTCCGATCGGACTTCTATATGCTATTTACTATATATAAAGCTGCCATAGGAGCAAATTGTTTTTATACCTGTCTGCAAGGGTATTTAAAGTCGGCTGGCCGTACATACTTGTTGTAAGTGTAGCTAAGTGTTAACTTAAAATTTGACTGTAATTAAACGTTATGTTTGTCATTTTTGAAAGTTAATGCTTTGTTTCCCCAGAACCACATATTGTTGCATATACATATGCAAGTACATAATATTTACTCGTACTATATATATAAATATATATTTTTTTTTTGCTTGCTTACCATTTTTGTTTGTTGGCTGTTATCTTTCGTTACTTTTCACTTTGATTTTATAGCTGTTTTAATTTGCAAGCTGCTTTTCGTTCGCTTCGTTTCGATAACACCAAAGTGCTGCCAATTAGGCAGATAAGTGCTGCCCAACGACTTACATTTAGTTTATTGCATTTCTTGTTAATGTTTTAAGTACGACTTTCGGCTTATCGACTATAACTTGATTTTACGCTTTGCTTTTTGGCATATTAAAAATATATAAATATGTTTGCATGTATATTTGTATATCTCGGCTATATGTACAATGTATATTTTGTTAGTTTCGTTCAAAGGAGGAGGCAAGTCTATTTTCATTGATTAAATTGCTGCGTACTTTACGATATATTTATTTTGTTTGTTTTCTCTTTGCTATTAATTTGAACTTGTTTAAGAACTACTAATGCACTATAACTTGTTGCTTGTTGCGTGTTGTTTTTATGACTCTTGGAGGCACAAAAAAGTCAGATCAGAGTTATGAGAAAAGTATATATAACGAAATAAAACGAAATGTAAAAACTTGGCATATATGTGGTATATTTGTTATGTTTATACACATATATATATGTAGGTATATATAAATAATAATGTTATATTTTTCATTTATCCATTATTGTTATAAAAACGATTTTGCATTCTTTTAAAAATTTACTTTTACAATTAATAATATATTATAAACATAACTAATAATGTATTAATATAACTATATAAAATAGTGTGTGTGTTTTTGCTTTGTTAACTGAATTTTAAAACTTACGAAACAGTAAAAATTTGCATTTAAATTAATTTTATAAAAACCATGCTTATATAAAGTTTCTTACGACTTTGTTAAGTTTTTCTTGCTTATTTGTTGTTTTACCTTATATACAATATTTTTAAAACAGGTGTGTGAGTTTTGTTGTTGGTTTTTTTTTGTTACTATTTGTTGGTGTTTTAAGGCGCATTCACATTTTGGCCAGCACAAATATATATATATGTATGTATACATGTGCAACGACAAAGAAAAATTATCTAACTTAAAAATTAAAAAGCCATTATAAAAACAAAATTCAGCTAAAGTTTGCTTCTTTTAACTTACAATCTAAAAAACATAATTTATAATAATAGAATAACTTGATTTTATAATATAAGTTTGTGTGTGTGTGTGTGTGTGTGTGGGTGTGATTATTTAAAATAAGGTATAAATAGAACGCTTAACGTGCGTAAAGAAATATAGAAACCAATCAAAAATTGAGCGTAAGGAAATAAGTAAATTGTGTGCATAATGCTTATGTTTAAAAACAAGAGAAGTAACTAGAATTAAAAACAAAAACCATTTGTTAGTGTTGCGCATGGTGGCGTTTTTGTTTGCTGATGCTGGTGTCTCTTTGCGGTTGTTGTTGTTGTCGGAAGGTATTATTGAATTAACTTATAAACTTGTAGCTGTCTTGCTGCTGATTGGTTACAATATAATTTGTATGATTATTATATTAATAGTTGCTAATTTGGCCTGACTTTCATTTAGACACATTTGGTGGTGGTGTTGATGATGTTGTAGTTGTTGTTGTTGTTGCTTGCGTTGCTTGCATTGCCGATGGTGATGCTGTTGGACGCGATGGTGAGGCGAATGTTGTCGCTACTGCAACTGGGGATACGTAACAGAATCGCGTAGCGTCTTTAGGCCCGCCTGAACATAGCGAAACACCTCATGCATGGTGCTATGGAGCGTCAGTGGCCCATTCTCGTGATCCAGCTTGCGAATAAAGTCTAATAAAATAAAAGAATGAGACACAGTTACAAATAAATAGGAATAATCAAGTTAAAATGAAACACCCACCTATATGATTGCCTGTGCGAACCAAACGATCGGCTTGATCCCACAGATCGTGAGCACTGTTCACATAGGTAAGATACTCGTTTTGCCTGCACAGCTGATTGTGTATATCTTGAGGCACTATTTTTCCTGGCGGTGTATTCGAACCAGAGCCCTTAGAAATTAAGAGTAAAAAGATGAGTATGCACATTGGGCACAATTTGTATTTGTTGTTTATACACAAACCTGGGAGCCCACTGAGTTCGATGGTGATATGGAGGATGGCGTATTGCCATTTAACATATCACCTCTGCCAGTGCGAAAGAATTCGGAACAACTAGCGATTATCGCGCGACAATTGGCACGTCGTAATTTGTAAAGCTTTAGGGAAATCAGAGACTGGCAGCGCAAACTGTGAATAGAATAACAAGAGATTAAAATTCGTACTCTTTGTTTAGTATTTCATGTTAAAAACAAACCTGAGTATGGCCACTATATTGTGCGATTCGTGTTTTCCATTCGTTGACTGTTGATACGGCCGATTCTTCGAAGAAATGTACCTAAAAGAATACAAAAAAAAAAGAAAGTTATGATTAAACCTTAATACCTTATTCCCTACACCTTCTAATAACGTTTCACGCGATACATTTTGACAGGATTCAATATTAGTTCCTTCAATCATTCATTAACTGTGACAATTCCCTGTGTTTGGTACACTTTACTCACTTAATAAGCGTTAGGGTGTCCTTGTACATTGTCCACGTAGCATCCATGTTGCCCCGTTCCATTGCTTCCGCCGTTAGCAAGAAGTACACAATCGCCTCCAGATAAAGTGTCATTTGTTTAAAGGAGTCGCGTTCAGAATCAGCTGCACGCTTCCGTCTGATTGCCTCCTGCAGCAGAAAATCAGTTTTCCTAACACAAAATAAATAATAGTTTTTTCTTTATTAATAAATTAGTTGGTTATTAAATATATTTATCTCTACCTGAAGTCAGGACTGGGATGCTCCTCCTCATTATCAAAGTGGGAACGAAAGATAAGACGAGGCGCTGGCGGTGGTGCCGCTGGTGGTGGAGTTGTTTGTACCGCTTCGCTGCAGGTGGTTGGCAGTTGTGTTGCCGTCGTTGACGTTTGAGCCGAAGACATTGTTGTTGCTGGCTTTAACTGTTGTAGTTGCTGCTGCTGTTGCTGCTGCTGCTGCTGCTGCTGTTGGTGTTGGTGTTGGTGGCGTTTTGTTGGGCTGCCATTGGCTGCATTAAAGCTCTCCTGTTGCAGCAGCTCCAATTTGTCCATCGATAATCGCTCGTGGTTGTTGGCAGGCAGCACAACTGTCACTGGCAGCAGCTCCTTGCTGCACTGATCGGCCTTCTCCTTTTTTCGTTTCTTTTCCTTGTACGGACTCGAACTCGAGCTGGAGCTGCGTTTGCGGCGACGCGGCGGCATCTCTTGCTTGGGCATGAACTCCTGTTTAACGCTATTTGGTTTATACTTGGCCTCGTAGCCGGCATCCAGCTCCGGCTCGGGCTTCACGCCATGTTCGTGCTTGACACCACCTGAAAGTTTATTGGAAGCACCAACCGATCCTCCACCTGTCACATAACCATTGGACAAACTACCATAGGCTTGGTGCAGTTCTTTGGGCGTTCGAGCACCCTCGGCAGACCGACTGCTGAGATGTCCATTTTGTTGCACCTTTTGCTGCTGCTGGTGATGGTGATGTTGGTGGTGGTGCGGAGGAGGCGGGTGGTGCAACTGTTGCTGCTGATCGGCTGCGTATTGACGAAAGCTCTTCTGATACCATTCTGGAGGTACACGCGACAACTTGCTTAGATCAATCTTGCACATGAGCGATATTAAATGTGGTGTGGTGGTGCGTGCCGGTGATGCTAGCGTTGCGCCTAACAGCTGTGTGGGCGTGGCACGCGGCTTCAACTCTTTGACCTGTTGCTGCTGCTGTTGCTCCTGTTGCTGCTGCTGCTGCTGCTGCTGTTGTTGCTGCTGTTGCTGCTGCTGCAATTGCTCCTCGGATTGATCGATAATGACCACCTGACCCTGTTTCTTGGCACCGCCCTCTTTGGGATTAAAGATGCGTGTAAGCGTGCTGATCTTTTTCCTATCACTCTTGCGTTTGCTGCTGCCACGATGAGCATCGTCCTCATCGCTGCTGCTACTGTTGCTGCTCGCGCTGCTGCTGTCGCTACTAGCGCTGCTGCTGCAGTCGGAGCTGCTCAAACGTTGCGCCGCACGCTTCAACGCGCAGGGCGTAAATTGTTGCTGCTGCTGCTGCAGTTGTTGCTGCAGCTGCTGTTGTTGCTGCTGCAGCTGTTGCTTCTGCTGCATGAGCAACAGCTGCAGCTGCTGATGCGGTTCTTCGGTTTCACTGCTGCTGCTGTTACTGCTGCTGCCGACGCTGTAGCGACGTTTGTTTTTATTGCTGTTGCTGTTGCTGTTGGTATTGCTGACAACACTTAATTTATTTATTTTAACGATTCGCTTTTTGGCGGGAATTGCTGCTGCTGCTGCTGCGGCTGTTGATGTTGCTGCTGTTGCTATCTCAGTATCGCTGCCACTACTGCTGCTGCTGCTGGACTTTGTGCTGTTGCAGCTGCTGCTGCTGCTATCCTCATCACTGCTGCTGCCAGCGGCAACAGTTGGCGGCAGCAAGTTAACTGCTGCTGCTGCTGCTGTCGCTGCATGTAGCTTTTTGGTGGGCGTGTTGCCATTGGAACTGCTGTTGCTGCTATGTTCACGCTTGCGACTGCTAGCAACTGTTGTTGCCGCCGCAGCAGCAGCTGCCGTTTTAGCTAGCGGCTTCTTGGCCGCCGTCAGCGTTGGTCCCTTCGCCTGCGAGCTGCTCGCAGAGGCGCTGCTCAAGTTTCCGCTTTGCATCTGCAACTTTTGCTGCTGCGCCTGTTTGCGTGGCCTGCCGCGCCCCTTTTTCACAGCTGGCAGCATTGTTGCTGCCGCCGTCGTTGCAGGCACTGCGGCAATTGCTGCTGCTGCTGCTGTTGCTGCTGCTAGTTCCAGGGCATGCTTCTTATTGATATTCGCCGGCGCATCCTCCTCATCGCTGGAGTCCAGAGGTGGCGCCGTCGCTGCCGACATCTTCTTCTTGCGAGGCTTCTTCTGGCGCTGCTTGGGAGACGCGGGCAAAGGACCAATCGGCGTCAGTGTAACACTGTTTGGTGGCGCCTTGTGCTGAATGGCCAACGGTACTCGCATCACTGTGGTGATTGCTGCCGGTACGCCGGGGATTTGTAGGGTTTCGCCGGGTCCGGGCAGCGGCACAACTTCACCACTAGCGCTGTCTGAGCTGCTGCTGCCACTGGCGCTGCCGCTGCTTATGCTGGCGGAGTCCGAAAGACGCGTTTCGCGTTTGATTTGGCTCTTGGGCAAGGCACACGCCAGCGCCAATTGCTCGGCATTTAACTGTTGTTGCTGCTGCTGCAGCTGTTGTTGCTGTTCCATCTGCTCCTTTTTGACGCTTACACTCAAGCCATATCGTTGCTGCTGCTGCTGTTGCTGCTGCTGTTGTTCGTCTGCATCATCGTCCTCGTCGTCATCTGAAATATGACGCGGGTCGTCGTGCAGCTTTTCGTTTTTAACAATTGCTGTGGTTACTTCGATGGACTCAGGTATTATTTGTGCACCGCCGGGCAGAATGCCAGGCACCTTCATGCTCACATTGCCACATGCCACATTGCCCGGCGAGACACTCTCGGCGGTCGCTTGATTCGAAGGCTTCGGGAAGAAGCGACTTAGATTCCAGCGATTGCTGTCTGTCGGCGACGGCGTCTTGTTCGAGGAACTCGAGCTGCTCATGTTGCCCAGACCGCTGCTGGAACCGCCCCCGCCGCCCGTGCTGCCGCTGCCACCGCCGCCACCCAATAGACCAGTGCCCGTGTTGCTTGTCGAGTTGACGGCAACACTCGAGCCACCCAAACCGCTTGAGGTGAGTAGACCGCTGATTGTGTTGGCGCCACTGGCAATTATTGTTTGGCTGTATTTCTTCTTGTTGCTGTTGGCTGACAGGCGCTGTTGCTGCTGTTGTTGCTGCTGTTGCAACAGCAGCTGTTGCTGATGTAGCAATTGTTGCTGGTGTGGGTCACCTTTATTGCTTGCCTCGCTGCCCGATTCACTCGAATCGGATTCGGAACTGTTGCTACTGTTCCCACCAGATGGACTACAACATAATATATAGAAGAGAAAAGGAGCATGTTAGATTTTAAATGATAGGCCAATGGCTGTCAAACTGTAACTTACCCATCCTTTTTTCGATCGTCATCAGATTCCGAGAGCTCTAAATCGTTCTCAAGGCTGCAAGTAAGAAACAATAATCAAATTTATAATTTATAACCAAGGATTAAGCTAAAGTGTTGGGAAACATTTCCTTATTACTTTTTACAGCACCAGCTGAACGAATGACGTCACAAATTCAATGACATAATATCTAGGTGTAGTAATTGATGATTGAAACTCACCACGAATCCTGTTTCTCCAGCGTATGATTCTTCTCCGCTTTGAGGGGCTTTGTCGCCGCTGTCGTCGCGGGAGATGCCTTCGGGGGCGTTGGCATTATCGGCTGAATGGGCGCAACGGCGGCGATGGCCATCGAGGGCGGCAACAACACGGTTGTGGCGCCCGCAAGGGGTGGCAGTGTCATGGGCAGCTGACTGGCCTGCGGTGGCGTCGTCAGCAGCGGGGCAATCGGCGATGTAATGGGCGCTATCGGTGCCAGCAGCGGCGTCATCAGCGAGGAGGAGGCGGACGAGGAGGCGGCACTGGCCGCCGGCGGTGAGTTGAGAGGACCGATGGGATCCACCGCGTCAAATGCATACTTGTACTTGTTGGGCCCATTCAAATTGTAGTTCTCGCGCGTCGGCGCATGAGGCGTCGCGGCAATCGAGGTTAGCGGCGTCACCCGATAGTTGTTGGTCATTTCGGTTATTATTTTGCTAATATCCTTCTGCAAGTGCCAAGAGAAAAAGGAGTTAAAGACAAATACCCAACTATATACAGTGAAAGCTCTCAACAACGGACACTCATGGTTCCCAAAATTTTGTCCGCTTTAGAGATAGGACAAAATAAGTTGAATAGAAAAAATATCCCATGTAAAGTGTCCGTTAATAGGAGTTGTCCGCTAACGAGAGCGTCCGTTGTTGGGAGCTTTCACTGTATATGCTGTATCTTACCTCTGGCGGCGGTGGCTGCAGTCCTGCGGTGCTGTTGGTTCGCTTGCCGCTCGCCGCTGGCGGCACAAAGCGACCGCCGTTGGGCAGCGCTGGCGCCGGCGGCCCAAGAAATGATTTCTCGCGCCCGTTCGGCATTTGGGTAGACGTTGGCGGGCCAAGGGGCATTGTTGACGCTGCAACTGATGTCGACGACGTCGCTATGTTTGTGGCGCTGGACGAGATGTTGTTGTTGTTGTTGGATGCGGTGGAGGAGGATCTGGGCGGGCCGCGAGGCGGAGCCATGCCGCTACTCGAGGGTATATCGTTCTTCATCGGCTGGCCCGGATAGCCGCCACGCCCATTGTAGGGCGGCTTATTGTCCGCCTGCTTTAGATAGGTTGGCGCCCTTTGTTGCTGTTGATAGTGTTGTTGTTGCTGCTGTTGCTGTTGTTGCTGCTGCTGTTGTTGTTGTTGTTGTGATGTGGGGAGCATTGCGGGCATCGAGGAAGTCGTTGAGGAGGAGATTGTGGAGGACAAGGAACTGCTGTTGGTCGCTTGGAGTCGCGCATTTGGAACGCCCGGCGCCTTACTATAAATGCCAACCATGTTTGAGTAAATGTCATCCTTGGCATCTGTGAATTCACCCAGAGCGGCTGTTATTTCCGCATCCCCCTCGCCGGGATTCAAGCGACGCGGCTCCCCAAATAGACTAGTTTCCCGATCGTCGCTCTGGATGCCCTGCTGACGTTCATATTTTTCGCGTTCGCGTCTTTTGCGCCGCTCCGGATCCTCCATACTGTAAAATGTGCAACATAAAAATAAAATGTTATAAAATGTATCTTAAAAAAACATTGAAAACTGTTTAAAAATCGTCATGAACAATGTTTATACAATTATTAATAACACATATAAACATGACAGGCAACAACACGAACAACAGTAACACAACAACAACATCTTCATCATCATCATCATCAAGAACAAACATGGCGTGCTGTAGCAGTTTGACATGCGCTGCGTTGCGCAGTGGGTGCTATGTAAACAGTTTGACATGTACATATATATTGACAATATTTACTTCTTTTTTTTGCAGACGTCTCAAGAAACAAACATTTAAAGTAGTATAAGGGGTTAGTAACACCGCCGTATTTAATGATTTTCTACCGATTTTACACAATATGTTAAACAAGTAACATTTGTGTATGAAAAAAAAAAATTAGGGTGGGTCAAATTTTTTTACGCTATGGACACTTCGCGATTCTGGTAATATGGGCCATATCAAGTATTTTTCCCAAAAAACCATACCTCTAAAACCATTTTCGAGCCAGCGAAATTTTTAATGAAATTATTTTCATGTTATTTTCTATAAGACACAAAAATCAAGGTATTTAGTCCATTGCAAATGTAAACAATTCTTTAAAAATTTGTATCCCGGTTGTTTGTTGGGTCAGAAAATCCTTTTTGTTTACATTTATTTTGATTTTTAACTGCCGCTAGTAGGCGTTTTCGGGAATTTTTGTGGATTTTTTCACCTTTTTGTGGAAAATAGACAAATTTTCGACTTTCCCATATTTAAAATAGCCCAAAATATTATATTATATTTTACACACGACCTATATCGATTTTATTCGACTTTTAGTCAAAAAATTCGAATTTTTTTCTTTTTGATTTTTGAGTATAATGGAAAATATCATGAAAATATTTTTATCAAAATTTTCGCTGGCTCGAAAGTGATTTTAGAGGTATGGTTTCTGTGCGTAGCGCGAAACACGAATGAGATCAATGACTGGTTTGATTCAGCCAACACATGAGTGTGAGGCAAAAAAAGCCGAACACGCGCATCGTACGAACAACTGAGCGTTCTATTTATAGAATACATATCTATATATATGTCTCGGCAGCAAACCTTTTCCCCACGCGTGAGCCTTTTTTAAATTTTGGACAGAACTTTTAGAGGTATGGTTTCTTAGGCAAAATTTTTTATCCCCTTTTTAAAAAAAAGTGACAAAGGTCGAGACATATTTCAAAAATACAAATTTCCTTGTCAAGACCTTTGCGAACTAAAATTTATTTCTTAAAAAACAAAAAAAAAAATTTTAAAAATACTAATTTTTGTCAATTAAAATGTTCCAAAAAAAAAAAAAAAAGTATGCGCTTTAATTAAAAAAATAAACATTTGATTATTTGAAAATAGTACGTTGGTATTAGAGACAGAATTTATTCGACAGCTTTTTTTTCTATAAATTCAAAGTATTATTAAATAAATTGATTTATGTTAAGTAGGTAAAAAAAAAATGGAGTGTGGATAAAGTCCGGAAAACACTATACATATTTTTCAGAATCAGCTTATATAATAGAGAAAAAACACATAATCTTAATAATATTGCACATATATGGTAGATATATAAAAAAAAAAAGTTCCACCGACACACATAATTAATGTAGGAAAGTTGTCAAATAAATAAATAAATAAAAATAAATAACAAGATAATATTTTGGTATGATTCTTTGTTGTGGATTTCATTTGTGAATTATTTAAGAGTTACTTCTCAATGCTTTGATTTAAGCCCACATCAAGTATATAAGTTTTTAAAGTTCTTAGAATTTCCCTAAAGCGTAAAGCATAATGTTTAATTTTTTTAGGGAATAGAGGTAAAAATTTTGGAAAAGAGCCACATTCTTTATAAAAATCGGAATGTTGGTAGCGAGAAATTTTTCTGAAATAACATATTTGGTATTTTTAAATAAATTTACATCAATAAACAGATTTACGAACACATAGATATATATATATATATGAGTAACAGCTTAAGCTAGTTTGTGAAAAGGTTGCTAAATGTTAAACCAAACAAACATATACGAGTAGATTGTTAAAATGTTCTTACTTGAAATTTTTTTTATTCATTTATGTTTTTTTATGGACAACATTTATAGATTTTTTTTGTTTTGCTTTAAAAGCTTTCGGGTCTGTTAGGCGTCATCAACAGCATGAAAGCAATGCAAGCACAGTTTGAAATGCCATGTAAACAAAATATTTATTTGTTGATTAGATGAAAAGAGTGAGTTGTTATGAGTGTGGGTGGAAGGGTTGTTATGTTTAACAGATTTTCCATACAAACATTTATATAAAAAAAAAGCAAAAAAAAAAAAAAAAAACACAAACATTTTAGATACATAGTAATAAGACACACACACATAGAAACGAACATAGAACACGTAGTAAGTAGAAGGGGTTGAGGTAGGATCGCAAACACTCAACACAACGCAATGACTCTAAAACTTACTTAAAGTTCATGTTGTACAAATTGTTATTGTACTGCAGCAGCTGTTGTTGTTGTAGTTGTTGTTGTTGTTGTTGCTGCAGCTGCATCTGTTGTTGTTGCTGATGATGCTGCTGCTGCTGGTGTTGTTGTTGCTGTTGTGCCATAACGTGCGCTTATTACAAATATTATTTTAACTGTATTTGCCAGCACCACGCACACCCACACACACAAGGGGGGGGAGAGCAAAACAAAACAACTCAGACGGGGAAGAGAAACAATTTTTTGTTTTGTGCGTGTGTGTGGGAGGGTGGAAGGGGGAAGGGGGCAAACCGAAAGCTCTTTTTCTTTCTCTCTCTCTCTCTCTCACTGTCTTAAGCTTTGACAGATTTCGTTATTGTTGTGATTTTGCTTCTGTGATAACAGCAGAGTCTTCGCGACGCCTTTTTGTATTGGTTCTTGTTGTTGCTCTCTCGAATTTCGGGCCGCGCTGTATTTGAGTTTCTTGTTGTTGCTGTCCGTGTGTGTGACCGCAACATTTTCGCTGTTATCTGTTGCTGCTATGTGTTTTGCTTTTGTGTTTCTCTTTCTCCTTCCTTCGATTTTAGTCTCTGGCCATTTTTTGACAGTTTTGGAAGCACTAAGCAAGTCTTTTTCAGCTTAGTTCGTTGTTGATTTTATTGCCGTTTGCGTTTTAATTACAAAATACTAAGAACATTTGCGATATATATTTTTTTTGATTTTTTTTTTGTTTTGTTTGTTGTTTGTTGCTAACAGCCTTTGATAGTTTAAATGCTTTCATTTGTTGTTGTTGTTGTTGTTGCTGTTAGTTTTTCTTTTATTATTTGTGAGTCTTTTTAAAGCTTGTGTGTTGGTGTTTGTGTGTAAGTGGTGTAAATGTGTGTAAGTTGTGTAACAAATTTAAAGTTGCAGTACCTGTAAAGAAAAGAAGAAGAAAGAAAAATAAATTTACATACACATTATTTTTTATAATTTAAAAGTACATAATTGCATACAATTCAAAGTTCTCTTAAACCTAATCAGACTTTTATTTCTCCATCTGTTTGTGTGTGTATGCATATATACAAGCAATTCTTATTATAGGAGAAATGCGGCTGATTTATAAAAATCAATTATGTGTATTTCCAAAGTGAAATATTTAAACGGGGTGCGAGCACAATCGACTTAGATCTGCAAATCTGCAAATCAGCAGTTAAAATTTTTTTAAAACAAATTCACAAAGCTGACACTGAAAAGAGAAATTATTCTAGATTTAGATTAAATGGCCGCACATTAAAGCTTCACAAAACCGCAATAAGAGAAGTGAAAACCGGAAAGAGTGGGTCCCCAGAAAAACAACAATAAATAATAAGGCAGTAAAAGAATCAAGTAGATGGCTTTATTGGAGAGAGAGGTCGTCTAGGAAATACCCTAACTATTAATTTCAAAGGTCAAAACCAAGATAAATTTTAATCTACAATATCTACCGTATTCGCTAGCCGATCTTTATACAGTTTTCACGGCTATAAAATTAAATTAAAAATTTGTAAAATTAAATATTTTCGTCTATCGGTAATTTAGACCATTTATAAGCAGAAGCTGGAAGTCTTTAGTCGAAGATGATACTTCCCTAAATTTTATAATTTTCTCCAAATGACTCTATATCGTTTAATCGTATGTTATCCATATATACATATATTATCTCAAAATGAATTAATATGTAATTCTAGTATAATTTTTTACATTTTTTTTTTAAAATCTTTTTCATATTTTGGTACGCAGCCTGTATTAAAACTAAATAAGATTAACAAAAAACAAAAACTTGGAAGATGACGATTACCAAAACTATAATAAATTTCATAGGGCCTTCTGACCCTGATGTAACATATGTATGTAACATTTGCACAAAACTATTCTACACATTCTAAATAGTTTAGGTGGAAAATGCAGGGCATAAAATAAACTTGACAAAGTTTTTGCCTGTTTCTGTTTCTGTTTCTGGCTTGTGTTTATTCATTTTTCTTGTGTGCAATGTTTGTTTTGGGGGTTCAGCAGTTAAACCGACAGAGAAATAAAATAATTAAATGTTCGTCCAAGTTGGATTCTGTTTTTGGCTCTTCAGTTGAGATGCTAACAAAATTTATATGGCAAATAAATTTTAACAGCAGCAAAAAGCATAAGAGCCAAACCTTTCCAAACACACAACAGATTTGTGGCTGTATCACTCGCTCTTTACTTTTCCTCTCTCTCTCTCTCTATCTCTCTTCCTTTGTATATTGGAAGGACCCTTTAATTTAACAAGTTAAAAGTTATTTTTTGATTTAATGAAATAGTTAAGCATACTTATATGAAAAAAAGAAAAGGAAGAAGAGTTTCTTGCCCCAAAATAAGGAGTCTTAAGTCTTCAGTTTTAGTTAACAGTTAATATCAGATATATTTGAAAAAATTTTGTGTGTTTCAACTTAATGCCCGTCTCCTTTCTCCTACACTTGTCTATTTATTTATTTATTTTGGCTTGTTCTCTTTAATGGGAAAATGGGGAGAGGAGGAAAGGAAGGCTGTTTAGCAAATATGATGAGGACAAAGGCGATTTTCCTCGCCCGCCCCTCACCCGCTCTTACATCAACAGGAACATGCGGCATGGCAAGCCTTTACTTGCAACCGACTGGGGCATATGTTATGAGTTTTATGCAAATATGTTACAGCTGAGACTCTTTTTCTTACTTCCCCTCTCGTTTTATTTTCCCAGGCTTGCACAATCGTGTCGACAATAGACACATATGAAAAAAAGCTTGAAGAAAACTCGCAAAGTTAAAGTCTATATTCGGTGTTTGCTATTCTATTAACATTTAAATCAGCTTTCTTTGACTATATCGAATCGGCAGTTGATGCTGATCAGGAATATATATGGGGTTGAAACGATTTCAGGATTTTTCTCTTTGGCTCAGAGTATGAATGATTTAACAACTTGCACAAACATTAAATTACGCATGAGAATCCTTTTCACAAAAGCAGGCATACAAAATTCAATTCAATTCAATTCAGGGAGTAGCATAGAAGACGAGAGAGAGAGAGAGAGAGAGAGAGAGAGAGAGAGAGAGAGAGAGGGACGCACACAGGACATGGAGGAGGCAAGAACACATGCGACTAATTTCATATTCATATGCATATTTAGACTAACTACCGAGCCGTAAGCAGCAGAGCGAGCAAGTGAAAAGCGACTTTAAATCAGGACGCAGCGCATACACTCATGAACACAAAAATAGGTACGAACACAAAAAAAAACATAGATTGAAAATTTATAGAAAATGTAGAGTATGCGGAATTTTATACATAATACTTTAGGACATATTTTTTAGATAGTGATATGTATCGAAGCACTTTCAGGGATGTAGCCCGCCAGTTCCAAAACTCCACTAGTTCTCAACTAGCTATTTTGCAACTAGTTCTAGAACTGTTTCTAAGTAATGCGACACGGAGTCACTTGTAAAACGTTTTTTCTAAACAACGAATGCGAAGTAAGCTATGCTAAGGTCCGCTTTATCGAGATAGCTCAGGTTCAAATCACGGTAAGTGTAAAAAAAAGGTATAATGGTTTTTTCTCTAATTTCTTAAGTTCTAGACAGCATGGGAACATTACACAAAGTCTTGGATTATGAACCATAATACTACTCAATTGAATACTACTCAATTTCAATACTGTCTATTTTTTACTCAAAGTAGTCAGTTGGCAACTAGTTCTAGTTTTGGCCCAATAGAACTAGTTCAGAACTAGTATAAGCAGAACTAGTTGCGCTCGTAGGATATCCCCATTTAAAAGTAAACAGTTATTAGCATTGAAAAGCAATCGAGCGAGAACTAGTTATTTCCACTTTGCAACTAGTTCTAGACTAGTTCTGAACTAGTTGCCAATACTGGCGGGAAGTAGATGAAAGTTCTATACAAGTTATATTTACTCTGTGTGTTGACCGTGAGAGAATGGCTTAGATGGCTTAGATTATTATAACGATGCAAGTTTTCTTTTAGCATTAAATTGGGAATACTTTAAGCTCAGCGGCAAGAGAGACTTCGTAACAACACTTTGCAACACTGCTCTCGTAACCTTTGAGGCAACGCTTGTTCGGCAGTGCATAAACAAAAGAGCCGAAGCAAGTTAGGGTATGAATGGGCGGTGTGATTGGTTGGGTGGTTTTTCTGAACAAGCTGCCACTTTTGCTGTGTAGTTTCAGTCTCTTCTTCCTGTTCGCTTGTCTCTATGTCTTTATGGGTACGTGGGACAGGATTTATTATCAAAAGGGCGCCATTGCCAGTCGACGATAGCCACAGTTTCAAGCCAAGTTGTTTTCTGCTTCCCTCCTCCTTCCCCTCTTGTTCGGTCTGTCTGTCTGTCTGTTCGTCTGTGTGCGCAAAGAGTCAACAAATTTTATGACACTCATTAAACTTTCTTTCAGCAAAGTGCGCCAGAGTCCCGACTCCAATTGCCACCTTAGAGGCGAGGTTAATTTATCTCCTTAAAAGTGCTACCCAATCTCTTTCTTTGCTTATTTTTTTTTCTTTATTCGCCATCGAATTTATCTAATTAATTTGTATGTTATACCAATGAGCTAGCTGTGTGTGTTACTTTTTGCTGAGACAATTTCATCATTAAATTTTTCCCTTTTTTTTTGCTTTTAGATACAAAATAATTTGTTTATTACCATATTATTTGTGGATGGTGAAAAATTTAATGTTTAATATTTTGCAACATTTTTAAACACCACAAAATGTATTATTTACATTTATAAAAGCGAATTTTTGTCAATTTTATGCAAAAGGTAAATAATGTATGTATCTTTAAGATACAAAAACTTCTTCGTAAAAATAGGAGGCTCCGTTTTGATTTTAGACCCATAATTTCTTGGGCAAAACTTCTTAGAATTCATCCTAGTTTACGATTCTAATAACCAATTTGCCGCGAAAAATTTCATTATTAGAATTTTGGGAAAGTCGTTATCTGTCTTCCAAAACATTTTAATGACTCTAGCTCTTAAAATGTGAGTTTCCTAAGCTTCGAATTCTTAACATTTGTACTAACAAAAAGTTAAAGCATATATTTAGAGTATTCAGTAGCTATGATATATGTGATAAGTAATAAGTTGATATCTGAAAGATTTACAACAAACACACTGAAACATTTTTATCAAAGCTAACATATGTTTACAAATATCATAATATTTTAAAAATTGTGAGAAATTTAGTGGTTGCCAGAATATTAACAAAGACAGCTGATTTTTGAGATTATTGATCCAACGAAATTTTTTCACACTGTTGTCCATTTACTTGTGAATTTGATTTTAAGCTTAGAATGATATTTCTGATAGACAGTTACACATATATTTCTAGTGTTTATCGTAAGTCCCTTATCTTGGCATTCTTATCAAAATACCGACAAATCCAGTCAATTCACTTTTAAATAATAGTTGCAAAACGAAAAGGTAAAAAAGAAAAACCAACTTTTTTTATATTTAATTACCAACATAAAAAATAAAATAAAAAAAAAAAAAAAAAAAAAAAAAAAAATAATAAAAAAAAATAAAAAAAAAAAAAAAAAAAAAAAAAAAAAAAAAAAAAAAAAAAAAAAAAAAAAAAAAAAAAAAAAAAAATAAAAAAAAAAAAAAAAAAAAAAAAAAAAAAAAAAAAAATTTTAATACAAAATAGTTGCTCATTGCAGTTGAACTGTCATCAATAAATATATTACTTCTAACATTTCTCATAGCTACCGAATACCCTAATTGTTATTATTATAATAGTATTTTATCATTTTATAACAGTATTATTTGTGTTTCACAAATCCAAGGGTTGGGTGTAGTTGATATCGTGAACTTATTAAAGCATTCATTAAATGTTTATAATTGTGATACAGATACAATATTAAGAGTTGTGACGCTCGGAAGTTTACTGAAGTGTTCGTTGTTTGGTTTTAAGAAAAAAAAAAAAAGACGGCATAAACAAGCAACATAAAAATTCCATTAACAAAATTGCATACAATTATTCTGCAATACATTTTTTTCTCTCATTTTTCACTGTACTTC
The DNA here is from genome assembly GCA_018152825.1 of Scaptomyza hsui. NCBI lineage: Eukaryota > Metazoa > Arthropoda > Insecta > Diptera > Drosophilidae > Scaptomyza > Scaptomyza hsui. The sequence continues at coordinate 175,056 of JAECXO010000025.1, forward strand.
TATTATACTTTTTCTTTGTGGCACTGTTGTTGCCTCTTTTAGCAGAGTAGCGGCCTTCGAGAGCTGGCCTAAAACACATGGCTGAAAGGCTAACGGCCAACTGCCAACTGCCCTTAAATTGCCCCACCTAAATTCATGCTTATGTATACTAACTGAACTGGGCCACCATCGCGACGGTCGGCAACTAAAAGAGGCCACGCTTTTGGTGTCCTTACTCCCACCATTCGTCCTGTCTACGACGACTCCCAACTGCGGTTAACCGTCATCAGTGGTGATGGGGCAAGAGAAGATGCTGCAGCAGTCGGAAAGTCTGATAATTATATAATAAATACCTAGACAAGTTTCAAATTGTATTTGAATTTATTAAAATATTCCTAGTGCTACAAGTTATACGGATAAACTTTACTTTAAGAAACTATAATATTATAAAAAAAATTGAAAATACTACTAAGCAAATCACAAATAAAAAAAGCAAATAATTTAAAACATTTATTCTTGTAAATAAATTTAAAATTTTGTAAATATTTGATTTTTTTATTTAAGTTTTTAATTTATTGTTAAACAGTGGTAACTGATTCCAAAGTCGGACTGCCATGATAAAGTAGTTGATTGCAAAACAATTGTCCAAGAAAGATACACACAATTTATCAGATAAGTCACTTGTGAATTAAAACCTTACAATGTCATACAAAATAACCTCAAACAAAATATTTTTGGATACTCGAATTTTCTCTGTTACTAAGTAAAATTTGCATTCTTACTTATGTAGATGTGTCACTTTTTGCAGGACAATACACAGCCGAAAACTGTTCTAAGCAAAATCGTGACATAGTAAATTTGTTTGAGCAAAAGGAAAGGCAGACGATTCAATTAAGTAAATGAAAACTCTTTATGCATGCAGAACAGCTACTTAAATATGCACTTGACACTCTGTCAGCCAAAGGAAAGGGTGAGAAAGAGACAGCAAGGCGGACATAAAACACTATGCATGTGTGTGTAAAGAATATATGTTTATAGTAAATGTATGCAAGATATTTTGGGCATGTAATATTATTTGACACTTGGTCCCTCAGCTGCCCCAGCATAACTCAATGTCAACTTGGTCAGGGGGACGGACGGGAAAAGGGAAACGAATAGGTTTTTTCGGATGATTTCCGTGCTTAATAAATTATTATCCAACGACCAAACTATTGAAGTTCCTCAAGGTCCAACACTGCACAACATCCTTAAAAGCAGAGGACGACTGACAAAATAACCCTTTAAATGGAAATGGATACCTGGCTGGCGAATTAAGGCATGAAAGTATTATTTAACCCTTAACAGACAAGACAACTGCCAATACTCACATTACTTAAAAGAATCTATCCGAACGTTTTGCAAAATATATAGCAAAATTTTGCTTAACATTACTTTAATATTAGTAAAAATATTTTCGTAATCAATTTTCCTTGTCATATCTATTCAGAATAAAATCTCAGCACCATTGAAAACATATCCAACTATGCCACAACTAACATTCCATGCAAGTGCAAAAACCGATGCACTTCGAGCTGAGTAAAATATTTCAGCCAACTATGCAGACAAACGGGGAAAGGGAATAAACCACAAATGCAATTGGGAAAAATAAGAGGGTATACATGGGTCTCAGCATGTCTACACACACATTATATCAAAAACTATTTTAAAGTTTATGCTATTTAAATCAATTATAAATTAATATAATGTAATATTTTGCTATAACGTTTTTAACGTTGTTAACAAACATCTAAACCATTCTCTAAAGGACGAAAACTAATAAGTTATTTGTTCAAATTCCGCATAACTTTGTTTATTCCCTGTAAAAAGAATAGCGCAGTGTTATTCATGAAACATTCTCTTGTGCAACATCCAACGAAATCGATTTGTAACCTTTTAGCTGAAAAAGCTAAGAAACGGTTTAAATAAAGGCGACTTTGTTTTACAATTGTGTATGTGTTTCACTTGAAAATTGATTAATTCTAGCTATTGTTTACCAATCGAATTGAAACATTTTGAATGCTATATAACAATTATGAATCAGAAGCACGGTTTGTTAGTTAAAAACAGTCGGGAAAAAAGCGTGCTTATTTATACATATATCCGCCACATTTTAAGTGCAACTTTATTCTACTACACAAAATATATCAACAAGCTAAGACAAAGGAAAGCAGAAGAAAATCTCTTTTATTTTTGCAGAATATTATAAACCATCTAAGCCAAGTCTCGTTCTTAAGAGTTTAAAGGAAGTAAGCATTTCAGATTATAGGATATATACCATTTAGCATAACCTTTAATGCTCATTTTCGTACTAAGTTTGACATCCATCCTAAATCACATTTCGCATAACTGCCAATTTAATTGTGTGTGATTCTGGCCTGGCCAACAGGTCGACGTGCTTTTAATTACATTAGCATCATCAGAGCTTATAAAAGACCATTTCCAGTTTGGTTAACAACACAATTTTGTGTGTGTGTGTGTGTGTGTGTGTAGGTGCACAATTTGATTACTCATACGCCTCGTATGCATTGTTTGTCAGTTGACAGTTGTAACAGCCAAATCGATTTAATTTCTTTAAACACGTGCAATTTAAGATAATAATTTCTACACCTGTGTGAATGTATCTGTATTTTTGTACTGGAATCAAGAAGTTCAGACAAATTGCAATTAAATACATGCGCTCTGCGAACTGTCAAACGCTAATAAAAAATGTATACAACCAAATAAAAATACAATAATAGTATCATACACAAAATTACGTATACGCCCACAACCGGCAGCTGAACAATATAGTATAGCTAAACGACCTGAAGAGCCAGAGAGAACAGAAATGGCAAAGAGAGAAGTGAAAAAGTGAGCACATAAATTGGACGTTTGTAGTTGTTTAATCTTCTGCGATTGCTTTGCTCGCTCTATTCGTACCGAGTATATGTGTGTGTGTGTGTGTGTTTGTGTGTTTCTGCTATTTGGAGAGCACCATGTTTAATTTTTCGTCGCACGCTTTTTATTTGCTCAATCTATTGGCATGCGTGAGTACAATTTTTTCTTTTATTGCGTATACGTAAATTGTGTTTGTTTTAGTATTATGTTAACCCTAGACTGGTTCTTGCTTAATAATAATATTTTCAACAGTGTTTAAATCCCACCAAGCGATCATTGAAGAAAATTGGCATAATAATAATTTAACTAATTATTTATCAGCTTCGAAAGTGGCAACAGTTGTAAGCCTAAGGCGTTTGAGTATGAAGGCGTGGCACTTTATTGTGCAAATAATCATAATATGTAATAACAATAAATAACAAATTATGTATAAAAACAGAAAAAAATAAGTCAAGAGCGAGAAATGTTGAGAGTAGAAACATAAATGAGATACGCCTCATTAATTTGAATAGTTGAATAGACTTTATGCGCCCATAACATCCCCCCACTTTATGTATGTACGTATGTGTGTGTGTACATTTATTAGCGCATTAGTATGTGTGAGCATAACTAGCAAGCGCACAAAATATGAAAATCATTTTCCCCCGCAACACACAACACACAGAACTCCCTCTCCCTTACTCCACCATCCTCTTTCCATCTTGCAGAAGCTCACAAAAATCGTCTCGCCAAATGTCTGACTGGCATATTGAGTGAACTGCCAGAGGAGGGAGGGGTGTGTGTGTGTGTGTGTGGGGGGGGGAGGGGCGTGTCAGTGGCATAGGATTGTCTGTCATGGAGCAATGTGGCAGTGGCAATGTGGCAGTGTGGCCGTACGTGCGTGTTTGACACAACTTCCCGTTACAACAATAACTGCACGCAGAAACAACAACTGCCAGAAGGCAAAAGCAACAACAACAACAGCAACAACAGCAACAACAACAACAACAGCAATCAACAGGCAACACAATGAGAATTTCAAATTTGGTGTGTGTACAACAAAATAAAGGCAAGGGAGCAAGTCAACATTAAGAAGGAACAATAATAATAGATAGATAAAAAAAAACGACAAAGTGGCGTTTCTTAAACACAAGATATACAAAGAAAACAAGAGCATTTAAAGGAACTATCTAAAAGGATATATTTTTTTCAGTCAAATTAATATTTTACATAGTATTTAAGGATATTCTTAAACACAAGATACACTAAGAAAACAAGAGCATTTAAAGGAAATATCTAAAAAGATATATTTTTCTGTCAATTTCCGTACTTGTTTAATTTCAAAATAAACCATCACAATCAGTTTTAACAAAGAATTCAAGGATATTTAGGACCAATAGTTTTCAGTTGTTCATAGTTCGAAGAATCTTTTATGCTTTTTCTATAAGATCGTTTAATTAAATGTCAAAATTATTCTTTTCTTACATAAAATAATCTTTACACAAAAGCCCGAGTATTTATTTGAAAACATAAAATCTACTTACTCCCAAAGAGTAAAAAATCTTGTTTACTTGAGAGCCCGGTTAGCAAGCTCAGAAAAACAATTTTATATTTTTGCTGTTCAACTGTGGAATAGTCTTCCCAACGTGTTTAAATCCATAAGAGGAGCACACCAATTTAAACATCCAAATCAAATCTAATAATTCAAATAAATAAATAAAACTAAAATAATAATAAAAATATATTTATACATAGTCTTAACTTATATGTAAGTCATTCAACGTTTAATGTTCAAAGTACTTAATCCAACTGTTCAATGTTAACTATTCATTTTTGTTCTTTATAATTTTATTTATTTTTCTGTTTTCTGATTAGTGCTCTAATTTATAGTAGTAATACTGTAGCACTAAAAATTTGTCTTTAATAAAATTACAAAATTAAAAAAAAAAAAATAAATAAATAGTACAATGCAGCCTAAAATTTATACAACCAACAAAGTCAAATTTATCACACATACAGATGAAACTGAAGCCAAAAGTCGCCACTTGGACTTTTAGCTGTCTGACCCCGCTTCACACCGTTCAACTGAGGGGCAAGCAGAGGGGCAAAACAAAAACAACAACAACAACAACAACAATACAAAAGGCAAGGGCGTGGCCCACACAGACAGTTCAAATTGCAATTCATTCATTGATTGTTGTTGTTGTTGTTGTTGCTGTTCACATACTTAAACAGTTTTGCGCCTGGTTAACTCGCTGCCATACACCGAATAAGCTGTGATGTGCGTGTATACACACGTACGTGTGTACGTGTGTGTGTAGGAGGGGGGCACTTTAGTGTTGGTTAAATACTTTTTACCCTGCCGGCAATGTCGTTGAATGAAATTGTTTTTGTCAAAATTAATGTAGAGAGCAAAACTAAAAGACAGCATCAAACGGGCTAACTGTGTGTGTGTGTGTGTGATTGCAAGTTACATACATACACACATCCATACGTAGATTTGTAGATATGTATGTACGTGAGAGATTTTCATGTGAATTGTGATAATTGCCAGCTTAATCGTGGTTAGTTCCATCTTTAATTCGCTCTCTTTTCATAGGGATTTCTACACGTCAGTCTAGACCAACTAAACATTGGCATCCAAAGACACATATGGACAAAGCACTACACTCAGAAAAAAACGTAGTGCAGATAACAATATTCATGGTAAATTTAACTATTTTAGGGTATAATTACATCTTAAACATGAATATGGTAAACTTGACTAGTGAAAATGTTAAATCAAGAATTACTATGAAATAGTAAAATTAACATTTTTCATAGTTAAATTAAGGTGTTGATGTCTTAATATTAATGCACAAAAATATAAGATTCCAATATTGTTCATATTAAATTTGAATATGGAATTTTTCATTTTAACATCTCGGAACCTTAAAATCAAGTATGGCTGCATGCGTCTACTAGAAATGTTAGAAATATAATTTAAATTATTAAAAATGTTAGAAAGATGATTAGTTAGATTATATCAAAACTCATCGAACACGAAATATGATGGGCAGCGATAGGATTCGAACATTGATTGTTTTGATTTAAGACGAAAAATCTTCGGGGCGGAAACAAAATGAAGAGCTTTAGAATTAAATATAATTTATTATATATAAACGGACATTTTGTTTTAAATGTTAATGTTTGAGAATGTTGAATTAACTATGGTTCAACGTTAAAATGAACATGGAATGTTTTAAGTAAATAACTTCCATTTTAATTTGGCTGATTAACTATGTTTTTAATTGAATCAACATTGTTTTTAGTTATTTTTACTACGTTTCATAGTTAAAACCCGCATAGTAAAATTTACTATTTTCGTAGTGGATTCTCGTTTGATTTGTTCATCATGAAGATCTATCTCAACATTCGGCATAAGAGTATTAGCAGTACCTCCAATTCCAATCTCATTCCGTGCTCCAAGTTTAAAGGTCACAATAAAAAAAAAAAAAAAAAAACTAAATGAAATACTCTGACATTACCTCAAAAAAAAAAAACAAAGAAAGAAAAACAAAAGGACAAATGAGCTGAGGGAGTATGGCTTGAATATCAGAGATCCTGCTCCTGTTCCTGTCCTGTTTCGCCTGGCTTTGACATAAGTTTACGCCCGCCGAGAACGAGCGTTAGAATTATGACGCAAAGCCGCATAAATCTTCTTGACGATAAAAAATTGCAAAGCCAAGAAAAACAACGGAAAAGAAATGACCTTCTGGCATACAGACAGACAGACCGACCGACCGACCGACCGACCGACAGACCGACCAGACCAGGTAGTAGAAGTAACCTTTAGGCCGTTTAGGACTGCGTTTTCCTTCATTGTGTGTGTGCTTTCAACAATTTTCCCTTTTTTGCCTTCCTTTTAATTTTGAGAAGGAAACGGAAAAGAAAGAAATAGGAGTGGTATATCATTCAACTGAGTGATTTACTGCATCGGGTAGTATACAATATCGGGATGGCTGCCATCGATGATTGATGTTGTTTATTGTAGGACACTATAATTGAAAAACTAACATCACAATTCGTGTCGTCACAAAGGACGCAGGATAAAATCATCCAAAATTTACATTTAGTATTTATTTTTAGGAACTTATTCTTTCATTTACAACTAAATACTTGAGCTAATTAAGTTCAAGTTACTTTCCAGAACACAAAAATCGAATTGGGCTGCAAGCCAAAAGTCGACCGAAACATATGGCGACGTATCGAAATGTCTTTGGCATCGATTGCAAGCATCCCTCCTTCCTTCAAAATGGCGGCGAACCAAAATCCGGGCAAAACTATAGCATACTTTGCGGCCGATCACATTGTGCAGTGCTGTGTGAATGTGCATTGAGATGTATGCGTGTGCAGTCAGTTGAAACACAACACACACACACACACACACATGACAAGTGAGTGTGTGAGACAGTCACAACCTGCAGGCAGGCTGGCAGGACACTCAATGTCCATCCTGTTCGTCCTGGCGGCAGCCAACCAACAACAATGCCACAAAGTGCGTGAACTCAACTCTTCCCCTTCTTCCCCCCCTCCTGCTTGGACGTTTAGAGACAAAAGGCCATTCAGTGGGATGCTTGATGGCCGAGAGAAGCAGGCGCAAGTGCCTTCCTGGCCTGAAGGGGTTTTGTGTCAACCCATGAAATTACTTAGACAAGTTGACCAAGCTGTGGATAACAAGCAGAAACAACAACAACAACACACATAACTGTGCGCAATTATCAAATGTCCAACAACAACACCAAAGGGGGAAAAATTGTATGCAATTTACAGTACATGCGGCGTATGCGCAATGCATCAACACTTATACGCAACGTTGATCCCAGCATAGTCCAACAAGAGCAACAAAAATACGCTAAAATCATATGCAGAAATGTGTTAACAATTGTTAGTCAAGTTAACAATTTAAGTCTATAAACTCCATGAATTTCAATTTAATTTAATGTTTATTTTTATATTTCGTCTGCTTTCATTAAATTATGATTCACATTGAAGACAGCAACTATATTTTAGTATATATATTATCTGGGATATCTAGGATATTAATTTAAGCTCTTTAAAGTCAGAAGAGCAGGTCAAGGGGATGCTATCTTCTGGATCTCCGTCGATGCCTGACATTACAGTGGACGCTCGCAAATTAGAACCAGTTGGTTCCTGGGGTAGTTCCAATTTCTGAAAAGTTCTAATTTCTGGACGCATTTTTGAAATGTCGTATAAGGCAAGAAATGGCCTCTTTTCTGCTAAATAAGCTTCGAAGGGAATGTTATTTTAATTAAAACTAATTTGTTTTCAACATTCAAGAAAAATAATATTGTATTCATTCATAATAGAGCAAAAAAAATCTTTAAATGACTTTTATTTAGAATTATTTTTCTTTTATTATTTATAGTTATCATGTTCAGCGTTGTGCAAGGATTTATTTTTTGCCTCTTGGTATGTGTTTGATACGGCATTCAAGATTAACTCCTTTTTCGATTTTATATAACTGATGGCAGATTTTGCCACATTGTAATCTAAGGCTAAAGGTTTGCTGGAACGCCTCCCTCGAGTTGTTTTAATATTTTTGCTTTAGTTTCCAAAGACAAACTGTTTTTCTTACGCTTATTCGACATTTTAAACTAGTTTTCACTTAATTTTCATTCCCGAATATGTGCCTGCTTGTCAAAAGTTTGCATGTGAATGACCGAATATGAGTGCACACAAATAGAATCAGAACACACGCAGTTGGGTGAATCCCCTTTTTTTTATGCAATTCGTTAAAAGGCAAACCACAATAAAAATTCACCAGAATTTCTGGAAAATTCTAATTTCCGAGAGTTCTAATTAGTGAGCGTCCACTGTATTCTCGTTATCGTGATTCTCTAAGATCTCTGTTTAAGATAACTTCCTGGACAGTAACTACCTTAAGATCACTTTGAAGAAAAGCGTTTGGAACATAAAACGATGAACCCATTATGGTAGATCGACTTTTGGATTATATAATATATTAAGACCCTGATGCGATGGCTTCGATTTAGTTCGTTTGAACCTAGGACTAGTAACTGAACCCAGGAGAACATTCTGGTGAAACTATCCAAAGAGCAGCAGTGAAGAGGGTATAATAATAATAATTATTTGATATGTTAACACAAACGTGCTCAATATTTATTTAAATTAAATAGCCTTGCACAGGAATAAAATTTTGTTGTCTGCATATTAACAGCTACAGTTGCTGCTATTGTTGTTGTTGTTATCCCTTCTATATCCCGCTTCCACCCATTCCTGCAAATTTGACTTGGCGCAGTTTAATGCACTCTACATTCCCATTTGCTCTAAACACTCATCCCTGCAGTTTGGGGGACTAGTACGCGACTAATGAATTGTCTATATACTTTTCAACAGTACTAGGACAATGCGATTTACATAATACTAAGCCCCCCTATAATCATAAACAGTATAAGCAGTGCTTAACCAGTAATTAATTAATTTTATTTCAAGGCGTGTTAAATCAAAAGAGTAATAAATGGACATTAGCTGAAATCTATAGTTAAATAAAAATTGATAAGTTTATAATTTAAATTTTAAGGTAAGCAACACATTGATAAGAATTATTTATTTTCTTCATATCATCAATTATTTACAAAAGTAGAGTCTTCGTTCTGCTTATCTTTTTGTATTTAAAATTTTCTTATCGGTTTAAGAGCAGCATAGTTATATTTACTCACTTCTAATGAAATTGAAATAATTCCAATCAGTCAAAGATTTAATCTTTTAGCACTCACCTGTAAATAGAGAAGATAGAGAGAGCATATAAATATTTGTTGAGATGCGAAAGAAAGGGAAAGAGTATATAATTATCAGAATAAAAATTCCACATACATATTTGTGCACCGAATAAATAAGAAAAACTTAATTAAGTCAACTGGGCGACAACAATAGACAACGAGGCAGGGGCAGGGGCAGGGACAGCACTTTACTTAAAAAATGTAAGCCAATAAGTAGAACAAGAGCACAAAGCGAAAACAAACCAGAGAGAACAAACTCACAAGAGAGCGAAAGAGTAAGAGTAAGAGCAAACAGTCAGACGGCTAACGGAAGCCAATGAACAGCAACAACAACAAGAGAGAGTGCAAGCAAAAGGCAAACAACAACAAAGTATTTAATATTAGTGTTGGTGTTGTGTTAGTAAGCAATGCAGCAGCAGCAGCAGCAGCAGCAAAGCAGAAGAAATAGAAGAAAAAGAAGCATACAAAAACAATGCTTTTGGCGCTGCGCGAGCGTGTGTGTGAGTGGGAGTGGGATGGCGCTAGCGGACTAAGTATATTGCTTTGTTGCTGCTATGTTTTGTATATTGACTGTCGAATAAGTTTGTGCGTTGATTACGTATACGACGCTTGTGACGTGCGATAAGTGTCGATCGCTTCCAGACAAAGGGCGCTCTGTGGGTGGAGTGAGACGCATGTATTGATAAAATACCGGTTTACAGTCAACAGTGAGAAATTAGCATTATTCTTTTGTATTTCAATTAAATTATAGCATCGTGTTCATTGGTGCTATTATAATGCACCAATTTTCCCACAATCGCGCACTAACCTAACCAATTAGCGTAGTTTTGTTTAAGCCGTTTAAATGCCCGCAAGCAACAAAAAAAAACCATGGAAAATGTGCGGTTTTTTTTTTGTTTCCTAAAAATGTCCATGCAATGTGGCAATTGAGGCGAGAAGCGACGGCATTTTGTGCAACACGTAGCAAACAAGGCAAGGGGGGGGAACGCAACACTGGACACATGTCACATTCTACAACAACATCTGCGATGATGCCACACCCACACCCACCGCCACCCCCACCCCATCCCCCTCTCACAGCAACACAAAAATGCGTGGACATGCCTCTCGTTGCTTCAGGCTAAAAAAACACACACACACACAGGCACACTGAAGGACACTGGCATTTAGCTGGTCAGTGATTAAAGCGCTTCCACAATTGTTGCCACGCCCCTCATTGTTGACCACAACAAGGCCGAAGACCGCTTTCCAGCTTTATGCAATTCTTTTCTCTTTTTGTTTTTATACCATGTCTGAGTAATTGTCGTCCAAATGAGTTAATTTTTTTAATTATTGCAATGCATTCACTTAAAACAATTAAATCAATTATCATATCGATTACGTTTAATCGCCAAACGGTTGTAATTTAAATAGAGTCAGAAATTGACATTCTTTTTTGGTGATTTTCGTATAATATCGTCACCTACACTGAGCAAAATGCGGGCACAATGTGAGAAGAGCAAAATGATAAACCGGAAGAAAGAAGCGACGACAAAGAGCACAACACGTAATTAATTAAACGAATTGAATGACAATGTTAGGGTATATTAGCATCATCATTAGTCATGTCCGTTGGTCCATCAGAATTGGAATATAAACCATAGGTACTATTAATAAATCTCCATTCTTTCTTATGAATTTTTATTTTATTATTCATAAGTAAAATCATTTATTCGTAACTTTTTTTTATAGCTCCAACTATTTTAAATAGGGTATCTCCCAGTCGAGCTCTTGCTATTTATTTTTTACTTGTTTTGACTTTGCTTTATATAGACATATTAGGTGTGTGTGTGTGTGCGTATGTGTATTTAGCGTATTCGTTTCATTAAAATTGCATTGCTTTTATTTGTTTGGTTTTTGCCTGATGTCTTTTTTGTACTTTATTTAAATGCATTTGAATTCTATTTGAGCTGACGCCTGACTGCATTTTAATTAGCAACACAGCAAAATCGTAAATGTATGTTCCTCTTTTGTTGTTGTTGTTGTTGTTGCTAATACACTAAATATAAAATAATTTATCATGAGCCCTTTGTAAAGAGACCGGCGGCATGTGAGTAATGCACACTAGGGTGGGTCATATTTTTTTTTAGCGGCAAAGCGGTTATCAGAATCGTAAACTATGATGAATTCTAAGAAGTTTTGCGCAAGAAATTATGGGTCTAAAATCAAAACGGAGCCTCCCATTTTTACGAAGAAGTTTTTGTATCTTAAAGATACATACATTATTTAACTTTTTCATAAAATTGACGAAAATTCGCTTTTATAAATGTAAATAAAAAAATTTTGTAGTGTTTAAAAATATTGCAAAACATTAAACTTTAATTTTCTTCACCATCCGCCAATAATATGGTAATTCAAAAATTATTTTGCACCTAAAAGCAAAAAAAAAGTGAAAATTGAATAAATATTTCATTTTACAATTACTTATTTTTAAGGTTTTGTTTGCTGTCGACTTTTGACCGTGACTGCCATAACAGTATCGCGATTTTTTCAATAGTGCGACGTGAAACGCTAATCAATAATTGCACAAATCTCTAGGTTCTTTGAATATGTAGAAGAATTTGTGGATCCGGAAAAGGTGGATAATCAAAACTTATGTATGTTAATAAATGGTCAAGCGGTATTCGGTCGTTATCTAAGTTTATCATATCGACATAGTCAGTGCAGTTAAGATTAATGGTAGGCTTTTTGTTTTGCAATATTTTTAAACACCACAATATTTTGTATTTACATTTTTTTGTTCACTCCATACAAATGACCCACCCTAATGCACACGCTATATAAGCGTGGATCCATTTATATGGTATACTCTACAGTCATACAGACAGGTGTGCAAACGAATGAGGTGTGAATAGAGGTATGAGTGCACTAATGTTTACCGAATGCACTCGAAATTAATGAATAATGTTATGGAGGGGGACGGAAATGGCGAGAACGACTTGATCCGATGTAAAATGCTGATCAAGAATATATATACTTTTATCCATTTTATAGGTTCACGTTAAAGGGGTTAAAATATTCGTCACTTTATGAAGTTAAGAATATGTTGTTATTAAGTATACGCATATAATTGTTATTTTTCCCATTAAGTCTATTATTGTAATTTCTTATAACATTGCGTGCTAACAAGGAAATTAAACCAAAATATTTTGTTCTGCTAATAACTCTGTAGTTTGTGTTTAAATTTTTTATCGTTGTTTATTTTTAGCACGATTGTTTGAGTTTTTTATTTGTTGTTGCTGTTTTGTAATGGACTTTGAGTTCCCGTGCTGGATTTTCATTAATACAACTATGCTAATTTGTATACCCTAAAGGCAAGTAATCTTCAAAAGGGTATTATGGTTTTGAGCAAAAGGCAGAAGGAAGCATATTTTTAAAGTATATATACATTATTGGATAGCAACAACAGACAAGTCGATTTAAAACATAGTAATAAATAGTGTTAGGGATATCTACTAGTCGTGCTGTCTCGACATGAGCCTTCTTATTTAATTTAACAGTGTAAAGTTTATTCAAAACAAATTTGCATCAAGTTGGACACATGACGTCAGAGTTCTGATAGACTTTTTAACTAAATACCTTTCAGCTAAACTTACTGATTAAAGGTGGGAAAAATTAATTTTCCATACAAAATCACCGCAGCAGGATTTTTTTTTTTTTTGCTTTGTGATTTCTGGGTATTCAACAAAGTAGCAAAAAAAAAAAATAAACTGCCTATCGATAGTATCGATTTAATACAAATATATATATATTTCGCCGTGTTCTTTGCTTTTCTCGTTTTTATATGGAATATTATATGCTGATAGGGTTCCAAAATACAACTCAAATTCCTGAAAGGATTTTTTTACTATGCTGGATAAGAAACTTAAATATAAACATTATTTTTTTAAATCTTATACATAATAGGATTAAATTCACATACATACATACTTATGTTGGCTAATGGAAGATTCGAAAAAATCGTTTTTTTAATCCTTAATCAAAAAGTGGGAAAAAAAACCGAAAACTTCTGAACTTTGATAACTTTGTTGCACGTTGCGTTGCCAACTTCTTTACCTCCACTTCCCCCTGTGCAAACTCCGTAAATTTGTTTTTGGCCTTCATTTAAATAAACTAGTAATTTCGACAGTGGGAAACAAAAAAGTAAAGGAACCATACAAAAAATAAAGAAAAAAAAACAAAATTAATTTGCAATGCAAATTACTTTTAATAAATTTCTGAACATTTTTTCTAGACATCGGACAAACAGCGTCGTCGTCGGAGCCTGGTTGGGGGCAGCTGTTGCACACTTTTTGTACGTGGCGGGTTGTGGGCTGTGGGTGGTGGGAGGAGGAGGAGGAGGGTGCGAGCAACAGACGGCAACAAATGAAGCATCGTCGCTTCATAAAGTGGCAAATAGCTAGAGATGGAGAGAAAGTGGAAGTGTGCCTTTCCTGGATGGATGGATGGATGGATGCTGCTGGACGGCTGCAATGAGACAACCGATGACAGGGTGGATAATTTATGCAAAAGGGGAAGTGCCACCGGGGGGCGTGTTGCAGCAATGGGGGGGTTGGCTGTGTTTAATGAATCGTGGAGAGACTGCCAAAGTGCATTTAAAGTTTTTAAAGTTCTTTCAAAGTGAAATGATTCAATGATTAATTTTAACTGTGTCGATATCAAAATGGATAGAATGAATGCAAAACTAAAGTAAACAAACAAAATAAATGTTCAACCAATTGAATACACATAAAAATGAAAAGAAATCAAATTCATAGACATCGTATCACGATAGTCCTGCCAGGACACCAAACAAAAAGGCCACACAAACAGACAAGACAGTCACAACAAAAATTCAGTCCAAAAAAATAGAACATTTTTTTTTTTGCTGTTGGCGCAGGTGTTTGGGACATTTAGTTGACGACGACGGCAACGATTCAGACTACGACTATGAATATACCCCGGAGTCATCTCAAGGACATTTTTTATTCAAAAGTTTTAACTTCCCTCTTTCAGTACAAGTTGCTGTTCAATATTTCAAATTTCTGTCTATTATCTTGAAACCTCCAAAATAAACAAAATTCAACTCAGCTTTTTTAAAGCAAGTCACAAAATAATGGAACTCTCTCTGAAAGGGAATTTAAAATGCTAGATTTCATTTTAGTTTGCGTGCCAGGAAATGCAATAAAAGTTTATCACTATCACGCGGATTTTTATAATTTTTTTCCGTTTTCCAACTTCTTTTTTTTTACCAAAAGTTCGAAGAATTTCCTTCATTTGTTTTTTGTTTTTGTGTAATATAATCTGTCGATTGGATAAGTTCAGCGGATCAATTCTGTCCCCGCCCCGTGTGATGAAATTTCCATGTATGAGGTGTATTTTTTGTCCGCAGGACAATTTGCATGTTTCTTTTTTTTTTTTTTTTTTGCATTTTGTTGTTATTGCTAAACATAAATTGTCGTGTTTGCAATAAAATTTTCGATATTTATATTTGTATATGTGTTTGTAATTTAGGTTTTATTGATATCCCCACACCTCCTATTCTATGTCCTTCTCTCTATCTGTCTGTCTGTCTGTTTGTTTGTTTCGATTGGATCCCCAAATATTTCTGACAATTTGTTGATTTTTGCTTGGCACGTGTTTTGCCAACAGTTTAATCCCCCTTATTTTAGCCACGAAATGAAGCCTCTGAGCTGTTACCAAAACTGTTTTGATATTTATTAAAACGTATCTTCTTGCCACGCCCTATTCGCAAATATTGTGCATGCCAATGTACAAATATACATATAGTTTATTTTGTGTTTAATAGAAAAAGAAATTGAATTTTTATATCATGTTTGAAGAACTTAAAGACATTTTTTTGGAGCTAAAATCACAAAAATTGGAAGGTGTATTATTAATAACTAACTTACTAATAATTACTAATTTAATTTTAAGCCAAATTTTACAGTTTTTAGCACCATTTTTGGAAACATAACCGTATCGTTATCGATTAAAAAACGCCATAAATATCGAAATTTGTACGCATTAATTATAGAGAGAATCGAGAATTCTCGACTAGAACCTTCTAAATTGTTGTATTTGTTTTCGCCTTGTTCACAACACTATATTTAACACACACACACACACACACCAACGCAGAGTGTGCTTTTTGTTTTGGTTGCCTTTTTCATTGTGGTTTGCATTTCCGTTGCGCTTATCATGAAATGCAGCGGTAAATTCCATCACATTCACCACAATGGAATTTAGAAAGGACGAAACGCGAGAGGAGCTCAACTCGAAAGAGCTCAACTAGCAGATACCCTAAGCCTTACAATTAGCAAGTACATTTATTGGTTATTCTATATCTTCGGGGTTTCCTAGACGTTATTAATTGCAGTTTTTAAAGCAGCTTTCAATAAAAAAAAGTTTGTTGTTATCAGAAACGGTAACGGTTGCAAGAAACTTAATGAATGGGTCGAAGATGCGTCAAAACCATTATACCCGCTCTACACATTTAATGGGTATATCAAAACATTGATAAAGGGATGACACACAAAGCGCCAAATACCGCGGTCTCAGTCTCAGCGGCAGCGCAAAAGCTTATTCGCATCAGCTAATAGGGGAAACACAAGAAGAGGCAACACGGGAAGAGGGGAAGAGGAGAAAAAGAGAAAGATCCAGGTGCAGAAAAAGAGTGTTACCTATTATATGTATGTACATATGTGTGTAAGTAACGGACAGAGACTTGACTCATTAAATTATTTACATATACATATACATATTCGGATATTTTAGCAACTAACAACTTAAGTGTTTGGTAAGTTTTCTTATTTTTATAGCTTAGTACATTTATTGATTTAATAAATAGCTTTTAGTGAGAAAAAAAAACAAAAAAAAACTATGCAGCGTTTATTCATTGTTTGTATATCGATTTTGCAAAGAGTATGCAAATGGTTAAGAAAACACAATTATAAACCTATGGGGCCTTAGGACAATAGACCCATTTTATAAACCTATGGGGCCTTAGGACAATAGACCCATTTTAGAAATAAAATTTAAGTTGGTCTAATCTAATATTACGCATCGGTAACTATAAAAGCTGTTGTTTCTGTTACAAGATGGTGGGGAGACAAATATACATATATTATCCGGTTCGAACGACCGATTTGTTGTTATTCATATATTCTGTTTGTCCGTATCCAAACTCCAAGATATACGATTTTTACTTATAAATAAAAATCTGCATCTCGGTTTATTACGCACTAATATTCTTTTTTTTAAAGATTTATGATTGATGATTTTGTGATAGTATTCATTTTCGAGATCTAAATTAGAAGAGAACGTTTCTTAGACTATCGATGATCGTGTTGAAATTAACATCGATACTATCACTTCAATACATGTGATCATAGATTGCAAGTTATAATGAACAAACTTCAATTTATATATTAATCTTTATCAACAAAAGCTAGACACTTTAGATTACGAGAACCCTTTCGCTTTTCGCACAAATTATCGATAACAACGTAATCTTAAACTTGGAAAATGAGGAACTTGTTTTAGCAACAATAGAGAAAACAATAAAAATCGATTCAGAAACAAGTAAGTAGAGTTAAGGATATCTTTTGGGCTTCCTCGACAAGAGCTTTCGTTATTATTGCATCTTTTACTCGGGTTAAGTATGTTGCATATAATTGGATTCTATTTAGTTTCTTCACATCTTGTTCTTGCTCTTTGTAGTTGCAAATAGTTGAAGGAAGCCAACAGCAGGGATTCTTCAATTCCCGTTCTATTCTCCCTTATGTATTCCCCTATGTCGGTCGTTCATCCAACAACCTAAATAGTCTTTTTTTTTGTCCTATCCTAATGGAGTGTCAGAACCATACGTCCAACAACACACAGACAACCCAAGGACTGACTGACTCAAATGTGAAAACGTCTAGTCAAGAAACAACAACAACAACAACAACAGCAGCAAATGAAAGGCAACCAACCGAGTTGGTGACACACAAAGTGTGTGGTAAGGGGTAAGGTGAGGGGTAACTGTCGTTCAGAAAGCAACTTTAGGCAGGCTGCACTGTGGTTAGTAAGTAAGTTTTTCTTTAGGAATTTACACGATTTTGTTTATGAAATTTCATCGATATCTCAACTTGCAATGTGGGCGATATCTTTTCAATCCTCAACCGATTATTTTACTTTTTATTTGAGTTTTTTTTTTTTTTTTTGATTTGATTTATTTCTTGATTATTCCTAGTGCTACAAGTACTAAGTACTTATAAATTAGTGCATTAGTCACAGTTTAAATTTGTATATTAAACATACAAAATATTATTATTATGATTAACAAATTGACTATATTACTAATAGTATACTAAACATTAAAATATAAATTCAAAAACAAAATTGTATCCATTACCCTTATTACCCCTTATCATTGTTATTAGTATTACTATCATAAATTATGTTGCTGTAAGTATGATTTTAACTAAGATCAAAGAATTGCTGATTCCAAAGTCGAGCAGCCCATACAAAAAAGTGCCAATCGGAGGATGCAAGCTTAGTTCTAGGACGAACAATAAGTTTAATAAGTTTAATTTTCTATTTGTAGTTTTTTTTTTAGTTCTTGGACTCTACGTGACCGCAAATAAATACATAGATAAAGAACTCACGTGCTAAATGCAACGAGCCAAATAAATGTTATACAAGCCAAATGGTAAGAGGGTTGAAGGAGGGAAGGAGGGGGGAAGGAACGGGGGGAATAGAAGGAACAAACTCATATTTCAACTATAATCTTATCAGCTTTTCGATGTTGAATTATAACCCAAAACGACGACGACGCACATTGGGATAAAACATGCAAAACAATTTATATAACACAGTCAAAGAGAGAGAGAGAGAGAGAGAGAGAGATCGAGAGAGAGGGGGGGTGAAAAGGGAACGGATAAATGCCGGCATTTGCATCATTAATCCTTTTTCAGCTCTCTCTCTCTCTCATGTTTCCTCGTGCTGGTCTTTTATTCTTTTAGTTTGTGATTTCTTTATTTTTCCACTGTGTCAAATATCTATGCTATATATATACAGAGTTTACACATACATACATAAACAGTGTATCGGTGGGAAAAAAAATTTGTTTTATTGCCAGAAGCGGATAGGTTAAAAGTGAACTTCTACCCTCCCTTCCTTTCCATTTATGCAAACAAGTTCTCTTATCTGGTCCTGAGTATCCTTACCTTAAACAAATATATAAGGAGAAATATAAGGGTACAAAATAAAATTGTCTAATACTAACTCCTTTTTGTTTATTTAATTATTTTTTTTTTATAAAAAACAAAAAAAAATAAGCCACCCAAAAAAAAAAAAAAAAAAAAAAAATTGATTTAATAAAGTTATTATAAAAACGGCCTTTAATCTAAAAATATTACAACTTAAATTAAACTTATATGCCAACTTCTAAAACAGAATTTTAAATACATTTTTTGTATTTCCAAATATTTAATTGCTTTTGTTGTGCCTTTTTCTGTTTACTTTCTGCAATTAAAGCCAAAACTTGTTAATAATTTTAACCCTTGTTTATAAATAACAATAATAATTACATCTTATACAATATTTAATATATAGATATTTGTGTTGAACTGTGCTTTTGTTTTGCTTTTCTCTCTCTCTCTTTTGTATACTATCTCCCCCTCTCTCTCTCTCTTTCTCTTGTTGTGCTGCTAGTTGTTCCCTTACCGCATTTGAAAATAAATTTGCATACAGCTGCGACGACGACGACGACGACGACGACGACGGAGGAGGAGGAAGAGGAAGAGGAGGCGGCAAGCCAACAATTGTTGCGGCAATGTCCTGTGCCAACAGCTATGTTATATGTTGCCTCCTCCCCCCCCCTTTATCTACAACACCCCCACCCAATTCAGAAAGAAACAACAGTGGGCTAAATTCTATCCACCCCTCCCTCCAACCCTTGCTCTTCCCGCCTCTCTTTACTACTATACTTTCAATTCCATTCGCCAGTTGCTTCCAAATTTACGACCAAAAGCATTTTCAAGAGTTTTATGCGCGTTGAGTGCCAGCAGCAGCAGCATATGCTCTGCAGGAGGGAGAGGGGGTGCAAGGGGGATGCGGCTGGTGCAGGACTAAAATTCAAGTTGGCCAAAAAAAAAAATAAAATATAAGCTTCCACACACACACACACACACACACACACACACACAACAAGATATATATATGTACATTTAGCCGTTGGGGTTTTTTTTGCCTGGTTTCGTTTCTGGTTTTAGGCCCGAAAAAAAACTCGTCGCGTTTCATGACTTTTTTATGATCCCCCCCCTCCTCTACCCTCCCCTGCATCATTTATTTTGATTTGGTTTTTCATTTAACTATGTTGTTAAATACAATGTATCTTAAGTGTGAATGATAATTTAATAAGTTTTACATACAATTTTATATAGAACTGAAGTTAAAGCATCCAAAATATTTTTTTAGAAGGTTCTGTATAAATTCATTTTTATAATTAACCGGCTTAAGGATCATTTACAAATTTTCTTTTTCTTTTCTCAAAAAAACTTTTTCGGCCATTTATTTTTATTTTTGACCCGTTCTAATTTACTTCTAAAAACATTTTCGCTTTCATGTTGTATTTTTCTTGTTTTTAAAGTGCATTTCAAGCGTCAGTCGTCAGGAAGTAGAGAATTTTCCGGTTTTAGTGATGCCAGGAAATCATTTCTATTTTCTAGGATAGAAAGAGTGCAAGAGAGAGACAGAGAGAGAGAGAGAGAGAGAGAGGGGTTTCTCGTTTCCTCTCTCATGGAAATGAAAAAGCATCTCAAATCTCACCCCTTTTTTTTTGTTTGCTTGCAATTGGGTTGATGGACGCGTAATTTTCGTTTCTGTGGAGCCAAATGAAAAATGGGAGCATTTATTGAACTTTCGCTGCGAATTGGTTTTAAGCCGCCAATAGGGTGGGCTGAGGGGGGGTAGTCCCCTCCACAGTACTTGAAAAGTAGGCCGTTTATTTTGCTGAATGAGTTTTCCACTTCAATATATATAGTATGTGCATATATTGCAACTGTAATGAATCGAGACGAACGAATATGTGTCTAAAATGGACTGCAATGATTGCTAAGTAAATAAAATGATTAACAAGATTGTCTTTATACAAAGGTATGGTATTTTATAAGAGAGATTACAAAAAAAATGAGGTTGCAATTAATTGTAAGACTTCCACAGAAGGACATTAAGAATAGTTCAAACACAATTTTATTCTTATATTTATTTCTTTTGTATGCTTTACGTACAGCTCAAAAACTCAAACAAAATTATTTATATCTGTGCATAATTTCATAACGAGCATTAAACTAACACAACGATAGAAGAGAGAAGGATTTTTTTTTAGTAAGGGGGGACGACATATGTTTGTATGCTCCTGTTGGCATTTAAAAATGCGTTCGCTTTTTTTTTCACTTTGTGTTTGAAGCAAATTGCGCATACGCCACGATGCACGCCGCAAATGCGGGCCAAAGAACGTTGAGAGAACTAAGCCCCGTTAGATGTTTTTCTGACTGTGTGTGTGTGTGTGTATTAATGTGTGTCAAAATGGGGCGTGGCAAATGCTCATAATTATGATTATATGAGCTGTGATTACAACCTGTAGTATTTGCTGCCGCCAACTTACCCCCAAGGGGCAAACTGGAGAAAGAGAGATGATTAACTGACTTTTATGATGAGAAAGTTAAATGAATGTGTGTGTGTAACTGTTTTTCAGTTGCTTGGTTTAATTGACGATTAATTGTTTGTTTGGCCTTTGGCGCATTTTTTCTCAAATTTACCTTTACTGCATTTAAAGGGCAATGAATACTGAAAGTAAACAGTGCGAATATTATCTGAAGTTATGTTTGAAAATGTCATTCACTTATTTAAAAACAATTATATTTAAAGGTCAAACTAATAAGCGAATATAATAGCCATTAGCTTAATAATTATAAAGCTTTTTATCAATTCATACTATAATACCCCGATTCCACTAGTCGAAGTCGGTAATGCAGGTCGTTCCACTATCAATCCAATTGAAACAGCATATAATTTTAACAGAAATCCGATTAAAAAGCCGCTGACAGCTGTTTGATTTTCTGTTATACTCAATTTGGCACTTTTGGGTTTTTTTGCTAACAGTGCTGTTAAGCTCCTCTGTTAACGATAAATTAGCATCTTTGTAAAAGCCAAAGTCTGTAAATAACTTTTAACTAGGAGATGTCGATTCCAACTAATCTATTTCAAATAGATGCTGCATTATCGAGTTCCAATAACATCCGTGCATCCGGCTCTAGTGGAATCGGGGTATAAGTCGATCATTCGATTAAATGCACTCAACGAAAATGTTAAGTTGTTCAATTAATTTTGATTTAATCAAATATATAAGCGAACAAATCGACTAGAACGTTTACATCATACCTTTTAAATAATGATTATTAATTGTTGTCATTATTAATTAGATTATTTCTGTTTAAAAGTTGAATTAATGATTAAATTGCGGCTATTTTCTGTTTCACAATAATCATTTTAATATTTTCCATTATTTTCGATTATTTTTAATAATTAATGGTAATTTTACATTATTTTTGATTATTTGTAATCGTAATCATTAAATAAACATACAATTTTCATCAGCGATCTATATAATCACTACGACTATTTTCCAAATATAATTTAATTGATTAGTAATTCTAATGGAAACAGGTATGGTTTCTATTAAATACATATTTAAACGTTAGGTCCTAAAGTTTCGAATGTGTCTTCTTTAACGCTGTCTAAATCTGTATTCAAAATTATTATAATTATGTAAAAAAAAACAAAATTAATAATGACTTTAAAAAAACTTCTTTATTTGTATTTTTAAATAGATTCTGTTCCTACTTTACTTTCATCTATGTATCTATCAACTCAACTTCTTTACTATTTCCTTCTGTACTAATTATTTCGTCAGCCATATTCTGTACTTCATCTACGTTATTTGTAGCCGTAGCTTTCTTCTTTTTACATATGTATTTTCAGTAGTTCTCTGTGTGTAGTTGGAACAAAAAGCATTTCTCCAACCTGGCGACATTTGAACTATCAAAGTTGTATGTCAGACTGTTTATAAACTAACACTGAACTAAAATCCAACTTAACCAAACTGAAGCAGAGCGAAGCAGCTCAAGCAACAATATGTTGCTCTACCCCTCTCTCTCTCTCTCTCTACGTTCTTCTCCTTTTCTCTATGTCGTTTACTTGTGTTGTTTTTATTTTCCCCCAACTCCTTACCTGTGTCTAAAAATAAAATGGGGACCAACAATGGTATAGAAACAAATAGTTTAAGGTATTAATTATAAATTATTTTTTTTGCCAATAATTTTAATATATAATAACTAAACTGAAGATTAACAAAAATGTTTATTTGTGTTTATTAGCATACTTAAAAGTGAATTTGTCGAAAATGGCCTTAAAGTGACAAAAAACAAATGTTTAAACTTCTTACATTACAGATCATTGATTTAATAACACAAAAACTGTTAAAAAATCTTAAAAAAAAAAAAATAATAATAATTTTTGTATCTATGTTTCTTCTTTAATAAGAATTAACAATAAATGTTTTCGGCACAAATAAAATATAGTTTAAATAAATTTCATCTTTTAAATTTTTTCAAATTGTTCCACTGTAAATGCCCAACAACAAACTTTGTTGTCATCGTCTGTATGTCTGTCGGTCTGTCTCTCTGTCTGTGCTCACCTTCAATTGGACTCAAGTATAGTTGGGAGAATGCAAGGCCCTGCAGCAGTTGCTCTTCACTTTCCCCCCCTATGCTATGCTATGCTTATGCGCCCCCTGCCCCACTGGGCGCAAACTCTCTCGAAACTTTGTCTTTGGCTTTTGAGAGCTTGTGAAGGTTTCCCGTTATTCGTTTTTATGTTTTTGTGTAATTGACATTTCAATTGATTTAAGTTGACATTAAACGACACACATTAAATGCAGCTGTAGTAAAACTCCGAATACAAGTTTCTCCATTTCAACTACATATATTAAGCGCATAAAGTTATTATTGGTAAGTAATATGCCCTTTGATGTTATTTGAGAGTTGACTTTATTGCCAAAGTGTTGAGTTTATCAATAAAAAACATTCAACGAAAATGGCACGCAAAAAAGTTGAAAAATTTTGAAGTTTAAATTTCTCAGGCTAAAAAAAACTTTAACTTTACTCCATGAAATAAAAACCATAATTCCAGCATGGAATTTTTATTCTATATCATGTCAGCTAAACGTCGGATTAAAGCACAAGTTCAGATGTTAAGGCACAAAAGCCAAATACAAACAATGACATCGAAATGTTAGCCCACATCAATTAGGCCACTTTCAGAATTAGACCGTTCGTGATGGCAAATAATATTTCACACCCCGTCAGGTGAATAAACATCATTAAGATGACCTAGAATAGGAAAGGGGTTTTAAGTATGGGTTTGGGTGGTTTGTGTCTCGGGTTGGAGGTTTTCTAAATGACAATGACACAAATGCTGCTTATGACATGTAAAATGTTTGGCAAACTGTGTCGAAGAGCAGTCAGAGAACTAAAGAGTGAGAGAGAACCATTGTGTGCAATGAAAATAGCTTCGTTCTTAGTTTCATTATTAGGAAATATCACTAAACTCTTTTTAGCAAAAGCACACAACTTCATTCATATCCAACATACACAAAATGTTTATTTTCACTTATTTGCCGTTTGCTACTTTTGATGCTCCACACAAATACAATCAACACAGCAAAGTAGAAACGAAAGAAATAGAAAATAACTGTAAACTGTAAAAGCAGCTGAAAAGAAAGCAGCAGAAGAAGCAACACTTGAGCCAAATAGAGCGAACGCGAGCACAACAACAAATACAAAAACAAAAGCAGCATAGCAACAAAATGGAAAGCAAAACATAAAACAACAACACAATAACAGAGGCAGTGAAGTTTTGTGTCTGCTTCTGCAAACAGGGTGTTGGACAAAGGGGGTGTTGTGGGTAGGTGGAACGCTGGAACGAAACAAGCTTTCGCAAGCAAAAAGCATCAGCAATGGCAGACGAAATGTTACTGCCGTCGGCAAATAGCAACAATTTTAAGCAACAGCCTCCTCCCTCTGCATTGCTCTCTCACACTCTCTCTCTTTCTCTCTCTCCCCCATATATATATATATATACTCTGTCTGTTTCTCTCTGACAGCCATAACAGCTTTTGAGAGAGGCGAACAGCAAGTGTGAGTGGAATATAGGGGGCGGCGGACAGCAGGCAACATAAGGTCGTTGCTGCGATGAGGTTGCCAAATGTTTTTTTTTTTTTGCCTTCAACTCCCTTGGGCACTTCATACACCCTTCTTCTCCTCTCTCCACTCTCCTTCTGCCACAAGTCACATTTTGCTGCCTTTGATGAGTGGGTGGCTAGACTAACAGAGTGTGAGGAGACGACCCTTCGCTTTTGGGAGTTTTGTGCTCAGCAATTTGATGAGTTTTTAATTGGTAGTTGTGGTTATTTCTGTCATTTGTTTAACTTACGCACGGTTGTTAAGACAACTAGCAACAGAAATTTATCTACTACACTACCAAAGTATTTAAGTTGTAAATTCATAACATTAAAACTTTACAATTCACAGTTATATCTTATTTGGATTTAAATTGGTGTAGGCCACAAAGTATATTTTCAATGGAATTCATTTGGCGCATGCAGAAAAACAAAACCAAAGTGCCAGATGTTTACACACATACGCACATACTATGTTCATGTGTGTATTTACTTAATTGTCCCAGAGCTGAATAAGCAGGTTTGCGAAAAGGGGACCGCGACGCCACACACAATGTTGTTGCTATCTCTGTTTTTTTTTTTGTTGGTTTTTTTTGCTGTTATTTACGGCAAACTGTCATCATTGTCAACAGCAGCAGCAGCAGACATTGCCGACCGATGTCGTTTGCTCATTTGTCAGAAAAGGAAATTAAAACAAATACTGAAAACAAAGAAAAGAGCAACAGCCTAGCAGACAGACAGACGGGAGAGCATTAGCGTATACAGCGCAAAGGAAAGAGCGAGCAGCGGGCAGTTGTCAAACAGTTTTTGGGGCAACCAAAAACAACACAAAACAAGAAGTCAAGAATGCCCGACTAGGAGATACCCTGACTACGTAATATATTGCACTTACAGTCATTGAGTGCACTGGTAAATAACTTCAATCACAGATTTCTCCGGTGCGTTTCAAGTATATTTATTTAAGATTTTATTGTTATCGATAACAAGTGTATATTGTAGAGTTATATATATACGTTTTCAGGAAGCCAATAAACCCTTTTACTCTTTTCATGAGTTGAGGGTATAAATATGAATCACAAAACGAGCCATTGAGCGTGTGCTGACTCTCAACGTATGCTGTTGTTGTTGTTGTTGCTGCTGGCGCTGACGTGACGACGCTCGCGTCGCTGCCAGCTTAAAAGCAATGAACGAAATGTGCGTCGACAGCGCTGCCTTTTGCAAATGTGTTACAAAGAGTGTGTTCGTTTTCCAGCTGTCCGTTTTGTCTCCGACTTGCGTCTCTTTCCATCACCTTGTGCCGGTCACTTTATTTAAGTTCATTACATATGCGTTGCCAGATGCGAGTTAAATGTCAGCTTGGGAGTGTGTGTGTGTGTGCAGGACTGTAAAACTGTAAGCTTCGTTATTATGCTGACTGGCGCGCGGCTCGGCTCCAAACTGTAGCAAGAAAAATTCAACTTTTTCTACATGTTGTTTTTGTTTTTGCTGGCGCAAATTGAAGTGGCTTGCAGAAGTTTTACAAAAAGCTACTGCAAATAATATACAAACACACACACACACACACGAACCACCAAGAAGGCAGAGAAGCGGATAAAAATACTTGCAGAAGAAGTAGCAGGCAAAACAAGTCGATGATTCTAAGTGGTTAAAGAAGTTGAAAAGTCATAAAATGGACTAGGGGATTGCAGGGCTGGATCCAGGGGGGGGATAGTGGTAAGTTACGAGCAGCTGTTGACGGAAAGTTGTGCAAAAAAAAAAATTGTATTGCAAGTTTCTCCATTTGCAACCCAAAAAGAGGCAATATATAAATGAGAGAAAAGAGAATTAGCTTTGAAACTGCAATGAGAGATAAATAAATTACAGATGGCGCCACCAATCAAAGCAATTGGTTGAGGAAGAAAATATCAATTGAAACGTAGCGAAATTTAATTATAATTTATACTAATTTGCCACAACATTTTTATCAGTTAACAATGCTGGCGAAAAATGGAAACACAAAAAATTAATTAGGAAGAAGATACAGCAAAAGAAGAAGAAGAAAATAATTGTAAGAATCAATGTTCTTTTTAGCGTTGAACCACAAAAAATTCGGAAAATTCTGAAAATCCTTGACCTCATTATGTGTAGCCAGAGCGTATAAAAGATAATAAACTTGATAAGTTTCAATTTTCTGGTATGTCTATTTAAGCAGCAGTAACAACAACAACAACAACCACAACAACAGCAAGCATATAAAATAAGCTGAGCTCAGCAACAGCTACAAAAACAAGCAAAAAAAAAAAAAAACGAAAACAACAACAACAACAAAGCAATGCGAAGCCTCATCATGTAATGGAGAAATTTGTTTCGTTTTGTTTTTGTGTCTCTTTTTTTCGTCTTTCTTTTCATTTTGTGCGCTCTCTTTTGGCACCGTTTTTCGGACAGAAAGAAGCCAATAACCTTGAGGCAGGTTTTTCACATGGCCACAAAAACGTCGCGGCTTCGTCGTCGACGCTGAATATCGACTCAAAAGGCAAATAACAAAAACAAAATAAATGCTCACTCATATTTACATACATATTTTTGTATGTATATCACAGCTTATAATAAACAAAATAGAAGGCAACGACCAAAAAATTCAACCCGTAGCTATAAATGTGGAGGGTTGAAGCTGCGTAGGGCAGGGGGGGGATGTGTCTGGGTAAGAATTTTCTAATTTTATGTAAGAGAAAAGTTGAGGAATATTATATGTACATTGTAATACATAAATTTAACAAATTGATAAACATGAACGCTAAGTCTGGAATTAGTTTGCTAAATACAATTAAAAACGGTTATCGGCAATCGATAAATCCTGGTTATCAATAACAAACCCTTAAAACAATTAAATGCACAATCAGTGAATAAATATTCTAATAACAATTCAAGGCTCCGGACTAAAAACCAAATTATTTCTGTGTCAGTGGCAAAAAGGAATGTTAACAATTTTCAGGTCACTTGGCCCAAACACTCCGCACATTTATTGTTACTGGCCGACGAGATCATTAATCATTACCAGTTAAACAATAACAGAAGCAACAACAACAACACCTGACATTCGCTGGCAAAAAAAAAAAAAAATTGAATTGAGAAAAGGGGGTAAATAAGGTAAGGGTATTCACTAGCCATGATAAATGTGCAAAGTTATAAACTTTGTGACAAGTAAACTGTTTCCCAGTACAATGAAATTTTTTAATTGCAATGAGCAACTGTTTTTTATATAGCAACTAATATACAAAAATTAATAAAAACCAAAAATTAAACTGACTGAAAAACAATTTAATTTGTATTTTACAAACAGTTTACAACCAGATAATTACTCAGTGTGACCGTTATTCGTTGGATCAATAATCTCAAAAAACGAACAGCTGTTTTTAAACAATAGTCTGGCAACCCCACTCTATCTAGAAATTTAAGCAAATAAGACGATTTTTCTGTGTGTTTGTTCTAATGCTGTCAGATCTCACTTTAACACTTTGCACATTTATTATGGCTAGTGAATACCCTAAATATTTTAATGTTGTCTTCTGTTGTTTTATTAAGTCTCTCTCGTTACGACTCCAATCTACTCGTTACGTCTTTATTCTACTCGTTACGTCTTTAATCAACCTAAGAGTTACCGAAAATGTGTTCAATGTATTGAATTATTAATTGATTGAGTCTCTTCTTTAGAAATGAAAGAGAGAGGAGGAGGTCGACATTTATTCCTACGACAGTTGATGAGTTGTTTCGACGCAAGGACGTAACAGGAACTGGGACTCTCGTTGCTCGTCGTCAAACAGCGGGTCAGAATGTCATAAACGTCATCGCTCGTAAACCTAAAGGTGTTGTTTGTTTTGGTGTGGGTATCAGAGGGGGGAAGTGGGGTTTACGATGTGCAAAAGTGAAATCTATAATAAAGTTTTCATTTTAGCTACATACTGTATACATTGGCTTACAGCTTAGTTTGTAAAGGCATAAAAAGTCATCGAACAAAATTACAGCTTCAAGCTTCAAGTCAACCATATTTTTTGTTTGTTACGGGTTTTATTTTCGATATTCATTCAGGATCACAGATTAGAGGTAATTTTGAATGGAAACTTTCAACAACATTAAAGTTTAGGCAGTTCCAGAACAACCGGATTGTAAAAACCAGACTCCTGTTTTGTGTCGTTATCGTAGTTCATTATTCCGTCACTAAAAAAAAGCCAGATTGATTACAAAAAATTATGATTAAAAAGGCCAAAAATTAAAAAAAAATTTAAAAAAAAAAAAAAAAAAAAGGATAAAAAACCAGACAAACTATTTTTCTTCCAACATTTGACTAGTATTATATTTTATTGCTTGTATATTCGTTTAAAACTTTTGTCTGAAGTTTTATGATAGTCCCAATATTTTCGATATATTTAGCAGGAAGCTTATTTTTATGGCAACATGGACATTTCCGACCTAAAAAACAAAAAAAAAAACAAAGAGAACAAACAACAAAATAAATAAACACTATGAATACATATTTGTATGCATTTAACTTGATATCTCTAGTTTCTTTAAATTTTATTAGTTATCTTTTAATCGATTATGTGTAAATAAAAGGAAATATTTAATTTAGGTTTCTTGAGATCGACGCGTTATACATACAAAAAAAAAAAAGGAAAAAGGAAGGTATATTCGTTTTGATTTGATAAAAAATATAATCTTTGCTAAATAGACTGCATTTGACCATGGAAGCGACACAATTCTCAATACAAATACAGAATTCTCAATAATTTTTAACTTTAACTAATAAGCCATTGAATAGGTTTACAACAGGATTGCATTATTAAAATGCTTATTTCGATATTAAAAAGTGGTGTGAATTTGGATTATTTTTCAACAATTTAGACAAAAACCAAAAGTGGATAAAAAAAAGGCCAAGCTTTTTAGCTTTTTCCAGCTGATGCAGCTAAAAGCCGGACAGATCTGTTTGGAAAAAGGCTGAATTGGCATCACTGGAACATACAATGTCTCATCTCTTGCATACACACACTTTAAAGGCAGTTAAAGTTTTAGCTTCCCAATTCGCGCTATCTAGAGGGGGGGGAGGGGTGGGGTGGGTGTAAATCTAACTTTCGCTTGAGTGACCGACCAGCGTTGAGAATAACAACAAACTAACTGTGAATAGATGACATATTGGTGCAGTCAAGCTGACTGCTATAAAACTGCAACTTTAACACTCACAGTTGAATCGTTAATCTCGCTTAAGAAATGCACTTGTGACTCACCTGCAAAGAGATAAAGAAAAAGGAAAACGAGAATTAATTTACATTGTCGCTAAAAATAAATAAAAGAAATGAAGAAATAAAATGTGACTACTTGTTGGGGTTTCTACGCGGATCCGCACAGATTTTAAATGCATGTAAATTTGTATAATATTGTATTGTATGTGTAAATGGCTACAGTTTAAACGTAGAAACCCAAATTTATTCAAATATGTTTATATATGTATTGAATTTGATTTTTTCTCTCGCTCTTTTTGTTGATAAGTGAAAGGAATTTTGTACTATTTGTTATTTTCTTTTGACAGACCGCATACATAATGCATTACAATGTAATCGATAACTTCTTATACCACAAGCTGTTATCGAACCGAAAACAAAATGAAACTCTAGTTCACTAGAACGTGGTTTGGACATGAGTGTAAATTTTATTTTAATCTAAACATTCATTTTAGTATTTTATTTTTTTTTCGTAACCGCAAACATGACAAAAACTGATAAGCGATTATTATTATACAATATGCGAACTCGAACTCGGCTGCAACAATCTTTGACAACTTATCTGCGAGTGCAAATAAACACCGAAAGCTATCAAGCCATATAAATTCGTACAAACAAATATATGTACATATTTATGTATATAAATTAAGTGAAGCCAGAAAAAGCTTTACAGAAGTACGGAAAGAGAAAGAGATCAAAACATTGCCTTGGACTTTACTCGACACCAATTTTTGTGTGAATGTTTACTTCTTTTTAGCGTACCTAATTTTTATCTTTTGACTTTAAACTCGTATTTGTATATATATCCGATAAGCAAGTGAATATTTGCAATGTGTCAGGTGAGTCTCAGAAGTTTGAATACTTTAAAATTGCTCAAAAATAAGTAATAAATACCAATTTTAAATCACCCATCGAAATCACTTTTAAAGTTTTTCTGCTTTTGCCAAACACACTTTTTCCATTGTTGTTGCTTGTATTTTCTGCTCTATTTTAAATTTATCGATCAAACTGCAAGTTCGCAATACAAGAAAGAAAGAAAAAAAAAAACAGAAAAAAACTTTACAATCACAATGGAAATGAAAACGTTACGCAGTCAGTCAGTTATTCAATAATATTGCCTCTGTGATTGTTCTATTTCAAGTCTGGCATACATTTAATATTTTGTTTTTCTGCTTTCAATATTCTCTCGCAGCACAAAAGGGAAGGCAGAAAAAACTAGAATTTGTCATTTGTTGACATCAATTTTACAAATCAAAATCAAACCGAACGAAATACAAAATCAAATCAACTCGAACTACACTAAAACAACAGCTGAACGAAGAAGCAAGCGAAGAAAGAAGAGCACAAAAAATTAGGCCAAAGACAAACAAAAGCGGTTCCCAAATTGCATTAGCCAAAATCACAGCTAAAAACTTTTTCAAGCATAAACAACAAAAAGCAATAGGAAAAGAAGGTAAAAAAAAACTACGAAAAAAGAAAAAATAAAACAACCTTGACAACAATTAACACACACACACACACACAGCACACATCGCACCTGCGAAACCTTCCTTCTTGAAAGAGAGAGCAAAGCGCGCGTTTTAAATCGCGCGCGTGCAAAAACGCAACAAAAGTCGCGCCTCCGAGGTAATCAATCAATGTAAGCAGTTTTAAACGCGCCCAAGCCAATTGTTGATAGAGCAAAAGAGAGCGAACCCAAGTGAGTGAAAGAAAGGGATGGAGAGAGCGTGTGTAATTGGTATTGATAAATTAAGTAAGCAAAGTATGTCGAGAGCTCATGAAGCTTATTTAATGAAGCGCAACGCAACAGAAGAAAGCAAACAAAGCAAAAAAAAAAACAACAAAAAACGAAAGCAAATACAACAGAAAAAAAATTCTTTTTCTTTAGTAAAAAATAATGTTCTTCCTTTGACCTAAGAAAATATATATAAAAGATTTCATAAATAATTCTTTTAATATTTACATAAAGTATTTATAAATAGATTATTAAATTATCCTTTAACCGCTACTTAAAACTCATCTGGAACATTAAAGCTGAATAAATAAATCCAAAGCTATAGGAGTTAATCTAAGCCAATCTTAAACCCCGATTCCACTAGGCTTCATTTATCATAACAGCGGAGTCGGTAATGCAGGTCGTTCCACTATCAATCCAATTGAAACAGCATCCAATTTTAACAGAAATCCGATTAAAAAGCTGTTAACAGCTGTTTGATTTTCTGTTATACTCAATTTGGCACTGTTCCATAAGCAAAAAATATCGATAAAAAATTTGGTTTTTTGTTGCTTACAGCGCTGTTAAGCTTCTCTGTTAACGAAAGATGAGCATCTTTGTAACAGCCTAAGTCCGTAAATAATTTATCAACGGGGAGATGTCGATTCAGATTCACTACATAGGAGTCTAATTCAAACAGATGCTGCATTACCGAGTTCCCATTAAATCCGTGCATCCGGCTCTAGTGAAATCGGGGTATTAGAAACAATAAAAGCTTAAGACTCAAAATTAAAATGTAAGCTTTCCTAAACCATAACAATGAAATCTGGAATTTGAAAAATTCTAGTTACTAAAAACAAAATGAGCTGTTAAGTTCATCGAAATCGGTTGAGAATTAATGAAGATATTACAAATTAATAGGGTATATCTCCAAGTCGAGCTTTCTGCTCTAAATCCTTATTACTAAAACTTGCCTTTTATTTGGGTTTTCCATAAACTCTGAAACACATCAGAAGAAGAAGAAGAAGGAGAAGAAGAAGAAGAAGGAGAAACCTCAGTTTGCGTACATTACACGTTCTTCAGAATTCAACTTGACTCCGCTCGTTTGGCTCTACTTTTGCGGCAAGTCCTTCCATGCCACATACGCATATATACATACATATATATATGTATATAGCCCATCCTTTTCTTGCTCACTTCTCCTTTGTGGCCCTTTTCGAATACTGCCACAAAACGCTTTCAAGTTGAGCGCGCTCAAAACGCTTTTCAGTCCTTGCTTTTACTTTGAAATGCAACATTGAACTGTCAACTGCTCCCCACAACTCCCCACCTCCCTACCTCCTTCCCTTCCTCCGTCTCTGTGGCATGCAATTTCCAAATGCAAAAGCCTAGAACTACCAAACACAGATTTTTTTTGTGGAGCTGAAGTCTTTTGCATCTCTCAACGAGAGTTGCAACTTTCAAGTTGCATGCTGCAAGTTGCATGTTGCTTGTTTGTTGATGTCTCTTTTATCCTGTCTAAGGGAAAACTAGGGGCAAGTTTAATGGCGACTGTAACCCAGAAATTGCATGAATACTCAAGTGCTTTCATCTCCCTTGAAACCAGTAATGTCAACTTTTGAGGACGAAGAAAATAGCTTT
Source organism: Scaptomyza hsui (assembly GCA_018152825.1). Lineage (NCBI taxonomy): Eukaryota > Metazoa > Arthropoda > Insecta > Diptera > Drosophilidae > Scaptomyza > Scaptomyza hsui. Next base: position 208,644 of record JAECXO010000025.1, read on the forward strand.
TTTTTGGCTTTAATAACAATTGCAAAAAAGCGTAAGAAAAAAAAGCTGATAATTTTGTAATAACTTATTCAATATTTTCTTTAAATAAATAAGAAATTGAATTGAACCAAATATTGCTGTGGATATTTGAGGCTGTTGATTTTGTATTGATGCCAATGTGAAATTTACGCCCAATATTGACAACAATTCTGATAAATTTGGTATAAAAAAACAGGAAATCCAAAAAAATCGGATCTCCCAAAAAATAAAGCCAGATTTTCCGCTTCCCGCAATTTACTAATTTTAAAAAAATTCGGGTTTGCCAAAAAAAAAAAGCCAGATTTGACGGGAAAAAAGCCGATGTGACATCAGTGTTTGCCAACCCCCTCCCCGCCCCGATCCCGTTCCTAGCAAGTCCAGTTACACTTCCCGACTTAGTCTCGTACATAAATCATCATTGCTTTTGAGCTTGCGTTCTCGTGTCCTCGAAAGCTGCTGAAGCTGTCCTCGTACCAACACACACACACATATACACACACACACACACATACTTCATGCTTCTTCCATTCCCCTTTTTGGCTTTCACATTGCAATGGCTTTTTTTTTTTTTTTTTCTTTTCGCTTCAAGTAGCAGTTTCTTTTCGGCACCAAGCTTTCCTCCCCTCACCCCCCTCCTTTTTCTGTTATCTGCTGTCCCTGCTTCCTCCCCCCACCTCTTGGAGTGTCCTTTGAAGTTTTGTTTATGTGCTGCTGTTCATATTTTATAGCCTCATTGGCGGCATTTTCTCGCTGCTCTTTAATTGAGCGTGTTGCTTAACATTCACAGAGTGAGAGAGAGAGAGAGGAGTGTAGAAGCTAACATAATGTTAAATTCGCCAGACACAACAGCATGTAAATAACAATGTAAACATGTTGAACAATTATAGTTGAAGGAAATTCCATTTTCACAGGCAACTTACAAAGCTTATCCATGTGTCGTATTATCATTATTATTATTATTATTTCATTATTATCAGCTTATTTAAACTCATAGAAATTTGGCTTGCAAAGAATGCACAGCGCAAAAGATGATAGGCAGAGTTAAAAGAGAGATGATAAAGATTATATGGCATAGAAAAAAGTTAACCAACTTAATAATAATCTCTAAGCTATAACCAACTTTTGACGCTGATTAATTCGTGAATAGCGAGGGAGAGAGAGAGAGAGGGAGGGAGATGGCTGATAAGCATTGAGCTTCTGACCCGATAAGACGTTCTGCTTATCTTTCATTGCCCTTGTAGAGAATTGTTGTTGTTGTTGTCTCTTCTGTCAACATTTTTGCACGTTTCGTGTGTGCTTTTGTAGGCTTGACTGTTTACATTTCTACGTGCTTGTAAGCTTATCTCATTTACATCGCTGCTTGCGATATTTTCTGCTCTATCAATGCCGCAATTATAACGGTTCATTCGCTCTTTAATACGAGTGAATGTTTTTATTATTGTTGGTATAAGATTTATTTACAATATATATTGGTTCAATATTGCAATGCAATTGACAACATATCCAGTAGAGAATTTAAGCATCGTGAAAGCTTTTTATTCTGACTTCACCCTGTCAACCAATTTGTCTGAGCACCCATAATTTCTTTAGCCGTTATCCCCTTCAGCCACCGATACAACCGAAAACTTGAGCGCATTTTCATTTCTTTTCAACGCCCGCCACACTCCAATAATACTCGCTCAAAGCAAGAGTGGGAGCAGAGCGGTTAGAGTATAACAAAGTTAGAGCCACTCTCGTCACAACTCTGCTGGCGAGAGTGCGAGGAGCACGTAATTTAATAAAATGCCTAAGTCCTTCTCAACTGCACATTGCATGCGAGACAGACAGAAAGACAGAAATACACAGACACGAGAGAAAATAACGGACAGCGAGCACGTGAAAGGCATGTGCCGTTAACAAACTCACGGCTCACCTGGCGTATACCCCCCACCCTCCCACTCGTGTGTATTTATTTGTGTGTGCATGGTAGGATGTATTTTGTACGAATGAAATTGCACTACAAAAATGTACGTGTGTGTGTGTGTGTGTGACTCGTATTACAGTTGCCAATTCACAAAATGCTTCAATTGTGAAATATGTGAAAACAGAAGCGAGAACGAGTTGCGTGCTGGTATTGCAAAACTTTTGACTACGAATTTTGACAAACCAAACCAGTCTCGTGCATGAATATTACATTTTTATCTATTATTGTTGCAAAATCCAACTCCTCATTGTGCATTTAGTTGAATATATTTTCACCTTAAACATAGTTTCGTGGTGAAAATAACGCTTTCTACCTCACAAACTGACCCGCGCCAACATACATACACACATACACACATACATACATACTTATTTATCTGTGCGTATGAATGTCACACAATAATGTTCAACATTATCCACTTCTCGTCCGTTATTCGATTGCATTACAACAAAGCTGAAATTAAAATTCTCGCCATCTACATCTTGCTAGCCACACACACACACACATATACACATTCAGTACGCAACTCTTTTGTTTGTGCTTTTACTTCTTCTTTTTCCCTCATTTTATTGCACCCATTTGGCATGCCCTCTTTCCATCTCTCCTCCTCCATCCGGCCCCTCACTAACTGCAGTTTCGTTTCGCAATGCGGTAAACGCACTCCCCTATATCTTTTCTTTCTCGCTCACACACAAGCAGCAGGCAGCAGGCAGCGGCAGCAAACATGCTGATTAACACTTCATTTTGCATGCAAAAACTTCAATCACTGGCAACAGCAACAGCAACAACAACAACAACGTCAATATGAAAAACGTGTCGTTGCATGTGCGCCATGAATGTCAACGCACACACAGAGCGAGCGAGAGAGAGAGAGAAGGGCAAACTGAACCAAAAACAAAAACTTAACCCAACCAACCACCCACAAGTCCAAGCACACAAAACATTGACGTTGTTCATTGACGCCAGCCATTTTGAGTGCTTTACATTCTCACTCTCTTTTTCGCTTCACTTCCATGATCAAACCAGCGCATTATTGTTAATGCTCATGTGTGCGTGTTGTTGTTGTTTTTATTTTTTATAAAATGATTGCATGCATGTCCATAGATTTTTATTTAGTTTTAAACGTTTTCACATGTTTTTACAATATGCACATTAGTTTTAATGGCCATAATGGCCAACATAAAAATAAACTATAAACATCATCGTCTCTTGTAATAACATTCCGTCGCTTGCTAAAGATGACGCCATGTCGTTTCTACTAACCGAAAGTTTATTTTCTTTTTCTTATAGGTTTAATGCAAAACACTTGTTGGATTTTAAAATGCACTGTGCGAGAAATGAAAACCAAAGATTTAATGCAAGTTATTAAGAATGCATATTGTTAAATTATTTCTACTTTACTTTTATGAATCGTTCCATAAATAAATAACTGATTTTACAGTTGCATTAAATACCCGCAAAAGCCCTAAAGAACTAGATGTAAGTATGTCCTTGTCGCACCTCGCCTCGCCTCGTTTTGTTTTGTTTACATTTCATTTCACTTGAATGCAAATTCATTGGTTCAATGGCAAGGAGAGAATTCCACAGAATCCAGCAACACAAGCTCCAACCCACTTAACGAAAATCCGGCAAGCAAAAAGCAAGTAAAAAGAAAATGTAGAAGAGCACACATGTTGTTGTTGTTGTTGTTATTATTATCATTATTGCTGGTGCTGTTGTTGCCGGCGGTTGTTTTATAAATAAATGGCAACAAGCTGCTCACAAAAATAGAAAACGAAGAAGACGACGAGGGAGAGAAAAAACCCAAGTGAAGAGAGAGTGAGAGAGGGAGAGTAATAGACAAGAGAGAAAGAAACGATGCTGAGTTGAGTTGTGGCCAGTGCTGCCAACTCTTCGAGTCATAAAAAAAGCTAAACTAGCCTTTGAAAAAAGCTAGAAAAGGCTAAAAAAAAAAAAAAAAAAAAGCCTGTGCAAAATAACTAAAGAAGACTTATGCTTGGCTGTCATTGCTAGATTTGCCATATTTGCATAAGCATTTCCCATCACTTACACTTATAAAACTCCTATCAATTGATTTTATAGTTAAAAACGATCAAATTTAATGTTTTTTTGTCTTATCGATGTTTTTTCGCCATTCAAATGGAAAAAATACTACAAAGTATTTAAGTGTTGCAACGTAAAACATAAAAATACATGAAGTTGGAAAATAGCTATAATTCCCGCTAGCCGCTGTTTTACAATTTATCCCGCATTTGCCAATTGCAAGCCGCTAGATCTAGCGGAGAAATAGCTAAATTGGCAGCACTGGTTGTGGGTTATTATCTCTGAATCGTGCTTAAGCATCAAAAACTTTAAGCAAGTCGCATTTACATTTAATATGATTATTTACACCTTTTTTTATTCTCTACTAACTTTTATTTACATTTTGTGTGCCAATTAAGTACTTGACGCATAGTTTTTTTATTTTTTTTTTTTTAATTTAATTCTATCGTCAGGTGTTTGTTTGAGAAGAGTCTTTTGAATAAATAAAAATCTCTCTTTTTTTTCTGTGGCCACAATTTGAAGGCAATTATAATTGAGAGTCGCCGCATTTGTGCAATTTTCTATTTTTAGCCCACTTTAGTTTTGCGCGTGTTTCATCGCTTTATTTATTTATTCCTCCCATTTTATTCGGTTTTCTTTTAACAGCAAGACAGATTTTTGTTTGTCATGCATTGCATTCGCAGCACACACACAGACATTGAAAAATGCACAAGTATGTGTATATATAGTATTTGTTGCCTTGTGGTTTGAGCCGTTTCGCCTTGCCGCCTGATTTGTTTTGCCCGCCAATCAAGTGTTAAGCGATTTTCATGTGTCTTATTCAGCTAATTGGGCATACTTATACTCTAACACATTAAAGTTATAAGAGTATATTTGTTCGGTGCTAAAATGTCCCTCAGTTATAAATATACTTTGCATTTTACATTTTACATTTTATTGAATTTTGTGTCAAGTAATAAAAACTTTTTAAGAATTTAACCCAATTTCTTCCAATCAATTAAACACAAAATTAACATAAATTTTTGGTGTAAGTAAATCGCTCGAAAATAATTGTAAACATTGCTGCATTTGAATATCAATTATACAATTGTACAACATACACAATAATCTATATATGCATGGACGTATACAAAGTGCATGATGGGAGCGGGAATACCCCGCTGACAAACAGCAATCAATAAACATTACAAAAACACAATGGAAAAAGCACCGAGAAGCACCGAGCACAAAAATGTAACAGAACATTTCAACTAAAAGCCACTCAACTAATAAAATAAACAAAAACAAAGCAAGTGCGTGACAAAGTGTGCATGTGTGTGTGTGTGTAAGGGGTGGGGGGGAAACAGTTTAGGTTACACTTGCACATCGGAGCATTTTGTTGTTGTGTGTTTACAAAATACGCAGCCTAGAAGAGAGAGAGAGAGAGAGAGAGAGAGAGAGAGAGAGACAGAAATTGGCAGAACTTACAATGTAATCCACAAACAAACAAACACATACAAATACACCAACACTCACACACAGAGCAGTGGGCAGCGTTGAACGGCATAATATCGATCGTCAGACATAGGCAATAGGCAATATGCACACGAGCAACAGAGAAAGAAAGTCAAGTGGAGAGATAGCGAGGAAAGGAGTGAGCGCGTAAAAGCTTCGTGCTTAACTTAACTTACACAAACAAACACACACACACACACACATATTTTACATATTTTATGTGCATGAATTGCATTCAGCTTATTAACACCTTACAAAAACAAAGAGCCAAAGAAATGTGCTGCTGTTCTTTAAATCATAATTGTTGTTGTTGTGTAAATGATGTTAAACAGCAGCTTTTTGTTATTAACCCTATTGAACCCTATTGCTTTACAAAAAAAAACACAGAATAATTTTTATCAAAGCAAACATGCCTCTGGGTATGTTTGCTACTATCATCTTATATGTTATATTGTTATATCTCGTTGTTCGAGATTATTGATCTAATGAAAGATGGTTACACTGAGCAATTAAAATTAATTAATTTTACACACAAATAATTTTTTTTGAAACCCTTCATCATTATCATTCAAATTGTTTTCAGTCAGTTGCTTAATACAAAAAATACTTATCACAAATACGACAAAAGAAACCTAAAATGTGCAGTCACAACCTACTGTGTAATATATATAACACATATCACATATATCATAGCTACTGAATACCCTAAATATATCTATGATACTATGCGTTCCCTAATACTATCTCAAAGATGGTTATATTTATTAGCCGCTCTCCTCAAACGAAAGCTTCAAGACATTTTAGACAGGCAGAAACTTGTTGGCAAATAAATTGCCTTCTATGTGAGAAGTTTCACACGAGTAGAATTAAATAGTGATACATTGATGGGTGGAACCAAACACAGAACTTCCTCTCTCTCTCTCTCTCTTTCGCCTTCTTCCTCTTTCGTTCGGTCTCTCAACAATCAAACATATACGGTCATTAAAAAGTCCTTCAATAACGACTTCATGTTACAATGTTTCAACCACGACAAATTTTATCCTTACACCGGAAACTGCTGAAAGAGAGAGAGAGAGAGAGAGAGAGAGAGAAAGCTGGCGTCCAGCACTTGAGAAGCAGCAGCATTGAGCAGAAAAGCAAACAAACAAAGTCAGCAACAAAAGCAACAGCGAGCTTTCTGCACCCCCCACCCCACCTTACCGCTACTCGGAAACCCTTCCCACCCCCCACCAACCCCTTCCAAGAACATAGCAACACCCTCCATTGCTGTCAATATTAATAACAGCAGAGAAGGAGCTAAAGAAGGAAGAAAAGAAAAAGAACAAAAAAAGAAAGGAAAAAAACGTCAACTGCAAATAAATGGCAAATAAGTTTTTTGTTTTTATTTGCAGTGTCGTCCACAGCCACGAAGGACACAAACTCCCCCTCCCCCACACCCCCCTTCACACCCTGTCAGCGGAAAAGTGCAACTTATTTACTGTTTTCGCGTCGTCGTCGAGGTCCTCGTTGGGGTCCTCGATTGAGCGTCTGCCTGGGCAATAGATGAAAGAGACAACTAACATCTAGCAACAATAATATGAGAAGGTCACATCTAAACTATTATTCAAATAGCCTTGATATATATATATATGTATATCCTTGACACTCCCGAGACAGTTGGGTAAGACAGTATTTACAATTAAGGGGGAGGTTGGTTTTAAAGGCGAAAAAAATAATATTTTTGTGATGAATAATATTATTTAATTAACTTTAATTACATATTATTGTACATCTTTTGAAAATATTGAATATTGAAAAACAATCTCTGAAAAGTTGTTTTGCGGTGAACATTATAACTCTTTAACGGATCATTAGAAACCCAAAAAAAAAAGTGGATATGCATTATAAAGGTGATGAATTTCTTGAAGAGTTTTTTTCCTTCTATTTTTTGAAGTGAAAAATGCGATTTTAGCTTACACAATATTCTCGACATATTCTACATTCAGAAAAAAAAAAAACAAACAAAAGATGCCAAAAAACAATATTTTTTAAATCAAGTTAATTTTATGGTAAAAGCTTTGAAAAATATGTTTACCATCAACTAATTTTAATAAAACTAATTTAAGTTAAGCTCTAAATATTCTTTAGCTTAAAACCTTAGTATAACAATTGACTAAGCAAAAATATACTTTAATTCTTAATATTCCATTTTCACTGTTTAATTTTTTTTAACCCTTTTCCATATTGTTATAATACATTATTTTAGAACCTCAGTTTTTTAATATTTTATGACGAAAAAAATAAAGGTTTTTTTTAGCTCTACATACCCATTTACCTAATACCAATTAAAGGGTATTAAAGCCAAATGGAAAACAGTAAATGAGAAGAACTTGGTAGCAATTTCAGTTCCCAGTTATTGTTGTTGTTGGTAGTGTGTTTTGTGTGTGTGTGTGTGTGTGTGTGTGTGTGAAATGCGAGAGGCGACAACGTTGCCACTTGCCCACACACACACACACACACATACATACACGTGGGTTAAGTTACACGATGATTGGGAAGGAGAACTGGAAGAAAGAAACGCTACAAACACAAATGTCCTGTGTCCCGTGTGCCGTGTCCTTCAGTTAAAACTGCAACTGAGTGATGGGCGTGGCAAAGTGGGCGCATGCAACAGTTAATTATTTATGTATACGTATATATATGTATATGTATATGTGTGACAAGGTGTAAAAGAAGGATTAGGAAAAACAGGTCGAGGTTCTCGGGAAATCGTAATATTCAATTGAAACATTTACCTAGCCTATTGACAATTCAAAAAAAAAAAATCCTCACCAAATACAAAATACAAATGTGACTCACACTTAAGGGAATTCACAAATATTCATTTCAACCCATTCAATTGTTTGTGTGATTCAAATGATTCATAGCACGAATTTATTAACGAATGGTAATAACTAAAGCTAAAAAACTTCCTGTTCGATTGAGCGAATTCCAATGCCAAAATCGTCATTTGGGCCAAGACCAAAAAAAAAAACAAATCGAACAGAGTTAAGGCTCCTCGAACACCTTTTTATTTGGCACACACTTAAACAATTGACCTGCACACCTAATTAATATGCCGCACGTAAGGTCAACAGTCAAACCGAGTTGGCTGAAAGGACAAAAGGTAACATTACTAAGTATTATTTAGAGCTTAAGAAAAGTAGGAAGAAATCTCCCTGGGGGTTATACATTTTATTATGTCATTTTTATGGTTAACGCAAAACACAAGCCGAGGCAAGAAGAAGACCCTTATTTCGGACAATTCTCCTCAAATGCTCCTTCTTGGTATTGGCCAAGTTAAGGAAACAGAACTGCTTTCAAAGGAGTAAAAGTTACGAAATAACTATAAAAAGCTCTGCTGCTCGTAACTTTTATAACATTGACTTTGGGTTATTTCGGGTTTAAAATGTCTTTAGAAGTGTTTCATTTTCTGCTTTTTGTCTTTTCTCTTAAATTAACTTAACTTGAATAAAATTTTGGTACAAAACAAGATTTTCTTTTTAATTTTTAGGAGGAAAAATAAATAAACTAATGGTACAAACAACCATTTAAATAAAGTATTTTTTCTGGTTTTTTTTTAAATTGTAAAGAAAACACAATTTAAACGTACACTTTATAAATCTTAATTAATTCTAATAGTTCAAATAAATAAATAAAATAAAATAATAAAAATATATATGTATATATACATAGTCTTAAATTATATGAAAGTCATTCAATGTTGAATGTTCAAAATACTTAATCCTACTGTTCAATGTTACTATTCATAAGTTTTTTTTTTTCTTTTTTCTTTTTATAATTTTATATATATTTGTTTCGTCTTTTGGTCATAGTGATTAGTGCTTTAATTTATAGTGGTAATAATAAATAAATTAGCAAATAAATTTATGCGCCCAAAACACAATTTGAGCGGTTAATTTATTTAAAAAAAAAAGAACATAACTGTCATAATTAATTGATAAAGATCGTATAAGGCCAAATACATTAGATCGGAAATACCCAAAATTTTGTTGCTTTACCTTTTTATTATTATTATTATATATTTCTTTTGATTTTGGAACACGGCGAATGGGGGTCAAAATGACAGAACAGATGTTTGTCAGCCACTTGAGGGATGCCAGCAAAGGACAGTGGGGAAAAGAGAGCAAACAGAAAGAAAGAGAGAGAAAGAGATGGAGAGATGGGCTGCCAAATTGTTTTATGTGTCTATCGATAAAGTAAATCACTTCCCTTAACATTTATTTCGTTTTGTGTGTTGCTGTTGTTGTTGTTGTTGTTGTTGTTGCTGCTCGAGGCTTTTCCGTTTTGCAAATAATTTGCTGCGTACTTTTACAAGGGTGTTGTTGTTCGTCGTTCGCATTGTGTGTTGACTTGTTTGGCCCCTTTGTGTGCGAAATAAATATGTGTGCGATGTGTACATAAAATACACATACTAGTGTTGTGTCGTTCGCGAATGAACGAACAAAAAAGAACTATTCACTGAAGTGAACGAACTGAATAAGTTCATTTTCATCGTTTTTTTCTGTTCTCCTTTTGTGTTATTCATTTCTAATTGTGGCATATTATTCCGCATAAAAAAAAGATCAAACAAAAACATAACAAAACGGGCTTAAACTTAACGAACGATAAACAAAAATGATCAAATTGGGGAATAAAATTGAACTAACAAAAAGAACGACCTAGTTCACCAATTGGAAAAGCAATTTGAACGATGTTTACCCAACACTAACACATGCATATAATGGTATACATATCTCTTACGTTGGTTAATGATTGTCAAGCGACAGTGAAACATTTGTTTTTGGGGTACATTAGCTTTAAGCAAGAAAGGTAATTAAACTGAATTTTAGTCTTTCGATTTTTCACCATGGAATAGAAAAATCAGTTCATCTCTTAAAAGTGCAATGAATATTCTGATTTGTAATATTTCTTAATATGTTCTAAAATAATGTCTGCTTGCTGCAGCACTTGCACCCACTCAGCTATTTATAACAAGCACACACACACACACACACACACACATACACACCGTCAAATTTAAATAATTCAACGAGTGAGAGATTCGCAGTTTAGCCAATGACAAAAAAGGGAGGTAAAGTAAAACCAGAGAATGGGAGAAAGTTAGAACGACGTGAAGTGCGAAGCGAAAAAGCCACAAAAACCAGAAACTTGCAGTCGTGCACATGTGTGTGTGTGTGTGTGTGTGTGTAAGTGTGGGTGTGTGGAGTGTTGCAGGATATGACAAGGGATTGAAGTGTGTTTGCTGCATTTCAGAAACACACACACATTAAAATTTCAATTTTGGAGAAATTAAAATTTTATCAGCATAGTTTAGGATTGTGGCTTGGTTTTTGTGTGTTCTCTTTTGTGAAAAAACTTAGATTGTAGTTATAACTAGAAACATTAACGTTCAAATAAGTGTGTTTTCGAAACATGTTTATTTAAAGTAATATAAATAAATGCATATAAATTGTGAAAAATTTAAGAAAGTTTAAGCATTTGTAAAAGAGTCTTTTAAATGATGTCAAATAAAAAAGATAGCATTAATTTACTGTTGTTCTGTACTGGTGTTAATAATTCTGTTTATTTGGCTTCAATATGCCTCCAAGCCTGTAAGTTACAGGTTATCGATCTCATTATTTATATCGATAACAATTCATTTTTGCATATTTAGTACATTTTTTCACTGGTTCATAAAAATACCAAACTAATTCTAGTGTTCGCTAACGACAATGTTCACAATAGTTTGGCGCCAACAATTAGTATTTAAATATATATGGCGCAAAATACTGTTTCATACTCTTTAAATATTATCTAAGTCTTGTTTATTTAGCATATTTAATATTCGTTTTGAACGCCAAAGGAAAATTGTTAATCCCTCATAAATCAGCTGCATTCTACATTATTTATGTGGAGTTTTTCTGATTGGTTTCGATCAATATTCTTTAGTTATACGTTTACGTAAATATTCACAAACAAATTCACATCCAAGTTTCAAAGAAAAACTTTTCTCATTTCTACGCATCCCTTTTTATATCTATTTTTTTTTGTTAGGGATAATATTGCTACCCTTTTTTTCCCCCACTGTCAATAAGATGCCGCGACCACCAAAATGTATAATTGAAAATTGTACGCCCACATTACAGCTTGAAATAAGCAGAAGTTGCAAGACGAAGGAGGCAAGGACTAAAAAAAATAATATAAAAAAAATGGTCCCCAGTTGGTTTTAACGCCAAGCAATAAACAGAGCGAAAGCAACAACAACAACACCAAGAAGATAACAGCTAGAAGTGTGATAGGGGGGGAGGAGGGTAGAGAGTTTCCGGTTTTGTTGACTGCCATTTTACTTTACCCCGCCACGCCTACAATTTAGTGTGCCCACCTTGACCGAAGTAGAAAAAATCTAAAAGTTTTTTCTTATGCATTTCCTTTTTTGTTTCTTTTGTATATGGTTACATTTTATTTTATTTTTTTTGACGACTTTTCCACGCTCTGTTTCTTCTTCTTCTTTTTTTCTTATTCTATGCACTTTTCGCTGCAATTTGTCGAAAAGTTTTTACTATGCGCGTAAAGTTTAACCATAACAGATTTCTTTTGCCGTCTTTTTCTTGAGGGCTACAAACTCTCACAACTTCTCAATTTGACGCTCTCGCTCTCTCTCTCTTTCTCGCCTACCTATCAGGGCAGTTAACAACGCTAAAAAAAAAAGCTGCTTAACTCATTTGACGAACTAAACCTAAATTTTCATAGACACATTTTTTTATTCCAAACAATTTCTTTATAGAAGTTTTGTTGTTCTAATTTATTTTTGAATCGATTGTACATTATTCAGGAAAATTTAAATATTATCGAAACCGAAAAAAAAAAAATATTGACATCCAAGGTACAATTTCGTTAGTTGGAAGCAGAAGGAGAATTCAGTAAGCAATTAATTCCTCAACTTTGGTGGAAAACTGCATACATTGGAATTAAAGAATGAATCAATTCCAAAGAATGCTATGAGGGATGCAACTCTGGTTCGTTTAGAAGCGCCTTGCCCTTTGTGTTTTTCTTTCACGATTCACGTATTATTTTGTGAAAAGTTGGACAAGCAATAAAGTAAAATGATATTTTCAAAGTGAAGCTAGTCGAATTTACAAGAAATTTAAAATTTGTTTTATAGTCATTTTTAATTAATTTCCATTTAACAATATGCATTTTTGTAAATTCATTGATAGCTAGAAATTGGAAATTGGCAAGAATTATTTAATTGAATTGGGAGGAACTAATTATTGACTTGTTGACTGGAATTGCAGAACGGATGAATTGATACCCTCAACATTCTTACAAGGGAATTGATGATTTCACCAATTCTTCACCAATTCCTCATAGAATAGGGCACACAAGATTTTCACTTATGCTTACATTAAAATCTAAAGTCTCCACCTTTTATTGTATCTGAGTTGTAGTATTCGAGCTTATACAGACATGTTTACAAAGAGTTGGCGGTTGATTTTAATCAAGAACTATACTTACGTACATTACATGGGTTCAGGGTTTAAGAACACAAAAAAGTAGTTAGAAAAAGACCTAAACTAGTATAACGTTTGTCCACGACCTTTGTTTCTAATGGCTTGCAAGCGTCTAATCATTGGGTCCTCAAGGTTTCCAATTTCTTTCGCTCTCTTATTGATTATAGTTGTCAAGATAATATAAATATCGGTAGTTTAATGAGTTTTATGATTCTCCCTTCGTTTTTTTTTTATCTTTATCTCTAACGCTGCCATGACTTTGACATTCTGGTATTGTAAATTTCATATTGAGTCTACCATTGGTAGTCGTATAATTTTGGGGATTATTTGATAGATGTTTTAAAACAGCTCCTTCATAAACCTCACCTTGATTGAAATTTTGGTTTATTTTCTCCATAAACATCACCTTCAGTTTTAAATTAAAAGGCTCTGACGTTTTATGAACTACATAATAGTACTTTTTGTTAGGTCTAAGTTTTCCAATTAATTTGCATATAAAAAACTGGCAGGTTAAGTGTTTGAAAATTTCAAAAAATTTAATTTTGTTTTTTTTATTTTTTCTTATTAAATAGTATAATATGTATATGTGTTTTTAAGCGACGTTTCCAATTGTTGCAATTATTAATACAGGCTCGACGTCATGAATCAAATTGGGTGATTCGAAACAATTTGAAAATTGTGAATGAAATGTATTAGGCTGGCCAGATAGCGCTATTTCGAATGTTGCCAAACATTCTCATCAGTGACCTTTCTGTTTAGAATTATAATTATCTGAGATAGACCCTTCAGAAGTTCTCAAAACATAATTTTTAAAGTCGGTGGACACGATTTCTCGAGAAGTTATGATCCGATTTTGTTCAAATTTTGCATACATCTTTGCAATAACATAATAAAGGTATTGAACAAAGGATTTTTTTTTTCATTACTACTAATTTTTTTGAGCCAAAATATGGCGAAAATTTGACCAAAATAGGTGTTTTTTTTTTCAAAGTCTGTGAAAGATTCAAATTTTACTCTTTTTTTTGTTTCTTTGTGCAATCAAGAGATTTATCCGTATACTAACGATAATGCTTTGGTTTTTTGATTTTGGATGAGTTTTTTTGAGACTTCAAGGGAGATGAGGTACCAACGGCTTAGTTTTTGGATGTTTTGCAGTTTTCTTTTATCCTTTCATATAGGCACTACTATTTTTATAAACAGCCAAATTTTGGTGCATTTTTGAAAAGTCTTCAAAAATTACCCAAAATAATGCAAATCTAATGGGATCTTTTTGCTATTTTCTTCTTAACACGCTATTCTAAGATAACTGTAAAGGTTTCTTCAATTTGCATCGTTCAGTTTGTCGAAAATCAAAAGTTAATTTTGTAAGGTTGAGCACCACTATTTTTATGAACACAGCTGTATGTATCTTTGATATGCTGAATTATTAAAATAAAATATATGATTTTATATATTTAAAAAAAAACACCAGTAAAATACACTTTTTTTAAACTTCTGAAACCCACCTAACCCCATAATAGATTTTCTTTTCCTTATTTAGGAAAGTTTTCGCTGAGTCAAAGTTTAAGAATCGTGAAAAATGGTACTTACCGTGGTTTCGTTAGTTTTTTCATATGAATATCCATGTCCTACTGGGGTGTTGGTTTTGTTGTTGTGAATGGTGTTGCTCCGAATGCCCCTACATGAGTGCCTTAGTGGGATTGTGGGGGAGGGGGGTGGGGGGGACTAATCCAAATGTTAATGCGAGGAAGAAGCAACAACTCCTGAGAATTGGGGAACTGCGGCGATAAATGGCACCGAGTTGATTCCGTTAGCCTTTAACCGTTGATTTTGTTGCTTCTGTTGTTGTAGTAGTAGTTGTTGTTGTTGTTGTGGTGCAGCTATTGCGGGGTAATTAAAGCTATCAATAGCTGTTGGGCACCGCATGAGTTGTTTTTGTTGTTGTTTAATTGTTGGCAGGTTGCTGGCTTAGCTAAGTTGTTGTTGTTGTGTTTTGTTTTTTTATTGAATTGGTTTTGTTAAGTTTTAACAATGTAGATTAAATGATTTTATTTTAATAAGTATTAAATTTTATTTATGAGTAATATTGCTCGATTTTTCTCTGTTGATTGAGGTTTTTGTTGTATATATATATATATAGATTTATATATATGTTTTTATTTTACATTATGATTTTTGCTTTATTTTTGGGTATTTGTTTGTTGTTGGTGTTGGTGTTGTTGTTGTTGCTTAAGCACTTGGGCGCATATAAAAAAATTCAGTTGTCTTCTTCTTAATTTGCACTTGTTATATATATAAAAAATTTCTTTATTTTAAAGTAAATTTGCTAAAGTAATTGCGTTGATTTTTTTTTTCTTTTTCTTTTCTTTTCGTTTTTTGTAAGCAAGCTGATAATTTATTTAAATTGTTTTTTCGTTGTTGTTATAAGAAATATATGTATGTATATTTGTATGTATAATAAATGTATATATACGGTATATAATCTAATAATATTTTAATGATTTGATTGCATCGTTAGAAATAACGCACTTTATATAAACTACATATTAAGCCGAACTTCCTCAGCTGCGGCTGCTTCTCATCCTATTTTGTTTTATGCATGTATATGTATATATATGTATAACGGTATATTGTTCAATATAAGTATAAACTATTGGAAGGCGTATTTGTTTAGGCTTTATGAAGTTTTTGGATTCATAAATGTTATGCGTTTGTTGTTTTCCTTGTTAAAGCTAATGGCTACGAATTTTAAATAATGGTTTTTTTCTTTGCTTTTGCTCGTTTTTTTTTAATATATATATTTCTATCAAGTTATTTATTTATTGCTTTTTGTTGAGGCGATTTTAGTTTTGGTTTTCATGTATTAGTGCTGTAAATTAAAATTAATGGTTAAAACAGCATTTTAAAAGTGTTTCCAAGTACTCAAAAGTTCGTCATATCGCAACAGTTAAAAACAAAAAGAAGACACAGAAAACACAAAACAACAACTATTACAATAAGATCTCTATAACACTCAACCTCGTTTTTCACTCTTGTTTCGCTCTTTTTTTCTCCCTTTCTCACTCAACAGCTGTTATGCACTTTTAAATCTGCATTACAATTGCCAACTACAGACGACTGTGGACCAACACACAAGAATGTTAGTTTTGCCGCGGTAGTTATTTAACAGCTGTTGATCGCAACTACATTTGTAGAGTTGCCAACGCCATTGCAAGTAAAAGACGTGCGGAGTTGCTCACCAATTTCATCGCAGCTGCGACATTTCAAATGAGTAGCTCGCGCTGATGAAAAAGCAGCAGGTGTTAAATAAAAATCAAAATATCTACACACACATCTCCTTAAAATAAAAACAACAGCACAAGCCAAATGACAACAAAATGTAATGAGTTTGTTTGTACATTATTGTATGTATCTACATATATGTAAAATTCTTATGTTTTTATGTTTAAGTTTGTGTGTGGTTGTTTGAGAGCACAGAAAATTGCCTTCGCTCAGTTGTTTTGTAGTTTTTCATTCATTACGCTGCGACCAGTTGTTGTCGCTGCTGTAGGCATAGGCAGCCCAAAGGGCAACGCACGCATAACCGTTTTTTTTTTTTTTTTTTTTTTGGCGTTTTCTTTTGTCCTAATACCAAAAGCAACAGCATTAAGAGCGCCTTGTCGGCAGTTCCGTTACGTGCGAGCGAGAGATCTCGATTAAGCGCTAAGTGCCGTTCGAAAAATGAACAAAAAAAAAAAAAAACAATTTTACTCTGCGCATTTCACTTTTTCTGTATAGTATAGTCTCTTTTTTTTGTCATCTTTGCGAAAGCGAAATTTTTATTTTATGCTACACTACGGCTGATGTTGATTTCATTAATTGTTGTTGTTGTTATTGCTTTAATTAATTTGCATAACATTTTGCAAGCGCCACAGATCGAGAGAGTTTGCGAGCGAGAGAGGTAATAATAAAAATATTTCGTATGTATGTATTCGCATTTATATGTATGTGTGATGTGTTTGTGTATTTTCGAATATGTGTATGTGTGTGTTTGGTCAAAAGGGGCGGCAGCGGCGCGGCATTGCTCTACTTGCGGCGACGACGGCAACTGTGACGCGTTGTTTTTTATTCCGTTTTGTCATAGATCATAAATAATTAATTAACACAACTTACTTATTATATTTGCTTTTGCTATTGCTTTTGCATTTGCATTTGCTTTACTTCTTATATATTTTCATATTTGCTTTGCATACACATTTCACTTTTTGCACTTGTTAAACAAATAATACACAAGCACTTATTATAATTTTAAATATTATTTCGCATGGCGTTTAATATGACGGGCGCGTGAAGATGGAAAAATTTTACGATTCTCCCTATCGCTTTTTACATCTTATGCGGCGCGACGACGTACTGTTACTGTAAAAAAAAACTGTAAGCACTGGCGCCAACTGCTAACCGGGTCTGTTAAGTTTGTAGACAGAGAGAGAAGTTGACTCAAATTGTTCATGTTAAGTATCTGTTATTTACGGTTGCGCTCTCTCTATATTTGCCTTGAAGAGGCGGAGAATGAAAAAAATTGCGGTAGAGCTACAATGTCGCAAGTTATACATATAAACGAAGATCTTTAGGTATAATATTGATTTGATTTTTCTACATTGGTTATTAAAAATGTTTGATTTGAATTTAAACATATTTTTGATAACAACATATGTTGGCTACTTTTTTTTTTTGCCGCGCATTCCACTTTGTGCGCTCTTTCGCTCAAGCCTACAGTATAATTGTGAATGAATGTTTGAGAGCGAAATGCACAAAAAAAAAAAAATGAGAAAGAGAGCGCGCCTGATGTTTCCTCCTCTTGTTTGTTGTTACTTTTCCTAGGTGTATGTGTGTGTGTGTGTGTTTTTTAAGTGCTTGTGTTTGTTGTTGCTAGTTTAGCGCTAGTGTTGCCAATGCATTGGAATCTTATACCGTGCGAAAATCGACAGAAACAAATGCTTCTCTTGTTATGAGCTTTGTTTGTTTTCATTTTTGTTGTATTGGCTGTTGTTTTGAAATTTGATTCATGACGTCGGAACTTCAATTATATATGTTTGTATATGTATTATAATCAAATCAAAATAAACAGCATTGTTCCTTCAGTAAGCAGCATACTTGTACATAAAACATACATATTCATTTAATGTACAAATGTACAAGCTTTCTTTAATTATTATTGCATTTTGGACTCAATGCCCGCATACATATGCTAAAAATATATTATTACGTCAGCAGCACAATAAAACTTGTTTTTGTTTTGTATTTAATATTGCAGCAATGTTTGTTTATTTTTTTGAAATTAATGTGTTTTTTCTTATTTATTTATTTATTTTTATTTTTTTGTGTCAAACCGATCTTTTTTAATCGATATGATTTGAACAACATTTTTAGATTTAACATTTTCTTTAATGTTAAAAAGAAAGATATTTCACTCATATCAGCGCCGAAGTATTTTTCTGTAGTTATTGGCATGTCCGTTTCAAACAATTAAATTCTTATCAGAATTCATTATATCTGTGTGTAGGTGTGTGTGTGTGAGTGTGCCTTTAGTTTCATGGCTAATCAAATAAAAAAAAAAGAATGCAAAATAGGTAAAAAGCAATAAGAACGGCGAAGTGGCAACTGTAGCGTGTGTTGACAATCTTGTTTAAAACAAGAGTTTTGGTTTTTGCACGTTAAAGTAAATTAGACAAAAACAACAAAAACTGATACTATGCACACACACACCACACACTCTATGACTGATGAGAGGTAGTTAGGCAGAGAGCAAGAGAGGGAGAGTTCACCTAACAGCAAGAGCGGCTCGGCTTGTCTGACATTTGACGTTTATTTGTGCGCTTTGCGCATTCACAATAAGCGCGCGAATCGCGCATAGCAAAATTAAATTAAAAGGCAACTACCAAAATAATACAAAAAAAAATGAGACCCAATAAAATTAAGAGAGAAAATATAAAGGTTCAGCAAAGAGACAGAGAGAGAATGAGAGCGCGTGAGAGAGGGGGGGGCCAAGCGACTGTTGACGAACTTTTGACTTGGTCAAGATTTGTTTATTTCAGTTAACAAGACATTACTCACCTTTTGTAAAACTGCAAACGCATAAAATGTTGTGCGAATTATAAAAATGTTTAAACATTATTTAACACAAATACTCGTGCACAGACACACCACACACACGCATACACTACTTTGACGAGACGAGACACACACACACCGACGCGACATGCTGCTATTTCTTTTTCTTTTCTGTTTCTCTTTTCTCAATACAGTGCTGTAAAGCAGCGAATTGTGGCCATTGTTGTTGTGCTCAGCGCGGTTGTTGCCTTTTACACTTTCAAAGAGTGTACGTTTTTATTACAATTTAATCAACAACAAAAAACGTACGCAAATTGCAGTCAAAGTCACTCACACACGTTCACATTCACACACTCACACACACAATCACACATACGGTCGTTCCCGGACTGAGACTCACACACACATATGAGTGGGGCACGCACACACAGCAACTAGTAAATTCTGCGACACTTACGAAAAATATTTTTTTGTGTGTGTTGCCTAAATTAACAATTTCGATTGTCAATAACACTCGCACTTTGTTCGTACACGTTTGCCCAGTTGTGGCTTTTGACTGGCAATTGTCGTTTGGTATTAATTGTTATGCGTTTTGTGTTAAATCAAATTAATATAAAAATTTTGTTGCGTGTTTTGCTGTTGTGTGCAACGAGTTTTTTGATACTGTGTGACCAAAGTGTGCCAAAAGTTCAACAGCTGTGTTTTGTGCCAAAGTCTGGTCACATGTGGCCTGTTAAAAAATCCATAAAATTGTCACACCTTTCAGCGATAACTACTCGATAATTGCCTTAATTTGAATAGAACAGAATTATTGTGTTCCTTTTTAAAGATTGTTTAACTATTAAGCTTAATGTTTTTTGGATATCTTTGGACAATAACAGAAAACACTTTTTCTATAACATTATTTAGGTTGATTATTAACAGCAACAGTTGTTTGTATGTTACAAATTGTAACATAGGCTAGTATGCTGGTCGCTATAGTGAAATAAAACTATTATGTCAGCATTCTTGTGTATAATGCTGAATAGGAATAAATTGCAAATAAGTATTGTGTTACACAATTATCGTGAATAAGTTAAATAAATTACTTTTGTGCACTAAACGGCAAATGGTAAATGACAATTCAATAACAGCATAATTTTGCTCAACCGGCCTAACATTAACATAAGCAGAAACTCTCAGCACACTGTTGTTTGTTTTGTTTTGATTTGATCGTTGGCCATCTATTGAATAACAATAATAAATGTTTACTTGAATATTGTGTCAATCAGTTTCAACAAAATGTTTTCAACTGTTAACATACTGGGAATTTTGTTAAATCCGCTCAGCAGCCGTTGTGCATCGCGGGCATTGCATGTAAAAAAGCGAGAGTTATATCTGGTAAGTGTTGCGGTTCCCAGCAGGATACAATTAATTTCTACTTTTCAAGCAATGCTTTAAAATATTGGGCGTGCACGAGTCAGCGGATCAGGAGACGGTGCGTCGTGCCTATTTGGATTTGGTGAAGCGCGTGCATCCGGATGCGGATACCGCGGAGGCGAGCAACGAGCGCTTTCAGCAGGTGGACGAGGCCTTCCGCATGCTGCAGGAGAAGTTTGCCAAGAACCGTCGCAACATAGACGACGACGAGAAGGAGGTGGACGATCAGATGGAGTTCGATATCAGGCACACTGCGCCGCAGCATCGTCAATATTTGTCAAATGAGGGCATTGGGGTGGGAACTCCATTTCAGCGGCAGAAGCAATATCAAAAAGTGCGAGCGATGAAGGCGCAGGAGCGGGTCTTGGAGCATCGCATCGAGAAGGCAGCGGCTGGAGAAGATGCGCTCATGTGCAAGGGCAAAGGTGGCAACTACTTTGGCAAGCACGCCATTAAGACCAAATACGGCATCGATCGTGTGGTCGAGGATCTCATCCAGGAGGCCATGTCCAAGGGTGATTTCAACAATCTCAATGGCGCCGGCAAGCCGCTCTCCACGGCCCAGTCGCAGAATCCCTACCTGGATTTCACCACTCACAAGCTGAACAAAATAATGTTGGACAATGGATTTACACCGGAGTGGATAACACTTGCCCGGGATATCAGGGAGGCGAGTGCCAAGCTCAAGCAACAGATGCGCTCGGAGCGCATCTACTACGGCGAGTGGCCCTTAACCAATGCGGAGCAACAGGCTTCCTGGCACTCCTTCGTCCAGTGCCACACAGAGCAGGTGCAGCAGTTGAACAAACTGATTGACAAGTATAATCTGATTGTTCCCATTCTGGAGAATCAGTACTTTCGCCTACGCATGGACAAGCTGGCCGAGAGCATCTTCAAGGAGACGGAACTTCCACGCAATCAGAAACGGCCACAGAACACAGTCCAGACAAAAAGCAGCTCCCCGTCGACCGAGAGAGGTTTTATGGTCAATCTGTTTTCCATCTTTCTATAAAGCGAGTGGAATTTTTATAATTTGTGATATTATCAGTTTGTGATATATGATGATTGTTAAAATAATGATTGTTGGGCATAGCCAATTAGTTTAAAATGTCTGTTAAAAATAAAAATAATAAAAATATGTATGGGTTTTGTGTTTGTTTTTCAAGTATTCTTTAATTATGCAAAAGTTAAAGAAAGCGAATATATCAATAAAAATAATTTATATATATATATATCCACTAAAACTATGCCTTTAATTTGTAAATTAAGCAGTTAATGGTAAGACTATTCTTCCAGTTTTCTTTTTGTATAATTTTAATTAATTCTTTCTGTTTTATTGTTTTGCTTTGTTCCTTTAAATTAATAATTTGGTTTTTGTGACTAGTGCCTTAAATTTAAGTTTCTTGGAACTTGTAGCACTAGGATGTTAATAAATAAATAATAAATATCAAAAACTAATAATCTAATATTGAAAACTTCAAGTCTTATATATTCTACAATCTTCTTCATCCAAATACAGAGTTCAAAATAGGTTTCTTTTCATCATTTAAATTTACAATTTACAACATAAATGCTATTCTATTTATTGAAGCCAAGTCTACGGGTTTTATAGCAACTTTTGAAAATAAAATCGCAGTTTTATTTCGTCGAATTTGAAGTTGATAAATGGTATTTGCCTATTATATTCTGATATGGAAGCGCTTTTGAGAAAGAAATTGACAACATCCCTTCTAAGATCTGATCATCTTAAGAAGCCGCTTTTAATAAATATAATTGACTTTATCTTCCACAACTTTCTCTTTTTTAGGAACTCCTATTATGGAAAACTTCACCCGTTCCAATTTTTGATACCAATACAATTTTGTTTCTCCATTATTGTCTATTATATATATTTTTATAGAGCGTTCTTACCTGTTGCAAAATACATATAAATGTTTTATTCAAACTCCATAAAGCTAACCTGTAAATTTGTAAAGACAATTTTCTTTTAGTATTCGATCTTTATTTCTTAAGAAAAGGCAAATTTCTAAATTAAATGATGCTTTAAATAGTGTGTCCATTTCGAGTTAACTTTTTTTTAAGATTTTAAATAGGGTAATAAGAGATATAAATCCGATAAAAAGAATTGATGAAACCATATACTTAATCATCTTCAATTCGTGGACACGATTCATGAAGATGAAGGAATTTTTACAAATATTATTATACTATTGCTTTTCTAGTGCTCCTTAGTAACAGACTTGCCCTCAGCGCTCAGGGAGATGGCTCCAGTGGCCAATAGAGCCAGAGCACGTGGAAAAGCCCAATGCTCGGCATGATGAATGCGCTCCGTGAGGCTGTCAACATCGTCGCCTGGAAGTATGGGTACTGCAGCCTGGACAAGAATGGCGCCCGTGTCGACGCCCTCATCGACAAAGTGCACCGTGCAACCAGATTCCTTTTCGCCGGCGTCCAGAGCCTGCTGCTGCACATGCAAGCCCGGATATTTGGGCAGCAGCGAGGGATGTATGTTGATGAGACGTCCACGCCAGTGTCGCACAAATGGAGCGCTCAACACACGCATAAAGCCGGCCAGGCAGACGAGATCCACGCGGGCAGCGACCAAATGACGCGTCAGTTCCTCATCGTATTCCTCCCGGCTGGCAAAGTTCCGATGCGAGATGACGAGGGAGGGGATGCCGGCCTTGGCTGCACGCTCCAGACCCAAAACACCCTCCTTGTTGCTAATGACCAGCGCGATCTCCGAGTGCAATGCCTGCGACGAGTCTCGTGAGGCATCGATGAGAGCTTGAAGATTGCTGCCACTGCCGGAGATGAGGACGGCGACACGTCGACGAGGCAGCGCCAGAAGCTGCTGGCTGCGTTTCAGAGATGCCTCAAAGTTGGGGATTAGCACTTGCGGCTTCTTTGGATCCTTGCGCGCAATGACCTCACCCACAACAGCAGCTCTTTGGGGATAGCGTAGCTGCTCCATTACTGCCTCCACACGATCGGGACTGACCACCAGGATCAATCCCAATCCACAATTGTAGGTGCGTTGCAGCTCAGCGGGAGCAATGTTTCCGGCTGCTGCCAGCCAGGCAAACACCGGCGGCAAGTGGAACTTATTTGCATCCAAACGCACAGCAAGCTCCTTGCGCAGCACGCGGGGAATATTCTCACTGAGCCCACCGCCGGTAATGTGTGCCAGCGCCTTGATGCCATGCCCGGCCTGGGCGAGCAGCGAGGCCAGCGCCTTCACATAGATCTTTGTTGGCACCAGTAGCTCCTCGCCTAGAGTCCGATCGCTGAATGGCGACCGATCATTGAAACCGAGTCCGGCCCGCTTAAGGACCATGTGCACCAAGCTGAACCCATTGCTGTGCACACCGGACGATGGCAAACCGATGAGCACATCACCTGCCTGAATCTCTTCCAGGCGTGGCAATATTCCCGCACGCTCGGTGATTCCCAATGCAAAGCCAGCAAGATCGTAGACCTGAGGCTCGTACAGCAACGGCATGGCTGCTATATGGCCATCTGGAAAGGGATTTATTTTATATTATTAATTTATCAACATCTAATTAGCAGTAGGCTTTAAGGGAAAGGGAAGGAAAAACACGTTTTCCTCTTCCCCGATTCCACTAGAGCCGGATGGAACTCGGTAATGCAGCATTTAATCGAATTAGATTTCCATGTAGTGAATCTGAATCATATTCCATTTCGCTCAGTTGGAATCGACATCTCCTAGTTGATAAATTTTATACAGACTTTGGCTGTTAAGAAGATGCTCATCTTTCGTTAACAGAGGAGCTTAACAGCGCTATTAGCAAAAAAATAACAAGTTTCTTATCGATATTTGGTTATTTACAGTGCCAAATTGAGTACAACAGAAAATCAAACTGATTTCAGCGGCTTTTTAATCGGATTTCTGTTAAAATTGGATGCTGTTTCAATTGGATTGATAGTGGAATGACCTGCATTACCGACATCGCTGTTATGATAAATGAAGCCTAGTGGAATCTAATTAGAAGTAGGCTTGAAGGGAAAGGAAAGGAAAAACACGTTTTCCTCTTAAGGTAGTTCCTAAATCTTCCTTTTACTTACCGATAAAGCTGCTGTTCGCCTGCCTGGCACCTTCGAGTACTCCTGCAGCGACTTGGTCGCCCAACTGCTGTTGCCACTTGCCACAGGCATAGTAGCTGGAGAAGCTGAAGGGCTCGGCGCCATTGCAGAGTATGTCGTTGACGCACATGGCGACCAGGTCGATGCCAACGCTGCCGTTGTGTCCAGTCTGCTGGGCGATCTTGAGCTTGGTGCCGACGCCATCGGTGCCCAAGATGAGTATGGGGTCCGTATAGCGCTCGGGCAGACGGGTCAACCTGCGTCCGGCGTCATTCCCAAAACACTCCTCGCGAGCAGCTGGCCCGAGCTGCTTTTGCTCCACGAGCTCCTGTGCCAGCTGGTTACTGCCCAGGCCGCCAAATGGCAATGCCAACTTTAGCAGCTGCTCCTCAAAGTTGCGCACCTGTAGGCGTGGCCCTGTTGCCCCTGCCTCTCGCTGCTGCAGTACGCCCAGGACCTTGGCACCGGGCAGCACCGTGCGCCAGAGCTGACTTGACTTGGGCAGCACGAGGAGCATGCCAATGCCACAATTGTGCCGCTCCAGCAGCGATTGTGCGCTCAATTGGAGTTGAGCAGCCACCCAGCCAAAGATTTGGGGAACGGGCACCGCACCAAAATCAATAACCACCTCGAACTTCTCGGGCAGCAGTCGTGCCGCATCGTGCAACAGTCCGTGGCTTACATGTGCCACGCCCTTGATCTGCCCAGCCTGCAGATGTGGTAGGACCTGCTGCACATAGAGACGCGTTCGGGTGCCCAGCACCTGGGCCAGACTCATGCCATGTTCCTTGTGCACGGGTGAGTCACCCTTGAGGTTGACGCCGGCAGCAGCCAGCTGAGTGAGCAGCTCATTGAAGCTGGCGCAGTGCAGTCCTGAGGAGGGAAGTCCTACCAGCAAGTCACCCGCCTCATAGCTATCAAAGCGGGGCAGAACTCGCGTCTCTTCCACAATGCCCACACAGTAGCCGGCCATATCGTACTGTCCGGGCTGATACAGCGATGGCATCTCTGCGGTTTCACCACCTAGATGGGAAGAATGGGAAATGTGAACCTAACAGCTGCAACGTTTTTGTGTCCTACTCACCTACAAGAGCGCAACGCGCATCCCGACAGCCATCGGCCATGCCCTTGACAAGCTGTGCGGCCAGAGGAACCTGCAGCTTGCCGCAAGCAATGTAGTCCAGGAATGCGACCGGCTCCGCTCCAAACTCAAGCAGCTCATTGGCGCACATGGCAAAGAGATCGTAGCCAATGTGATCGTAGAGTTCGTTTTGCAGCGCCAAATGTATTTTAGCGCCCACACCTTGAGTGGCCTCGGCAATGATCGGCTGCTTGTAGTTGAGCTCCTTGATGCGGAACAGGCCACCAAATCCACCCAGCCCGCCCAGGACACCGGGACGTTGAGTGCCGCGAGAGAGCGGCTTGATGCGTTGCACCAGATCGTCGCCAGCATCGATGTCCACGCCGCTGTCCTTGTAGCTAAGCGATGGAGTTGGCGCCCTGGGAGATCAGTAAAAGATGGGCAAATCAGAATTATGCAAGAGAAGAAGAGGAGAGTTTTCAAATTTATTCATTATATTTTTCTAAATGTCCATTAATAAATATCGATTATCGACTCTGAAATTACATTTTGAACGCCTTTTGTGCAATATCCGTGCGATATTGAGCTCCTGCACCGGCAAAGGTTATGCTTCCCGCCAGCTTGGTAGCCTGAGCTGCGGCCTCCCTCAGGCTGGCATCCAGTGCAATGGCGATGAGGACGCGACCTCCATTGGTCAGCGGTTCCTTCTTGCTGTTCACGGCCAATCCACTGTGAAAGACCAGTTGAGATTCAGTATTAGCAGCAGGAAGACCTGAAAGTAAGTAGGTATAAATACATGAAGTCAATGCCATTGAAAGTAATTATTAACCTGTTACTAGGCAGCCTTTGGTAGACGTTTCCGGATAGCCAGCACTGGCCAAGACAACACCCACCGCACTCAGATTGGTGCGCCACTGCAAGGAGAGCTTGCTCAGCTGGCCAGTGCAGCAGGAGTGCATCACCTCGAAGAGATCGGACTGCAGCAGTGGAAGTATCACCTGCGTTTCGGGATCCCCAAAGCGACAGTTGAACTCGAGAACGCGCGGACCATCGCGGGTGAGCATGAGTCCCGCATAGAGCACCCCCTGATAGGCGATGCGCTCCTGGATCAATCCCTTGACGGCACGCTCCAGCACGGCGCGCTGCACCAGCTCGAGCGCCTGTTTGCCGATGAGCGGGCAAGGACAGTAGGCGCCCATGCCGCCAGTGTTGGGTCCGGTGTCGCCATTGGACAGACGCTTGTGGTCCTGAGCGGGCAGCATGGCTTGAATAGTTTTGCCATCGGTGAAGGCCAGCACGGAGACCTCCTCGCCCTCGAGCAGCTCCTCAACGACCAGAGTAGCACCCGCCTGGCCGTACTTAAGCTGGCCCAGTATCTCATCGACCGCCTGACAGGCCTCATCCACATTGGCGGCCACCACAACGCCCTTTCCGGCTGCCAGGCCAGCTGCTTTCACCACCAAAGCGGGGTAAGGTGCGCTGTCGTATGAAAAGTCATTAAATCATTTATCTTATACCCCGATTCCACTAGGCTTCATTTATCATAACAGTGATGTCGGTAATGCAGGTCGTTCCACTATCAATCCAATTGAAACTGCATATTATTTTAACAGAAATCCGATTTAAAATCCGCCGACAGCTGTTTGATTTTCTGTTATACTCAATTTGGCACGGTTCACAACCAAATATCGATAAGAAATTTGGTATTTTTGTTGGCTACAGCGCTGTTAAGCTCCTCTGTTAACGAAAGATGAGCATCTTCTTTATCAACTAGGAGATGTCGATTCCAACAGCAAATTTGAATATGATTCAGATTCACTTTATAGGAATCTAATTCAAATAGATGCTGCATTACAGAGTTCCAATTACATTCGGCTCTAGTGGAATCGGGATATTAAAGTTCTTACTAGACCATTTACCTGCGTATAAACTTTTTGGCCTTGACCACATCCGTAAAACTCTCGTAACGTGCTGTGGGTATGCCATGACGCAGCATAAAGTCCTTAGCCCACTTCTTGTCCGCCTCAATTTGAGCGCCCTGCTTGCCGGGCCCAAAGCATGCAATGCCCGCCTTCTGCAGTACATCACCTAGACCCAACGCTAGCGGATCCTCAGGTCCGACCACCACCAGCGAGATGTTGTTCAGCTTGCACCATTTGGCAATGGCCTGGAAAAAATTAAATTAAATGCATATCAATTAAAACGTATACAAGTACAAAGGCTCGAGTCGAATATACCCTGTTCAAAATTTTAAATTTGCAACTAAAAATATTTTACTTTAACCCCTAAGTATACTTTTAGTTCTTGGAGGTCACGTCAATGTTGTTTCGTTTTGTATCTGTTTTTTTTTTTTGGTATCGGCAGAGTAATTTGTATTCTCCTACAGTCATCGGCACTACTCATAATTTGAACTTACTTCATAAAAACTTTGGTATCAATAGAAAGGTCATTTAAATTCCGTTTGAATCGTATAATACTCTTTTTAACCCAATAAGTACCCATTGAAAGTTTTCTCTTTTTGTAATTTTCTATTTTTAAAACTCTTTTCCTCAGGCTTAAACAAAAAGTTGTTTTGATGCAAAAGTTTCTTCAAACATCTATTAGTGAATGCAAAAAGATTTTTTAAAAAATCTCATCGCATGTATTTTTTTTGATTTTTTGAAACTTGCTTAAAAGGACAATTTTTACTTCTCTTTATACAAGATTTTAATTTTCAAGTAGGTTCAAACTAACTTTAAATGTTGTCAAAATACTTATGCCGATGACTGTATAATCTTCATTTTACAATGAGACCCAGTTGATAAATTTACACATTTTGATGATACCCATTTAACTTTCATACGAGTACGGGGTATTGAAATGCTAAATGTTAATCTCTTAATTCAGGGCAAGCCCAGAATGCTTGAATCCAATAAATTGCAGCCGGTTCGCTCCAACGACAACAATTTGTCGCCACGACAAAAATTCCTTCCTAATTGTTTTGCCATTAAACTGGGTGCATTGTCTCATTGGTGAATGTCGTTATTACCACAAAAAATATATATATTAAATGAAAACAATATGATAAACTGACTCAGTTAAGAGCTATGCCTGATGAACAACAAGCTTAAAAATTCGAGCCCTGCTCATCCGGTTTTTGGAGCGTGACTGATGCGATACGTCTTAGTCTGAGTTCTAATCGATTTGGCGCCAATCTCAAATTGGATTTACCCACAGCTCCGAACACACAAGTGCAACTGCGTTCCAGACTATTTAACACTCTAAGAACTCTCTCACTGGGTTCAAGAACGTTCAAAGCTGCGCTTAAAGTCAGGTGCTCCAAAAAAAAAAAAGAAGATGTGACGTTTTCACAAAGCCATTTAGTCGAGCCATTTTTGGCAATCCAGCCAAGGTTTTCATTTCCCAAATTGTTGGGAAGAATTGCTTTTGAGCGTCTCAGCTGCGTCGCGGAATTTCGGACTACTTTCCAAATTTGGTTTGAAACTTTTTAATTCTCTTTCTGCAGAATGATTTACTATACTGCATTCTTTATGCAAATTTGCTCTGGGAAGAGCTCAAATCTTTGTTTAAATGTTAGTTAGCATATATTTTCGGGATTAGTTACGCTTTGTTGGTTTAAGACGGAAAATTTGCTCGACTTTGCTGGCGATGATGATCAAGACATTATATAACTTTAAGACCCATTTCTTGGGTTCATGGGTATTTAAAGCCAATCAATTTGGGTAAAAATAAAGGACAGATATAAAAATTTAAGACAATAAAATGATTCAGTTATACTATATCAACTTTTCTAAAAGAAATGGAATTAAGGTTTCGAGCCCTGAAACTTAAATAAACTATATTTTCAGTCGGTTCAACGATCTTTTAGTCTCTGCAAGATTGCTTGCAATAAAAATAGAATGCAAGGCGATAAGTGAGCTCAAGATCAGCGACAATTTAAGTGCCGTGCAACCTTCGAGTAGGGCATGCGATATGCCAATAAATGAATTTTAACCGGAACACATATTAAAGAATTGCAGCAGCAAATCATTTGGCGATATAAATGTATATGCATAAAATAATTATTGCTTGTAAAAAGAAAACAAAAATGAATAAGACAAATAAAATCATTTAATTTGTGACTGAGATGACGAGCGTCTTGAAGACGCCTTCGCATTCGTCTGCGCTTTCGGAACTGGGTTTCCAAAAAATCCGCAGAGACGACAAAAATAATTACGGCGAGTGGCGGATTGGATATAAAAACGAAAGCTTGCCAAAAGTTGGCAAACAGTCGTTGATTTAAAGCGCTAGAACGAACAACTGAGACTAAATACCCAAAAAAAAAATATGATTCTTAATCTGCTCGTAAGTCTTTAGACATCAGGCCAAAAATACGGATTAAACTTAACAAGTGTACAATTTTTTTTTGAAGATACAACTTTTGTGTGCTGTAGCTGTGATCCAGGCTGGCGCCTACATACCAGACTCAGATCGAAATACGCAGACGCTGCAGAACGAGTTGAATGTGTCTCCAGATGGCAGCTATCGCTATGCGTATGAGACATCCAATGGCATTGCCGGAGAACAGTCCGGATTGGGAGGCATTGCAGTGCAAGGTGGTTCCAGCTACGTCTCACCCGAAGGCATTCCCATCAGCATTAGCTATGTAGCCGATGAAAAGGGCTATTATCCCGTGGGCGATCACATTCCCAAGGTGCCGGATTATATATTGAGAGCCTTGGCGTACATTCGCACTCATCCCTATCAGGTGAGGATTACTACACGGGCGAACTCAAGACCGTTGCCCACGATGCGGAGGCATTCAAGGTGTACGAACGCAATATCCACGAGCCGACCACACCGCGTACTAGACCCAGCACTACACCCAAGGTGGTTCATCTGACACATGCACCCACAACGCTATTGAGCTGAGTGCGAATTGTGGCTATATGCGGGGTGGGACAGGGGCACAGGGGCAGAGGGCAACTGTGAATTTGATCTAAACAATTAATTAAGCCACAATAAATAGAAGTGTTAAGCAAAGAAAACAGAATTGAATATTTATACTCGTTTATGTGAGGGGAACCTGCTAATGGTTTAAGATATTTATGATTGAATTTAATAGAGTGAAACAATACTTTCATCATCGACTGTTTAATCTATATATCAATGAAATTTTACAATATACAGGGGTAGTCAAAAGTATTTACACAACACTTAAAGTTAAATCTACCCATGACTTAAACTTACTTTATGGAAAAAAATATTTCAAAAATCTCTTCGCTAGTATTTTTTATGATTTTTTGAAAATGGCTAAAAAAAAATTACTATTTTAAACACTTTTCATACAAAATAGTAACTTTTGGCAATTTTCAAAATATCATAAAAAATACATGCAAAAGAATTTTGTAGACACTATTAGAATTGTTTGAAGTAACTTTTTTCAGGGAAAAAAAGTTTCAAAAGTAGACTTTTACAAGAATTGAAAACTTTCAATGCGTACTTAATGGGTTAAGAAATGTATTGTATCATTCCATTGATACCATACTTTCCATAAAGTAAGTTTAGGTTGTGGGTAGATTTACCTTTAAGTGTTGTGTAAATACTGTTAACTACCCCTGTACGTGTAACAAGCCGTAAACGTCGGTTAAGAGATAAGAATCAACGGAACCATGCAATTTATATAATATATGTATATATATTCAGTTACTCGTGCTTTTAAGAAAATATGAATAGATTTATATTTATTATTTTAAATTCTTACAATTTTAAAACTTTTAAATTTAAAAAAAAATTTAGTTTTTTTTATATATGTATATGTTCAATAACTTTTGCTTTTTAAGAAAAAGTTTATAG
Source organism: Scaptomyza hsui (assembly GCA_018152825.1). NCBI lineage: Eukaryota > Metazoa > Arthropoda > Insecta > Diptera > Drosophilidae > Scaptomyza > Scaptomyza hsui. The sequence continues at coordinate 240,223 of JAECXO010000025.1, forward strand.
ATTTATGTATATATTATTTTATAATAATGTGTTGCTGATCAATAGATTTGTTTTTAAACATTTTACAACTTTTAAACTTAAAAAAAATTAGCTATCTGAAAATACTTCCTAAATATTAAAAGTCCATCCGAATGAAATGGTCTGAGATGTGAGTGTTAAACGATTAAGAATCGGTTAAAAAGAACCCAAAAGCCTTTAAAGTTTAGAGCCGAAACCGATCTCTTTTAAGCCTTGAAGGCTTATTTAGTACATTTAAATCTATTCTTGAACGTTTGATTATTTTTTTTATTAAAAATGTAAGTCGTAGTCTTTTGTCTATCTAATAAAAAAAAGCCCAAACAAAGTATATTTCTGGTAAAAGCAAACAGAAATCGAATTATTTGACACCGCGGGCCATTCAAGGGTTAAACAGTTGTCAAGAGAATAACACACTAAGCACACAAACACACATGCATACAAGCGTAAAGCTGGAGATTGCAAAGATTGGAAACGTTATGCTTCTGATTGGATTCATTTAAGAGCCCCGGTTAGCATTAAAACTAAATAAAGTACCATAAAAAGATAATATAAGAAGCAGACTTAAAAATAGCAATAAAACGTGGAAAAAATCGCAGCTGCATCCGCTGGCAATGAGACTAAACCGCTGCTGTGTAACTTAAAGCCGGACTCGAAGGTTAATTGAAGGACGTGCACTTAATTTCAGTCGCGAAAACCTCCAGAGCAGACTCTGCACTCACTCACCTCAAAATCCTTCGCATCCAATGCATTAGCGCCCAGATTCTGACACTTTGAGCCCAGCTGAGCAATACCAAAGCTGCCGGGCAGCGCATAGATTTGCGACACAGACGGCGATTGTGTGAGCTTCCAACAGATGGCGTGCTCGCGACCGCCACTACCGATTACTAACACGCGATGAGACATTTTAGTTTCGTTGCCGAAATATATTGGTGCGAACGTATCAAAACAAACAAAAAGCTTGCACGTTTTATTCACGAAATTAAATTGTTTTTGATTCTTTTCGGTTCGTGCCCACGTGTTCACGGGTTAAGCGATCTTTTGATGGGAGAGGCGCGCACAGCCAAACAAAAACCCAGAGAGAGCGAGCGTGTGAGCGTGTGTAACAGAGTGTTGACAAAGCTCTTTTAAGCTACATACATACATACATATGTATTTATATTATGTGTATGTTATGTTTTTATACTGCGTTTTTTTGGTCTTCAATTAATAAACCTTACCGCACGACGCCTCGTTTTCAACTGAAACTAGTTCGAATTTAACATTTTATGTGTAGGCAAAAAATCCTATCACTCGGCTCTAGGTAAGCTGATCTACGGCGTCGGCTGCGACGTGTTTTTTTTTTTTGCTTTTCGCGTTGCTGCTGATAAGAAACTGGCTGGTAAAAGTCGTTGCCGTCGTCTGCTCGCTCCAATGCACTCTGTATTTTGTTTTTGCCATGGTGGAAAAGATGCGAAAAATGACAAAAACACCTCGATAACCTTTGGGGGAGCCTTAACCGAACAGTCGTGGGGGTAAATGCAACAGCAGCTATCAGCCGAGTTGTTTTGATTATTTAAGTTGCAAAATGCTCTCAAATGACTACTATTATATTACATTTGTAGTATTTTTAATCAACTTTGGTTTAGCAAACTGGAAATGTGAATGTTTATGCAATCGGTTTCATATTTAAACAGACTGGAGTGAATTTATTGATCTTCTGGCTATATTTATGGTCATTTGTGTAAATATAACTTGAGATCATTGTACTGAAATCCAAAATGTTGTCGAATTTTTAAATTAATTGTATTAAATCACAATGAATGTGTGTTGTTATTACATTATAATTAAACGACCCTACAAATATTATGTGAATTACCTATTTATAAGCTGGGTTTTATAGAAAATTCACCATTTATATACCGTTCAAAATAATCGAATCAAGTAAAATGTTGCTTGTTTTGTAAAATATGTATTTTTCCTTTAGGTTTTGCGTTTGTTTGTTTTTGTTGTTGTTATAATTAGTAGGCATTAAAAAATTGTGTTGTATTTTGTTGTTGGTGTTGTAAATTTACAAGATAACTACCAAACTCCGTCATAAATTTGTTTTACATAGTGCACCAATCAGATGTGCCACATACATATAAAAAAGAATAAATATATATATATATAAAGTAGTGAACAAAATTGCTCATTGCAATCTCAGAATGACAAATTGTTTTTTTGTTGAAAACATGCGTTTAATTCTGGCATGGATACATTGAAATTAAAGAATTTTGTATGCGCTCAGGCAACTGTTACCGACGCATCTGAAAGCCAATGGTGCCATTCGGACAGGGACCCCTTGGAAGCCGCAGCACATTATCGTTGTAAGCATGCGCATATGGCGGCAGCGACGGCACCTGTTGCTGTTGCAGCGACGGCGAATGCAACGATTGCTGGCGCAACAACGCCGCTGAAACGCTGCCACCTACAACCGGCGACCAGCTCTGCTGAGGATTGGTCGTTGGCGGCGCCACTGCTGGCCCGCCCGTTATAAACGGCGACATGCGTTGATTGTAATGTGGCGGCGCTTGCTGCTGTTGCACTTGCTGCACTTGCTGCTGATGCATGGAAGGCGTGTGTTGCGCATAAAAGAAGCCCATGGGCGCTGCATTGGGCGCCGCCGGATAGTAGTTGTAGTTGTTGTAGATCGGCGCTGTTTGCGACATCTTTGGCGCCGAGTTGGAGCGATGCATGCCAGGTGCTGAAGTGACAGCGTTGCTGTTATTATTGTTGAAGTTGGCTGCGGGCAGCGGCGGCTGTGGCGGCTGCTGTGCCGGCTGTGGCGTTTCCGCTTGAGCCGATGAAATGGGAGCAGCGACTGGCGATGCACTTGGCGGTGTGACACTGCATAGAAACAAGAGGCATAATTAAATACATATACACAAGTTGTGAAAAGGTAGGCAAAAAAGTGCAAGGCATGTAAATAAATTATTTGTAAACGGAATGTTTTTTTTTTTTTTTATGGGAGCTGCAATTAATTAAACTCGTCTGATTTTAAGATATATTAACTTAGAGAACGTTGTACATCCAAAATTCAAGCTCTTTGGCTAAGAAGTAAAAATTAAAATTCTTTAAAAGTCCTATTTTTTCATTAAAGAAATTAAAGGATGAAAATGTTGATTTGCGGTAAATGGAAATGAGATACAAATAGCTAAAGTGACATAATACTAACGGCTTATCATCCTCGGGATTTTTGGCGCTGCCCAGTATACGAAGACGTGCTTGTGCATATTCCTGCTCACGCTGCTGTAGCGTCTTGATTGGCTGCTTGGGCCGCATACCGTTTGCATCGCGACGCTCTTCGGTCTGTGCGGGTCGGCGCAATATCTTGACCGTTTGATTGCTAATGGGCGTGGCATAGTTGACCCCATCATAGTCGCTGTTGGGCTTGTGCAGCACCATCATTACGGGGGCAGTGTTAAAGTCCGAATCTGACGGTTGCGCTAGCGGCTGTGGCTTTTTGGCAATCATTATTTGCTTTGGCACAACAGCAACCAGTGTTGCCGTGCTGCTGTTGCTGTTACTATTGCCCCCCTGCAGGCTCTGTGGGCGCTGTAGCAATTTCATTTTGCTTACTGCGACGTTCTCAGCGGTCAAATCGGGTTGAAGATTGCTGCTGCTGCTGTCGTCGTCTTTGGCGGTCTGGAGTTTCGTTTGCAGCGTCATGCAAAGCTGTTGGATATTTGACAAAACATTTGCGATGTTATCGACGTTGTTGTTGCTTTTCTTGAAATGTCAAATTAAATACTCACGCCTGCCTCGTCAATTTCCTCCCAGTTGTCTAGCACATCGTCACCATTGGACATTGCAATCGTTTTATGTACTTTTTGGTCTGAGCACGTTGCGTGTGCGTTGCTTGCGCTCAAAAATATATGCTATTTTTCTTTCCGATTGTTGTTTTACAAAATGTGTTGTTGCTGCTGTTGTTGTTGCTTTTGTTGCAGTCGCTTCACTTTCTTCTTTTGCGCCTGCTACTGCAGCTCGCACTACAACATATACATAATTCCAGCGCACTTGTATCAGACATAAGTTCTACATATGTTTTTGCACAACCTTTTGCACAAACTGATTGTTTTAAACAATGAAATATGCTATGCATATGCTTTGCACACGCATACGCAACAATTTAACCTAGCTATGGCAGCCCTGCGCTGCCAGCCTCGATACATCGATTGCAATTTGCAATAAAACACTGACTTCCTTATTTGGTGTATGCAGCAATTTTTTTGTTTTATTTGTATAAGATATACATTTTTGATAACGTTTAATGCATAAAGAAACTTTATCTTGTTATTTGAGTAAAATTTTGATAAAATTCGATGACTGTCGCAAAATATGTCGATTTATATATCGCCAGCCAACTGATATCGATTGACAAAATAATAAATCTCAAGCCAAGCACATTTTTCATTCATCATTTGAATTATATTTCAAAGCTTTCTATAATTTATCTAAGAGTATAAAAAAATTTTAATCTTCATTATTCCAAAATAAATGGTTTTGTTTGTTTTAATTTAGTAGCCCAGCAACAGCAACAACACAATTTTTGCGCGAACTTCAATGTAAGATGTGGACACATTTACACTTCTTAAAAGTTACACATCGTTTCTAAATTTCACTAAGTTTATTTAAAAGTATACGCGTACTTGTGTCCTTAATAAGGACTCCTTATTATTAATTTAGTTGGATTGCATGCATTTTTGGTTGTCAACAAAGAACAGCTGTTCGTCGATTAAAGTGTTGGTTAAATTTTTGTAAAAATCGAGTACTGAGTTGTAGTATTCGTTCGATGTTTGGTATTTTTCATCGCGTTATAGTAATGTTAATGAACAGTTTTATGGATGCTTATAACATACTGTAAAGTACTAATGAGTATGTAAACTCAAGAGCGTAATGCAGAGCTGCAAACTTTGGGAGAGTAACATTTAGCGTTGCGAAGGCACATGGGAAAATAATTTTGTTGTCTGCCTTGCTAACTTGTTCGGCCTACTCGTTAAAAATCAGCTGGTGCATGCGGTACTGGATAACGCGGACAAAAAAAAAACCAATTCGGCCATTATTGTTTTGCATTTTGTTGTGATCGCAAAGAGTGCGAGGCGCGGGACAAAGATTAGTTGTTGCCGTTTAAATACTCTCTGGTTTTTAAATACTCTTGTAACAAAAATTTAACGTACTGTTAATAACAGTGAAATAAAATGTTAAGCAGCTCATAAAACATATGGTTTCTCAGTTTGATAAGACATACATTTTGTGCCTTTGCAATGGAAATTGAACTTGTTACAAAAGAAATTCCTAATTTAATCAGCATAAATAAGCCGCAGCAGCACAGCCCCCTGATAACATAACCCAAACAACACAGTTCGCACGTGCATGTGTGTATCAATTGCTCAGCATCGAAAAGAGGCTGACGATATCGCGGCAATATTTACGTAAATAGTGCGAGGTGTCAACATGGCAGCGGCAACAACCACAAGAACAGACCACAAAGCCAATCCAATTAAATCATTTATAGCGGGTGGCTTTGGCGGTATGTGCAGTGTGCTCACTGGGTATCCACTGGACACAATTAAGGTTGGTTTAAGAGGTGCGCCAAGGTGACGAAATTTACTTACAACATATTGTTTACCTTTTAGGTGCGGCTGCAAACGATGCCGTTGCCCGTCGCTGGGCAGCCACTCAGATACAAAGGCATCATAGATTGCACTGTGAAGACTTTTCGAGCTGAAGGATTGCGTGGCTTTTATCGCGGCATTTCTGCTCCATTAATTGGTGTAGCGCCAATCTATGCTGTGGACTTTGCTGTTTATGCAGCTGGCAAGCGGCTCTTTCAAACGGAAGAGCATGTAAAGATAACATACACACAGATCTTTATGGCCGGCGTTGGAGCTGGCATCTGCTCAGCCCTGGTCACGGTGCCCACAGATCGAATAAAAGTGCTCCTTCAAACGCAGCCGTTGACGGGGCCAGTCATGTACAATGGCATGATTGATACAGCTATAAAGCTCTATCGACAAGGTGGCATGCGAAGTCTTTTCAAAGGCACTTGTGCATGTGTTCTCAGAGGTGAGTTTGTTAACAATACACACATAATAATTACAAACATACATATGCACTTGAATGTATTTTTAGATTCAATGTTCTGTTTCTGACTGAAGGACCTTTATATATTCATATTTTTAAAACATTTGCATAACATATTTTCGTTACAGATTCACCTACTGGTGTTTATTTTGTTGTCTATGAGGCCTTACAGGATTTAGCTAAACGTCGTTCGCCAACGGGTCATATAACACCAACTTCTACCATATTTGCTGGCGGAACGGCAGGTATTTCATTTTGGGCCCTAGCTGTTCCTTTTGATGTACTTAAAAGTCGACTACAATCCGGTAAATAAATTTAACTTTGTGCTTTCTCAAATGTAATGTATCTTTTACAGCGCCCGAGGGCACTTATAAGCATGGAATTCGCAGTGTTTTTCGAGATCTAATGGCAACTGAGGGTCCCAAAGCGCTTTATCGTGGAGCATTGCCTATTTTAATACGTGCATTTCCCTCGACAGCGGCGGTTTTCGTTGGCGTAGAAGTGGCCAACGATTTGATGGATACTTAAATTGTATTAAAAGGCTGTGGGCCAAATAGATGCTATTTTTTTACATTGCCTTAGTTAAAATCTTATATTAAAAAAATAATGATAGAAGTACTTTTAAAGTTTTTTAAATAAACGCGCTGCATAATATAATGTTGAGTCTTCAACAAGTTGGCAGTGCTGCTTATCGATGAAACCATCTCGTGCCTTTTCACGATTTATTTCGTGCTCGGTTTAAAATATATTGTTTAGTTAATATTACAATTATACAAAATTATCTTGTATACTTATTAAATTTAAAAAGGTTTTAAAAATAAATTATTATGTGACGCTCGTGTTTATTCCATGCTATATTTACTCGTGCTGAGTTGTGTGTACGCCCATCTCTAGCGTGAAGCTTCAATTATACAAAACAATTTACTCAGCTTCGGGATTTGGGTGAGTTTTCGGAAGACGTCATTTAATTGATAAGAAAGTAAACAGATTAACATTGCAGCGAACGAAACAAACACACAGTCCGGTGTTAATCCGTGTGTTCTTCAATGTTCAGCCAAAAATAGACGGCGACAGACAACGGACTTTGAACCCTAACTGTGCCGGCAATGCAGTCAATATAAATTCACATAGCAAGATTTTGCAAGTACGTAACACACCTTTCTGTCAGCCAAAATGTTTCAGTCGAAACGCCAAACATTGTGTTGATAACGCAACCCGTTCACTTTCTCAGGCAGCAACGCTCGCTCTTGAATCGAAATCAGTAAACGCCTCGCACTGTTGCCAGCAACAGGTTCCGCTGAGCCATCCATTCACTCACACGTTACTGCTGCCAGCGCCACGACAACGATATTTGAAGCTTTGCTGATTATTCCTTCTAATCACCCAAAGGTAAGAGTAACAAAATTGTCAAAAGGCAGTAGACTGTCCTTTAACTGATGGCGTAACAATTGTAGTGCTTTTCTTTATGGGCTTATCAGCTTTAGTGCAATGACCATAGAGATTAGGAAATCGTTGTGAACAGAGTGCAAATTCCAGCAAGACGTCTTTCGAATCTTTTGATACACAAATTAGTTAAAATAGGGGAGGTCAAATAACCGTGTCGACATTACCACATTTCGCGAACTATTAAAGTTCGAGACATTTTAGTTAGTATATAACAATAACAATATAAATTTCAAATTCAAAGCCACTCAAAAGTATAGAAATATTTAACACCTTTATAAAACACATGAAAAAGTACTGACCTTTATTTGTTTTTAAATAATCTTTGCAGAAGTTTTTATTCTAAGGCAGAGTTTATCTTATATCTTCTAGGTAAAACAACTATAAAGTATTTTTATATATTGTGCAATTGAATCAACGATTTTAATTATTTTTAGGCTTTAAAGTTTGAACGCAATGGCAGCTGCTGAAAATGTTGACAATGCAGCCACACCGCGCAAAGCCAATCCGTTCAAATCATTTATAACTGGCGGCTTCGGCGGAATCTGCAATGTGCTCTCCGGTCATCCGCTCGACACGATTAAGGTGAGTATCGTCCAAAACGGTTTAAACTGTTAATTAACTTGGCATTTGCTTTGTCGCAGGTCCGTTTGCAAACGATGCCCAGACCAGCGCCTGGAGCGCAACCCATGTACAGTGGCACCTTCGACTGTGCCGCCAAGACCATCCGCAACGAGGGTGTCCGTGGTCTGTACAAGGGCATGTCTGCGCCGCTGACGGGCGTGGCTCCCATCTTTGCCATGTGCTTTGCCGGCTATGCGCTGGGCAAGCGACTGCAGCAGCGTGGCGAGGATGCCAAGCTCACCTATCCGCAAATCTTTGTGGCCGGCTCCTTTTCCGGCCTCTTCTCCACGTTCATCATGGCGCCCGGTGAGCGGATCAAGGTGCTGCTCCAAACCCAGGGCGTTGGTCCTGGTGGCGTTAAGAAGTACAATGGCATGCTTGATTGCGCCGCTAAGCTGTACAAGGAAGGTGGCTTGCGCAGCGTTTTCAAAGGCAGCTGCGCCACAATGCTCAGGGGTAAGTTAGCTACTTGAAGTAGGTTAGCAAAATTCAGATTCAGATTCCTTTCTAACAATCTATTATATACTCATAATTCGTACGCGCGTGTTTTTCTCAAGTTGTTACTTTGATTGATTATTAACTGTTGCTAATAATTGTTATTGAACTAGCCCAAAGACCTATTTGATTAAGAGTATCTCATGCAAGTAAAATTTATACAATGCATTCCTAATTTTTGCAAATTTAGTCGAATTTTGTTTGCTGTTACACAATATTAGGTAATGATCGTGAGCATGAAGAAGATTTTTTGCCAAAAGTTTGACCACAAACATTTCATTCATTGTCCTGGTCGCTCTTATGGCAAATGTACCAGAAACCCCCAATGACAAATCATTGCCAAAAAAGGTGCAGTGGGGTCGAGACAATGCGGCACTGTGGCACAGAGATTCACACAATAGTAAAAATCTATTTGTAGCGAGACACTTAAATTAGTCTGTAAAAAAGAATCTTAAAGCTTTTATCTAAGCATTTGGATATCGGGCTAAAAGGGTATGTTATCTTCGGTGTATCGATTTTGGTTATTTCTGTCATATATGTATATGCAAATTTATGTAATTTATTTAAGATTAGCATCAAGCGAGTCGAGAAAATAATTAATAATAATCGATAGCTTTTCCTTATACAAAAGTAATTCATACTTTTAAAATCCTAAATTGAACAATTTATCACTTGCTATATAAAGTACCTTTACATATTACCAAAATTATATAAAATTTCAGATTAAGAAACACAGATATCGATGTGTCCCCGTCAAGTTTTTTGTCTTGTTTGTTGTACAATTTGTAAGCCGTTAGAAAAGTAGTAGTAGTATTAGAATCTTTAATTTTCTATGATAAGTTCTTAGGCTATGCTTGGATCGAAATCAATGGTTGAGTTTCAGTCTAAGTGAACTTAATGATTTATTTCTAATTAGCTTTGTTTCGCATTATACATTCAATATTAATTATGTTAATCTTAAAGCTAAACTATGTGCGAGTGCTGTGTGCAGTTGTTGTTAAACCTCATTGGACATTTGCACGTCGTTATAAGATTGCGGCAAGGAGCCATAAATCTTTTGCTCCTGCTCCTCCTTCTGCTCCTTCTGCTGCTGTTGTCTCAGTACAAATCCCAGACTATTGCGTTGCTTCAAAAGCGCTTTATGTTGATGTCGTTGAGGTTGCTGCTGCTGCTGCTGCTGTTGTTGCTGCAACCTCAGCTCCAGCTTCCGCCAGTGCGGCAAGCCGCGCGTGCTGCCCGCCCTTGAGCCAGATGGAGTCAGAATGAGCGGTGCGCCGCAATGGAGCTGCTTGCGCAGCACATAATAAACGCTGCGTCCATTGTAGTTGGCGCAACGCGGCACCAGATTCTTGTCCATCTCGTAGCTTGCCACATGCCGGCAGAGCGTTGGCTCCCCGTTGATGTCGCGGACGCAACGCTCGACGCTGGGACCGCGCACCACATTGGTTAGGCGGGGCAGCCAGTTGGCCATGTCGCAGCTGCATTGCCATGGGTTCTGGTCGAGGCGGACGACTCGCAACCGCGGCTGAAGAAAGAAACTGGTGGGCAGCGTGTGCAGCTGATTGCCTTGCAGGTGTACCATTTCCAGCTGCTGCTGATCATCCAACAGACCATTCGGAATATGCTTCAAATTGTTGTGTGCCAAGTTAAGCAGCTCCAAGCGCTTAACGCCCAACAGCGCATCCATGGACAGCTCACCAATGCTGCAGTTGCTCAAATCCAGCTCACGCAGCTGCTCCATGCCCGCAAATGCATCAAGCTGCACTGCACCAATGCTACCCCGCAGCGTCAGTTGTTCCAAAGATTGTAGACCCTATTGGGAAAAATGTTTAGTATTCTGTAGAATTCTAGCCACAACGCTTCACTATACAATAACAGCTCTTAGTCCCAATTTCTCAATGTCCAGTTAAGCTTGCAGTTAGTTGACTGCCGAATAACTTTTTTGCTCGAGCTATCCGGCAGTTAAGCAATTTGGTTTTCTCAAAGCCAAAGTTACCTATCATCGATATATCACTATCGCCGAATGGTGTTGCCAACCTTAACGAGGATTCAGCTGTTCTTTTGGTTTTGTGTCAAAATGTATATACAATAACTTTCTATGAGCCCTTTTGAAAATGGCAACGAGGAAAATCTTTTTAGTAGCTAAGAAGCATGTGTTTGTGGACCTAGAAGACTCAAATAAGCATAAAAAAAAAACAATGCAAGTGTCAGCTTGAGTCAGCTGTTCGCCTTACGATGATTATATTAATATTTATAGATCGGGACTTAGCATCGGTTTAAAGTAGTAACCGGACCTCCAGGCAACGGATAAGTAAGTGCTATCCGAACATTGAGAAATTGGGCCTTAAAAACTTAAGTTGAGCCTTTCTGAATCCACATTTTTTATGTTAAAATCTCTGCCAAAATCTCTCTCAAAATTGCGAAATCTTTAAAGTTCGAGTTATCTCCAATTACTATAACCTTTTTAACTGTTCTCACTTGTTTGTGTTTACCTTAAAAACGCCCTGTTCCAAACTGGGCGTGGTCACATTGCCCAGGGTTAGAATGCGCAGCTTGTGCAGTGAATCGAACTGTCCATAACTGTTCCAAGTGTGCAGCTCCAGTGCAGAAAGCTGACTGCTCAAGTGCAGCTCGCGTGTGTCGTTCATCACCCAGAATGTGGCCGGCAGTATGTACATGATGGGATTCTTTCTCAAATCGGCCGTTTGGAGTCGCGGCAGTGGCGGAAAACTGGACTCACTCAAGCGTTCCAAGCGATTGTCGGCCAGATTGAGGGTCTCCAGCTCAAGAAGACCAGCCAGACCTAGGTAATACAAGCGGCCAACGGCATTATGCGCCAGCGAGAGACTTTTTAAATGCGGTGCACCGGAGAAGGCAAATGGCTGCAGTTCCTCAATGCCGTTGCGCTCCAGGCTGAGGTGATGCAATTGTGCTAGTCCATCAAACATTTGCCAGTGCAACTCGCTCAGTTGACAGTCGTGAATTCGCAACACCTCCAGCTGGTTCCAGCCACAGAAGCTGGGCATTCGTGTCTGCTTCAGCAGCTCCACATGCTGCTCATAGCTCACAATCTCAATTGCCGCATCCGCCTCGAACTGCAGCTGGTATTTGGGCGTCACTTCATTGCTGTCTCCAGCGACTTCACTTGGCGGCTTGTACTCGTAGTCATCGCTGGGCAGCTTCGAGTGCTTTGGACGCTGCAGCCTATCGCTGGCTTGCAACAGCACCTGCTCAAAATTCGCATGCTGCAGCTGCTCCAGCGGCTCATCAATAATCAGTGTTGTGGCGCCAGTGCCCCGAATTTCCAATGTGCTCAGCTGAGTGAGTGTACGTAGACTGCTCGTATTCACTGTAATCAATAGAAAATTTCATTTAGATAAATCCAACATAAAGAACTGTCAGTTAAAGCTTAGGTTAAGTAATCTTCTTTAGATACAAGTCATGCCATTTTAACAATGTTTAAATTTCATTTAGATAAAGCCAACATAAAGAACTGTCAGTTAAAGCTTAGGTTTAATAATCTTCATTAGACACATGTCATGCCATTTTAACAATGTCTTTAAACTCGCAGAGAGATTAACTTTATTCTCTATATATTTCTTTCAAAAGTCCCCAAAAAAATATATAGTATATAAAATCTATTATAAAGCTTAGTATTTTAAAAATTAAGATTAACTGTCAGTTAAAGCTTAGGTTTAGACATCTTCATTATATACATATCATGCCTTTTTAACATTAACTTTATTTTAAAAATTAGTATTTTAAAAATTAAGATTAAAATATGTACCAAATTGTGTTAAGCGATATTGGAACTCCGTTAAAAGCTACGTTTTTGGAAATAGTTTCGATTCCGAACACGTTCCGATAATCAAACATGTGGAACTAGAGCTACTTTCTTTAAACTCACCCATCAGCTGACTGGCTATGCTGCCCGTGTGTAAAAGAACCAATGCTTGCAAATCAATGGGCAGAGCACTGAGTAGGGCCTGCGTCTCGCTCTGCTCCTGCAGAAGGCAGGTGGCCAGCTTGATGTGTGTGGGCATTAGATAATCAGTATAGGGAATCGGAGGCTCTTCCATGGTCATGTGATTCACCCAGCGTGCTATGGGCAGCTCGTTAAAAGCGGCATATTGGCAGACACAGCTCAAGGGGCAGCTCATAACATCCAGTTCCACTGGGGCCTCTGGTGCCTCTGGCTGCAGCTCAAACTGTGGCAAGGCTGATTGCAACTGGCATCGCTGTTATGGATGTGTGTGCAGAGTGTAATTAAATATGTTTTCAATTCAATTGGTAAGAAGATCACTCACTAGCAGCAGAAAGATCAGCCCTTTTATTAGGCTTGTTGCCGTTATCGATATCATTTTTCCGATTACTTAAGCTTATCGCACAGTTTTAGAGTCGCTGTCGCGAGCACAATTTTTATTTTTTTTTCGAAGCAGGTACGCTTGCTTTGAATTCTTATTATACACTAAAACGCAGCCTCATGGTTCCCATCAGACTGCCAGCAAAATCAGCATACAAATTTGAACTCCTATTGTTTTTATTGTATTTACTACAGTTCATTTCTGTATGCTTAACGGAAATGAAATTGTGATTGTGACATCCTCCGATAAGCGTCCACTAAAACATATAGTGTATACATTCATATGTGTGCATGTACAGTAAGTTTTTATATACTGCATTGGGCGTAGGTTTGAGAAGTTTCTCCACAGTTTCCATTGAGAACAAGGTCGCATCTGTCTGATGCAAAAGTTGTATAACAGCCCGTCTCTCTTTCTCTCCTTAAAAACTACTGAGTACCGTACGAAAAGATTGGACGTAGTAACCAAAGTAAAGAATTAAATAAAGTATGGGAATATGTACATAATTTAAATATATTTTTTACTCAAGTTTTTTGATAAAAACCTACCTTCACTATTATTTAAATTTCTAATTTATTTTCTTCATCTTTTTATCTAGTTCGTGATTTTATGAAAAAAAAAAACTTAACCCATTTTAAGTTAATGCTTTCATTGAAGTTCCAAAAAAAGATATGTTTACCGGTTTTCTGCATACATATTAATTAAACTTAATACCTTTAATATTTAACATATTTACGTCAGAATATGTAGATTTCTTATATCTAGAATAAATCAGTTTGTTTTCGTATATTTGATCAACTACTGTTAAACCAGTTGCGTCAATAATTCTGTTGTTTTTCAAATGCCAAATCACAAATCAATTGTATACGACGTGTGCCAAACATATAATTTATAATAATTTAATATAATTCCCTTTTTATGTGTGTAAAACTTGTTTTGCTCATTTAAATACTGCGACAAACAAATTATAAATACGTCTATTTTTAATTTAATTTTGTTTATTAAATAATTTTGTTTTTCTTTCATTGTAATACAAATATATGTGGATTTTGTTGTCAACTTGAATCCACTGTAGCTTGTTTTTGTTTTTAACGTCCAATGCGAAAACTATTGACTCTGTGTGTGTGTGTGTGTGTGTATTATAGTATTACATAGTACATTTGGACTTACTGTTTAAAGATAAACAAGATATTTATGGCGCCGTTGAAGTCGCCGCCTGGCTTTTATGCAGAGATATTAAAAGGTTTTACAGTGCTTGTAACATAACAATTCCTAAACCATCAGCAAATCAAGTGGCAAGCAAGAACCAATAAATGAATATTTATATGAATTAAGAAGATTTTTTGAAATGTGAGTAAGCCACAAAAATCCAAAGGCAGTTTGGTAATTTAAAGTAGTCTGCACTTTGTTTTATTAATTATAATAATTTCGAATATACAAACATAAAAGAGATATTTACCAAAATAATGTTTAACCTATTTACAGATCTTCCTGCTAACGGCCTTTACTTCCTTGTATACGAGTATTTACAGGACCTGGCAAAGGCTAATTCGGAAACGGGAGAAATAAACACTGCGTCCACAATATTTGCGGGCGGTGCGGCAGGCATGGCCTATTGGATTCTAGGCATGCCCGCTGATGTATTAAAGAGTCGTCTACAGTCGGGTAAGCATTAAATAAAGTATAAAACATTATAAATATAACCATAACACATGTACTTTCTCTAGCACCCGAGGGCACCTATAAGCATGGCGTGCGCAGCGTGTTCAAGGATCTGATTGCCAAGGATGGTCCATTAGCTCTGTATCGTGGTGTTACGCCCATTATGATTCGTGCCTTCCCAGCAAATGCTGCCTGTTTCTTTGGCATTGAGCTGGCGAATAAGTTCTTTAATTTGGTCGCGCCTAGGTTCTAGTAACAAATTGTTAATCTGTTTATTCTTTCCCAGGGTAGTTACAATGATTTTACTGTTCGTTTTAAAGCATAAGTGTCATAGTGTTGTTAAAGAAAAATAATTAAATAAATGCATATTTTCATAAGCTCTACTAGTACCTAGGTTAAGCATATACTGAGCAATATCTAACAGTACGTGGTTTGATTTTGTTCTTGCAAACTAAATTCACTAAATTGAACAAAATGGACTAATAGTGTTCGGAGTTTCAAGTAGAACTTATCAATAAAAAGTTCAACAACAAAAAAAATACGCCTCATACTGCTTACTACTTGCTTGATGGTTCACCACTTGAAATTAACGACAGGCATAAAAGTTTGATTTACCTATATCTATGGTTAATAAGGCCATTAAGGTCCTTGGCTTCATCAAGCGGTAGGCGGAAAAGTTAATTATCCTTACACCACTGAAACGCTGTATATATCCTTAGTGCGTCTGATCCTTGAATAAGGGACGAAGAATTGTATCTTCTGAACTTCTTTCAATAAACCTTTCCTTCTGTTAAGCCGTAGAACTAGACATGGAGTATTATATGTTACTAATCTTCCTCATTTTTTGCCCCTCAATCTTGATCGGTGTTTAAGCAACCATATTTACTTCATTAATCATTTCATGTTATATGTCTCCTTTGAGGCCAGAATTCCTGTAGTAAAAAGATCGATCCTTTCTTATTATCTAATCATAGCAACTAGCTACTTATACCGCTGGTCTGATTGTGTTTTCTTGCTTTCGGCTTCCCCTATCCATGTAACAAATATGGGACCACAAATTTTTTTTATTATATTTTTTTTTAAACTTTTCTATTTATTTTTTGGTTTATCCCTTATGAAAAAAAAGCAAGGAACTGACAAAAAGTTTACAAACAAATCTTTCAAACATCAATTAGCTAACAGTTACTTTTGGACTGGTAGCTTGAGATCGCGTTCCTCAACTCATCGCTGGGTTAGGGAGGTCATTCCGATGAAGGCGGGATCGGCTGCACGTGTTTGTGAGGCCTCTCGCGAGATTATTTGGGTGCGATGAGAGCTTGCTCAAGTACCTTTCTTTGTGTTCCGCTATGACTTCCCTGACCGGTGGTACGTTTAAATCCCTTTGTATGTTTTCGTTGCGAACGTACCACGGTGCCCCGGTGATAGTTCTCAGGATCTTCGTCTGGGCTCTTTGGACGATGTCGATGTTACTGCTGCACGCGTTACCCCATAGCTGGCAGCCATAGGTCCAGATTGGTTTCAGAACCGAGTTGTAGAGCAGAACCTTGTAGTCCAGACTTAGCGGAGAGCGAGCGTTGATAAGCCAATGGAGGTTATTGGCTTTGAGTTTAAGCTGTGTTCTCTTAGCTTCAATGTGCCTGCGCCATGTAAGTCTTCTGTCCAAGTGTACTCCCAGGTACGTAACTTCGTTTGCTTTCGGTAGTGGGGTGTTGTTTAGCGTGAGTGGTGGACAATCTTGCCTGTTTAGGGTGAAAGTTACATGTTTGCATTTTTGTTCGTTTACCTTAATTCGCCAGTCGGATAGCCAGTTTTCCACTCTGACCATATGACGAGCAAGTTGTGATGTTGCTTGCGGTGGGCATCTGGAGCGGCTGAGAATAGCTGTATCGTCAGCAAAGGTTGATGTTGTTAGACCGTTGCATGTTGGGATGTCTGATGTGTAGAGAACGTATAGTGTCGGCCCAAGCACGCTGCCCTGAGGAACGCCAGCTTCAATACGGTGTTCGTCGGATATTGCAGAGTTGCATCTCACTGCAAACTTCCTATCGTAGAGGTGCGATTGTAACAGTTTATGTGTGTTGACTGGGAGCGTTGTTTTGATCTTATACATCAGACCTTCCAACCAGACTCTGTCGAACGCCTGAAACACATCCTCGTATTTCTGATGTTATGCGGTTGACCTGCTCAATAGTTCCGTGTTTTTCACGAAAGCCGAATTGATGTGATGGGATTCTGTTAGGGAGATTCAGGAATTGATTAATCCGAGTCAGCAAGTCGAAGAGTTTTGATAGACACGATAAAAGGCTTATAGGTCTGTACGACGAGGGAACTGTTCGATCTTTACCCAGCTTTGGAATCATTATGATGATAGACTTTTTCCATCTCTCTGGAATGTGGCCGAGTTTTGTGATTGCATTTAATAACTGGGCAATGATGCAGACTGCACAATAGGCAAGCTCAATAATCATCTTTGGGGTTATTAAGTCCCAACCCGGGGATTTTTTCGGATTTTTTTGCGACTTCATTCGGGCGAAATACAATTGGCTCATGTTGAAGCTGAGAGTCGTTTAATACGGTCCGAAGTGCGAACGCGTTTGTAGCTGTATTAGGTTGGAAAACTTTTTGCAGATGATCCGCAAATGTGTTGGCTCTGTCTTCATCGCTCCGGGCCCAGCCGCCTGCATGGTTTCTTAAAGGAATCACTGTTTCTGTCGGTGGACTAAGAGTTGGGTGAGCTTTCCACAGAGAGTTTTTAGTGCTAGATGTTGATAGTTGCTCAATATATCGGCGATGGGCATATTCTTCTTCTCGCTTTAACGCTTTGGTGAGTTTATGTGTGGCTCTTCTTAGATTTTGCTTTGCTGACGGCGATCTGTGGGATTGCCAATGTCGTCTGAGGCGCTGCTTTTCGTGAACGAGCTGTTCAATTTGAGGATTTGTTGTCTTTTGGACGTGTACTGCATTTACTGGTGCAGGTGTTGAGTTGCGAGCTGCTTCGACGAAGATTGACTCAAGTTTGTTTGCTATAGAATCAATGTCAGCTTCCATATTCAGATGCGGATCCAGTTCAATGTGTGAACTTATATATTTTTTGTTTTTGAGCCAGTTAGTTTTTTGTGTGGCCAACTTACCGGGGCGATTTACAAACTCTGGGTGGCGTAGTAATTGTATAAGAACAGGCGTGTGGTCGGATGAAAGATCCGAGAGGCTTTCGGCGCTTATCAGGCTGCGGGGAATATTTTTGGTAACTGCAAAATCAA
This sequence comes from Scaptomyza hsui, assembly GCA_018152825.1. NCBI lineage: Eukaryota > Metazoa > Arthropoda > Insecta > Diptera > Drosophilidae > Scaptomyza > Scaptomyza hsui. Next base: position 258,188 of record JAECXO010000025.1, read on the forward strand.
TCAAGTCGGGTAGTTTCTTGGGGTCTGTGGGCCAGAAAGTTGGTGTGCCAGGAGAGACGTGGCCGAGCCTGTTGTTTGTACAGCTGCTTTAACTTTGGATTCACAAGGCGAGATACCCAGTGGGTGTGCTTGGCGTTATAGTCTCCTGCTGCTATAAAGTGTTCTCCTATTGAGTTGAAAAATTCCATAAATTGGTCTTCAGATATGGTGAATCGAGGGGGGCAGTAGACGGCACCTAGTGCAATTTGGTTACCAGTATCAAGGTGTATTTTTAAAGATGTGGCCTGTAGATAGTTTCTGGCGAACACTTTGTGGTAGTGGTGCTTCAGCCGGCTTCTAATCAAAATACCAGTCCCGCCGTGTGCCTTACCATCGGGATGATTGGTTCCGTAGAATGTGTATCCGCTTATTGTAAAATTATATTTGTTTGTAAGGTGTGTTTCGGATAATAGCATAACGTCGATGTGCTTGTCGAGTAGGAATTGAGCTAACTCAAGTTTTTGCTGTGAATGGCGGAGCCATTGATTATTTTGACTGTTGTGATACAAGCATTTGTACCAAAAGATTTTGATTTCGCATTAAATCTTGCATAGTTGTGCGCATAAATGACATAAACTCTGTCAAGCTCTGCTGCAGCGTACATATCATTGCTTCGAAGTTGCTTTGTTGCTGCTCCTGTGGCTTGTTGTCTTGTGCCGTATGTAGATCCGCATGCTTTGCTTGTGCGTACGGTGCATTAAAGGCAGGAGGCTCCAGTCCTGATCTTAAGGCGCTTGCATAAGTCGCGTTTTTCGATACGGGTACGGGACCAAGGGAGGACCTGGCTGCAGTCGAAAAGAAGACGTCTGGGTTGCTTTTTGATGGAGTGTAGTTAGGCTGTGTGTTTTGCGTGCGTAAATTGGGCAGCCTCTATAGTTAGCTGTGTGATTGCCGCCGCAGTTGCCACACTTTTTTTTGCTGGAGTCGCCTTTGCTTGCTGGGCAGCACGACGAGTCATGAAGATCGCCGCAACCTACACATACCGGGCGCAGTGTGCAGTAAGACCTTGTGTGGCCGTATTCTGGGCAGTTCATGCATTGTACCGGGCCGTTGCGTTTGTGTGGCTCTTCTACGGTGATTCTGCGGTGCAGTAGAAACTGAAGCTTGTAGATGGGGTGCACCTCATATTTTTTAGTTATCTGTGTCACAGGCTCAAGCTCAACTTTGAAAAGTGGTTGCGGCTGTCTGTTCTTGTTGAGAATATTAAAAACTTTTTTAACGCTGAATCCTTTCTCATTTAGCGCCTCAGGGATTTCATTTGGCGTGACATCAGACTCTATACCTTTCAGTACAACTTGCAGGCCCTTGCTGCTTTTTAATTGGTACGTGTAAAAGTTTTTTTTTGCTTTCGTTTAAGTACTTATTGTTGAACAAATTTTTTTTTTAATTCAAATGACCGGCTAGCAATGACTAAAAAAAATGGTGTCAAGCCAGTAAGATAAACGAAATAATTGATTGTGCAGGTGTGCAGCCACCTTATTTTAAACTTTTCACTACAAAAATATAATAATTTGTATATATATTTGATTTCATGTTAGAAATGCAAGCATAAACGTAATATTATAGGCTGAATTTTTGTCGGATCTTGAAAGAAGATTTGACTTTTTTGACTCGTTCAGTATTTTTTCCAGTCTTTTATTTTTCGTAGTAGCAATCTTGATTTTGTTTTTCCCCCACATTTATTATCTGAAGCTCACGCAATTACAGTTTGAGCGGCACGATTATAGTTTTGGAATGCACTGAACTGTCAATGGGCAGCGCGTGTTTTCATGACTTGTCAATACGATTAGTCTTATTTAAGTGGGGCCCAGTTGGACTAGTATTTTGATTATATACAGTCGTCAATGATTTCGTAATGGCCGCTCTGAAATTTGATGTAATCAACATCGACGTGCAATTAACACATATCATAAGCGCATCGAGCGCGCATATCTATTCACTTTTGCGAATATGATGTAATAATCCCTGCACTAATTACACGTCATTTTAACCCCAACAGATATACCTGCAAATGGTTTGTACTTTCTCAGCTATGAGATCTTAACGGACGAGTACAAACGTCGCTATAATCGGCCCAATGTGGATCTGATGCCTGCTATTATTGCTGGCGGATTAGCCGGCATATTCTATTGGCTTGGTGGCATGCCAGCCGATGTACTCAAGAGTCGACTGCAGTCCGGTAAAAATGTTTAATTCTAACACTTTTTATGGCAACGTAATTAAATTGATGCTTGGTTTTCTAGCACCTGAGGGTAAATTCAATGGGATAAGAGCCGTGTTTTCGGATCTAATGAAAAATGATGGAGTTACTGCCTTATATCGGTTTGTATCATATCCTTTCAACTGTTTTAGTGCTATTGATAAATTATAAACTGTTTTTGACTATAGGGGCTTTACACCGGTCATACTGCGCGCCTTTCCAGCCAATGCAGCCACGTTCTTTGGAATTGAGCTGGCCAACGCCTTCTTTCGTCAAGTAGCGCCCGACTTTTAGGACTATAACAAAATTGAAATTGTACAACATTTTATTTTTATGAACGAGCATTGGAAAGAAATGTACAAATATAGATCCTAATAGAATAAATTCTCGTTATTTTTTGTATAACTTAACACTTTAAGTGATTTACAAATTTTTGCTTAAAACTACAATACAAAATGTGTGTGTGAGTGTGTGTAACAATTTATAAAAGAAATAAACTTAAATAATGCGTATGTTTGTATATGCTTTATAATAATAATAATAATAATAATAATAAATTCGCATTTACAAAAGAATGTTAACAGTAGCAATTTTAAGTTAATGAAATTCAATGAAATCAATTTGTAACAATCTTAACGCTCACCAGGAGTCTTTTATCCTCTCCAACTCTTTAAGAATTGTACTTAAAATACTAAACGCACAATAAACGCTCGTATTAATATATATATTAACTGCCTTAGGCTATCTTGCGATCGTGACTATCAAAGTTGAACAACTGTCGCTTCATATTCTCATGCTTCGAAATGGTATAGGGTGAAAGCAGCATCGGCAGGACATTCAAAGCCTTTATTTCCGGCAGCCGTATATTGAGCGATTTTTGCTTGGTCTGTTGCGGCTGATTGCTCCATATGGGATCGATCCAGAAGGGCAGTTTCTAGTGTGAAATCAACATTTACAACCAAATAGAACTAAGAGTGACTAAATTGTACTTACCTCCGATGGTGGTGTATCGGGTTTGGGCGGCTCAAAGATGGGGCCTATGGACGCCACATTGCAGCTGACCAAATCATATAAATCTCGACCAGAATCTAGTGAGTTCTGCAGCATGGTTGACTGATGTTGACGTTGCTGTTGCTGCTCCTGCTGCTGTTGGAGCTGTTGTGCCTGCTGCTGAAAGAAACTAGCCTGACGGCGATACCACAACTTGCTAGACTGACCATAGGGCAAAGCTGCGGCTGCAATTGCTGTGCTGGAGGCAGCAACATTCTCAGCACAGAGGCTGCCGTTCAGCTCACTGGATGTATTGAAGGAGCTGTTGCTGTTGCTGTTGCTGCTGCTGCTGTTGAAGAATTGCTGTGAGCTGTTCAGTGAGTTCTCCTTGTTGCCGCAGCTGCTGCACAAACTCAAATTGGCCGAGCCGGAGCTGTTCAAAAGTGTCGATGACATGACCGAGCAATTCGCACTGGATGGCGAACACTTGGCATCCTGATACGCCTTGAGGCTGTTGACCTTCACCTGCGGCTTGAAGGATCCGTTGCTGCTAACACTGCACGCATACTCATTGGCAATGGCCCGAGTCTTGTGTGGCGGCGGTGCCTGCGCTGGCGGTGGACGATTGTGCTCGGCCAGCGGAGTCCGGGAGCTGCGCTGCGCCTTGTGCTTGGCATACGGCAGTTTCAGGGACCCAAACAGATGCTGATGACTGGCACCAGTGCTAACACGCACTGTATGAAATGTATGTGAAATGCATTGGGATATAAGAGATGAAAGAGTTGTTATATATAAATATTTAAAAACAAAATGCTTTCCACAAAACCATTACGACCTTTTTTTCATACCACAGTAGACTTTTACTATTAAATCTTCTTTCTCTTTCTTATCGCAGAACAATACTAGGTGTAGTCTTTTTACATAAACTAATAAATGGTAAAATTGTAACCCATTGCTCTTCAAGCCTAATACTCTTAGGCCCAATTTCTCAATGTCCGGTTAGTCAAACTATTCTAAGTTTAGTCGAACTTGAGTTTCTCAATGTTCGGTTAGCACTTACTTATCCGATGCCTGGAGGTCCGGTTACTACTTATACCGATGCTAAGTCCCGATATATAAATATCAATACAATAATCGTAAGGCGAATAGCTGACTCAAGCTGACACTTTAATTGTTTATATTTTTTTTAAATAAAGAAAAGTTGCTAAATGCTTATTTGAGTCTTCTAGGTCCACAAACACATGCTCCATAACTACTAAAAAGACTATCCCTCGTTGCCGTTTACAACAGGGCTCATAGAAAGTAATTGTATAAACATTTTGATGTGCAACATGCAGCAGTTTGGGAGTCACAGGCAAAAACAAAACCAAAAGAACAGCTGAATCCCCGTTAAGGTTGGCAGCACCATTAGGTGATAGTGATATACCGATGATTGGTAACTTTGGCTTTGAGAAAACCAAATTGCAAAGTTATTCCGAAGTTAACTAACTGTAAGCTTAACTGGACATTGAGAAATTGGGCCTTGTTCGAGCTTTCCATTCTTTTCACTTCGATTTTCACTTACGTTCGCAATTAACGTTCAAGGCGACATCACTGCGCTCCTGTGTGGAACCCATGTTGATTGTAAAGAGATCCTCATGGGCCACAATTACTGAATACAAATTGGGAAATCCAAACTCAAAGGTGGTCGTAAGGCCGCAGTCCAATGCGTTCTTCAGCTCGTGCAAATACATGCTGGGACGCTGCTCCAGGAGACGAACAATGGAGATTAGGAAGCGCATAAAGCTGGTAAGGCGCACATAGCTCACATCAGACTCCACATAGATCTGAACAAAACAGGAACAAGTTATAGGACGACTCAAGGAGCAGAGTTCAAGAACTTACCTCAATGGCATGTCGCATTGCGTGAAGTGCCGATTTTGTGATTTGCATCTTGTACTTGGCATTAAATTCGGACATAAATTGTGACTGGCAAAGCGGCTCCTGCTTGACCGATGCGAGAGAGGAATCAGTTGGCTCGTGTTGAAGGAGCTGCTTGCAGGCACGATAGCAGAGCTGCCGGAATTCCACATCATCATTGTGGCAAATGAGCCAAGTGGACTGCTCCTTGTGCAGCACCTCCACAAAGGGCAACAGCTCAATCGCGCTCTCAATGTCCGTTGCGCCCAAGGTTTGCGGCTGCATTTGGTAGCCAAACTTCTTCTTATGCAGCTTGAGGATCTGCTCCAGCTTCATGCAGTTGGTCGAGTTGCCCGTGGCATTGCGGATGAGTTGACCACATTGCTCGGCAAACACACGCCTGGCCACTTTCGGCGAGAGCATTATCTTTTTGTCCTCATCGCTGGTCAGCTCCAGCTCGACAACGCCGTGGATGGCGTCCATGAGGTCCGCGAGCTTGAGGAAGCCGTAATCACTGAGCCGACACTGATAGGCGAAATGATAGTGATAGGAGCGCACAAACTTCTGAAACAGTATGGTGTACTGGAGTGCATTCTGGAAGAGCTCAACCATCTCGCCAGCAAAGACGCAGGTCTTTTCCAGCTCACAGTTCGTTTGCTTACGCTTGGGCATGGAAATGAGTATATCTTTGCCCTGCTGCACGGTGCTGAGTACCACAATATGACTGTTTGCCAGCCCATCCAGTATGTCCACAATGTCACAAACACCGTAGTCGGTAACATCGAAAATGCGATTTTGGGCCTGGGCAAAGATGCCCGGCAGCTGGGAGAGCAGAACCGAATTGTTGCCATGAGCGCGGAGTACTCGCAACAGATCTGAGGTGAAGCGACGGATTTGGGTGCGATGTGTTAGGGTTATCTGGCGATTCTCGCCATCGCCCATTATCTGAACGACCGAGGAAAGAGCCTCAAAGAGCTCAATCAGCTTTGTGTAGCCGTAATCTGCGACCCGACATTGCTTCCCAAAATGATTGTGATAGGCCGGAATAAAGCGATTGAATTTCATGGTGGACTTGGGTGACATCTTAACCAGCTCAATGACCTCGCGTGAGATCTGAAAGAGCGGATCGGCCACAGAGTTGTTCTTAAAGTAGCTGCTGCTTGAGGAAGACGTTCCACGATCACTCGCATTTAAGCTAACATTGGCGGCAGCCGACGATGGCGATTCCTTGTTTAGTTCCAGCCAGCCCAGGATCTTGATGCCAAAGTTGTTCACCTGTATCTGTATGCCCTGGACGCAGCAAATCAGGTGCTCCATATTGACGCCACTCTCATTGGCTGCAATCTGCACTTTCAGCTCACCCTCGATGCAGTGCAGCAGCGTGGCAACGGGTATATCGCCGGGATGATGCTTCAGCAGCGGATATATCAGCTGCTGTATCTCCGCAATGGTCATGCACACATTCGGCAGCGGCTCAATCTCCTGCTCGGCCCAGCCCTTGTGCTGCTCCCGCTTAAAGTGCGCCGTGCAATAAGGCACACTGTGCTGCAATCCCTCCATTAGAGGCGAACTCTCCAGTGTGTTGACCAGTTCCGGCTGCAGGCTGATGAATTTGTCCTCGTTGTTGTCCGAATTAATGGTGCAGATGTCCTGCATCTTGTACAAATCCAGGACACTGATCGAGGTCTTGAAGCGCGACTGAAAGAGCTCTCGGAACTTATACATGGGTAGTGTATAATACGGAACGTCCTGGAAATTATCATTTTTTAAAAACCCAATTTAGAGACAAATTGAAATATACTTACCTTTAAGAGGCCTGCGACCTGACAACGTAGGGTGTTGACCTCGGTCAGCGAGGAGTCGCGAGTGTAGCTGACGAGCATGCGCTTATGTCCAATCTTCTTGCGATGCAAGTTGGACACCACCTTCTTGGCAAACTGTTCAAGGAGCGAGAGAAGGGAGAAATGTATTTTGTGACGCGGCTGTCGTGTGTGAAGTGGAGCTTACATAGAGATCCGGAACTGTGACCTTCGCATAGGAGCTGGCCTCAAAGTTGAGCGAAACGACGGGAGTGATGGGCTTCAACTGGTTCATGAGGAAACTGCGCAAGCTGGCCTCATCCAGTGAGTAGTCCAGATTTGTTATCTGCAGTGTAACCACTTCGCTGGGATCCGTCACACTGGCATATACGGAACCACTTGTTGCCTCCACCGTGGAGTTGCTATTCGAGGACATTCCCGAGGCACCCGAACTGGGTGCCATGGCTGATGCAACCGAGCTGGATGCCGCACTGACGCTAATCGTTTGAACGGAGCTAACGCTGACCGAAGGTGGCCCCAAGCTTAAGGTTGAGGATAACGATGAGGATGAGGATGTGGCCTGTGCCGCTGAGGTCTGCTGATAGATCGGCGCGAACGTCGGCTGAAAGCTGTTGGCATAGCTGCCACCTAGCGACATGGACGGCTGCTGATGTTGGTGCTGACCCATCAGGGGATGGCCGGTGACTGCAGCAACAGCAGCTGCCGCTGCGCATGCCCGATTGTGATTGTAGGGCATATAGCGGTTGCGATTGTAGCAGGAGGCGCTACCATTCATGTGGGCATATTGGCAGACCTCCAGCTGGGCGGGCATCGCGGGCGGAGCTCCACCCAAGTACTTGGGCGGCAGTAGGCCTGGCGGTGCCGAATATCCGGGCAGTCCGTTAAAGTAACGCAATCCCGCTCCACCCGCATTGTTGTTGTAGTCAGCACAGAGAGGATTGGGCGGATGAGCCTGGCCATAGAACTGCGATTGGGGTGCATAGTAGGCAGTGGATTGATTTTCATTGCCACCATCGCATCCATTCCAACTAAAAATGTATAAGAATGTTAAGGATAATGTTTATTTTATCTACTTAAAATTTACCATATTTATTTAACTGGTTAAATATTCATTCTCCGTATTAAATTCTTCTGTCTTTCTCGTAGAATTTGTTCTCGGTTATGCTCAAATCTTAACCATAATTAACACTTATTCAATATGAATATTCTATTCAGTCGCAATTAGAAACAAGTAAGAAGGCTCTTGTCAAGATTTCCCGACTATGAGATACCCCGAACCCTGTTCTTAACGTGTACAGTCTTCGATATCTCTGGTGTTTCTTAGCCGATTTAGATTTTCATTATTTTGTATCAAGTTTCTAAAATAAATTTCACATTTTCCAAATTCAAGATTTTAATGTTATCGATCACATGTGTTTATCGGAAACAAACTTGTACTGTCTAGGATGAGCTTATGTAAAAAATCCGAGGTCTCTAGATCTTATAGTCTCTGAGATCGGACGGACAGACGGACATGGCTATATCGACTCGGCTGTTGATGCTGATCAAGAATATATATACACTTTTTGGGGTCGAAGATGCTTCCTTCTGCCAGTTAAACATAGAACAACAAAAATTTGAAGGTATTCCTTAAACCTTACTGCGGTTTGATTTTTTATAGAACCTTTACCCTTTGCGACCGTATGTCTACTCTCAGCCACCAAAGCTTTTTTACCATTCCAGTCGTATGTCTGCTCTCAGCCACCAAAGCTTTTTTATTTTTATTTTTTTCTTTCACAATCTTGCATACTGTGTAATACTGTTTTTTAACGAAAATTAATTTCGACCAGCATGACACCCATATAGTATAATATTAATACGGTCGCAAAGACACCCATATATTGTATAAAATTAATCCGGTCGCAAAGGGTTAATATCATATAATTGAATCAAAGGGTATAAGGGCTTTGTTCAAATGTGTGCAACAGATAGAAGGAAGCATCTTCGACCCAATAAAATACATATATGGCAAACTCTTGATCTGCATCAACCGCCGAATCGATATAGCCTTGTCCGTCTGTCCTTCCGTCTGTACTTTGATCTCAAAAATAATAATATAATAAGCAATAGTCATTAAGTCTTAAATATTTAATAAAACATATTAAATTTTTCAAATTTAGAACATTTTGATTCAATTTTTACGATAATCAATATTATTTCAAAGTTTTAAAGTTCTAAATTCATTGTTCGGAACCGCTATCGACATTTTGAAACAAACTTTAACTGTGATTGGTATACGAGAACATAAATCCAAAATCTTAAATCTCTAAAGGGCAAAAAATGACATATTCATTTTGTAGAGGGGAAAGGGTGTCATCTAGTCGCACAGAACCGGCTACTTAATTACTTTTTAATATATAAAAAAATGCATAAATTCACAAGGCATTAATGTCCATATCAATTTTAATTGGGCCATAAAAATTGTTTTGCAATATAGGGTCATTAGAGAAACAAGTCAGCAATAAGCTAAAAAGACCATATTTGTATCAGAATACTTTTATATAAAATAGGTTTATTAATTTTAGCCCTGGTAATGCATTTGAAAGAAAAAACAAGTTACCAAATTTGGTGACTCTAGCTTAAAAACTCTGAAAGATAAATGAATATTCAATTTTAAAAGGTGGGCGTGGCATCCAAATTTTTTAATGCAGATCTTCCTACAAAATTTGGTGACTTTATATGTATATATGGGATATATGCGTGCTTTATCGGTTAGTTAATTTCCCATGACGGACATTGCACAAAACCAATATACCTTCGGTATTAGACTATAATTAAAGGCATTTTAAACAATTTCTAATATTAATTAATACATTGTTATTTTTAAAAATGCACATTGTACGCAAAAATGTATTTATTTTATAGTAGTATTTACAGGTTAAAAGTTTAAGTACTAATAAAACTGCTACTCACCTATACAAACGTTCGGTCATGTCGTACTTGTTCTACTGGAAACTGGAACTGGAAATTGAATTGTAAGCGTTAGCTTTGGGATTATGCTTCTGTGATCAAAGTTTGTCGCTAGCGGTGCTTGGCACCCTCCGGACAGACGCTTGCGGTTTTCTGGAATTTGAGAACAAACAGAAAAACCCATTTATTTAAACAATATTTTCATATGCATGTGGCATTATGCGTTCCAGTTTCGAGCGAGCTCAATCAATGCAAATGTTATGCATTTTATTTGTATAGATCGTCTCCGACTGCAAGGGTCTATGAGTGTTAACATGAAACGATTTGCATACAAACATCAATAATATATTTGTCAGAATGATCCAGTTTCAAGTGTTCGATTTGTGGTTACCCTGTAACCAGAGCTGATATGATAGTATGAGTAAGTAAAAATAAGTAAGTGTAGCTTATGAGCTAAAAGTCCAGATATTAAACTTAAAGAACTACCAGAAATTGCAATAAGCAACGATTCAATTTTTAAGATTTTCATTCTTGATGAATAGGGTATGAATTAAAAGTATCAACACCATGAAAAAAAATAAAATGAATTAATTTAATTGAACTGTTCAATTAAATTGATTTGCATTAAGAAATAAATAAAATCAAATAATTAAGTTAGCAAGTTTTAATAGCAACCGTCTTCCACTGTCAACTTTGTTTCCAATGTCAACACATCAAGCGATGCAAAGGAGAAAGGGAGAGCTTATAAAAGCTTATTGCAATTATACAAGCCTAAGGTGAAGAGTGACACTTTTCCAAAGGCAACTGTATATTAATACAGTTAGCTTTACAGTGTCTCACTGTAAGCTCTTTAAAATTAAAATTGCTCCAGTACACATGTTCATTTATAGAATCGGGTTAGATTCATTGATTCACTCATCTATATGAATATAAATAATTGAATAAAATTAATAAACAAGTAACACCTGATTTATAAATGGGAAACAAATTGTGGTGTATTTTGCTACTTTAAGTAGGCTCAAAATACTTATAAATTGATCAATGTGTCACAATCGTTGAATCCACCTGTAACATTTAAAACAGCACTTTTGAACCACTGTAACTCTATGCATACTCACGTGTGCAACGGCAAATCTTAAACTGCACTTCATCCACGACAATAAAAGCCAGCAACTTATATGCGCGAGCAATCAAATCTTTTAAAACAATTTTAACAAATTTAAATTTTGTTTCAGCTTTCTCTTAACAAATGTTGCAACGAGGCAAAAGAATTAAACAAATACAAGTAAAATAAAACTTCTTGAAATGGGCGTAAACTTTAAATAAAAATATATTTAAAACAAAAAACTCTAAAGCCGCGTGTTGGGGAGCGGGTTTCCAATAGCACTTGCAAATAAAATAAAAAAACACTGATGACAAACAAAATTTCTGGCTTCTGGTCTCGTTTCTGTGTGTGTATGTCGCGGGCGACTAAAGCGCATGGAAGAAGCTTTGGCGCCAAGTCTAGGCATTGATCAGCCGCGTGTAGATTGGAAGTGTTAAATTAGGGTTGCCAGAGGGGAGTAATATAAACGCGACCTTCCAGCATAGGATACTGCCTTTTACTTTTGGTGTAAACACAGGTTTTTCGTGACGTATGTGCAAGCAGCACAATGAACAGATGCGGAAGTACAATATGTAGAGAATTGCGGCTTCTTCGTTTTGGTCGTGTTTCCTGACAGATCTGATCTCTGATATCTGAGCTCTTAATGCACTTAACACATAAGACAGTTCACAGTTCGCAGTTGGACATTGCAATCAATCCCTTCACTTTCCTGGTCATTTGCGTCACCAGAGTTGCACTGTATAATTTTTTAATTACAGCATATGCCGCAATTGATTTGCCTTAATTGTGGGTTGCGTTAAGAACCTAAGCTACCAAATGACTATGTTTACAGGTTACGTTTGCGTAGCTGTTGTTTTGTTGTGTTGGGTCTAATGCATATTATAGTGTATTCGATATATATGTAAATACAATTTTAAATATGTACATCCAAAGATAATCTTAAATACATTTGAATAAGTGCTAATGAACCCCTAACCGATAATTAAGTTTACATATCTATCATGTCATGAATATCACATTTTCAGGCTAATATCCAATCAAAACTGACAACTTTCTCAGACCACAACAATGGAGACAAGAATAAACTATACAATTTGTTGTATATTCAAATGCTGTCACACTTCACATGTTCATATAGATATAAAAAAAAGAGGAAAATATAAAATTTGTTTTATCAGTAATTAGGGTCGTTGCTGTTGGCATCCGTTCTGCGTGTGATATCAGCCTTAGTTGTTCCTACTAGAAGAGCGGCCAGCCTTTTTAGAATATAATTAGCATGGGCCTTTGAGTATGTAAAACATCTATCCAAGTGAATGTCAAGCTAGGGTATTGAATTATAATTATGAAATAAAAGATGTGGCGTATATATAAGGAGTTGCTTCAAACATTTTTGAAAAATGATTTTTAAGATGCTTTATATATTTTTTAACAAAATTCATTTTATTCTAATGCGTAATTGTTGAGTAATACAAATGAAATTAATTTTGTTATTTAAATGTATTAAGTCATTTCGTTTTTATGTTTATTTTGCAACAACAATATACCTCTTACTAGCTCTCAACTAATATTTTAAAAGAGTATTAAAGGAGTTGATATTTGTCTTGCTCTAAATTTTACATATATGTATATGTACATATGTATGTTTGATGAAAACGTTTGTTCTCCCATTGTATATGTACATACAGTTAGTTCTTAGATATGCTCTGCAGCTGTGAGGACCACTCTCTGCTGTGATCTCTGCTATCGCTGTTTCTACTCATTTCAGTTTCTTCTTTTATTGTACTATTGTGTGCTGTGTGCTGTGCCTTCCTTGTTGTCGACATTTGTCGTTCGTGGCGACGTTCAACGACTTCTTCAGCTGGATACATTGTATTTTGATTAGAGATTTCGTAGACTTTTATTCGAGCACCCCCAAGTTAGTCGGTTCCATTTAGTTCAGAGCAGCGAAGGCAATAAAAGTGAATTGTGTGCGTGTTAAATTAAAGATTGTTATAAATTCAATTGAAAATATAGTTCAGGGCTGCAGCTAATTAGACCAACGACAACGGCTCTTCAAGCATTACAAAGAAACCAAGTGAATACAAAAGTGCAATAAGCTGATTAACAGCTAAACTGACCCAATTAGAGCCCAACGTGTGGCGTGTGGTAAACATTTGGGATGACTGAGGCTGAGTCTATACCCTACTTTTGGCCAACACAAAAAAGCTTTCACCTTTGACTGGATTTCACATGTTTGTTCATCTGTCTGCCTGTCTGTTCGCCCGTTTGTCTGTCTGTCATTTTTCTGATAAGGCACACTGACGCTCCAATTTGACGCTCGAAAAGCTCTCATTGCATTTTGCAGATTATATTCTCTTGTATGTATAATCAAGCAGGCTTATATACTTGATGCACAAATCGTTAAGTAATACAAGTTTAAAATTTTTTTTTTTAATCATTCATTTGCGCCCTGGTTCGTCAAAATTAAAACTCATTTGATTGCGGTCCGTTGCCAGCTTAAATGGTTTCCTTTTTAATATTTTCGTATTTTTTTTTCCAATCTTTTCAAACTCCTGGGAATTTTCGTCAAAGTTTGAACAGTGCATAACAAAAAGTACTTTCGGAGAAGTTAAAAAACTAACAATCTGGATTAGCAAAAGTTCACAATTTCAGTTATCTGAAAACCAGGCACAAATATGTTTACAAAACCCAAAAGTAAGTACTTTATGTTGATCATATATTAAGGGTCGATAACGATGAAATTAAATAATGAATTTAAACGACAAGCAAAACAAACAAGGCGAATTCTAAACCTTTTAAATCGAAGAAAGTTCGCATTTTTTTTTACTCTTATTTTAAATTTTATGCATTCCAATAAATCTGTTAAAATAAATATTTTGTACGAAAAGGAGGAAAAAGTGGTTAAAATAGTAATTTTTCGCAATTTTCAAAAATTCATAAAAAATACTAGCGTAAGATTTTTGAAAAGAAGAATTGTTTGGAGAAACTTTTTGCATCCAAATTTTTTTGCGTAAGCCCGAGGAAAAAAGTTTCAAAAGTAGACTTTTACAAAAATTCGGAATTTTCAATAGGTATTTAATGGGTAAAGGAAAGTTTTGAAGTAAGTTCAAATTATGTCAAAATACTGAGTGTATATATATTTTAATGAAAATCTCAACACCCTTTTAATTAGTGTGATTAGGCGTGCTTAACACCCTCGTTTACAGATTGTAAGATTTTGATTAGTTTAATAGAGGCTGTTTTGTATCAAATATTGTAAAATGCAAAACACAGCTGACCCCAAGTTTGACCCAAATAAATTTAAAAGCGAATTAAATACATTTTTATGTGAATACAAACTCAATGCATCTATCAAACTGTCAAATCAAATTTTAATAAATAATGCGCAACAACAATTAACCTAGCCTTAAAATCATTTTATATAGCGTAATTAAATATAAATTTATATTTAATGGGTGGCTCACGTGGACTAGAAACGTGTGCGATTGGCAGAAGAAACGCGTGTGAACCAATAAATAATATACATACATATACATATAGCAAAGTTGTATTGAAATTATTGATCATCAACAGATGAAATAAAATGACGATTTTATGTAAGGTGAGAGCAATGAACTTTAGAGTTCAAACGAAACACGCGAAAGTGTGGTGAAAATTGATAGGCGATAGCAATAAAATTTGCTTTAGGTTATTTCCTAGTCAAGCACTTTCTTTTTGTTATCACTACTGCACTTTATTTAAACACAACAAATAGATTAAAATCTTTTTAGATAGGTGATTGAAATATATATTTTATTCAACTTGAAGAGTTTGTCGATCATTGGAATCGCAGCAATCTTTGGAAACGGTTCATGTTACATACACCTGCTCTTGTTGCTTTTAATTAATTAAGTAAAAGTTTTGCTTAAAGCATTAATTAGTTTCCATATACATCAGTTAAATTTTTAACATTTTTCAATCCAAATCATATTTGCTATACATAATGCGTATTTTACTTTTGGCAGCTTTTTGTTGTTGCTGTTAAATTCTAACGATGCTTTTACGCTGTCATGCTAATTAGATTATTGCCTACTCAATTTGCCTAACAAATGTGTAAAATATCTATTGAGTTGAGGTTGCGAGAACTATTAACGCCCTGACCATATAATTAGAGCAGGTTTTAAAATGGTTTATGGCTATTTTTATGGGCCAGTATCAAATAAATGTCTTCATTATGTTGAGCTTTTTAGTTTCAACCGCGTAATTACTCATTTATATTTTACTTAGCTTAATAATATACCGAGTATACTACATTGTAGCATGTTTATGACTGGTTATGGGCTTTTAATTGATTGTAAATTGCATGTTCGGCATAAAATATTTTGATTGTCATAGTAATTGATTAACCATGTGTACATACATATGTAAGCCAGTGTACTTGTTGCTGAACTTGAACTTGGGCGGGCATCAACGAAACGCATACAGCCAAATAAATGTTTAAGCTTTAAGCTTTACCCTACCAATCGTTAGTGTTGTTTTAAGCGTTTTATATTGTTCATGAAAATTTCGACAACAACGAAAAGTGTTACAAGGTTTCGGGGCTCGCCTATATATCGTATGTGTATGTATGTATGTGTGTAAACGCTTCCAGCTCCTCTACACACACACACACACACATCATTATTTATGTAGTAATGTGTGTATGTAGTATTTTATCATAATTTATTTTGTTTTCTGGTTGATTCAGCCCTTCTTTAGTTTCATGTTTTGCGACGCAGCAAAATTAAATCACAAGTGAAACAATAGTAAGAAATAAATACATAAACATAGTAAAAAATAAAAACCAGTAGCGCCCGTTTCCCGAAAAAAAAATACGCACAACGATAAATTTGTGCAAATTCATGATTAGCCGCCGAGAATTTAAAAACAAAATAACAAAAGCGGTTTTCGCCCAATTGTGCGTCGTTTATTTTGTTTCTTTTCGGTTCTTTTCTTTTTCTGTTTTTTGGGAGTTTTATTTAATTGGTTGTATTCACGAAGTTGCTGAATGGAGGAATTGGGGAAATCTGTTCGGTCAATCATCAATTTTCGGACTCTTTTACAAAACAAGAAGATACCCTTTCTGTAATCAATAATAAACTCAAACTTCATCTTTTTGTGCTTTTTATGTTCGAATTCTGCCCTTGCCAAGGTGATGTCCTCTGGCTAGTTGGTTTTAGTCGATTTACTAAAATCATTTATCTTTCATATGTGGCCCTTCTTCTGGTTAAAAGCATTTATTTTTATAAAATGCATATTTTTAAGAAACCATTAATCTTCATACATTCTATTTAAATAGCATTTTATTTTACGAAAATGATTTAAGGATAGATTAAGTTTTTATTATGTTTATCAAATTATATTGTATAATTTAATGAGCATAAGTGTTAAGACAACAACATTTAACACCATCAATTACTTCCTGGACTAACTCTCTTTGAAATATTTCCGACCATTTATTTATTTGTTAAGCCAATAAGTCAAAATACTTAGCACTAGCTACTTCTAAATGGCATTTAAGCTACTACAAATTACACGTATGAAAACACTTTCGAAGCTGTTAACCAAATAAGCTGACTCAACGTGGTCAAGAAGCTTATGACGCCGGTGTGGAGAGGCCCGCCCGGAGTCCGATCCTAAAAAACTTAATGGCAATAAACCAAAAAAAACAGAATATAAATTATAAATAAACAAAAACAACAATAAGAAGAAGAAGAAGAATTTTGCATTTATTGTGAAATTCCATAGCAATTTGTGGCTGTGATATTTTGTTGTTTATGTTGTTTAGCCAAAGAATGGAAAAAAACAAGAAAACACAGTTATATTGGCAATGCCTTACATCAAATACCCATGCAGGTGAAATTATCTCAAAGCAGAAAACTATTTATTATCTACTTCATTGCTTTTTTTCAAAACTCTTAAAAATAAACAAAATTAATATGAGATGTCTTTCAAACTTGGTTTTTTTTTAAATAATATTCATTCCAAATAAAATTTGTCATATAAAAAAAAAAATAAAAATAAAATAAATTATAAATGTAACTTCTCAATCATTTAAACGAGATATCTGAAAGTTGACCATAGTCGACCAACTTGACGTGATTTTAATTTATATGTTTATATTGTATATCGGGGTTCGGGCTCTTTTCGCACCGGCATGACAAAGCAGAAAGTTTGATGACTCTTAGCTTGGCAGGTTAGTCAAGTAGAATACAATTGCAGGGACAAATGCGTTCGGCATCTTAGCCAAGGTTATAAAAGCACGTGAACGCGGTCTGACTAATTGCCCCTATTTAATGGTTGTTGCCCCTGTAAGTAATATATATATTACCATACTCGTACAATATCTTACATGTTTTTATCTATGTGTTACACATAAGCATCCACTTGCTTAGACGGGGAGTTACTGTCACGAAACCGGAACAAGTCAACTTGGCTAAGAAAAAATCACCGGTTGACGACAGCATCATTTTCATTAATTTGTACCTGTTTTTTTCTTTATATTATTTATATTTATTTTATTTTATTATGATACGATTCTTAATGCTACAGTATTATTTCTATAAATTAAAGCATTAGTAACAGGTATTTAAATGTAAAATGTAAAAGTTGTAATCAAAATTATATATTTTAATGTAGTTTTAGGCGTTAAAATTAAGTTTAAAAATACGATTCTAAATTAATTTTAAAATTGGTGCGCTGCTTTAATTTAACGGAAATCAAGTAAAAAGGATCTCATTACAAATAACATCATATTTGAAGATTGCTTTATTTCATCAAATGTTTCAGAAGCTTCAAAAGTTCGCTTTTAAATTCTGTAGAATTTCAACAAAATTCTCTGTATCTTCATCATCATAATCATCAACATCATCATTATAAGCATCATTGGGTTGTCGTTTGCCCGCTGTCAGTATATAATCATAAATCAAGTTGGGAATTGGTAAGCTTAAAAACAAGTTATCTAATGTAAGCAGAGTCTTCAGACAAATCACATCTGACTCAGCAAATAATTAGGAATATTTCAAATAATATACTTATGACAGAATTGCATTGATGTTGCTTAAAAACTCATATTTATAAATAATCAAGTTCCCTGTAGTATAGAGAATTTCAATAAGGATCACACAAATTACGATTTACTTTATTTGAATTTTATGTGATATTCTGTAATATTAATATGAAGTTCCATTCAATACTTTTTAAATATCTATATTTAACATTTATTGTTCAACATTCCAATCTACAGACAATTAACAATAATACGATTTAAATATTGAATATTCGCAAAGAAAATAGAATTTGAGGGCCGGTTGGGCAAAGTTTACTTAATTTTCGAATGTTTTGTTTAGTGTCTTTGTTTATTGATTGTTTTTTGTCTTTTCGTTGTGCGTTTTTTTTGTGTGTCCCAATTTTAGTTGCACTTGTCTGCTTAACACTTTCAAATGAACAATTGAACTTTTGTCTATTTTGGTGACCAAATTAAATGGAATTTGGCGTTTTCCATTTAGGTTTTCTCTCCTTCTCTCTCTCTCTCTTTCTCTTTCTCCATAAAACATGAGCCTCCAGCGTGAACGCAATTTAGGCGTACTTAAAGGTACTTACATACATACATAGATATATAAATAAATCGCTTGTTTCTGGGGCGAAATGACGTCAGAGCTGGCAAAAGGGCGTAATGATAATACTTAGGAACTTATGTTGACCTTAGTGTACAATTACGATGATGCAAACACAATTCGTAATTTGTTATTAATCCAAGTGGAATCAAACAGCAACTGCCACCTATGATTAACAAGTGCGAATTAGCCAGCAAAGTGCGCTAATTATAGAATTACAGAACACAGATCCGTTACGTTACCAGGTACCCCTCGATACTGTGTTTCTGTGAAATTGGACAATTAACGCCAATCCTATCAATAACACAATTCAATTTGCCGTTTGTCTTACACTAATGACTGAATATGTGTTTATAACTCGGCTCGTCAATTTGTTAAACTGTAAAAAATTCTAGGAAATTATACCAATTATTTCAATGCAAACGTCACACTTTACACGTTTTTTAACTCAATATCAGGAAGTCAGTATGTTGAAATGAATTTAAACTTAAGATCCTTTACACCTAAACAACATTTGCAATTTAAAGGGTAATTGTTAGTCGCATAAACTTGTTCATCCACAAATCATTTTGACCATTTTTCAAATTGTATTGAAAGTTTTGTCAAACTGTGAGTTCAGTAGCCTTTTGGCAAGGTCGTCTGTCTAATCGCACAATAGGAATGAGTTGACATCTCTTTGGGGTCGCTTAACTAACTTGACATAATGCTTGTATTGTTGTTGCTGCTCTCCGTTTGTTGTCTATGAGTCAAAGATTAACGGCAAATGAATTGTCAATGCGGAAACTGATAAAGCATCCCAGCAAAAATGTTTTTTTTTTAAAAAAATGAAACATTAATATATATAAACATATATGAAATTCATAAAAGGCAATACAAAAAAAAAGTCTCGCATAAAACAACAATTTAATTATAGATTGGGAATTGCAACGTCAAGTTCAATGACATTTTTTTGCATGCAGTGTAAAAATATGAAATAAAATACGTTTACAGTTACCTTAATTACTCAGCATTCGAGATCATTAACATGTTTCCTTATTTTTTTGCTAAAAATCTGTTGATACAATTTTCAGAATGGGAGTTGAAAACATGCCGGAAAGACAAATCTTAGGTCAGTGGGGAATCTTAAATTTTTGATAATAAGTTTTATGAACTTATTATCAAAGTGATTCTATAATTTTTCTTAAAATGTTTATTTTACATCTGTCTTCTGACATTAATAAAAAAAACTTAAAAACTGTTTCAGCGTTTTAAAGATTCTTTTGAGTTTCTTTAAACTCAAACAAGAAGAAATTTCTTTAAAAAATTTGATTATTTTTTTAATCTTAAACGGCAGGTGCCTAAGCCTAAACTTATACTCAAATAAAGTGTTTTACTAAGCAACTTAATTCCATAATTTACTTTAGAAGGCCAATTTCTTAATCTTTAACCACTCAAAATACTTTTCGGCGTTCTGAAAAAAAAATACAAAGTGTTTTAGTTGACACGTCACAAAACTTTTCATCTATTTTTTGTTAAATATGTTATGGATAAAGATACATATTTAAAACACATATAAGGTTATATTGTTATTAATTTAACCTACTATAAGGTTAAAAAAAAAATAGCTACTCACTGAAGTGATCGAACTGAATAAGTTCATCTTCATCGTTCTTTTCTGTTCAATTGCTCACTTTAGATCATTAAATCTCCTTTTGTTAATTACAAATTACAAATAAAAATTAATTTATAATTGTGGCATATTATTCCGCATAAATAAAGATCAGACAAAAACATAGCAAAACGGGCTTAAATTTAACGAACAAAGACAAACGATGAACAAAAATGATCAATTTAGGGAACAAAATCCTAGTTCACTAATTGATAAGAACGAACTTATTAAGCAATTTGAACGATGTTTACCCAACACTAACTACTATATTTAAGTACTCCAACATTCTGCTATTTCAGATGTATTTCATTAATTCAATTAAAGAGCCCTTTTTCGAATTTTCTATAAACTTTAGTTGAAATAATTTAACCTATATTTAATAGTGTTGCAAAACAGGAAGTGACACTGGCTTTAAACGATGCAAGCCTTCTTTAATCTATAGTATGTGTTAGTAAGTATAGACATACGACAATCTACTGATTGTTCAACCCTCAATTAGTGCTAAGCATAACTTTGCCGTGCCCCCTCAATCAAATGTAGTATTGCAAATAAGCGTCTAGTGGCCACTTAAATATTTGCTAAGAGTACCTGTTGAAATGGGCGTGTACCACACAAAAATCTATTGAACTTTTAATAAATAATGTCGTGTTATAGCCGACAACAGCTGTTGGCAACAGTTTAGTCTAGAAATTTCTAAACGGCCAAGAAAGAAACCAAGATAAATATACATATAATCAATATTGCCAAAAACAACAAAAACAACAAAAACAAGCATGCAAAATTGAAGGTGATTTGGTTTTTTATTGAATGTCCGAGACAAAAATAACAAAAAATAACAACAAAAAAAATAAATTAAAAGCGAACACATAATAATAACAAATCACAAAATAACAAACAACACTGGCGATCTACTACGTTGATTGTAGTAGTAGATTGTAACCGGGTACATACTACCAAACTTGATTGGAATTGCGTATCTAAGCGGAGTAGCAAATATCGCACTCGTTAACTTTGCTAGTGCGTATTTATGTAAATGCCCAAAACAAAGTTTTCCATGCCTCAACAACGCGGCGGACCACACTGCGTATGAGTAATGTGCGATAGCCGCATTTAAGAGCCGAATTCACCAGCGACTGGTATTTCCCCAAAATGCGAAACGGCAAACGGCAAACGCAAGCAAACAACACCGAAACTGGTTTACTACTATTTTCGGGTTTAGATCAGAGCACAACATCTAAGAAGACCAATAACAACAACAACAACAACAACAACAGCATACCGGCTCCAAAACAAAACTCAGAAACAGCTGAGCTGAGCGTTACGTCAAGCCGCGTAACGCAGCGTAACGTAAGGCGCAAGATCGAGAGCGACAAAGAAACAGAGAGAGAGAGAGCAAGAGACGCTAAAGAGAGCATGCATACTATTCGTAGTTGTTGGCGGGCAGGTAAACGCTCGTACTAAAAACTCGTACTGCAAAATTAAGAAGAAAAAACAAAAAAAAAAAATGTAAACAGCGAAAAACGAAGCCGTAACTTTACCTGGTGCGACTGTCGCACGTCCGGGTTTCCATTCATAAGCGAGCAACGCCAGCGAACGGACGCAAACGCGCTTAGACCAATCCAGCTAGATACTTAGAAAGATACTTAAAACACATATTTAAGATACAAGCAAAGCATAGAAAATATCAAATAATTAAACTAGTATATTAAGTGATTGATTATTGATTATTGATTCAAGGAGCTACCGCAGCAAAAGCAACAAGTTTTTAAGTGCCGCTAGCCAAAGTGTTTGAAGTGAAGCTCAAATACAGTAAGAACACAACTCAAAGATACAAAGATACACACAGAAATTGATGCATATGCAACTATGAAGGACTTTGGCAAAATGTTTAACAGTCGCTATAGTGCCGTTTGTATAAGCGATGAGGAGGCAGGCATGAATGCCAATGCAGCAGCCTGCCCCAAAACAGTTGCCACATCCAACGTATCCTTGCCGGAGCAGGATACTACTGCTGCAACTGCAACAGCGGCGCTGGCGGCGCTACAGCGCGCCCAGCGTCGCAAAAGTCTTAAGGCAAATCGCTCCATGAAGCCCATGGACATATTGGGCAGCTTCTTCAATGAGCGCGATGCCAGCAAGCGCAATGCACGCTCTCCAACACGTAAGTTACCAACAAAAAAATATACAAATAAAAGTGATTTAAAGTGTTGAAATAATTAATAAGATAAAGTGACAAAAAGTGTGCTTTAGAGCTTCTCGAAGATTCAAATAATTTATGTATGCATCAATCATTGATCAGTTAAAGGCCCATAAACAAGAAAAAAAAAAATAAACGCTTTTTGTCGCGTCTTCGTTCGGTCTGCATTAATTATAAAAAATGTTTAAAAATGCCACCAAGAGACACGCGGAACAAATATCGGTACTGTTTAGCATAGCACTTTATGTTTTGTTGTTTTTGGTGTTTATTTCTTTGTGTTGATTAACCAACTCTCTGAACTTGACACAGTTTGGCTTAAGGTATTGGTAAACCAGAAACGCGCCCAAATCGCAGGCGATTTTGTCAGACGGTAACCCTGAACTTGACCATATGCAACAAGCCATAAAAGCCTAACAAGTTTCGGCTTTGATTCATGTTGCAGCTCATTTGTTCCGCGCGTCTAAAAACGCGCGCGACTTCTACAAGTGCATTTGGCGCGTTTGTAAAATAACGGCTTAGATTGCACAGTGCGCTCAGTGTTGTGACCTCTAGATACTCTAGCTTTATATACACTGTCGCCTCACCTTCATGCACACCAAGACCTGCCCATATAAACAAAATACGAAATACGCGCGCGTTTTTCTTCTAAAAGTCAAGAACAACACGAATTTCGCACATTTTATCGCTGAGTTTATTTACACAACGAATTAAACGAAAGACAAGAAATGATTGGAGCAACTTTAAGAAATAGTCGAAAAGTCACAGCAGAACGTTTTAAATCATATATTTCGTTTCTTTTAATGTACATACATATATAAAGATCTATAAAAAGATACTTAATAAATCAAAAAATCCATAGATAGCCAATTGCAGATTCTTGTGAATATTCACTTCCTTATGTATGTTTGTCAGTTAAATTATTAGCAATACATTAAAAATAATAAAACCAACAATAAAAATAAACAAAATACGTTTTCGACATGTGAATTTCAGTGCAAAGAATAATGAAAAAACAGTTTATTAAAATACATATCAGTCAGAATTCAGTTAAAATATAATAACTTCCACAAGTGATAACAATGGCAATAAATATTTATATTTTTACACAAACATTGGCTTAAAGGGCCTATGATTAATACAATAAATATTTTATTAGCTATTTAGTTAGAGGTTAATTAATTAGTAATGCATTAGCTGTGAAAAAAAGTTAAAATGCGTTAAGAGTTTTCTATTTTAAACGTGCTTTCATTAAGTATTTTTATTAATATGTGCAATACATCTTCCGAGAACATTTCGAGTAAATAATCGAGTATTTTAGGTAATTTTTAGCGATTTAACTGACAGAAAGAATTAGGTGAATTATTGTTCATACACAAACAAATGCTTAATGTCTTAAAGTTAAATGCTATTTATTTGGTATGCGCAAAACTGGACGAACCAGGCGAAGAGTAAAAGATCATTGTCAAACGAATTAGCGAATCGATTGTTTCACAGTTATTCGTTATTCGTTAGATTTCAATACGCCCCCCGGTCTGAATGTCAGAACAAGTTTCGCACTCTGCGCGATTTAATTGCTCCCAAATGTGGCCTGAGGTACAAACAAACATGCATAGAAGAAAAATCATCGAATTTGAGAAATAAATAATTACAATAAAAGTGCCTGATCATGGTCAAACAGGATTTGCAACGTTTATGTATTTATTTATTTTTTAATATTACGCATAACTTTAGCTTCTTCTTCGTCCCCTTTTATTTTATTGAAATGGTCGCAAAAATTATTTATGCAAAAAAGCGGTTCATTGCTGATAATAAATACATACCATACATACATAGAAGGTAAGACGCTAGCATTCGACATATTTTTGCGAACAAAAGGCGTTGCTGATGCGTTGAAGTTGACTTTGGTTTGTCGCAGGAGATTTTGAAAGCCAGATGAGCTGCTGACTTAAGTGCCAAAACTAGTTTAAAACACATTTATTATTATTCAACGCATTCTACTTAGCTCACCAAAGTCAATCAATGATCGGCCAAATTTTTGCATAACGCTCACCAAAAATCAAAAAATCAAAAAACTTATTTTTTTGTTATATAGAAATCTATTTTTATAAATTAAAATTTATTCTAGGCCATAAAAAAAAATAAATTGTATGCAAGAACAGCAAAACTATCAACTACAAATTGAAGAATTATGTTTAGAAGTTATTAATATAAGCATTAAATGTGTTAATACGATCTTATATATATAATGTCTTCCACGCGAAAGAAGAATCTATTAGTTGTGTTCATTTTGTCATTGACTGGTTTGCAATCTTTTTTTTGCAAAAAAATATCTTTGCAACATCAAGCAAACAAAGTAGGCATCAGCTTTTACCTATCTTTTTAGGCTGTTTCGGCATCAACGAAATAAAAATGAAACTCATTAAAAATATTTACTTGCAATTTGCTGACACTGGGCTGCAGTTGTTGGCAACATGTTGCAGCAACTGGTAAAATGTGGCAATGTTGCAGTACGTGTATAATTGCTTTTCTGTCAACGCAAAATCAAATTTTGCGTCAGCATTCCGAACGGTTCAATAGAAGACTTTCAGTCTGCTGCTTCTGGGTGATTCCCAACAAAAAAATCTGCGAAATCATCAAGAGTTAACAAAAATTCGCTTGCTATGAATCATGTACAATGAGTAGATCCAATTGTCCGAAGAGATTTACATTCAATAGTAAATAGGTCACTTTAAAAATTGGACTTGGGACTTTCAGTAGAAATTTGATATGACAAAATGTTTGATTGGCTTTAAATTCACATAGTACAATATTGTTGGTCAGTCACCCCACGAAAGCAAACAAACTTCAAACTTTGACTCCTACTGACGTCATGTTCTATTCAATCAGGTTTTGAAGAGCTGACAACGCAATTGGACTCTATATATACAAAAAACTGACAATAAATCAATGCCCACCTAATGATTACTTTAACAAAACGAACAAACTTGCCTCACGGGCTATTCGATCAAACGAAACGCAATTTACACACACACACACACAGAAAAGAAGCCAAACAGTAGCTGGCTGATGTAAAAGCGTTCGTTCTATGTTGACAAATTCGAATTCAGTGATAAGCAAACGAACGACTTAAGACACAAACTTGGTGTGATTGTTGATGTTACAAGCAAACGCGTGCTCTGCGTGCTTCAACTGCGAATTAGTGGCCCATTCCCACGAACTCTTAGCCACAGCAATGTGGGTGGCAAGCGTACCTCTATAGTACGTGCCTCACATAACCAAAAATCTTTTGCAAATCAAAAAAAAAAATGAAGATATTTTGGCAAACAAACAAAGCAATTAAACAAACAGCGCCACAACATAATTTGCATTTGCAGTGTTATTTTTGATTTTGGCGACATTTGATTTGAAACAACAATCGAAAACCGAGATTTCATATTTTAATATAGACAAGCGTTCTTTGTTCATAAATTTGTCGTTTGCACCTAACCACTAAATTTGAGGAACCTGCAGTGCATACGGAACGATTGATTAAAATCAAATAGAAAATGATCTCCAACTGACAAATCGAACTAGTTAATACACTAAGTGTTGAGTTAAAATTATAAAGTTGCTGATAAGAAAGAAGGAAACAGATTTTATCTTCTTGATATAAGTATTCCAAATGTTTGTTACTATAAAAATATTTCGTAAATAATTTGCACTGATCATGTGTGGCATGCAAGGCAGCTACAAATTGTGGTACACCCTATGGTTAGTGTATAAAAACCAATTAACAATGCCGAGCTTGAAATGAAAGTAGCCGAGGGTAGCTCGGACCCTTGACAAAGCACCGCACTTTAGTTTGGCTTTGACTTTGCAACGATCGCATCAAAAAAAATATTAGACTTAAATAACGTTTTAAGTTTATATATTATATTATCGATATTTGTACATTATGACCGTGGTGCGTCGTCGGTTGCGGCGTCAGTCGCTCAAGGATTTTCTCGGTGCACTCTACTCGCATCGTCGCTTCTCGCTGGAGAAGTTACGGCACTTTCAACAGTTGCACAATCGTCGTCAATTGATGTGTAAGCTAATCCAAAAAGTGAAAATAAGTGCGATTAACTAACGTTGCGTTCAGATATCAGATACGCATTCTCTAGCATATAACAAGTTTCATAGTCACGCTCATAAAAAGGGTGCAATAAAAAGCTAAATAAAAATAATCACAACATGCAACAACATGAAGAATGCCAATTTGTTTGCTGCAGCTGCTTCAGGCGAAAGGAAAATCCCCTGGCAAACAGGTTACGCATGGCACAACAGGATCTAAAGACAGACGGCAGAAGACACGGCCGAGAACAAGTTCAATAATAACCAACTCAAAGAGCACGAGACAAAAGCCAAACAGAGCATCAACAACAAGGTCGCAACGAACTTGATATGCACTATTTTTTTTTTTTTTTTTTTTGCGGTTGATTTGTTAAGCTCAAAATCAAGAGCGCTTAAGCAGCTTAAGTGTGAATCATCGGATTCATATATGTAGTTGGCTATTTCTGGTGTGATATTTGCTATTTTGTGATTATACATGTGGGTTTCACAAAATAGTTTATTTATTTAACGGTTTCATGAATTCAGTTTTAAATTTACACTCTTGACGCTTAGATAAGTGTGACCTTTTTTGCCCAAAAATGCATATGCTGACAAATTACTAAATAATATTTCACTCACTACTCCACCCCAGCTCTGCCAATCTATCCCAATCCCACAAACATGAGATTTAATATTATTGAGTAATCATCAAAATTGTATTATTATATGTATATTGTTTCATCAGTTCACGTTCATTCACGTCACTTCCCATATTCCGCATGCCCCATGAAAATCGCTTTGACTGTGTATTTTAATGGTTAACCCATTAAGAGCCCAAACGAGTCATGGCTTTGTCGCTGCCAATCTCCTATTCCTATTCCTTGTACATCTATCTGTAGAAAAGCAAAAGTTTTTTATTTAAATGCTGATCGCTGTGCATGATAATGAGAAACCAGTTTTCTTTTGGATCCATCTCTTCCCAACCACCAGGAACATCTGATGTCCCTGCCAAGTATATTTAGCACAGTTCTGTAATAATACACCATAGGAAAATTTATACGACTTTCTTGCTCTTGGGAGGGCACAAAACAAGTTAACAAGTCGCTGACCACTGTGCACACACACACACAAACACACATAAGTGTTAACTGACGTTGACACTCGGAACAGATATGGTTCTTGTTCTTGCTTTTGTTTTAATGAAGAAATTTATATGCACGCATTTACAGATAAGTTGTGACAGTGGCATCGTGACTTATTTGCCATGGCATTGCACAATGATTAAATATACATTCATTGTGTATACTACATGTGTAGATACATACTTACAAGTGTACTCGAAGAATGCTCGCTTTGCTCACGAGGAAGTCGGCCGACAGATCTTAACTGTTTAGCGCCTGATTGGAACTGTCTGTAGTTGTCGGAGGTCTGTCGCGATAATGTCGTGTCAAGACATGATGATTTACATAATTAACGCTGAGCGATCGGTGAGAAAAGGCAATAAAGCTCATCAGATTTGATGTCATTGTATCAATTTCAGGTTCAACTCCTTTAGAGAAATGAATTACTAAAGCTTAATGCTTACATGCGTTTTTTTTCAATATTTTTTTGGAAGTGTCATCTTACTAGAAACGTGACGGTGAAACAAACAAAAAATAGTTGGAGGGGAGGTCCGCAAGACCTAATAGATTATGTGCCAAATTTTGTCATGCAAATTCTTTAATTCGTTTAATTTTAAATTTGCAAAGTTCTCAGTTTGCAGTTTTTCATTGGCGAGTGTCGCACACGCTGCCTTTTTATGCATAATTAAGCGTATCTTAATTAACTTAATGAGGTTATTTATATGTACTTGACGGAACATCGGCTTATATCTAATGTCTAATATCTTTCCATCTATATATTTCTTTGCAGGCGCTTTTTTGTTGCTGGCCATTGGATTTTTGGCCATAACAACAGCAGTGCTGATTAAAGTATTTCAACCCTACGATTTGATATTCAGATGGGTGAGTCTAATAAACCGAAACTAAAGCTTTTTAACTGCCGTCCTTAGCCTTTGTCAAACGGTCGGCAATTATGCGTTTAACGCCGCTTGCCTTCAATATTAACACGTACATGCTTTTTGACTAAAACAGCATTAATGCAATCCGTTTACGGCACTTGCGAATCGAACATTGCCCTTGAATGCACCATACATACATATATCCGTGGTTCCCAAAACTAATTCGGTTTGAATTCTTGCAGAAATTGATAATGGCCGACAATGGGGAAATCTTCAATCTTTGGGCTACACCACCAGTCGATCTGTATATCAAAATCTACCTATTTAACATCACCAATGCGGAGGCCTTTCTTGCGGGTCGGGAAAAGCTACAAGTGGAGCAAGTGGGACCATATGTCTACAAGTAAGTTTCATTAACATGGAGAAGGTTTGAGGAATTTTCTCAAATGATATTCTATTCGCTTGCAGGGAGCTTATGACACATGAGAATATCACATTTAATGACAACAATACGATGTCTACAACACCCAGTCATCCATTGGTCTGGCAGGAACACCTATCCGAAGGTCATCGTGAGGACGACGAAGTCGTAATGCTCAACATAGCTATGCTGGTAAGTACCAAGAAAAACTGAATTCTCTCTAAAGTGAACAGCAGAAAAATGGCGTGAGTTCAATTGCAGTAAGCAAAGTACAAGGAATTTCCGATATAGAAAATGGCTAATTGCTTTTATTCCATTTCAAACAATTCCAATTGTAATTATCTGTTCTTCGAACTTTGATTACAAGCCTCGATCAATATGATGTAATCTGATGACATGTTATTGACTACTGACTTATCTCGATAGACTACTATTATCGAAGGCAATTTGTCGATAGTTGCACGTCGCGTTTCATGCTAATTTTTGTGGAAAAATAACAAGATATATGTAATTCCGTTAATCTGTCAACTACAATGCAATAACAATTAGTTATAAATATCGCGTGCGGCGCACATGATAAAAACAAAAATTTAAATGAAAAACAAACCCGAAAATAAACTCACGATTAGGTCAATAAACGTTACATATTAACAGCAGCTACAACAACAACAACAACAACAACACCAAATTTATTGTGAAGTGGCGTCAATAGTTACCAACAAATTTACCTAAATGGTAGGCAATTAATTTGCACACAATGAGCTGCTGCCAGACTGTGGGAATGTGTGAGAGGGATAGCACTAGTGCGAGGGAGTAAATGAGTAGGATGTGTGTGAATTTCTACCGTTATTTATGGCACCTTAATGACTGTCTCACTCGCACACACACATCACTTATTTCGACAATGTGGTTAGTGTTGTTATTGTAATAACACTAATTGACACTGTCTGGAGGCGTGTTTGTTATTGCCAGCAATTTTGACTGATTAATGACTCTTTTGTAATTTAAAATCGTAAACAAATCAAACAGCTATGCACATTCAATCAATATATGCACAAACAGCTATAATTAATTGTTGACTTTATGATGTTTCAATTAAAAGCGTTTCAAATTAACATAGTTGCATAGTCGCTCAAGTTGCTTTAATTTATCTCAAAAAGTGAAAATCACAATTTCTAGGTTATGTAAGAATAAAATCGATGTGAAGAAGTAGAAAATTGACCAAGTTTTGATTCGAGTTAAATGTTAAATAATGCATTAGTCGCAGTCTGTCATGAATTGTCAGTATATCACTTAGACAAGACCAACAGCTACTGGAATTACTTGCTGCACCGGAAGTACTCAATTATAGTTCATTAAATGCCTTATATTTATTGACTTGAATGACGCGAGTAACGAGCTGCTGAGACTGTCTGACTGAGAAGGGACACATCACAACTGACACATCCTGACAAGCACACGTGCCCTAAAGAGTAATTAGTTAGTAATTACTAGTACTAGAATATCATAGCTCAAATGAAAACACATCTTTAACCAAAAACTTTTGTATTGATTTTGCAGGCGATTTCCCATCTGACGGCCAAGCATAATTATTTCTTTGTCCGCTTGCCTTTGCAAGGACTGTTTGCCAGCACTAAATCCGAGCCCATTGTTCGCATGACTGCCAAGGAGTTTATGTTTGGTTTTCCCTCAGCGCTGGCCACACTTGGCAACACCTTTCTGCCCAATTGGATATCGTTCGAGAAGGTTGGACTGATTGATCGCATGTATGACTTCTCAACCGACTTTGAGACGTTCCATACGGGCGCAGAGAATTCAGCCCTATCGGGTCTGTACGATACCTATCGTGGAGAGAAGACGCTGCCCCAGTGGGAGGGCGACCATTGCAGCAACATTGAGTATGCATCCGATGGCACAAAGTTCAAGAGCTTTATACAGGCCAACGAGTCAGTTAAGTTCTTCAGGAAGAGCATGTGCAGGCCCATCAATTTGGTAAGTCTTATTGCTAAATTTTGATTTTCTTTATTATTAATTTCGTCTTGATGTTTGTGTTACAGTACAGAGATGGTGAGGAGCGCACTTTTGGCAGCCTGAAGGGTTACAACTATGTCTTCGAGGAGAATGCCTTTGACAATGGTGCCATCAATGAGGCAAACAAATGTTTCTGTCGTAATGGTATGTAAACAAGTTTTTAAGGACAAGTTTGAAAATGTTTCTTCAAGCCAATTTACAATTTAATTGGCTCGCCAATTAAATAACTTTCTGGAAGTTTCGATGCATATTTTGAAATGTGTCTAGAAATACAACTAGCGACCTAAGTTTCAGTCTTTATGATCGGCTTCGGTTAACTTAATTGCCCAGTACAAAGCGCAAAAAATTCTTGTTTTTAAGCGTCGACGTTTACGCCGGCTAATTGATATTTCCCCCCCGCCAACAGTTTTCAGTTCAGTATCATGGAATGTTTATCAAGTTTACGGCTTGTAAGCTGTTGTATTCTGTTCAATAACAGTCTCCAAAAATTTTCCATAAAATTCAAGCTGTGACGCAAAAGCGGCGAGAACGCGTTTCGCAAAATCCAAAAAGTTGTTTTTTAACGCTTGAAAGTATTTTAGGAAATTCCGTGCGACAGTTTCTAAGACACGCAATCAATTGCTCTAAAAGCAAAGCATGCAATAACATTGCAAGCAAAACAACCAAAAACGAATCTACTCATGTTGCAATTACTGATTTTACCTTAATTTTGCAGGCGATTGCCAACCCGTTGGCCTGATTGACGTCACTGACTGCTACTACGGCTTCCCCATCTCTCTAAGTTTTCCCCACTTTATGAATGGCGATGTTGGGCTAGTGGAGAATGTAACCGGCATGCAGCCTGATCCTGCAAAGCATTCAACAGCATTTGTCATCCAACCGGTAAGTTACCTTGAAGACGAACAACAAGTCGCCTTGTTATTGTTATTGTTATTGTTATTGTTTTTATCTTAAAGTGTCGCATTAAAGCGGCAATCGAAACGATTAGCTTAAAGTACGAAAATATAGGCAATATTTAATTAAAAATGCACATTAAGTGTTACAATTAACTTGTACAGAGAGTATTCGATTAAACTTAAACTTAAAGTAGTTGGCATTGTTATTGTTGATGTGTTTGTTATTGTTGTTGTTGCTTTCAGCTTTCAACTGCCGTCAAGTGTTTTTATTATGTTTGCCTTCCAATTGAGTGAGATCGCGTGGAAGTTAATTGTTTATTGTAGAAATTTTGTATTGGCTTCTGTTTTAAATATTCACACTTCCGGCTAATTAAGTTTACCGTTAATACGGCTAGTCACGATTTAGTTGTATTTTTCTTAAGGCGAAACTAAATTTATGTAGAACAGGAAACTAATAAGATTTTAAGTGCACGTCAGTTTAGTAAACGGTACTTTATTGGCATGCATAAATCACAGTTACAATAATATTTAGCTACTTGCTAATTTGTGTGTACTTCCGTTACAACTTTCGATTCGATTACAATCGCTCTTCAACTATCAGTACTTATCGTTTTGCAAGTGTTGTATAGAGCTAAATTCGATTCACAATAGATTTATTATTGTGACATCAAGCAAGAAAGGGAAAAAAACAATTTAATTTCAAGTAGCACCTGCTGTGAAATAAGCGAAAAAAAAAACCAGTTACAAATACATAAAAATATATGAGTTAAGGACAACTGGAGCACGACCAGGCCCATATTTAAGACCCTCAATTAAATACAAATTAGGCCAAGTGCATCCCCATTGGGGTCGTACTTGGCGTGCTTACAACTAACTACCGGGTAGATTAATTACATATGATTTGTTCATTTTAGGAATCTGGTCTACCGCTGTCGCTTTCCGTAAAAGTGCAAATCAACATGCATTTCAAGGATCTGGCAAACTATCCGCAAGTCTCAAAGTTTAGCCATCTGACTGCGCCCATGCTTTGGTTCGAGATCGTAAGTTAACTAGTAAATACTTATTATTAAAAGTGGCACTCATCACTTTTGTAATCTTCAGATGATGCCCAAGCTGTCCGACGAGCTGGATACGAGATTCAGCTTTTATTTAAACGTTCTGCCGCTGGTCAACCCGGTCGGTTTCTGGGCCGCTCTGCTGCTGGGCATCGGCTTGCTGGTTTATGCCATTACCCGCGCCACTCTGCACATGTCCAGCTTAACGCGCCAGCCGACCAACATTTCAGATGGCAAATACGCACGTGCCAATCTCCTGCAGAACCTGACGGGCAGCGGTGCTATGGGTGGCGGAGCCGGCGGCGTCAATCAGGTGTATAACCCTTGTGAACTCAAATTGTTGGACGATATGCCAGCAGGGAAAAAACATGTCATCATCCGCGACAGCAGTGGCGAAGAAGCCTATCAGGAGCGACGTCCGTCTGCCTACGCCTTGGAGCTGGAGCCAGCCATCTCGGATGCGGAGAGCAGCGATGAGGGCAACGATAGCGATACTGTTACCCTCAGCCGCAACTCCACCGCATCCAGTTCCTGCATCGAAGTTGGCCATTGCGATGATGATATTTGCATAAGGTGCTTTGAAGACAACGATTTAAATGAAGATGCAGTCGGTCACAGCAACAAAGGCGCGGAGCAACAGGTAAGCAAAAAACCCTATTACAGGGGAAATGCATAATCAATACAGATTTAAAGATTTAAATTTTTATCAAGAATACACATATGTATGTATACACCACCCCTAAAATGGGGAGCTATTTATATCACCACCCTTCAAATAGATAAATAAAGTAGGGCCCTAAATCACCAGTTGGCATTAAACGATGTGGTGTCGATTGACCCTATAGAGGGACATTTCATACAAAAAAGGGAAATTATGAAAAGCATTGCTTAGGGTGTCATAAGTAGGTAGTGGTGGTCGCCTAGTGGGTAGTGATTTCACCACCAGCGAACTAGTGCTCAGTACTACAGGAATGCTTCCTTCTGTCAGTTACATAAATTTGCAAAAAAAACCAATAGGATCAAGGTATATAAAAAAAATGTTTGACATGTCAGCAACACAGATTAATAATTCTAATCCCTGCGATTATTAATTTTATAAGCATTTCATCTTAAAAGACGCCACAACCGTATAAGCAAATCGACGCCAAGCTGTCTAACAAGTCTGAGGCGAACGTTCATTACGTCGCTTAGTTGTTTATAGCCAAATATATGGGAGCGTTAAATGAAATTTATGAAGTTTGAAGGCAGTCAGCAACTGGCGATGTGACAAACCAGTTTTCAGATCAAACACAGTTTTGAATAGTCATGCGTAGAATTTGTTGTTTTAATGCTATTGATATGTATGTTGATTAATACTAATACTTTCCTTTTATCTATTCATTTACAGCTGGGCGTTAGTTTGGCCAGCAGCGGCTTCGCTTCCTCCCCTGCCTCGACCAGCAGCTTAAGCTCGCGTGGAAATGTGGACAGCGCCAAGAAGAGTTGGATGCCCTTTGCGCATCCCGAAAAATCTAGTGGGACAGGGACAACGAAGCACGTGTAGATTTGTAAGCCACCAGTTAGTTAGCAGTTAGTATAGGTTGATGATGATGATTATGTACATATAGTATATGCATTATTTACAAGTGCATTGTTGTGTGCTAGTTTGGTTGGGCATCGGCATCGCCGCTTTTGGTTTTATATAGCATTTTATATAGTGTAAATTATATAAAAGCCAAGTGATGGTTTTTATAACTGTGATAGCTTTTAACAAACAAAAGAATGATTGTAGTTGTCCCCTACACCTACTTCTTTCCCCATCAATGAACACCAACGTATATACATATATCCTTTGTATATACTCCAAGCAGCACAATTAGTGTTTGTTTTCTTTTTACAAAAAACTAACATTTGTATGGCGTTATTTATATATCGAGTTTAAGCAGTTTTTAAGGTTCGTTCGCTTTATCTAGTTAACAAGTCACCTCCATGAGGTGCAAAAAATAATAATTTGAATTTATATTCATGCATACATATGAATTAAAGCCAATTAAAATGATGAAAGAAACTTAATAAGAAACCTAATAAGAAATTTGCACAATTGTAGTTCAAGTTTGTAATAC
Organism: Scaptomyza hsui; assembly: GCA_018152825.1. Taxonomy (NCBI): domain Eukaryota; kingdom Metazoa; phylum Arthropoda; class Insecta; order Diptera; family Drosophilidae; genus Scaptomyza; species Scaptomyza hsui. The sequence continues at coordinate 293,244 of JAECXO010000025.1, forward strand.
ATATATGCTAAGAATTGCTGTGATTTTTGTATTGAAGCAGAACTTATTAGCAAACGCATTACAAAGCAACGCGTTTGCATTACAAATTAATTATCTTAGCCTTAGACCGTGTAATTTTGGTATTTAACTGCAAGACATGCATAATTTAAATAAAAAATATGAAAATATGAATTTTGTTTTATTATTTTTCTTATTTTACAGCTTTACCTACCTCGGATGGGTTAATTGTTGTTTGAATTTCCCGTACAAGGAGTTGTACTAGTTTTCATTAATGTGAATATTAAAACCAATTATTAGTTATTACTTTTGTTGAAAAGTGCGGACAAATATAATAACACTACTAATAGATTCTTAGTAACAACCCATATTAATTCTCCCTTATGAAAGAAAGTGTTTAGGACATTTTTTTAATTGAGGTTTCTATTATTAACCGACTTCAAAAAAGGAGGAAGTTATCATTTGTCTATAATTTTTTTTTTGTGTTTGTTACCTAATAACAGATTTTAATGATTCTTTTTTATTTAGAAACTGGTGCATCCTGTGTGGTTCCATTTGGCCCAGTTCTGACAATGGCATCCAAGAGAAAGCCATAAAAGCCGTATTTTTAGTTTTTATTTTACTGTTAAAGTCGGTTTTTTTTTGTTAAAAGTTATATTATTTTAATCATGCGAAAATTACAACTAAAATTACATTTGAAAATATACAGCAGTGTTAAGAAAAGTACGTTAACAATTAATATTAATAAGAAAATATCACATGCAAATTAGTCGATGGTTAGGTTTTCGAAACCATTGATACAAAACATCAACAACTATGAGGACAAAAATTGATAAGCGCGAACTGGACTGCAACTAACCTAAGAAATTACCTAACTTTTACTGCTATAGCGCAAAAAGTAAAATTATCACATCAAAGCTCAAGTCCTATCCATACAGCCGCAACTTCTATGTAAAATGCAGCGACTCGAAGTCCTAAATCTTATTTTGTTAATAATATTCACGGCAGGCAAGTAGTGTCAAATAACTTGGACTCACCTTGGACAGGTCGCTAAACTTGAACCAGCATCTAAAATCAAAGTGCAAGCAAGTTAACATGAAGAGAAAGCTCAGCTGGCTGCTGCGGTCGGGATCAAGGCTAGCCTCGTGCTTCAAGCTGCTGATGTACAAAACAATAAGAAAACCGCTTTGCACATACGGCACCAAGCTGTGAGGCTCCGCAGGTAAACGCCATCACAAAATCCTGCGAAGATAAGCAGCCGCTTAATTTAATGTGAGAATTGATGTCTTACGCCGTGACCTCAGAATGGATGTGGTCGGTCAAGTTCAATCTTCGGCACCTGAATCGATTAAGCCACGGCTCCAACACCCTTTGATCCTATTGTGTAATAATCTGCTGCGCAGCAGATTAAAGCGGTTTCTTATTCTAGACCTTCCTTTTTCATTTTATGCATAAACTATCCACAAATCGATTGTTAATTAAAAAACAAAAAACAAAAAAATATAATTTCAAGAGCATTAAAAACAAAATTTATCTATTTAAAATTAAGGGGTATTTTAAATTTCGCAGATGTACGTAACGGATATGTATATTTGGCGCGCATAGCTAACAGAGTTTTTTTTTAAAATCTTAACAGAACGTTTACAGAACTTAACATAAATACTCCACAATTTTTATCGATAGATTCTGCATGTAACTATTGTACGTGCAGCTATAACGTATTAAAAAAAGAAAACTAAACTTGTATTATTAATTATTATTATTAATTGTATCACAAGTCATATAGTAAGCTTGGCTTACGTAGTGTTGTTTCTCAAACTTGAGCCATTTAAAACAAATTCAAGTGAACAATAGAAAACTAACCACAATCAGAACTATCGTTACTGTCCCATCACCATTGCGGATAATTACAAAATAGGACTTAGATAAGCAGGTTGGCAACTTTGTGTTGTGTTTTATCAGTTTATATTTTAGAAATGTCACAATTTATTTTGACCCAATAACATACAAAACGTGTCGAGTTACACAGAAGAGTAGCCACATAAAGTGGCGTTCGGTAAGAAAAGACATACACAAACTTTGGACCCGATACAAAACAAAGAGCAACAGTTTGCAAGAGCACTCTCAGTTTCGATGCCGATGCCGACGCCAACGTTGGCAGCGATAACCAAAACACAGCCACAGGTATGCGGCAGAGAAGGCACAGTTTTAAAATCGGTTAAAACGAAACCGGTCGTGTTTGTCTGATATCAATTGGTAACTGCACTTTTGTCTACGTGGACCGATATTTTGCGGGTTGCTTAGTTTTGATATTTTGAGCTCTGCCGCTGCCGCGTGTCTATAAGCGTTATTCTTAGCGCTCAGCTTATCGCAGTTCTTAACGATTATGCACACTTATCAAAGGTGAACAATACAGTCCGAAACTACAAAGCACAATAACCTTTGAAATACAAAAACAATAATGCGTATATATATTTACAGCGCCGCGGTTCAGAAAAAAGTTGAAACTCACAACGCTGAGATGAGATTGCTGAGCAACAGAAGTGTGCTCTGGAACTTGGTGAGTGTCGCAAGACTTTGCAAACAACACCAAACTAACATTTTCTTTCACAGACTAAGAGCTCCATTAAAGCCAATCAAACCTCAAATGCGCTTGTTAAACTGCTGCCTGCCAGCTACAGCAGCCAGAGCACCGAAACACCGAAGCAAAATCTTTTAAAATACCATGTCCTGCCATTAAATGAAACGTTGGATCGTTTCCTTGGCACTGTTCAGCCACTGCTAACACCAAGCGAGTTTGAGAAGCAGCAGGAAATTACCGAACGCTTTAAGGATAAAGAGGGCGATAAGCTGCAAGCGCTGCTCGAAGATGTTGGCCAGCGTGAGAGTAACTGGCTGGCACATCGCTGGCTAAAGACTGCCTATCTACAGTATCGTGATCCAGTCACTGTCTATGTGAGTCCAGGCATGACATTTCCAGTACAGCAGTTCAAGGACCAACGTGCTTATGTGGATTATACCTCCAAACTAATATTTGGGCTGGGTGAATTCAAGGGGATTGTGGATGCCGGTAAAATACCGATTGTCAGAATGGGTAAAAATGAGCTGGACAATAGTCAATTTGGAAAAGTATTTGGCACCTGTCGCGTACCGAAACACGGCACGGATGACATCGTGTACAATCCTTGCTCCAAGCATATCGTTGTCATATACAAAAATCATGTAAGAAGAAATTTGAAATCATCTCATCTTTATTCCCTACTTACTCATTTGCATTCCATCCAACAGTTCTACAAGATGAACCTCTACGATGAGGAGGATAAACTACTATCTGCCCCTGCTTTGGCTGAGCTGTTACAGTGCATCATGGAATCTGAAACAGAGATTGGAACACCCTTTGGAGTTCTTACCACTGATAAGCGCGACAATTGGGCTGAAGCCTATGAGCAAATGTGCAAACTGCCTGAAAATTGTGTAGCCTTTAACACAATACAAACTGCATTGTTTACTGTTTCGCTCGACGAATGCGTTGATATTAAGCCCGGCGAGCAGGCGAAGCAGCTAATCCTGGGTCTGATTCATGGCAGTAACGTAAATAGTGGCAACCGCTGGATGGACAAAACTATACAACTAGTTGTCAACCCAAATGGAAATGTTGGCTTTACCTATGAGCATTCGCCAGCTGAGGGGCAGCCCATTGCCATGATGATGGACTATGTGGTCAAAAAAATGTGATTATTTAGCCTGCGACATCATCTTCTTCTTCATCATGCTAAAATAAACCCACTTATTTTTCTAGGAGCGAGGACAAAAACTTTGGTGAATGTGGCTCCGCGGAGGCTTCTTTCCAGCCAGAAAAGATTAAGTTCTCTCCGCCAAATCCGTGCATTGAGCAATGGTTGGTTTTTGCGAAAACTAATGTCAATAAGCTTGTTCAGGATCTGCAAATGAAGGTTCTTAAATTTGAATCCTATGGCAAGGACTACATTAAAACAAAGCGTCTGGGGCCAGATAGCTTTGTGCAAATGGCGCTCCAACTGGCATTTTACAAGTAAAACTGGTTTAGTTAGTATATTGTGTGCAATATCTTATCTGTTTCGTGTTTGTTTTCAGAATGCACAAGGTACCAGCTGCACAATACGAGTCCGCTCATTTGCGTATTTTTGAGAACGGACGCACGGAAACAATTCGCTCTTGCTCGAACGAATCGCTGGCTTTTTGCAAGGCAATGACTAGCAACACGGCCTCTGTGGAAAGCCGTGCTAAGCTGTTGCGCGACGCAGTCGTTAGTCATCAGGCGTACACAAAGCTGGCGCTGCAGGGACGCGGTGTCGATCGTCATCTGTTGGGCCTTAAATTGATGGCACTGGAAAACAAAATGCCGGTACCCGAATTCTACTCGTCGCTGGGCTATACAAAGTCCCTGCAATTTCGCATGTCTACGTCTCAGGTGGCGACTCAATATGATGCCTTTATGGGATATGGACCAGCTACTGATGATGGCTATGGCTGTTGCTATAATCCTCGAAATTGTGACATTATTTTGGCCATATCTGCATGGACTCGTAGTAATGAAACAGATCCAGATAAATTTGCAGAGGTACTCTCAAAATCGTTCCTCGAAATGCAGGCTGTTCTGGATAAGGAGCCAACCAAATCCAAACTGTAGAGCCTTGATAAACAGTTTGATTTCAAATATTTGTAAAATTTCAAATTAGCTCAAAAACCGGAAATGTTGTGTATCATCACAACCAACCAATTAAATACTCCCAGTAGATTGAAACACACATCTAGTCTGCGTTATTTACTTAATCTGTATATATAAATTTTCAGTTATTTTTTGGTTACTAAATTTCAAATTTTCGTTATGCGTGCCGGTCTCAGTACTGAACGTTTTCTAAACAAAGTGAGTACTCAAAAGAATAATACGAAATAAGAATAACTCTAACTTTGACTCAATCAATGCAGTGCAATCCCAATGGCCGTAAATATAGCAAACAGAACGCTTCCGATCAGTCAAATGATTCACTACCAATAAAAACCAATCCGGAAAATGAAAAAAACGTCGTAGCAAAATTTTTAAACTTTGTAAAAACCTGCGTAGAACAATTACAGCCTCAACACAACCAAGAACACATGAAGTTAGCCAATAAGCCTTACAAAGATGAAGCTCAGGTAACAATATCAGGAAATCCTGGGAGCCTACTGAAGGACTTTCTCGCCTTGTTCACTGCTCCAAAAATCAAAAATGCCAAAGATGATAATGTCACTCGTCAACTACCGAGATCCCCTCCATTGAGTAATGCTCTGAATAACCAAAATGAGGTTTCTGATGCGGCACGCCGTGATGCAAATAATTTGCTAACGTTTCCAGTGGTTCCTCTAAAGGAGACCCTTGATCGCTATATGCAGAGCATTCGACCGTTTTTCAATGAAAACACTTTGCTAAAGGAGCAAGAACTGACTCGTGAATTTTTGCGCGGCAAGGGACATGACCTTCAAAGTCTGCTGAATTCGGCAGCCAAAGACGAAATTAACTGGCTCACAGAACGCTGGACGAATGCCACATATTTGCGGCATCGTGCACCCTTAACTGTATTCTCCAGTCCCTGCATTACGTTCCCCAAACAGCATTTTAGAAACTCCTTGGAGTACTTGGACTTTGCTGCTAAAGCAATTTATGGCATGTGTGAGTTTAAACAGCTCGTGGAGAATAATCAAATACCCGTATACTCATTAAATGGCTTCAATCTGGACAATAGTCAATTTCATAATGTATTTGGCACGGTGCGTATTCCAAAACGCTGCTGTGATGTCCTCCAACAATACGACTCCAATCATGTCATTGTTATACACAAGAACAACGTAAGTTTTAGACATGTAGAAGAGTATATTGTTTGTCCGTCCGTCTGTTCGTCTATATAGTCGCCAATTTGTATGAATCTTACATTTTGTATAGCTATCGAATACCAAATATTCTGGAAGATAACTGTTGATATTCCCAACCATCTGCATCAATAAAAAAAATGTAGCCACCGCGGTCCTGCCTCTACCAGTTTCCCACATTTTTTTGTTACTCTTAAATAATTCTTTAAATGATTCTTTTTTATTTGAAAGCTGGTTTTTCCGAGGTGTCCCATTTTAATTTGGTCCAGCTATGACAATAGCATCCATGAGAAAACCATAAAGGTCTTATTTTTAGTTTATTGTTTAAAGTTTGTTTTTTTTTATGTCATATTATTTAAGCCTAATATTTTTCGTTAGTTCTACAAGCTACCAGTGTACACGGCGCAGAAGACTATAATTAATGTCCATAAGCTAAGAAAACAGTTGCTAAAAGTGGTTGAATCTGCGCGCCCCTCGGGTCCTCAGATTGGTCTGCTCACCCACGACACGCGCGACAATTGGTCTGAGGCCCATGAAATGCTTTGCCAGAAGAAGAACAGTGCCGAAGCTGTCCAATGCATTGAGCAGGCGCTGTTTACAGTTTCGCTGGACGAACCGGTTGAGGTGCCGAGTGGCCAGGAGCGTTCCATCCTCGCTGCTCAGCTTCTACATGGTGGGGGATCGCTTTCCAATAGCGCCAATCGATGGATGGATAAAACGTTGCAGCTGATTGTGAATCCCAATGGCATGGCTGGATTTTGTTATGAACAAGCGCCAGCCGATCCTCAACCCGCTGTCACAATTATGGACTACGTGCAAAAACATATGTATGTATGTACATATGTATTTTTTTAACTTATGCCATAAACTAATTAATAAGAATGCTCAAAAACAGTTTATTGAAACTAGAGTATTGTGATCGTAAACTTTTTTAAATTATCTAAATTTAGAATTAATTAACTTTTAATTAAAGCTAAGCAATGTGCATTTATATTAATACACATAATATTAGAATATACTTCCATGTATTTAACTTTATTTGTTTAAAAAAATAATGGAAAACAACTTTGGTTTCCAAACAATTTCCTAACAATAGCCATTATAACATAAGTCTAATATCTTGCATCTCACTAGAACCAATCCGAAATACGGTCAGGAAAATTGGAACACTTTTACAAGTGATGAATTGAAGTTTCTTCGTTTTGCGGAGATTGATGGCTGCATCGATTTCTGGTTGACGGCTGCTGAGCGGAGCATACAACTCATATCAAAGCAGTTGAAGGTGCAAGCATTTCAGTTTCAGAGTTATGGCAGGAATATGATCAAATCGCAAAATCTTGCACCCGATAGCTTTATACAAATGGCATTGCAACTGGCATTCTATAGGCAGCACAAGGAACTCCCCGCTCAGCAGGAGTCGGCTCATTTGCGGATCTTTAAAAATGGACGCAGCGAAATCATTCGCTCAACTTCTATCGAATCCTGGAAAGTTCTTAACTGAAATGGAATCGGAAAATTCAACGCCTCGTTCACGATTATTGGCACTGCGTGCCGCTGTGAATAATCACCAGGAGCTGACAAAACTGGCCATAATGGGACACGGCGTGGACCGTCATTTATTTGGCCTTAAGCAGATGGCCCGCGAGAATGCTAAGCCCCTGCCAAAGTTCTTCTACTCTGATGGTTATCGAAAATCAACTAATTTTCGTATAGTCAGCTCACAGTTGAGAACTTCACACGATGCCTTTATGGCCTATGGACCACTTAACTCAGAGGGTTATGGCTGCAGTTATAATCTTCGTGAATCTGATATCATCTTCTCTGTTTCTGCCTGGCGTGAAAACCCTCAGATCTGCACTGAACGCTATAGCAAGAAAATTAAATCAACGCTAAACGAAATGGGAAATCTTATCATGGAAACGAGCATACACTAAAAGCATTCAATAAGAAAAAAATATAACAACTTTCTATCAATAGTTTGTAGCTTTATTTATTTATTGTAAAAATCTAAAGTGGCTCAGGCAATATATTCGAAAATAATATTCTATTAGTGAGGGGCTCTTTAGTCCTTTTTGCAGTGATAGCAGCTGCAGGAAACGGCACTCTTAAAGGTCACATTGCGTATACCTTCGATGCAAAGGACACGACGTTGTATCTGAGGTAAAAGCAAATGGTTAGGTTTCTAATATAGCTAAATTAGTATTTCATAAGTAGTACAGACCTCCTCGGATTTCATCATGTTGCAGCACTGACCCACAGATACCACTGGCTTGGGAGGCCTAAATAAACCAGTTAGAGCCGTTGGAATCGATGGCACCGCATAGGATTCGCAGAAGCCGCGACAGGCATTGGTCGTGATGGTGAATTCAACGCAATCTGGAATTGAGATTTTACGCGTGTTGCCCACCTTGTGACAGCCAGGACGCAGCCACACATCCTTGCCCACCTGAGTTCCCTCTGCAGCCAGAAAGCAGCCACACTGCAGTAGCCAAAACGCAAAGGCAAACAACGAAAGCGACTTCATCTTCTTTGTCTGTTGATGGCGACTGTGCCATAATAGCAAAGTGAGCTCCGTTTTATTCCGTTTCGACTTGAATACGGCGACTGCGCAAATAACGTACGAATAATCTTGTCGTGGGCAATGGGTCACACTTGAGGGGAAAACCAATGGGGAATGGAGTCTCCTTATTATTTCCTTTCACTTACATATTCATAAATGCATACAAAGTTTGTATACTCTTATTTTAAATTAGATGGCCAAAGAAAAGGTCCAAAAAGAAGATATGTTAATGTAATATTTATGGAGCATAAAAACTAATTGCTAGATGCTAAAAATATAAAACGTAAAAAAGAATGAATTAAAAAAAAAAACCCCCCTCTAAGACCATGGGAACGTTTTGTAATTATTCTATGCCAAGAACGTTTAGGTACAGTTTTGATGTTTAAACCATTTAAAACAAAATTTATTTTGGAAAATATTAATTTTTTGCAAGAATAATAAAGAAAGGATGTACAGGACCTTTTTTGATCTTTAATTACAGACGGTTATCTTCCCATTCTCCACAACGGTCGGGTGCTCCTGGTTTTGATAGCTGCTATTTAAAATAAGAAGCTTCTAGTTTTTATAAATCTTAACGTTAAGGCTATTTTTACGTTAACCCCAAACCGAGTTATAACTTTGATTTGGATTTCAAAGCCAAAAAGCAAAACTTTGTGGAAAAATAACGACCAAAGAAAAGCTGTTATCATATAATTTATTTGTATGTCCGCGAGGATTTATATTGGTCTAAAACCAGGCCCAAGCAAAATATCAGATAAAACAATGAACAAGAATAACCGATCCTTAGGTCGTAAATTGATTGTTAAATGAACAAAAATATGACCAAATTCGTTTGCACAAAGTTAATTATTATATACACAAAATGTATGACATTTCAATTTCCCAGCGCATCATTCATGATTCATAGTCCATTGCTGCGTCAGACAAAATGTCTGGGATATCGATAACCATTTTGTACACTACGTGATGCAATTCGATAAAGCACACATATTTCTTCTGTATCTTCCACTGAATTTTTGTGAGCTTCCTCTAGGATCTGCATTTTAATGACACACCTACCCCTCTCACCTTTTAAATTAAAAAAAAAAAAAAATAATCCTACAATTTTAAAACTATTTTGCCAAAATTGGGAGGTTATTTACCGATTTACTCGACTCACACGCTTTCTGTTTTTTTCCAGAAATATCTGAGTTGGCAAGTCTGCCCCGAAACCTACACTCTGTTATTGTTTGTATGTATGGGTGTATGCATGTGTTTACAGCAATTTCTGCACTTGCTGCTGCAGTCGCTAAAAATTCTTAAAACCTGACGGAAAGAAAATAAATTGTTTAAAAATGAGTTCAAACTTTAAATAAGTCATTAAGTCGACTTTGGCGTAGGCTCTGCAAAAAACATCTCGCAAACTAGTGCTTAGTTGTTTTGAATATTTTTTTTTTGCACCTTTGTACATCTGGGCCGGCTAATGATTATCACCTATGGAGCAAGAAAATGCAAAAAAAAAAAAAAAAAACATTGGTAAGCGTTTTGGGAGTAGAACCAAACACCTTAAACCTGTAAATTAACAAAGAAAGGGACTACCTAGAGTGCGTTCAGTTTTTTGTTTTCACTCAGTAGTCCCATTTCGTTCGTTAAGAGAACTGTCTCGTTGTTGTTGTTTATTAATTATCAAACATTATTTCTGTTTCTATTGTTAAATACGGAGAAATCTCTCCCCAAATCTGCACACAAAAAATACAAACTATCAACAAAACGCATTTCGCTTGGTACGTTACCAATAACTCTTTAATAATAACTGCGTTTCTAAGCGATAACATTAAAAACTATTTTAAAACTTGTCGTCTTAATTCTAGACAAGGACCAGCATTTCATACCCAACCGAGAATAAAACGCTGGCTCGCTCACGCCATGAATCGACAGAACGGTAATCATTTACATGGCATGAATGAGGGTCAATTGGAAGTGACTTCAATCGAAATGACGGACGTGGATTTTCAAGGGGATGAATTGGATAATGGACTGTCACAGAAGATCTCTAGAAAATCCCTATCATCCAGTGTCAGCGATCAGGCTCTCAACGTGCTCAATGATCTGCGCGAGGCGAATCTTCTATGCGATGCGCAAATCTCGGTGGGTGAGCACTCCTTCAATGTCCATCGTGCCATCATGTGCTCCTGCAGCTCCTATTTTCGGTAAGCCTTACGTTTCGACCTATTACCATTAACAATTTTGGATGTGCAAGTTGCACGGGTATCTAAACTTAAACGTACCGAAGTATATTGGTTTTGTAGAATGTCCGTCATGGTGTCCGTCTAGAGACCTGAAACTTTGCAAATATCTTGATCCATGCCTGCGTCAAACAAAGTGTCAATATATAGGCGCTACGCCCACTGGAGGGCTGTGATATCGATAGCAAGTCGATACACCTCAATGTCTAAATCGATTAAACACGCAAATATCCCACATTTAAACAGATAGAGCTACCAAAATTGGTGTAAAGATAACTTGGGCTTCCCTCAAAAAACTGCATCACAAGTTTGGATGCCACGCCCACACCTGCCGCCCCTTAGCCAACGCTCTTTTAAAACGAGAATGCGTGTATCTTCAACATAGCCGATGGGATTTCCTAATTATCAACACAGCAAATTGTGGATGCCACGCCCACCCGTGCCGCCACTAGCCCCCTTTCAAGTATAGGAGTACATGTATCTTCCACAGTTTTTAAGTTAGGGTCACTAAATTTAATATGAAGACAGCTGTTTACAGATCCAAAAGAATTGCATCAAAAAATTGGATGCCACGCCCACCCATGCCGCCCACCTTGTAAAATCTAAATCGGCTATATCCTCAACGGTTTTTGAGCCAGATGCACCAAATTTGGATGCCACGCCCACCTTTGCCACCAACCTTTTTATGTCGAAAGCTCATTTATCTTTCAGAGTTTTCGAGCTAGACTCACAAATTTTGGTAAGAAGATAGCTTGCGATGTTCCGTAGGAAGATAGATGGTGACATATCCCGAACATCTCATATAAAATTTTAGCATGCCCACCAATTTCCCCGCCTTTTTAAATCGATAATCTTCATATCTTCTTCTAAAGTTTTTGGGCTGAAATCACCAAATTTAATAGCGCAAACTTTCTTTGAAAGCAGCGACCACCCCTGCCACCCCCCTACTCCTTAATACCCGCCATTATACCGGTATCAGAGTATTCCGCAGTCGGTTGCATCCGACTGTAACGATTTCACTTGTTTTAAAAAGTATGCTGCTTAACTTTTATTTTTGTTTGGTGCTTTCCGGCGCAGAGTACAGTTTACGGGATTCAACAATCGAACCGGAGCGGGAAGTGAGGAGAGCAGTGTGGTCCATATACCGGGCATTAGTCCCTCCATCATGAACTGTGTGATAGAGTATGCATACCTGCGCAAGACCAACATCAGCGACGACAACGTGCACGAGCTGCTCATCTGTGCCGACTATGTGGGAATGGTGGGGCTGGTCAAGCAGTGTAAAGAGTTTCTAGGACGGACATTAAGTCCGGAGAACTGTGTCAGCATCATGGGCTTTGCCCGGTGAGTATGACACTTGTGTGTTCCACCCTTGTGACGCAATTGCCAACATATTGATGTAATCCGTTTTTAATTGATTTGCAGCTTTCGGTTTCTCGAGGACTTGTATCAGAAAGCACGCAATTATACACTGAGGTTTTTCACAGATGTGGCTGCCCGCAATACGGACATACTGGACATGAACGTCATGGACTTTTACAGCATTATTTGCGATGATGAGCTTAACACTCGAGAGGAGGATTACGTTTGGAAACTCTGCGTCAAATGGATTGACCGCGATCCGGAAAATCGCAAACAGCATGTGGCGCATCTGATGACGGGTGTGCGGCTCGGCCTAATGACACCCAAGGTAATCTGTTCATTTTAATTACCATTGGAGTGAGCACACTTTATCTCACTAAGATTAATCTTAGCAGTTCTCTTTCTAGTTTGTTAGTTGATTTTAAGTTCAAAAAAGTCTTGTGTACAGTTTTATACCCCGATTCCACTAGGCTTCATTTATCGTAACAGCGAGGTCGGTAATGCAGGTCGTTCCGCTATCAATCCAACTGAAACTGCGTATAATTTTAACATAAATATACTCAACTTGGCACTGTTCATAACCAAATATCGATAAGGAATTTGGTATTTTTGTTAGCTACAGTGCTGTTAAGCTCCTCTGTTAACGAAAGATGAGCATCTTTGCCAAAGTCCGTAAATAATCTATCAACTAGGAGATGTCGATTCCAACAGAGCGAAATTGAATATGATTCAGATTCATTACATAGGAATCTAATTCAAAAAGATGTGCATCCGGCTCTAGTGGAATCGGGGTATTAGCTACTTAATAGAAGCTAAAACATACTAGTTTATCTATTAAAAACCGATTTAATTATTATATGCATTGTATACAAGCAAATTTAAAATGCTACCTTAAAATTTAATCTAAGAAGCGATCGAAAACAATTTGTACCTTGATTTGTAGTGCTTCATGGAAGAGGTCAAGGAGCATCCGTATGTGATTCAGTGCGAGGCAGCCAAACCGTTGATAGTCGATACCTTTAAATTCATGTATGATCTGGACTTTCTTAGCCCACAAGCAGAAGAGGTAAGGCTAACAAACAAATCATTTGCACATCATTTTGCAGCTGCAACTCATAATTGACCTTCCACAAAAAAAGCTAACCACGCCACCGTTGGCCATGCCCCGCCTGCCGCATGAAGTGATCTTTGCCATTGGTGGCTGGAGTGGTGGCACATCCAAGGGCTGCATCGAGACCTATGATACGCGCGCCGATCGCTGGGTCAACATTAATGCGGAAGATCCGGCCGGACCGCGGGCCTATCATGGCACGGCAGTGCTAGGCTTCAAAATCTTTAGCATTGGTGGCTACGATGGCGTCGAGTACTTCAACACCTGTCGCGTTTTCGATGCCGTCCTGAAGCGTTGGAACGAGATTGCGCCAATGCACTGCCGTCGCTGCTATGTCAGCGTGGCGGAACTGAACGGCATGATCTATGCCATTGGTGGCTACGATGGACACAACCGCCTTAATACAGTGGAGCGCTACAACCCCTCGACGAACCAATGGACCATTATTCCGCCCATGAATATGCAACGCTCGGACGCGAGCGCCTGTACGCTGAATGGACGCATCTATGCCACGGGTGGATTCAATGGCCAGGAGTGCTTGGACAGCGCTGAGTACTTTGATCCGTTGACCAATGTGTGGACACGTATACCGAACATGAATCATCGCCGCTCTGGAGTAAGTTGTGTGGCATTCAGGGATCAGTTGTATGTCATTGGAGGCTTCAATGGCACCTCCCGGCTGTCGACGGGCGAGAGATTTGATCCTGATACGCAATCGTGGCATTTCATACGCCAAATGAACCACTCACGCAGCAATTTCGGGCTAGAGATCATCGATGACATGATCTTTGCCATTGGTGGCTTCAATGGCGTCTCCACCATCTCCCACACCGAATGCTACGTGGCCGAAACGGACGAGTGGATGGAGGCAACGGACATGAATATTGTTCGCTCGGCGCTCACCGCCAACAATGTGGCCGGACTACCCAACAAACGTGACTACATACACAAGGAGCGAGATCGCCTGATGGAGGAGCGTCGTCAGCGTCTGATGGCAAATGCTATAGCTCGCGAAGATGTTGCCAGTCCAAATCGCTCGCAGTCGACTGTGGAGAACACGGATCCCGATGCCGATGACCTAGATGACGATGAAGCGAGCGCCAATGAGGACAACGATGGTGAGGAGCAGGAACATATGCCTCTACCACTTCCAGCGCCGGCTGCACTCGCCCAACTCAATCGACAAATTGAGGATCGTGCGCAGGAGAATAATCGGCGCTTTCGGGTGCAGCTGCGTAATCAGCGGTATGGCTCACATCATGAGATTCGTCGTCGCTCATAGACCTCACAGGCGTCGTCGTCATCATTAGCATTTACATATTGCAATTCCCAACCGGCTCTGACAACCCCACCACCAACACTTTAGAGGATGTGTTAGCGTGGGCATAAACTAGTAGGTGTTTTGGTCCAGAAAATCACAGCGTAGCCCACGTCCATAGAAACCGTATTTTTTCTTTTCTCATTTTAATTGACACTTTCGATAATGCACACAATTTTTGGCTGCCCCTTGAAATTTATTACCATGCACAGCATGGACAGTTTTTTTGGAATTTAAAAAAAAGTAAATCCACATATCAAAATTTAAAATGGAAGTATAACAAAATTTTTTGCATCATACACAATAGAAAAAGCCAATTAAATATGGTAGTAAATAAAGATTATAATAATGCTTATTAATTATAATACTGTTATAAGATAATTATATTATTGTTGTTATTTGAAACATAACTTATTAAGCCAGCGCTCATTATACCAGTAAAAAGGCACAATCGAATCTAAAATGTAAGTATATATTAAGTCTATTCTTAATAAGCATCAACAGATGAGATGATATAGCCGTATCCTGTCTTCATTTTTGAAGTGCCTAGTTTACATAAATTCCAAACATATTATCTGTCTTTAACACATTTATAATATAGGTAAATTATGTATATAATAGAAGCAAATGGCGGAAACTATTCTGGAATATTTTAATATATGATTTTATGAATTCTTATATTAATCATCTAAAATATTTTATCTCATAAAGCCTACCTTTTGTTTTCTGCACACAACGGGAGAGGGGAAAATGTTAAATGTATTGCTGTTTTTGATGATTTCCTGAGAGTATTTGTGTAAGAGTCACCAAATTTTGTATCAATATAGCCGATGGGATTCCCTAATTATCAACACAAAAAATTTGGATGCCACGCCCACCCGTGCCGCCACCAGCCCCCTTTCAAAATGAGGAATGCATATATCTTTACAGTTTTTAAGCTAGAGTCACTAAATTTTATTGGAGGACAGCTGGTAACAGATCCAAAAGACTTGAATACAAAATTTGGATACTACGCCCACCTTAAAAATTTTTCAGCTAGAGTCACCAAATTTGGTAATAAAATAGCTGGCGATAAAATCCATTTCTGAAAAATCAGTAAAAACATATATATGTCACATCCTTATTTGTAACCAAACTTGTCTTAAAGATAGGAAAAACGTTCCCCAAAGATCTGCACCATGTATCAGGCCAAGCCCACACCTGAAGCATCCATATCCCCCTTTGCAATCAGAGACTACTTTTTGATTTAAGTGCTGGTATCAGAGGACTCTAATTGTGTTCACTTTTACTACCTATAAGGAATATATTTATCAAAACTACAACTTTTCAGATTTTGTTATGCGAAAAGATCGTCTAGATCGGTTGGGAAACAGGGACGAAATCGCCAATTTTAATTTACATAAGCATGGTAACAGAATAATTATGGTTTAACAGGATCCTTAAGAAAAAGGGAATAACTTGGTGATTCAACGCGGAAAAGAGAGGTCTAGGTGTTGGAATTTTTTCATTCCTCCAAAAGTCGGACTACATGTATGATTTTGTGGCTTGCCAACTGGTTCAGGTATAGTCTGTTGAATTTCTTGATTGACTCACGTTTTACTAGAAAAAACTAGAGTTCATGGTATTTCCTGATTCTGATCCATTTAAAAATATGTTTTTAATCAAATTTGATGTAAGCTACAAAAACAGCTACAAACAGATTTTTGACCAGTTTTAATTTTTGTTCAAATGCATTTTGTGCTCGGTATTTAAAATCAAAGACTGAACCCTTTTTAGCTTTTCACTAAGCTCCACTAAACGTTTTAAAGGACACGTTTCCCTCGTTTTTATTTGGCTATGTCGAATATTCAACAGCAAAATAATTGTTTAATTAAAAGTTTCTATTATTATCATTGTGTTACACTTAAAATTTGAATTTAAATTGTTAACGCCAAATGCTCCAGTTGCAATATGCTAAACTCAAGAAATTGTCAAGTTTATTTTTAGACAGACAGTCAAAGGCAAATCAAAGTAAATGCTGGTGCGCAGACGCCACAACAAATCGTAGAAGCAGAAGCAGTAACAGAAACAGACTATAAATATGAAGAAATAATCATAGCATACAACAGAGCGCAACGGCCAGCGAAGTGAGCAGCACGCATTTATCAGCAAACATAAAATAGAACGGAAATCTTTGCAATGCTAACAGTGCTGTAAGTAACTGAATGGCGGACATTTTTAAATTTACTCATGTTTTTGTGTACATTTTGCAGGGTACGTATGCTTTTTATGGCATCGCCGCTGCTGAGTGTGGCAAGTGCACAATTGGTGGAGCTGCAGCCTGTTTACAGTGGACCCACAATTGCACCGCTTGGCTGCCATCGTCGCTTGTACACGTACAGGGTGACTCAGTCGGATGTGCAGGGTCGCGAATGCTGGGATCATGTGAGCGTTTGGAGCTGCTGGGGCCGTTGCGACTCCAGCGAGATATCCGACTGGAAATTTCCTTATAAGCGCTCGTTCCATCCAGTCTGCGTGCATGCGCAACGCCAGCCATCTGTGGCCATGCTAAAGAACTGTCATCCCGAGGCAGATGATAGCATACGTAAATACAGCTATATGGAGGCTATTAATTGTCATTGTCACACATGCTCCACCGAGGACACCAGCTGCGAGGCCCCAGCGAACAATGGAATGGACGAAGGCAAGGGTGTTAAGGTATTGGCTTTAACTAATGACGATTCTGGCGCATTGGACTATTAATTATTTAAGAACTCTGTGTTTGTTTTTCCTTGTGGTACAGTGTTATGTCGCGGTTATAAAATAAAAATTTTAGTTTGATGGCAAGTTGCATACAAAGCACACAACTTTATTTGCTTGTTTAACATGATTTATAGCTTAGTGCTTGGTTAGCAACATGAACTTTGGTTTGGTTGCCTTGATGACGATTTGAACAGTGATACAAACTAAAAAAGGAAATTCTTATAATGTCCCGATAAATCTAAATATATATGTATTTATAATATAAAACAAAACAGTATATTTTACGGTTAAGCGCATCGATGCGACTACTACACACTTTATGCATAGGATCAACTATTCGCCACAACTGTTTAAAGGCTGCTCCGTCACACCTAAAGGAATTTTGGACTTGAGTTTGAGTTGCTCTCTTGCGCCATCAGATACAAGCAATAAAGCGACGATATTCCCAAACCAATAGCGCCACCTAGGGCACATTTCCGCAGGCCAGCTAAAAAAAAAAATACCATTACAAAGTTAAAAGTAAATGTGTATTTTTTTTTAGGTTTCTGTAAATCATACCTGTGGACTTGTATAACAGCCCTGTGGCAGAGCCGGCTATTATAGTATTTACATTATCATCCTGGTCACGAGCATACTGCAACAACACTCCACACGCTGAGTAAAGCACTGCCAACGTACCTAAGGTATTCGCCGTACCCGAACCCTGTTTCATTATGTGATTAATTAATCTGCAATGAAAAAATGGTTTTTAATAATAAGCTAATTATTAAAAAAAATGCGTGAACTTAGTGGACTGAAAAGGGTTGCGCCTACTTACTGGGTACGACGGAGCTTCCCCGTCTGATTGAGAGCATTGGTAGCTTTAAAACCATTGTAGACGCCAGCCAGGCCGCCAATTCCACCACCAATCATCACAGATGTGCCGATCTGTGAGAAGGCCAACTCAAAACGACCACGTTGCTTGTTGGCGCCCTCTGGGAATATGAACTCTGGCTGCGCTTGCTGCAGGAAACGTGAATCATAGTTGAGGTATGGGGAGACCGGAGAACTGCTGAATGTGCTCGTTGCCGGTGTGTAGTTTGTTGTTGCTGTCGTCTGTGGGTCTTCGACTGCAAGCCAAACGTAACGAAACAATGTAAACAACATACCATTTTTATTCAAAAACAGCCGATGTAACATCAAGTCACATTGCGTAATGAGTATTGCTTACCGGCTGGTGAGGGCGCTAATGAAAATGGTTTCCGTAAGTAGTCGTCACTCATTTTGGAATTTAATCGCTGGACTTGCTGAGGGAGGGTACTAATTTACGATCAATCAGCTGCCAAATGAAAAGAAGCTTACAACACAATGGGGGAAAACGATTGCGTTTCCCTTGCTCTCCGTATGTTTCTAACTTTTTCCTAATTTGTTCTCTTGTCAGCGTGACATTTGTATCGCACGTGTGTTGTTAAGCACACTATAAGCAGCTGCTTTACAGCACTAAAATAAATTTGATTTTGCAAAGGCCGGTACGGAGTAACTAAATCATATGTTTTAAAAACAGATGCTTTGCTGTGCAGCACTGATACTTCCGAATTTCTTATCGATATCGGGTTAAGCGCGAGTTTTACAGCACTACGGCTGTGGTTTTCGTTGCGTGTGGTTGTGTTTTGATGGTCGGTTTTGGCCTTTGGGTGTCCATTATCCCTAATTAAAGTAGTGAAAATTAATAACAAGTAAACTGTGCGGCCAAAAAAGCAAGGAGAGTCAACAAACTGTAACGGAAAACATCCCCAAAATAATTTCGAGCGTGTAGCCATAACTGTTACAGTTGTTGTTGTTTCCGCTGTGTTGAATAGAAGTGGAGGAGTGGGAGCAAAGGTAGCCGGCGTTTAAAGTGTATTTGTATTATTTACTTTGGCTGCCCCGAGCCTGTACAGTGTGCACTCTTCCCCCCTATTTTCAATGTCGTCAACCGAAGTGAAACTGTCGCGTCTTCTGGGACTAGCGCAAAAATTTAATAATTTCTATTTGACAGGTGAGTAACGTCACAAAAAATTTATCAGCGTCTTTAAACGTTATTTATTGTGGTTGTTTGGGGTATGCGTTGTGGCCATGAACATGGGTTTGGCCGTCGCTGACCCTGTATATACATATCTACACTGTATATGCACACAAAAACACAATGTGGGCGGCTTGGGCGCCAATACTATGGGTGCAGCACATAGAACAGTTTACTGCAATTGCTGTAAAGAGCGAGAGCAAGAGAGTGCGAATTATCGATTAGTTTGTTTACTTATGTGTGCGTGTGTTGGAAGTGCCGTTTCTGCTGCTGCTGCTGTTGTTGTTGTTATTGCTGCCGATGACGTCGCCACCAAGTGTCTCATTGCCATTTCGTTTCACAGCATCCAATCAGCTTCTGCACTGACATTGAAACTAATTTTATTTTTGGCTATTCCTAAAGCCAACTTTTGTCCTTCCGTCGTAAGTTGTTGGAGTTTTTGTGCATTGTTATCGATCTACATTCTTCAGCTAAAATCAGTTTACCTGTTGCGCTTTTAACAGTAATATGTTGCGGTTTGTTATATATTTAGATTTCGATTTTCTTAGTAATCTACGCTATCGCATGAAAACCCAACAGCTGTCGCATATCGCATAACAAAGCACAACACTTTGTGCGTTTTGGTGCATTTAAAAAATGCAATGCTAAACAAACAAGCGACTCTTACGCAAGATCAATAAAAGTAAGCAAAGTATAACTAACTTCGTCACTGTGAATGCGTACATATATTTATCATGTTTATAATTAAAATATTTGCAATGGGACACAATTTAACAAATTATTTGTTGATCATATTAGTTTGTTTGTGGTCGTAACAACATTTTTATTGCATCACCTTGAGGACAACTTTTGGCATGTTTAGCAAAAACAACAACAGCAAAACATGCAGCAACAGCTGAAACATCTCACACATACATAGGTATACACACGTTATAAAAATCAGATAGATGTATATATAGGTAAATAAGTATAAATTTAGAAAGATAGATGTTAACGGCTTAATTAAATGCAAAAATTAAAAGTGCCGCATATGTTTACCTATTCTTTCACCACTCTCCGCAGTTCTCTTTTACATTTCTGAGTCTATCTCCATTTACCACTTTTTGTCTCTCTTTCTCCGCTGATAAGCAGCATGCGCGCTTTCTGCTGTTTGACATTTGTTTGTTTTTGTTTTGCTACGAATGTAGATTCTAGATTTCAAATACCAAGTGTTTATTTCAACAGAAAGGGAATGTAATCTAACAACTTTTCTTTGTTATTTGCATATATTTATTTAGTGTTTTTTTTTATTCAGTTTTATCGTTCTTTTTGTGTGTTTTATATGTTTTGGTTTGCTTATATTTGAATATCAACTCAAATTGGTATTTTGTTTTTTGTTTTGTTCGCTTGTTTGTTTTTCTATGTACACATTCCAGTTATGAAGAAACTTGCCAATTTTGGATTCAGTGACGATCTCACTAGTCGACACAAACCGCTTTTCACTTGATTTCATTATCAGCAAAAAAAAACAAACATGATAAAAACTTGAAGGGATAAGCAATATTTCGTTAAGACCACTGAATATTCAAGGCAATAAAACTGTGAGTGAACGAGATTCTCTTGCAAAAAACACATGTGAAAGAAAAAGCATTACAGCCAAGCCACCTGTCCATAAAGACATACAAACTGGCAGGCAATTAAAACAGCTGTCAATGCAAATATTTTTATTTGTATTCATTATGAGTTGTGCATGTATCCTTTGTAAAAGGGGTGCAATATGTTTATATTTATTATTAAAACACTTTGCACTTATTTGTTTTGGGCATTGAGAAATGTCAACAATAATAATAAACCAATTGAATTTGATTTGAACATATCTAATCAGAGCTCCAAGTGAACTTTAATATTTCACCGACAAGTAATTTTGTTTGTTAATGAACCCTGCACAAATTTCAAACAGGAAGGTCTCATTGAGTTTTTTTTTGCCAACTGGCTAATCATAATTACATGTATAGTATATACAGATATTCATTAAGAATTATCAATGTTTTGCTAGGCGATAAGCGGTTGCCCGTTCATCTGATTTATAGCTCTTAAAATAAACCATTTAATGGCAACACATATTTAAATATAGGGTTTTCTAACAGTTGTAAGTTGCACTCAAACTAATTGGCATTAATTGTGTTACAGGTTTTCATAAGGGCGACATTCGCCCATTTCTAGTTGAGGGACAGCAAGTTGGCCTCATTAAATCAGATGTCTTCAAGCAGCTGCTCAAGTATCCTGAAGTGTTCTGCATACGTGATTGTGAATACACTAAGCAGGTGAGTATTTACCAAATAGTATTCATAATTGAGTCATCTCTCTATATATCTCGTATGTGCCTAATTGACAGGGCCTTGTGGAACTAAATCCGGCATTCCGCGATTACAACGAACGTACCGCACAACTGGAAAAAGTATTACGCGATCTGCGCAGGGATGGTTTGTTTTCGGCCCTGCAGGGCTGGCGAGATGAGTGCTTTGAGGTTAAGTCCGAGCACAAGGCGCTTCTGAAGATGGAGCGAGCGGCGACGCCGCTGTTCGGTGTACGCAAATATGGAGTCGATATCAATGGCTATGTGAGGCATCCAAAGCATGGCCTGTGCATTTGGCTGCAGCAGCGCGCCAACACGAAAGAGACCTGGCCAGGCAAATGGGATAATATGGTAGGCGGTGGTCTTTCCGTTGGCTATGGCATCATGGAGACGGCCATTAAGGAGGCCGGAGAGGAGGCATCCATTCCACGTGATCTCGTCAAGAATTTGGTTTCCGCAGGCTGTGTCTCGTTCTTCTTTGAAAGCGACCAGGGTCTGTTTCCCAATACAGAATATGTCTTTGACTTGGAGCTGCCGGTTGATTTCGTGCCACATAATGCGGATGGCGAGGTGCAAGCCTTTGAGCTGCTGCCGGCCAATGAGTGTATGGAGCGTGTGTTCACGCCGGATTTTAAGACCACATCGGCGCCAGTGGTTATTGATTTTTTGATACGACACGGCTACATCACGGCTGAAAATGGTAAGCAGATACTATCTACATACAACAGAAACCGTCTTATATTTCAAACGCGTTTTTTTCCAGAGCTAAACTTTACGCAGATTGTGGAGCTACTGCATGTGCCGCTGCAATCGTTGTATACCTACAAAACGCGCCTAGAGCAAAAGCTGCAGCAACATCAGGCAGACAATGCACTGCCCAATGACGATAGCAACTGCAATTGTGACAGTTCGCCCAAAAGGCCGCTAGAAAACGGGCACAACAAGAAGGAGACTGCTTAGGCTACAACAGAAAATATTGAAACGTAATGGACAACGAATCGAACGTTTAAGCATAACCAATGCATTGAGAAGCTTCGGACTAGTTTGAGAGACTGCTTTTGTAGTGGGATTTGTGAAATCCAGAAAAACCACAGCCAATAAAATACTTACAAATACATATATAATATAACATAACGCAAAAGCATAAGAAAAGAGTATAATCAGGAAAAAAAAAAAAAAAAAAAAAAAAAACACCAATCAAACAACCAAACAGAACGTGACAAGTGTAACCTATACAACTAAATTATTAATTAATATAATGGCAAAACTTAATGTTAAATTGTATGTTAACATATGTATGCAAGTCAAGAGTGTGTGCTGTTTATATGTACATCTATTGGTATACACATGCTTATATGGGCTACATACATATACATAAATATTTATAAAATTATTTACAATATTTATTATAAATACTTACGACATGCATACGCATAATATGTATATTTATATTAAAGACGTACAGTATATATATATTTGAAAAAAATGCACGCATCTAACTGAAAGTTTTGTGCTTTGATATTCCAATCATGTAATTGCAAACGAATCGACGCAACATTCTACAACAAATTTGTGAAGAAATTATAAACTAGAGAACACAAACGGACAAGTTATATACACATACTATATATGCCTATATAACACAATTATAAAAGATAGTTAAAATATAAATGATATGTAACAGGATATTAAAATGACATTTACTATTACATATGTATGTGTGTACCAAAGTGCTCAAACTTAAGCGAAAATGTAATATTAATTAGTTTTCTGTTGAATTTGTAAAACTTTTTTAACTTAATAAAATGAATACTTAAACAAGTTGTACTTTTTACGTAGACCAAAGTTTGAATTAAATCGGCACAATCTTGCTGACAATCGAAACAGCAAGTTATCGCCAGGGCTGCACAGCTTTCGCTAGTTTAAAAGCAACCCTAAAAATACGTCAAACAGTAATGAGGGTGGCAACGCCAAACAGGTAGCCATCTTTCTTTCTTTCCCCATCTTCACGACCGCGTGGACGTCGATTCGTAAAAGGTTAGCGAATATTTGGAAAAATTGCATTAAAATTGAGTCAAATGCATTTGAAAAGCACGTTAAACACCGCTCGCGTGTGCCCTAAATATTTTCGATATGTTGTTTCTAAATGTGTTTGTTTATTTTATAGGGAACCGCAGTCAACAAAATGACCAACTCAAAGGGTTACCGTCGCGGCACCAGAGACATGTTCTCTCGCCCCTTCCGCAAGCATGGTGTCATCCCCCTGTCTACATATATGCGCGTCTTCAAGAACGGCGACATCGTTGACATTAAAGGACACGGTGCTGTGCAGAAGGGTATGCCCTACAAGGCATACCACGGCAAGACTGGCCGCATCTTCAACGTCACACAGCACGCCGTTGGTGTGATTGTAAACAAACGTGTGCGAGGCAAGGTTTTGGCCAAGCGCATCAATGTGCGCATCGAGCATGTGCATCACTCCAAGTGCCGTGAGGATTTCCTGCGCCGTGTCAAGGAGAACGAGCGTCTGCTTAAGGATGCCAAGGAGAAGAAAATCTGGGTCAACCTCAAGCGTCAGCCTGAGCAGCCAAAGAAGGCGCATTTCGTCAAGAAACTGGAGGAACCCATTGCCCTGGCGCCAATTCCATACGAGTTCGTTGCATAAACAAGAAGAAAAAAAAGGATGTGGTTTTGTTTACAATTTGTAACTGTGTAGATTGGTTCGATTCTAAACTAAGTTTTAAATAGAATTGATTTTCTATATAATTGCCGTAAACAATCAGTTCTGTGTGTTTATTAAAAATGTGTAGGGGAAGCAACCAACGGTTGAACTGGAAGAATCCTCAACAGCTGTTACCGACATGACTCTTGTTTGTGACTTTTAAGCAATAATTTAGTTATAAATGAAATATGGAAGCTGCAGCAACCGAGAAAACTCCAAGCAATTGTGGCACATGCAATACGTTTTTCCAAACATTCGTTGCTGCGTCGCTATAAAGTATTTCACAGTCGAGATGAATTGTTTCCACACGATGTGGCTGTGGAAAGCGATGACTCTCAGGTAGCCAAACAAGCGCTGGCTGCATTAAAATTGTTACAGTAACAGCTAAGAAACCAGTTTCTTGCACAGATAAACAAATCAACTGTTGAGGTGCACCCAAGGCGATTAAATCTGCGTTAATTCGATATTTACTACTAGGTATTGAATGAAGTATTTACTTCGTTTGAAGCAAAGCTATAGGTGGAAAGTGCTGTGCATATTTTCCAAGAGTCCGCAATGTCACAGCGCAGCTACAAATGCATATAGTTTAAGAAGATATTTGGGCGCAAGTTTAATTTCCGCAATCACTTGACACATTCCAAGAGTTTGCTGGTCGAACAAAGCCAAAACACACAGGTCTGCAGTGTGAGAAAAGGTTTAAAAACCTTCACGATCAGGAACGACACCTATTGATACACTCCCAAGATTAAGATACACATTTAGGGAGTATGTCAAATGCGCTTTACAGGCAAATCGTTATCCAATGGATTGTCAGATGTTTGGCAAATCTTTTGCTTGCAAGACCTAACTACAATTGCATTTACTGAAACATATGCTGGGTGAAAGGTACAAGAAAGCCATCAGCTACAATTTAATTATAAGTCTATATTTTATAAATATATATATATATAAATTATATTACAGCTTTGTCCCCCTCCCAAGAAATCTCATTGATTAAATCCAGGCGATGTGCCATAGTGAAACTGTTTGTCAAACTGCTGGCTTTTGGACAGTTCGCTTAGCTTCTGTCGCTTGTCCGCAAGAATAAAGTCATCCTCCTCAACCATCTCTGAGTCGCCACGCTTTCGACGCACTGTCTCAGTGGCCACAAATTCCGCCGACTCGTCCAGCTCATGCACTTTGTAGACCAGATAGTTGGGTTCTATGAACTGGTTTGATCTGCAACAATTGATTTGAATTAAATGACACACAATTCTCGCGATTGTTGTTTACTTACTGTGGCAGAATGTACGGATCGAAAGGAAAGAAAGTTTCAAGTATCTCCTCTGGCATCAACTTGTCGTGCCCATAGAATGTGGCCAGTTTGCGACGTGCATTACGCTCCAGCACAGTGTGACAATAAGCCAACTGGTGTGTACGAGCGACACCAGCAAATGCTGTGGCCACGGGCGGCAGGCAATAACGCAGCGGATTAAAATGACACATGGCCAGCCGTGACAACTGCAGCGTACTAAGCAACATCAAATCTAAAAAGAGAAAAATTAATTAGTATTAAAAATACTACTGAAGATTCTATTATTTTCAATTAGAGTACTTACTCTTTGGATTAATAGTCAAATCGCGTGCACGGAACGCGATTAAATAAAATATTGCCTGGCAGATAGAGAAGAATACCATGTTGGCTTTAAGTGAACAATTCTTGCTGCTAAACTCATCTGAATCGTTTATGTAGGTGTTGGCCCAGTTGCTCAACTCTTTGAGATAGTAGATAATAGTGCTACAAATAAAAATTACATTTAAAAACAAAAAAAAAGAAGATAGTTTAATTCACTGAACTGTACCTTAATGGAACAAATTTTGCACGTGCCAAAAAGCTAGCTATGTAGCTAACAGCTGCGTGGCGTTTGACTGAGGACACATTAGGATTCTGCACCTTTTTCCAGAGTCCACTGAGAAAGATCTCCGTGTATAGTGGACGAATACTGCATGTATAGAAGATTACAAACTGGACGTGGTGAGTGTTGTGGCTGGGCAGCAGCACCTCGTCAAAATTGTACATTAAAGTTTTGAAAAAACGACTTTTGGCTTTGCGCTGATCATCGCTGCAATCAGACTGTGGGCGACATTTATCGTCGAGGAACCGTAATAGCTTTAATAAGCATATGTCCAATGTTTGGCCAATAACATGCTCTAGGGATTGCACCGGCTTTGGCGGAGCACTTACATCATCCATTTGAAAGATGGCATCGTCATCCATCTTATCATCCTCATCATCTGTTTCCTCTTTAAGTGCTTCGATTTCTTCACGTGGGGCATTAACGTCAAGTATGAGAAGTCTGAAATCAATTTTAAAATATGTACATGGCAACCTCAAACAGGGCAACTTTAAGAAAAACTTACTTCTGCAGTGCCAGCTGCAGCAGCAGCTCCTCAAACACTGGCTTGGAGTCCATTAGCCAAAGCATATTGTGCAAGTAGCCTGCAATCACATGAGCAGGCTTCTTAAAGTAGGGAAACTTGGATGCAATCGTTTCGATGACCACATCGAAAGCCATGGGTACAGCAGTTAAAATGCGATTCAACAGACTGTGCACAGTTTCCAGCTCAGAGCGCACACAGTCTGATGGACAGCCATTAGTCCACTCCTCCGACTCCTGGTCGTTGGGTATCCAATTTAAAATTAATTTGTTTATGCCAATGTTTATATAAAAATTATGACCAATCATAACATCTACGCTAAATTCAGTGTAGGCTTGAATGGCCTCGGCGTTTCTCTTTTTCCAGTTAAGTGATAGCAATGCCTCCACAAGATTGGCAAAATCCGTTGTCAGGCTGTGCACTATTTTGCGAGCATCTCTCATGATCTCGATGACTTCCTCATCCTGTCATTAATATATAAACAACTTGGTAATGTAACTATATTATGGCATTCAAATACTATTCACTTACGCTGAGATCTGCCTCGCATAGAAAGTATGTGAATTCTTGTACTAAATGGAAATTCTTTTCTTCCAAAGCGACACGCACCGACTCGACGATGCCCTTCTCCTTGGGCGTTATAAAGCGCACCTTGTTTAGAGCTGCTGTCTTGACACGTTCTCGGTCCACATTGGAGAAGGACTTTAAAATGGACGTATTGCCAGTTTTGCTGCTGTAGACCGACATTTCGCAACCAACACACTATTGAATTCAATTCTAAAAGTATTTTTACAATAATACGCAATTCCTCGCTCGACATATACTAGCTTAACTGCCTAATATTGCCAAGACTTCTACGTTTTATTGACTAAACAACAGTAAAAATAATTTGTTTTGAGTTTATAATAAATAACTGGCATTATTTTAAAATAATTTCAATTTATTCACGAAGCGATTTTATTAACGTCCGCTGACTGCTAAAATTAAAACACGTGTGGATGCTGTTTCAGTGTGACCAGAATTTGTTTTTGCTTTCGTTTTTGACAGTCACAACGAACCGGTGGAATTGTGATTCGACGCCACATGCGGCGTGCATTTTTCTTCGCGTTCTAAAAAGAAAAATAATTAAAATGACATCGTTTTTTATGCTAGACACTGCCGGCGATCACCAGCTAATTAGTGCAAATGCAGAGCAGAATTCCTCTGCCTTATACAATGGTCTACTCAGAGAGCGGCATGTAGCCGATGGACAGGAGCAGAGCGAAGAAGACGATGAGGAGGAACCTGGTGAAATGGAATTGTTTGGTGTCAAGTTAAGCTGCAAGGATGTGAGCAATATTGTCGCCTCCAACATACAGAAAACATCAACACAGATGCCATCTAAAGTTGCCATAGAACTGGATGAAGTTACTGAGCGTGTAAAGGAAGCAACACAAAATGCGGGCACACACATTCTACAGAAACGTCAACGAATAACAGAGCTGTGTTCCGAAATAGGCGAGGATGTAAATGAGCGCAAAGCAAACGTGGAAAAGGATATGCAAAACACAAGGCACGGCGTGGGAATCGAGAAGCTTCATGCCTTACCCACAGTCTCTAGACGCAAGCAGCCCATCTTGAACAGAGTAAGTCAACCCAAACTTTACTGCAGCATTTCAGTGGGAGTGCGTAAAAGTAAGCATCTATGATGATATATTCGACAACCGAAGCTTCACCAAAGGTGTAGCCAGTGCACTCGCCTGCTGCTTGAAGTAACTGCCGTGACGACTCACCCAATAGACAATAGCACACAGTTTCGTCCGTTGTAATCTTAGCGGCCGCCTCGAAGTCTTAGGCGGTTGCTGTAAGGCCAGCGGAACAGCATTGCCATTTAACGCTAGACTGTTGTTTGTCATTAAGTTAAAGACTAATAATTTAGGCGTGGGCGCACATGTTTTTTTGAATGAAACGTTCAGTGCTATTGTCGCCCAATTCACAGCAGTTGCCGAGGCAGGTGTTGTTGCCACATTGACGACGTCTTTAGTAATCTGAGCGCTCACTTAAGAATCAACCTATACACCCTGTTTCCAAATATTAACAACTGTTATACATTACAGGCTGAACGCGCCAAGACGAAGGGCAGTGCTTGGTTCGATATGCCAGCAACAGAAATCACTGATGAAATGCGCAATGAGCTAAAGATTATTCAGATGCGTTCGGTGCTGGATCCCAAACATTTCTACAAGAAGAACGACCTTAAAGTGCTGCCCAAGTACTTCCAAATCGGCACTGTGCAGCATTCGCCACTAGATCATTATAGCGAGCGTCACACAAGAAAGTCCAAAAAATCGCTTGTAGATGAGCTACTCGCAGATGAGGCCTTCCAAAAGTTTAACAAACGAAAATACAAAGAAGTCATACAGCGCACAGATAAGTATGCGCATCGCAAGGCCATGAAGAAGATGAAGAAACTCAAAAAGAATAAATAAAATTAATTGTTGAAAGATTTTTTTTAACTTCATAAATGTCTTACTGCTTTAAAAGGTGCTCTTCGAGTCTAATCCACTCAGAAATGATTATTATTAGTATGTCAAAGTTTCTAATTTTGATGATTTAGAATGATATTTTACGAATAAACAATCTGCCATTGGGAGAGTCTCTAGCGTTTATACATACTAATACTTATACATAAACTTTATAGGGACAAAGGGTAAGAGAATTGAAAAATGTAAAAAAAAACAACTATTATATTTTATGCTCGCTATCTTTGATATTTTGCAATATATCCCAAATGTGCTTTGCTAGTTGACTAAATAGCTTTGCATGTTCAGAATTGGGATGTTTAATCACAACGGGAACACCCTCCTCGCCGCACTCGGCTATGTGGGAATCCAGGGGTAATGAAATAAGCGTTTTTGGCAGCTTAGAATGCAGATTATTAGTTTGCATCTTGAAGAACTCATTGCGATGATTGCAATTATCACAGATGGAGTAGCGCATGTTCTCCACCAAACCAAAGATTGGCACCTTCAGTTTATGGTACATTTCGGCACCACGAATAGTGACATCCACAGCGGCCTTATGAGGTGTGCTGACCAGAACGACACCTGTAATCGGTGCATGCTGTGTTAGCGATAAATGCACGTCTCCAGTTCCTGGAGGCGTATCAATGACCAGCACATCCAATGGACTCCACTCAGCACCTCTAAGCAGACGCTGTATGGCGGACATGACGAGCGGACCGCGCCAAATAATGGCACTATCAGGCGGCGTCAGCATGCCCATTGACAGGCATTTGACATTGTAGTTTTGTGGCGGCAAGATTAGGTTCTTCTCATTTACATGCGGCTCACTGTGCACGTTCATTAGAAGAGGTATGCTTGGACCAAAGATATCGCCATCTAGCAAGCCGACTCGTGCGCCCAACTTGGCCAAGCTACACGCGAAATTGGCTGAAATAAATTAAAATGTAATTTTTCATAAACTTGTAATACATTATTCACTTGCCTGCCACAGTGCTTTTTCCAACGCCGCCCTTGCCAGATGCAATCACAATTATATTTTGCACACCTGGTAGCACTTGCCGCTTGGGCAAGCTCCGCGCCATCAGCGCAGCCTGATGATCCTTGATTTTTGTTGCATAGCTGCGTGAACACAAACGTTTCAGCAATTGCATTGTTGCTGGAATATAACCAGAGCTAAGTTATTTTCAAAAAGTTCAAAGTCTCTTAGGTTTCTAAATTTATCGGCATCTGATTCATTACACATAAGCAGAAGACAACCAGTTGAGCAGCTGAATAGTTTTGAGATAAACTCTTATGAATGCACCATTTTCTTGTGTTCCTGATTTAGTTTATAATTATTGATAACAATTATGCAAAAGTCAGCTACATATGTTTTGCTGTTCACAAGTACCGGCTGCAAAACATTTAAATTTTGAATGTTTGGTCACACTGCTACTTATCAGCTGTTTTGAGATCTTTGCATTTGAAAATTCCTTTTCCCTCGAAAAATCATGGAAAACAATGTTCAGAACGAAATTGAAGATGTGGAGGACAACGACGACGCATTGTGGTCCGTTGAAGATGATACGTTATTCCAACCTTGTGGTCTTATCAGCCACTCATCGTGCAGCAACAACAAAACAAAATCTGTTTTCGTCACCTGGAATGAATATTACTTGCTGAACTATCGTTTCAAGAAATCCAAGAAAACAAACAGAATGGAAATGACGAAAGTGCGCATACCACTGCCAAGGAGCACCCATGTGCGCAACATTTACATGCTGGAATACAATACGCTGTTGATGATGTCAGATGGCCGGGTGCATTGTTTTGGCTCCATCAAATCATTGCATGCGATATCCTGGCTAAAGGGAGTCCGTTGCTTTGCCCGAACACAGGAAGGATTTAGCGTGATCCGTCACGACGAAGATACGCAGCAGCTGCTTTTGCAGGTCTACCTGGATTTACCCAGTTTGGGCAAAGGGGAAAGCACACTGCAGCACAGTTACGACATAACTTTCGATGAGCAAAATGTATTCCAATGTGACTGGCAAAACGATAACTATAGCCTTCTAACGGTTACTGTTGACCATCCGCACGAGAAGTTTATGCAGTGTTTATTTGGTGCAGGAGCAACCGCTGATAAACTGTTGCACATTTTCAGCATTTCTGGTCACGTATTTGCACTGACGCCACAGAACCTGGCTGAGACAAATTCGGAAGAGTCATCGGAGCAAGCATATCAAATAGAAATCCTATGCATTTATGCAACGTCTGTTGAATTAATGCGTCTGCTACCCGCCCATAATCTGTTTTTAATTTATCTGAGTTGCGGCAGCGTGGACATCTGGTATATGTCGAATTTGCTGGGCATAAAACAACGTCAAATGCACTACACCGGTGGGGAATGGTTAGACTACGACGCCAGCAGTGACAATGGCTACTTCTACTATACGGATGGCCAGCAGTTGGTCCGTTTGAGTTTTGAATACAACACCCAGCTGGATGACTGTCAAGTGCAGAGTTGCATTAAGGCTGTGTCGGGAATGCAAGCCTGCACCTGGGTGCAGCACATCGAGCAGCTGGTCTGTCTAAGCGACAATAACATATTCTATCGCATTTCCTTCCGTCAGGAGCAGGTGGTGGAAACAGAAGAGAATGGTAGTGCACTTAATGATCTGTCGCCTTCGGTTATTGAGCGTCTGCGTGGCAATGCGCAGGTCATCCAGCAGTACGAACAGCAACCAGCTGAGCTATTGGCAAGCATACAGCGAGAGCAGGAGAAGCAACAATTAGTTGCCGTTGCACGCAATGCACCTCACCTTCAGATGGGAATAGAGGCCAAACTGGAGTATCGGCGACAATTACCGCCTTTCGGAGTGGATTCGCTTTTACTACACACGGCTACACAAACGGATCTCGACAGCAGTGGTATTTTTGCCATCTTGAAGCTGACGTTTCATAATAGCCAAAAATTGCTGAATAGCAGCCACTGGCAATTGCTCGTGTACCATGGTAATAAGGCGCATGTGCATCGTGTTCCGACGGAGTTACTGCTGAGCCGTAAATGTCATATTATAATACCACTTAAAAAAGTGTTCAATGAGCGATTGCCGGAATTTGTATTGAAAATAGTGTCATTCCTTCAGCTTCAGAAACAAATAAGCGCAGTCCTGCTGCCAGTATTCGTCCAGGAGCACAGTGCAACATATCGTGAACTATTTGGAGAACAATTGTATTCCCTTAACATGTATAATAAACATCAGTTAGAAAACATGCTAAGTAAATCAAAAGTGAAGAAGTTTAAGCCGACAATCCAACAAAAGCTTAGAACGCCTGGTAGCCTCAGTTTGAAGCAAATTGCGGAATTGTGCAATGGCTTTTCCAGTATTGAGAATAATATGCTTAATATATATGTTATAGACAGCATATTGACAATTTCGAGAAGTGGAGAAGACAATACAATCTTAACGCTACAAAGTGAAGATGTTTCGGCACTCTATCATTTGAAACAACATCTACATTTAAATTTCGAGCTAAATTCCATTGCATCAACGGAGGACGCAAAGCTTGCAATTATGGTACAAAATATATTCATACACATTATACGAAAACTTATAATTGACTTTAATTTTAATTATTACAGAAATTACAACATGAAGTAGAACGATTTTATTGCACACAATATACTGATGAGCAGTTTGAGGCGAATGCACAAATACATTTAGAGTCATTGCTATTAAAATATAACTCATTGCGTAATACTGTTTATTAAATGTACTTGTATACTTATTTGATTTTGTTACTGAACGTATGCCGATGGTGTCTCCGTTTCCACATTCACGCGCGGACTCTCACTGCCCAGACTAAGACAACCAACATCAGCTTCTGTATGATATGGACTGCATGGAATTGCTGGGCGAGGGTGAGGAGTAATTGACGGTGGCCTGAGCATAGGCCGATGTGGAGACAACAGCCGTATCCGCCGTTATGCCTGGCAGCTTGCTGGCCGCCTACGCGATGAGATTGTGATGGAGTAGATGGGCTGGAAAGGTCATTGCAACAGCTGCTCCACTGCTACTGCCATTGGCAGTAGTCCATGGTGGAAGGCAGGTGCAGCAGGATGTGCAGCCTGATGTGCCTGGTGCGGATGTGTCGCCGCATGGAAGCCACTTTGCGGTGCATGAGTCGAGATGTGCTGGGTATAGTTGAACGAGGACGAGACATTGGTAACCAGAGACACTGGCAAATGACCGCCATGATGATGATGCAGTACATGATGATGATGATGATGATGATGATGCAGTTGCGGATGCAGCTTTGGCTTACGTAGACCTCGCTCGTGCTGCACAGCTGAAAGTGGCAAGAAAAAAAAGGCAACAACAAAAATGAACTTGAATTGAATCCACAATTACTATTTTTTTTTAAAAATTTTCCCCAAACTGAATTCACACTTTGCTTTCAAGAAGAGAACGTATAATACTTCTGAACCATAAGAATTTTATTTGTTAATTGATAATTTTGGAAATAAGTCCAAAAACCCTTGGGATCAATCATTATCAGCAATTTTTAGACTGGCTGCCAGTCAGAATTTAACTTCCGGCGCGTTAAGAACTGTTTACTGCCAGCAAATATAAAATGTTTTTAAAATTCACTCAACAATTTTTAATAATCTTTGCAATTGCAATAGTTTGCACTGGTTTAAATTCTATTAGTAGCGCAATAAATTGCCATTTTTTTGAAATTATTTTTAAAAGTGTGCAGCCATATCTATGTTCAAAATTGGATCTAAGGATTACCTGTGATTTGACTTTAAATGCTGATACTTTAGGATTTAATTGCGCTTACTCGGACGCTTATGAGTGGAGCACTAGCATAGCTAAATTTGGTGGAACTTGCGAATTGAATAGCGACGGTGTATCTTATTTTAAAAGCCTTGCACAAAAGCAAACACAAAGCTTTCCTTTTTTTAAAGAAACAGACAGATGGACAGACTCTGTGGATAAATTATTTTTAAAATGTCAAAATTTGACTGTGCATTCAATGCAAATTAGAACCGATAAAAAATCTGATATAAGATTTCTCACAAACAGTTTCCCTTATTTGGAGGAACTACAATGGAATATGAATGAAGCATGTCAGCCTGTAAACCAAATACTTCGAAACCTAAAATATTTAAAAAGATTACATTTTTCTGGAGATATGGATTTAAGCGGCTGCAAACATTTTCATTTCACTAATATAACTCAGCTAGTTGAACTTAAAATATCCACAACCACGCCAGACGATAATATCCAAAAATTTAATTTCGCTAAAACATTTTTGAGTGGAGCAATAAACTTGAAACAGTTTGAATTGCGTGGTGCAAAAATTATACGTTCTGTCGTGTACGATTTACATGAAGAAATTTTTACAGGACTAATAAACATTTCGGAAATAGTATTTGAAAACTTTGCATATCTAACGCTCAATTCAAAACACTTTCAAGATTTAGGAAATCTGAAATCATTGCAGATGAAAAACATATGGATAAATGGAACATGGTTGAGGTGGGTTAACTTTAATATTATTTCTATGAGCATACAAACAAAACTGTTTTCTTATTATTTTTATTTTGTTTCAGCTCTACAACTTTACAAAATAATTTAGAGTATTTGCATGTTAGTAACAGCTTCATACAGCATGAAAAAATAAATAAACCACTTGTTCATCGTATATACCTATTTCCGATCTTTACTACCTCGGACTATGAGTATATTTTTAATTTAAATTTAAAAGCCTTTCTTTGCATTGATTCAAAAAACGTTTGTACTTTTGGTGTCGATATAAACAAAAAACCGTGTCCCGTTGGCTGTAACTGTTATTTAGAGCGCACCGAAGTGAGATTTATAATTGATTGTGACTCCCATGAGTCTTTAACACAATTTCCACCAATTCCGATTCCAATCACTGGGAATGCAACTCTTTACTTGAACAACAAAAATATGACCGAATTACCAAACGCTACATTATATGGATACTATAATCTTCGTGAACTTCATGTTAGCAATAACAAATTTACAGATGTGAGAGTAAACCAATTACCACCGAACTTAACCTATTTGGATATAAGCAATAACAGCATTAAATCTCTTGATAAACAAGTGGTGGAATTTCTATCTAACAGATCCACATATTTACGACTTAAGCTCTCCGGAAATCCATGGACTTGCAATTGCGAAAATAAAGATTTTATTTTGTACGTTGCGAATGCATCTAATCAGATTGAGGATCGTGATAGTATCATGTGCCAAGGAGAAAACATAGGTTTGATGGACTATGCTCTTAAAAATGATATTTGTGTTTCAACTAAGACATACACTACATTAATTTTTGGATCCATTACGGGAATCTGTATTTTAATAATTATATATCTATATTTCAAAAAGTCTTTCATAATGTGGCTTTATGAGCGTAATATTTGCGTTAGTTGCATTTCCCGTCCGGAACCAGAAAATGAAAGCATCCTCAAATATGACGCATTTCTTGCGTTTTCACACTTGGACTCGAAACTCGTTGAGGAGTACGTTGAGAGGTTGGAGAACGGTTCTCGCGAGTTCAAGCTTAGCTTCTACCAACGGGACTGGTTGATTGGAGAATCTATTCCAGCATGCATACTGCAAACAATTGAAGCATCTAAGAGAACCGTAATCCTGATGACCAAGAACTCCATTGACCAGTACAAGCGCCTGATTATAATCGTGTATCCGGATGTGGAAGACTTTAGTGACTTGGACTCGGAGCTGAGAACCTACATGAAACTAAATACCTATCTCAGACGTGATGATCCACACTTCTGGAGGAAACTAATCTATGCCATGCCCCATAATCATTTGCAGAATGAACGGACTTCCCTTGCTGATTAATCATAAGTAAGTGCAAACTTTTAGCCTTAGCCTTAACAAATAATATTAATCGTTGCGTTTTCTATATATTTATTTCAGCAACAGTTATTATTGAAGTGGCTGAAATTATTGCAAGGTTTTAAAAAAAAAAAATGTAAATTGCCTTTAGTTGCTTAAACTTTTGGTGTAAACTGAGAATTAGTTTTTGCGGAAGTGAAACTCCATATTTTGGTTTTTCATAGACAATGTTATTCAACTAGACTGGAAAAATCTCTCTTATACGAAAAATTATATGCGGCACGATTGGGTGCGAAAGCAAACAAAGGCCAAAGAAGAAGTTAGGCAGATTTTGGTAAACACACAGCGCAAGCCCAAGCTGCCTAACGGCGTTTTCTAATCTTCGTATAAGGAGATTTTTATCTAGTTGATACTTTCTATGTTTTTTTGTATCCCATCTCGTTAGAGAGTTTCATATAACAGAGTTATTTTAACGGCACGGTTGTAGCTACTTTTTTTCTATTTTAAAAAAACACGAGTTCAGTAAACAAAGTAATATACTTATCGACTTACTGTTATCGATTTTTGCGATTTTTAATATTGAATTATTGAAGTAATATTTTAAGTCTCTAGCTTAAAGGTTTTTGACGAAGATAGGAATATACAAAATAAGCTTTTCAATAAAAAAGTATTTTAAAACAAGTAAAAATAAAAAAAAAAAAAGGAAAAAGGGGAAGGGGGGGGGGGGGGGGAAAAAAAAAAAAAAAAAAAAAAAAAAAAAAAAAAAAAAAAAAAAAAAAAAATATAAAAAAAAAAAAAAAAAGTAAAAAAAAAAAAAAAAAAAAAAAAAAAATAAAAATAAAAAAATAAAAAAAAAAAAAAAAAAAAAAAAAAAAAAAAAAAAAAGAAAATAAAAAAAAAAAAAAAAAAAAAAAAAAAGGAAAAAAAAAAAAGGGGGGGGGAAAAAAAAAAAGGGAAAAAAAAAAAAAAAAATAAAAAAAAAAATTATTTATTTTTATATAAAAATAAAAAAATAAAAAAAAAAATAAAAAAAAAAAAAAAAAAATTAAAAAAAAAAAAAAAAAAAAAAAAAAAAAAAAAAAAAAAAAAAAAAAAAAAAAAAAAAAAAAAAAAAAAAAAAAAAAAAAAAATATTTGTATAGTTCCATTTAACATAAATGTGTTTTATTTTATTTTGTACGTTGCGAATGCATCTCATCAGGATCGTGATGGTATCATATGCTCTGTAGAAATTATAAGTTTGATGTACTATGCTCTTGATAATAATATTTGTGTTTCAACCAAGACATACACTAAATTAATTCTTGGATCTTTTACGGGAATCTGTACTTTAATAATTGTACATTTATATATCAAAAAGTCTCGTAATGTGTCGGTTCTAAAGTTGCATGAGGTAAGCACTACGCCTAAAAATATGCTTCGAACTTTTTGGGCTTTTCAGCCGATACTCAAACCACTATTATAATTGAGTGGAACTAACAGCTATTGTATTTTCATTTAAAACAATATCAAATATTAAAGTAAGAGCTTAATCAATATTTTGCTTTCTTAGAAAAAAAGAGTGCAGAAGAATATTTGTGAACATAAGGGTATTACTTCTTAAGTCTATGCTGTTATATACTGGAAACTGAGAAGTGTTTTTTCGGGAGAGTTTGAAATTGGCACAAACATTTGTAATATGTGAACGTACTAATATGCAATGCTTACAATTGCACATTCCCTTGGGATCAATCAATATCAGCAATATAGTGTTTTTCAATAAAAATAACTTTTTATAATCAATTGTAGCGCTGGCCTTTCAGTTTGCATATAACTTTGAAAGGGCTAAGACTTGTTAATTGTCAAAAAAATTAAATGTTATTAAAATGCATTCAACAGTTTTTAATAATCTTTGCAATTGTAATAGTTTGCACTGGTTTAAATTACATAAGTGGCCGAATTTATTGTAATGTATTTAAAATGATTTTTAAAAAAGACTGCCCCATTTATAGTCGATATGTAGATAGACAAGGAGACTGCGAATTGACTGTAATTATCGATACATTTAAATTTAATTGCTCTTTCTCCCAGCAAGAAATGTTCAGATTATTTAATTCATCTAAGTTAGCCTTTGCTAAATTTAGTGGAACTTGCAGGTTAAATAGCGATGGGCTATATTATTATAAATGCCTAACGCAAAAGCAAGGACAAAGCTTAAAAGTATATATATGTGCACTGCAAGAACAAAAATATCAAGAAATAGTTTTTGGAAAATGTCAAAATTTGAGTGTCCATTCAATGCAAATTTATACCAGTAATTATACCGATATAAGTAACTTTACAAACAATTTCCCATACTTGAAGGAACTACATTGGAATATGCGTGAAAAATGTCAGCATGTAAATCAGATAGTGCGAGACCTAAAATATTTAAAGAGAATACATATATCGGATGCTGTGGATTTGAACAATTGTGAACACTTTCATTTCACTAATATAACTCAGCTTGTGGAATTGAAAATATCCACCAAAACCGCGAAGAACACGAAATTCACTTTCACCAAAACGTTTTTAAGCGGAGCAACAAACTTGAACAGGTTCGAATTAAGTGGTACACAAAATGAATTTGCCGTCAAGTTTGATATTCATAAAGAAATGTTTACTGGACTGATAAATTTATCGGAAATAGTATTTGAAAACTGTAGCGTACTAGATCTCTATTTGGAACATTTTCAAGATTTAATAAATCTCAAATCATTGCAGCTTAGAAGCACATGGACACATAAAACTAATTGGATGAGGTGTGTTGACTTTTATATTTGTTCAAGTAAAAATATTTGACTAATATTTTTGTTTTGTTTTTCAGATCTACAACTTTACAAAATTATTTGGAGAATTTGCATTTTAGTAATACCTTCATAGATCATGAGATACTGGAATACATTGAAAACTTTTTTAGAAAACTATCCATTGTTTATATATACCCACGTGTGGGCTATATTGGTTGGGTGTATAGATATAGGATAAAAGCCTTTATCTGCATTGAATCAAGCAGCATTTGTAACTTCAGTGTTGACATAAACAAAAAACCATGTAACTATGGCTGTATGTGTAATTTAGAGCGTACCAAAATGAGATTTATAATTGATTGTGACCATAATTATTTCTTAACAAAATTTCCATTTATTCCAATACCAATAATTGGGAATGCAACTCTTTACTTGAACAACAAAAATGTGACCGAATTACCAAACGCTACATTATATGGATACTATAATCTTCGTGAACTTCATGTTAGCAATAACAAATTTACAGATCTAAGAGTAAACCAATTACCACCGAACTTAACCTATTTGGATATAAGCAATAACAGCATTAAATCTCTTGATAAACAAGTGGTGGAATTTCTATCTAACAGATCCACATATTTACGACTTAAGCTCTCCGGAAATCCATGGACTTGCAATTGCGAAAGTAAAGATTTTATTTTGTACGTTGCGAATGCATCTAATCAGATTGAGGATCGTGATAGTATCATGTGCCAAGGAGAAAACATAGGTTTGATGGACTATGCTCTTAAAAATGATATTTGTGTTACATTAATTTTTGGATCTATTACGGGAATCTGTATTTTAATAATTATATATCTATATTTCAAAAAGTCTTTCATAATGTGGCTTTATGAGCGTAATATTTGCGTTAGTTGCATTTCCCGTCCGGAACCAGAAAATGAAAGCATCCTCAAATATGACGCATTTCTTGCGTTTTCGCACTTGGACTCGAAACTCGTTGAGGAGTACGTTGAGAGGTTGGAGAATGGTTCTCGCGAGTTCAAGCTTAGCTTCTACCAACGGGACTGGTTGATTGGAGAATCCATTCCAGCATGCATACTGCAAACAATTGAAGCATCTAAGAGAACCGTAATCCTGATGACCAAGAACTTTGTGCACTCATCCTGGGGTCGCTTTGAGTTCCGTATGGCCATTCAGGCCACCTCGATTGACCAGTACAAGCGCCTGATTATAATCGTGTATCCGGATGTGGAAGACTTTAGTGACTTGGACTCGGAGCTGAGAACCTACATGAAACTAAATACCTATCTCAGACGTGATGATCCACACTTCTGGAGGAAACTAATCTATGCCATGCCCCATAATCATTTGCAGAATGAACGGACTTCCCTTGCTGATTAATCATAAGTAAGTGCAAATTTTTAGCCTTAGCCTTAACAAATAATATTAATCGTTGCGTTTTCTATATATTTATTTCAGCAACAGTTGTTATTGACGAAGATGCGAGTATACTAAATAAGCTTTTCAAAAAACAAGAAAAGAGTATATTAAAAATATTTGAATAGTTCCATTAATCATAAATGTGTTATATTGTAAAGTCTTTTTGTTTAAGTTCTAAAAATAGACGAGTACTTAAAACCGCGCAGTCCCTAGGGATAATATATCAGCAATGTAAAGCCTTCTCGATAGTAGAAAGCTTTTTATAGCCTGAACCAACGAGCATTGAATCTAGATTCAATGCTCGTTGCCTGAACCAATTAAATGGGTAAAAAGGGTGTTATGGTTTTTTGCAAATGAACAAAATATTCTTAGCCAGCAACAACAGCCGTTGATATAGAAATTTTAGTCTGTCGATCTGTATATACATATAAGCAATTCGATTTGAGAGACTATTTATGCTGGAGACTTAAGATTTCGTATATAAACTCTTCTGTACCAAATAAAAGGTTTGTTTAAAACTACACACATGTAATCGATAACAATAAATTTGTGAATTTGGGAATCATTTTAAATTTAAGAAACTATAAACAAAATAATAAAAATCTGTACAATTTTTTATCAAAATCAAAAATATTGAAGCTTTAAGTTTAGTCATCATGCATAAATGTGTAGGGAAAAGGGTGCAGGGTATCTCCTAGTCAAGCTTTCTCGACTAGAGCTTACTAACTTGTTTTTTGGGCGAGCTGATTGCTGCCCAGTTTGAACTAGACTTTGAGAGCGTTAAGGCTTGTTCCTTACATTATTATACATTAAATGTTGATTAAATTAATTATTCAAATTTTAATAATCTTTACATGTGGATAGTTATATAGATTCAAATCACATAAGTGTCGTAATGCATTGTTGTGTTTTTGCAATGATTTTTCTTTGATATTGAAAGTAACATAGTATATTGGTTTTGTGCAATGTCCGTCATGGTGTCTGTACGTCCGTATGAACGCAACTTTTTTCCGTAAAGCTAGAGACTTGGAACTTTACAATTATGTTTGTCTATACCCGGGTCAGATAAAGTGTCAAGATTGGGGTGCCACTTCTACTAGAAGGCTAAGAAATCGATAAAATCGATAGCTAAAAACCGATAAAATCATATATTTCTCACATTCGTACAGCTAGGAATTACCAAATATGGCACGAAGATAGCTAGTCCGTCCCCCAAAAAACTGCATCAAAATTTTGGATGCCACGCCCACTCCTTCCGCCTCCTTCCTACCTGCTCCTTTTGGAAACGCTTATAGTTTTCCCCATGAACGAAAGAAAACCAAATTGCGCATTCGCTGTGTAAAAAAATCTACTGCGCATCTGTGTCACAGTAGACTGCAGCTGCGGCGCGCAGTTTGAATTTAATGGAATTTGTGTGTAAAATGCTGTCTTATTTAAAAAAAACATTCTTCTTGACAGAAAAAATTGTTTTTTGACCCTGTCAACACAGTCAATGCTTTGGGTATGTTCCGTGTGAAGTCCCTTTGCAATGAGCAAAGCTGGTGGTTGTTTGTTTTAAAGATATTGTGGAGCTAAATTGCACATTGCACATAAATATCCAAGCAAATTGCATACAGCACAAAAATGTTTTAGTCTACCGTGCCGTCACAGAATCAGCTATTTGCTTGTGCAAAACTAACGGACCTGCGCAATGCGCAATCTGGCTTTCTTTCGTTCATGGCTTTGAGCTAGAGCCACCAAATTTTGTGTCAAGATAGGTAATGACGTTTCCCAAAAAAATGCCAACAAATTTTGGATGCCAGCTAAAGTCACAAAATTTGGTAACATGATAGCTGGCGATGTGTATCACCCGGCCCACTCCTTTGCAAGCAGACTCCTTACCATCCGTTCTTCTACTGGTATCAAAGTATTCCGCAGTCGGTTGCGTCCGAATGCAACATTTTCACTTGTTCTTAAATATTTTTATTTTTAATTTCAAATATTTCCGCGCAACAGAATCAATGCGCTAGCGCCATCTGGCGATTTTGAAACGCGCGCACTAAGTTGGCTGCGCCTCAAATGTCAATGTACAAAAATACGACCCTGGTGCTAAGCGGCCTGTCAGCTTCTTCCTTTTTCTTTTTCACCTACGTGTGAAGACATCGCGTATTTTGCGTCGGTGTTTCTATTTCATTAAAAAGTGAAAAATGGTAAGCATAATCAACGAAATAAGTTAACAATCGCCTCAATTAAAGTGTGTCCAAGTGATATTGCATGAAACTACATAAAAGGAATCGCGGATGCAGTTTTAATTGAGTGATTAAGTTTGTAGGTTTTATGCCAAGAACAATAACCAATCTGATTTCGTTGCTGTTTTACAGGGTTTCGTCAAGGTAGTCAAGAACAAGCAGTACTTCAAGCGCTACCAGGTTAAGTTCCGCAGGCGTCGTGAGGGCAAAACCGATTACTATGCCAGAAAGCGTTTGACTTTCCAGGACAAGAACAAGTACAACACTCCCAAGTACCGTTTGATTGTGCGTCTGTCCAACAAGGACATCACTGCTCAAATCGCATACGCACGCATTGAGGGTGATCGCGTTGTCTGCTCTGCCTACTCGCATGAGTTGCCCAACTATGGCATCCAGGTAAGTCGTTTTTAACTTTAATAACACAAACAAACTAAAATGTATTAAATTGACAACAATAACAGGTCGGCCTAACCAACTACGCTGCTGCCTACTGCACTGGTCTGCTCGTCGCTCGTCGTCTGCTCAACAAGTTGGGCTTGGACTCTCTGTATGCTGGCTGCACTGAGGTCACCGGCGAGGAATTCAACGTTGAGCCCGTCGATGAGGGACCAGGAGCATTCCGTTGCTACTTGGATGTGGGATTGGCACGCACCACAACTGGTGCCCGTGTTTTCGGTGCCATGAAGGGTGCTGTCGATGGTGGTCTGAACATCCCCCACTCGGTGAAGCGTTTCCCCGGCTACTCTGCTGAGACTAAGAGCTTCAACGCTGATGTGCATCGTGCACACATCTTCGGTCAACACGTTGCCGATTATATGCGCACCTTGGAAGAGGAGGATGAGGAGGCCTTCAAGCGTCAGTTCAGCCGTTACATCAAGCTGGGCATCCGTGCTGATAATGTGAGTATTCAATTGTTTACACCACAATCTAGACGTCCATTTTTTAAAATTACTGCCGCGTTTTGTTTCCTACAATGCTGGTAGTGCCAATAATGGACCACAGTAAAAGTTAGTCACCTGTGTTCGTGGTTCAAGTTATCCATGGCTTGAAACTTCTGTTTATGGATGCACATTTAAATTAATTTTAACCTTAGAGCGTTTACGTCCATTTCTAAAAATTACTGCCGCGTTTTGTAACCTACAACGCTCACAGTGCCAAAAGTGGACCACAGTAAAAGTTAGTCACCTGTGTTCGTGGTTCAAGTTATTCATGGCTTGAAACTTCTGTTTATGGATGCACACTTAATTTACTTCAACCTTAGAGCGTTTACGTCCATTTTAAAAATTACTTTTGCGTTTTGTAACCTACAACGCTCAGTGCCAAAAGTGGACCACAGTAAAAGTTAGTCACCTGTGTTCGTGGTTCAAGTTATTCATGGCTTGAAACTTCTGTTTATGGATGCACAATTGTATACCTTTTAAAATATGTTAAGATACTTTCTAATTCCTTCAGCTAATCGTATTTTTTGCAACTTGCAGATTGAGGACATTTACAAGAAAGCCCACCAGGCCATTCGTAACGATCCTACCCACAAGAAGCCGGCTGCCAAAAAGACGGCTCCTGCCAAGAAGAGGTGGAACGCTAAGAAGCTCACGAATGAGGAACGCAAGATCAAGATTGCCGCCCACAAGGCCGCGTATGTGGCTAAGCTTCAGTCTGAGACTGAGGCCTAAGTGCATTTCTGACTACCGTTTGCAGTGTGTATTGGGGGTGAAAAAAGAAATAAATACAAACAATTGTACTAAGAAACAATTGCCAATATTTCATGCATAAATTGTAAGTTTCTATTAAACAAGCAAGTACTCGTTTTTATTTAAAATTTCGAAGAAATAGTACCTCATTGTTTGGTTGCCAAACACCCCTACAGTTTTATAAATACGTTGCTTTTCAATACGTACAAGGTACATGCGTTTTCTGTTGTAAAAAGCATCAAAATTAAGGCAAACCTTGGATTCACTTCATTATTTTGATGCAAGACAATCAGCTGTCGGCGAAAAGCCATAAACAAATAAAGGCAAGCGTATTCATTAAATAATGCCACGACGATAACATTGACTTGATCCGATAACATTTGTGTGGTATCGATGCCAGGGGCACTTCCGTTCGATTCCAAGTAACTTTTGTTATTCTCTTAAAACCAACAATTTTCGGTTACTGAAAGTTATATTTAAAAAAAACTATGAATAAATAAACAACATATACGCAAAGCTTAAAGCTAATAATTTAAATGTACACATAGCATGAAAAGATAAGAAACATTTGATTGCTGGCTGTCACATAATACATGGTCCTTTATCGCTTTCAGACTTTTATTCTTTCCATGAATTGTCCTTTGTTGGGGTCTAAGAGTTAATCTGTTGACTACTCTCCTCCACTA
Source organism: Scaptomyza hsui (assembly GCA_018152825.1). Taxonomy (NCBI): domain Eukaryota; kingdom Metazoa; phylum Arthropoda; class Insecta; order Diptera; family Drosophilidae; genus Scaptomyza; species Scaptomyza hsui. The sequence goes on from JAECXO010000025.1 coordinate 338,161, forward strand.
AATTGTCCCAGTCTAAGCACTCGTCACAATGATTGTCAATCACACAATTGTTGTGGTAAATGTGACCACAGTTAAAAATGGTTAGTCCATTGGGTGGAGCGGTATCTTTTATAATAACTGATCGAGTACATTTTGGGCACACTTTGTCGTAGGAGACATGACGACCGCGTCGCTGCATAGCCACAACCTCAGAATGTGTGTCAAAGTAGTCGGTCAACTGAATTTCATGTGCAAGGGTGTGCACTTCCTCCTCAATATTATAGTGCCATAGCAGTTTCACGACAGACTGATGGAGATTCGGTATTGTCTGACCCAATTTGATTTTGTTAACCACAAGAACGGGGTTAACGTAATCTGTAAAAAAAAAAAATGCAAAAAAGTTAAGTTTAACACAGTTTGTAAATTTGTTTGATCAGTCAGTCAACTTGCCTACAATGCCATCAAGCACTTTGGTCACAATTTCAGGCTGTTTGGTTGACTCATCAATTAGTATGTTCCACAGGTCATCATCATTGTGCTCCTTACAAAACTCAATTGCCATTTCAATATCTTTTATCTGCAAAGCGATATCAGTTACCATAATTCCTCAAATTTCATAGATATACGCTTACGCTATGTATAATTATGTTGAGTGCTTCCACGAGACTACCCATGCGACCTAACAGATAAACCATTTCTGGATAAAAGTTTTCCTTTTTGCAAATAGCCAGCGCTTCCTGTATAGCATAATCATTTGAGCGGCGTAGAAAGGGCAGCAGTTTGGTCCGATCATATTTGGCATACAACGCAACTAGCTTCTGATGGAATGTGCCCGAGCTATCAATCTTATCCAGATCATCCAGATACTGCATATAATAATAGTATATATATGTATTAAGCAGGTTATTTACCAAGAGGTAAGTGAATAGTTACCCAGTAAAGGTATTCCTGATTTTGTTCCAACTGATTCACAACCACTTCGGACTTAATTTTAGTCTTATCTAGTAATATTTTAAAGGCACGTTCGCGGTCTAGTTGAATGAGTGGAATGATTAATTTTGAGATGACATCGTAAAGCTCAAAACGTCGAATCAGCTCAAAGACATCTTTGTTTTGTAATCTGAAGGAGTGGGTAAGCAACATAAATGTGTGTAACTGTATACATATATGTATGTATATGTCTGTTAGCTTACTTTAAGTACATGCGCAACGCACTCTCATAGTCGCCTTGATAGGAGTACAATAGCGCCAAGGACTCCAATAGCTCATTGGCATTCTGTTTGCGAAAATAATCGTGTATGGCGTTGATGACAGCTAAGCCATCGTACAGCTTGGGCGGCCACTCCTTTATTAAGTTTAGGAAACCATGTACATCGAATTTGAGAAACTCGTAGAGCACCATTTCGTAGACATGCGGATCCAATTTGCAATCATCGGAGGTGGGCAAATAGGCACTAACACATCGCAATTGCTGACATTTGACAAACTTGAACACCTCCTCCTCCCACAGAGCTTTGTTATTGCCCAGCACTCGGAGGCAAAGCTTGGCGGCATCTTCATACTGTTTCAGTGTTAACAAATGGTTTATGTACAATCTGCAGACGTATCGATTTGTTAACATAAAGTTTTAATCTATTATAATTTTATTTTTCCCTTACCTGGCTACTGAGAGCAGCGGCAAAGTACTTCCATGTGTGCATATCTCCATGGCCTCTTCAAATTTGCTGTAAAAGAATCATATAAAAAAATAGTCATATGGACAAGCAATAATCCTATTTAAATATATGAAATTTTGTGCTATAATGCGATGCCTGCAGTTAGTATCGATAAGTCGATAGCATGACAACAGTATCGAACAGCTGTTAAATAGAGTTGCGGAAAGATTGCACTGTTCTAAATATTTAATTAATTGCTACATCTAATTTAAAATAAAAATGCGTCGCTTGAATAACCTGGTAACGCTGTTCACGGCCATAACAGCGTTCTTCTTTGGCAGTTTCATAACTCGCCTTTTGACCATGGTCGACAAATGTCCCGCTGTACGGAGCGGAGTCGCCAAACTAGAACCGCATCCCGATCTATTTCTAGTTATACTTGTGTTCAGTGCTCCCAGCAATGCGGAGCAGCGCGATGGAATGCGTGAGACATGGCTGCGCCTGGGGCAGCCACTAAGGCAAGCCTACTTTCCCGAGGAATACCTATACCTGCCCAGCTACACTAATGCCGGCGGGCATTTGCAGATGGAGTCGGTTGCATCGCAGGCGCATCGTCTGCAGCAGTACATAAACTGGCAGGAGCAACTGCCCAAAGCAGAGGAGCCACGCGTACATCGCGATATTAAGGTGAAGCATCTGTTTGCAATTGGTACAGAGCAAATGGGTGCTACAATGCGTGCTGAATTGGAGTACGAGCAAAAGCAGCACAAGGATTTGTTACTGCTGTCCCGTCTGCACGACGACTACACAAATCTAACGGAGAAACTAATGCAATCACTGGACGCACTGACGCGTCACTATGAATTCTCATATCTGCTCAAAGTCGACGACGATACCTACGTAAGATTGGACAATCTACTCAACGAGCTCGTCTCCTACGACCGCAAACTCTTGAGGAACAGAGCTGACTATGCCAACGAACCATTGCCAGATCTCTATTGGGGCTACTTCAATGGACGCGCCAATATCAAGATCAAGGGACACTGGCGCGAGACGAACTATTATTTAAGTAAGAACTACATTAATTATGCACTCGGCGGTGGATATGTGCTCTCCCGCAGGCTATGTGAGCATGTGGCCAACAACTCCCATTTACTATCCAGCTATGTCTCGGAGGATGCGTCACTAGGCACGTGGTTGGCGCCACTGCGACATGTCTATCGCTGGCACGATGTGCGCTTTGACACCGCCTACACACCCAGCAAGTGTCGTCCGTATCATCTGGTGCTACACAAGCGAAATCAGCGAGTTATGTATGATCTGTACAAGGGCAAGCCGTGCCCCGACGAGCTACCCGGACAGCGAGTCTTTGTATCCTACTATTACGACTGGACAAAGCCTGCAGACAAGTGCTGTGACAGCATTGTGGTTTAGCCCATACCTAACTGACCTCAGTTTCCCCTACCAAAGTTAGTTGTTAAGTTTTTTATTTGGCGTGCCGAATTTTAAGTTATCCTTAAGAAATTGTTTCAATACGTTGCTCCTATGGAAGCAGTACCCGTTGAAAGGGTAAAATAAAGTTGTGTAAACAAACCGGACAAAAAATAATACTAATAATAAAAAGGTTGCCGAACTAAGGCCTAATTTCTCAATGTCCAGTTAAACTTGGAATAAGTTAACTTCAGAATAGTTTTTTTGCTCGAACTATTCTGCAGTTAAGCAATTTGGTGTTGCCAAAATTAACGGGGATTCCGCTGTTCTTTTGGTTTTGTCTTTACCTGTGACTCCCAAACTGCTGCACATCAAAATGTTTATACAATTACTTTCTATGAGCCCTGTTGTAAACGGCAACGAGGCAAAAACTTTTCTTAAAAAATCAAAATAAGCAATGCAAGTGTCAGCTGTGCGTCTTACGATGATATTATATATTGGGACTTAACATCGGTATAAGTAGTAACTGGACCTCCAGGCATCGGATAAGTAAGTGCTAACCGAACATTGAGAAACTCAAATTCGACTAAACTTGGAATAAGTTGACTAACCGAACATTGAGAAATTGGGCCTAAATGGCAAAAACTTTGTACAAGAGTAACATAAATGCCCTATTAATTTTGATAACTTACTTGTGCTTAATAAGCCACTCCACGCGATCATCTGTTTCAATAAGGCTGGCCACCACAATATCCTTGGGTGCCACAATGAAGTAGCGATTTTCTTCGATAATACAGCCGAGGCTATAATCGTTGACTGTATACTCCTCAAAGCCGCGCAAGGTTAGGCTGTCTGAGCACACATCCTCGCACATGTTCATCTTGTACTCAATAACGCAAAGCACTGGTCGCAGCGCCTTGTAGGTGGGACTGCGATCCTTGCGATAGCCAAGCACCACCAGTTGGTTGGCGGCCAGCGGAGCCAGTCCGCATATATAAAATGTGGTTGGAAATGTTGACACTGTATGTGACAAAATAGGAAACGAGTTTAAAATTGTATTTACATATATCGAAGATGTATAACACTTACCTGGATCTACCACATAGCCGGGCAAATTGCTCGAGGATGCCTCAATGGTATTGCGCTTTCGGATTACACAAATTCTTATGGTGTCCACCCAGCCGATAAGCAGCGTATTCTCATTCGACCAGCGCAAGTGGCATCGAAAGTTTTCAAGCCGCGCTTGAGGCGGCACCTCCCATTTCATTAGTCCCAATGAGCACTTCTCACTCAGATCATATACACGTACACCCAAATGACTGGCCCAGGCAACAAAGTTGCCCTGCCAGCAAATGGACAAAACGCTTCCTTCAACGGCACACAACTCGCTGGGCTTTAGCTTTTTGATCAAATTGCGTTCGTACAACGTAAGTCTATCATCGCCTAAAATTAATCAAAATATACTATTTATAAATTGCTTTTATGGATGACAAATAATAACAAACTCTGAGGGCCCCTATTGTTTATATTTTCCAGGGGTTAGTTCTTAATGTGTTTGTTATTTTTTGACAAAATACATAGTAACTTACCCACTATAAAACGTCTCACACCCGATTTAACTTCGGGATCCAAGGCAACCGCTTTTATAAATTTTCCATAACTGAGGTTTTGATTGTTCTCACAGCTGAACAGACCCGTTATGTTGACCTGCAAAGGCAATCACAATTAAATACACAAACACACACCCATCCACCCGAAGTAGCCCACATATTTGAGCAAATTGAATGACTCACGCGGCCGTCATCGGAACAAGTGGCAACATATTCGCCTTTTGGATCAACATCTATGTGATTAACAGCCACAGAGTGCGTGTGGCGATCTCCATTGCTCAGGTTGGACTCCACTGAGTTGCCCTTGTGATCCAGCAGATAGACTCGCCCGCGAAACGTGCCAAATATGAGAAACTGTGGGTTGCTTGCAATTTAGATGCTTTACTTTTGCATTGTCAAACAAAACATACCTTTGAATGGACGGCACTGCAGGTGACAACATCCGTGTTGAGTATGTTTCTCAGATCATTGCCAATGCGCTGGTATTTAAACTTGGGCTCTACCTCCTCCTCCTCCTCATCATCGGTGCCCGAATCCTAGGTAAATAGCAGTGTGTAAGGAAGTTTTTAAGTTGGTTGTACAAATCCACTTACGCTGTTGATTGGCAAAGTCTCAGCCATTATTTAAGCCCTTTCGTTGGCATTAGTTTTCTTATCAAAACATCTTTGCCCCAGTGTGGCCGCATTTCACATTCAACAGCTGTTAAATTTTTAGACCACTACTCCCAAACAGCAAAATTCAGTGCAACACTGTGTTTACGTTATCGATAACTATGTACACCCGCACAATTTCAAACTGCGCTGCATCCAAGTAGTGCGACTATTGTTTCAAACCCCCACCAAAATCTTAACAGAAAGCAATCAAAAGTATATTTTATGTTGTCATAGATATATGTATATTTCTAAAGTTGTATTATTGGTGTTTGTATAAATGCGCTTAATTATTGTTGTTTTTGTTTTATTTTGCGTTTATCGTAAACATTACAAGTGCTAGCAAAACATACATATACGTAAAAAGAAAGCAAAAGCATTGGGAAAACATAATTAACAGTTTAGTAAAAAAAATATACACAACATGCATTTATTCATAATTTATAATCAATTAAAATACTAATTAAAAACAGTTTAAAAGTACCAATTAAATATATGTATGTATGTATATGTATGAATGTAAATGTATCGTTGTTTAAAAAATATATATATGTATATGCGTTTAAAGAATATAGAGTAGTGAACCGTAAACGGTTTGGAAATTGGAATTTCTGATAACTGTCAGAGCACCGTCATTTTGTGCCGGTGTTGGTGACGTTATGTCTTCAACAAAATGTGTACTGTGTAGTATATAAGTTAATATGTTAAAATAATAATAAATTAATTATAGAATAGCGCTAATTTACATAATACAAAAAACTACTAGACGGCTTCTTTGGGATGTTAAAAGCTGCTTAAACATCCCGCACAGTCACGATTCGACATCGATTCATCTGCTAAATCCACCGTCGACGTCGACGTCGCCGTCACCCCCGCCACCTTCATCACCGCAGCCGTTGTTTTCGTTGCCCATTGTCCAATAGTGATCAAGAATGTCCTCGCTGGTGAAACGAATTTCCGGATCCGACTGCAGCATGTTGGCGATTAAATCGCGCACACCTTCGCCGATGTCCGACCAGTAGGGATCGGGAAACTCATAAACGCCCGAGATGATCGAATCAAACAGCGGCTCCTGCTGGTTATCGGGCGCAACAAATGGCGGAAAACCGCAGAGCAGTATGTACAATATTATTCCCGCAGCCCAGACGTCGATCTAAAAGATAAAAAACATCAATTTTTCAACAACTTTTGAAAGCACAAATGATGTTTGTGGACATTTACCTTCAAGCCGTAGCCAACTTCCAGCAGTATTTCGGGCGCCACGTAGGTGGGCGTGCCGCAGACAGCGTACAGAGGTTCGGTTACCTCGCAGGCGAGTCCAAAGTCGGCTAGCTTCAGTTCCACAACATTGCCATACTTGTCCAGTTCAACCTGTGCACAAAACAAATCATATTTGAGTCAAAGTTTCCAAATGCGAGGGTTAGGTAAGCATCTTACAAGCAGATTTTCCGGCTTGATATCTCTGTGCACAATGCCCATGGAATGTAGATAAGACATGGCTGAGCCCAAATGCCGGATCATGATGCGTGATTGGCTCTCCGAGAAGCGTGTCACCTGCGTGATGGCATCGAATAGATCGCCCCCTAAAGGAAATTGAATAAACGATTACACTTAATTCGATTGGATGATTCAAATGTTGTGCTTACCGCTGACGTACTCGAGCACCAGGTACATGTTTGTCACCTGATCGACATCCATGATGAGTGATATGATATGCGGATGCTGCAGTTTCTTCATCACGCGCACCTCCGCATCTATGTAGTGCTCCTTGCCCTTGCACTTGCTCTTGTCAATGATCTTGAGGGCATACGGCAAGCCCGTCTGTCGATCCTTGATTTTCAGCACAACGGCAAAGTTGCCATCGCCAATCATTTGGCCCAGCGTGTAACTATCGCCAATGGCACTGGGCAGATCTCCAACCTCAACGCCCGTGCTATTAAGTAGCGTTCGTTCCGGTTCGTTCCTTTCCTCCACATTGCTCGCATCTCGCCTCGTCGCCGGCTCGTCGGGATAAACCTTTTTGCTTTTAACGGGCATCTTGGGCTTGGGACCCTTGCACGTGGTGCCCGCCGTGCGCAATGTTTTGCGCATAGCATTAATCGCACGCTGCTCCTCTGCTTCCAGCTTAAAGTCCTCTGCGGCGTTTACACGCTCCGTGCCATAGGCGAAGAACACGTCCTCCAGCCCAAAGAAATCCGCCAGCTGGGCAACCGATGCGCCCGACAATGTGAACACCTTGCGCACATAGCCCGTATCCAGACGCACCACCTGCGTCACGGCGGTCAGCACATGCTCAAAGCTGGGACTGTTGCGCTTGTTCAGCAGCAGACGCATGATCTTACGTGGCTTCGTGCCATTGCGTATCAGCGTCACAATGCGAGGATGCACCACGCTGTTCCTCTCACTGTACCGCGAATTGTTCAGCGGACTGCCATTTGTGGCCGCTCCAGCACCGTTGGGCGCCGATGATGAACCTTGGCTGCTGCTGCTGCTGCCAACAAGTGAACCATTCTTGAGCGGCGATGCGGGACGCTGCAGCTTCGCAAGACGCTGATTTGTGGAGCGGCTGTTGTTCGCCAGCGTCAGATTTGCTAGCGGTTGTGAGCTGGTGTTGTAATCGACCTTCTTGAAGTTCTCGTTATTGCAGGAACAAACGTAGCTCTGTCCATCCTCCAGCTCATCCAGTGTGATCATCTGTAAGTGGCTCAAACGGTTAAATGTTGTTCGCTTGGTAGGACTACTGTATATTAGCGGTTTTCAACAGCTCGTTTCATCGTTTCATGTTTCATGTTTTATGTTTCATACACCCGATTTACACGTTGAACTTTTTTCATGAACCTTTTCCATGAAGCATTCGTTTGTACGCAAGGGGAGTAGAGGGGTAACAACTGCAAGCAATGCTTCATGACTTGTGTAGCAATGATTTATTTTTCTCATTTTGCTATGACTTATTCTGATTGCATTTAAACACAGAGTTGCACAGGGTTTCTCGCACATCTGCTTCACAATCAAAATCGGATTCCTCAACCGCCGTAGCTGTTTCACTCAAAAGTTCTTTTACCGAATCCATTATATTTACTTTTTACTTTTATCAAATCAGTTAGATGTTAATAAATAAAACAATCGATGTCAAAGATGTATGTGTGTTTATCGACTATAAATTTAAATCAAAAAAAAGATCATGAAAAAACCTCATCGTGTAAATGCGACCAGATTTGTGAAGAAGATTTAAAGCAGACTAAAAAAAAGTTCATGAAAAAAGTTCAACATGTAAATCGTCCCGCAACAACAACTTATATAGAAACATTTCTTGAAACGATGAAACATCCCAGCCTATATATACAAAAAGTGTTTCATGTTTCATCAAAGTTAGGATGGGATGAGGACGATATTTAAGCGATATTTGCTATCGATGTTCAGTATTTTTCAGTATATTTGGTGTATTTTTGTGCAAAAAAGTATGAAAACATCTGATTAATGGCCGCCGCAAACAAAAGTAATTTAAATTGGTTTTTTTTGATAAAATAAACCAGTAATTATCTCATTTATAACTGTGGAAGACTCCCAAACATATATAAGCGTTTCAACTATGAAACATGAAACGCTGAAACGGAACCTGCTGAACACCGCTAATATATTTTGCTCACCTTTTTGCCGCACATGTTATAAATGGCGCGCACCGCACCGGGTATCTTGACATTCTCCTCGAGCAGGCGCGTCAGATCCTCGAAGAGGCTCTCAAAGGAACGATAGCGCTCATTGGATACGGGTATGGTGATGCCCGGATAGAAGCGATCGCCATTGCGATAAAACTTAATGCGATGCGCCTTGCGCGTTGGTGTCCGGCTGCTCGAGATGCGTTTCTTGAGCTGTGCTGTGATTGAGGCGCCCAACGGTGGAGCAGTTGCAGTTGCTCCTCCTCCTCCTCCTCCTGCTCCTGCTCCATTGGCGGCAATAGCTGGGGGCGCTGAATTAGTAGATGAGGCACAGCTAAGGGAACCATTCGATTTACCAACGCTGCCATTCATGTCGCGCAGCTCATTGAAGTCCTTGTCCAGTTCCGAATTGGAGCTGGCTGGACTCTCGCAATCGCGACTGTGGTTGGCTGCCTCCTTTAGCTGTTCGAGGATGGCAGCTTCTGTGGAGGATTGCTTGGCGGCGGACATGCTCTTTTTGGGTGTTCCATTGGGACTGGCTGACGTGTTGGGTCCCTGCAGCGAGGAGATCAGGCTGCTATGCAGACTGTTTGCCGTCTGAACTTCCATGCTGACAAAAGAAAAGAAAAACTGATTTAATAATCACTTAAAGTTTTAATCGAAAATCGGATTCTTTCTATTCATGAATTTACATTTGGGTCATCATTTTCGACGATTCGTTGGATTTATTGCAAATATTGTTGTTTAAATATTATATTTGGTTGTTTGACTGTTGTTTTGTTTATGACTGATGTGGAAAACGATTCTTGATTTGCAACAACACTGACTACTGAAAGTCTATTTACCTACTTATTTATTTTGTTGCTGACGTTTCTAACAACAACAACAACAACAACAACAATACGAAAACAGTAAACAGAAACTCAAATGTTAAACCGGTTCCATTGGCTCCGCCTGTAAACCAGTGCTGCCAACTCCTCGGGTCATAAAAAAAGCTAGAAATAGCCAGAAAATTTATGTGGCTGTGCAAAATAGCTAATTCCGAAAGTTTTGCATTAATGCTAGATCACTTACACCTTACACTTACACTTATAAATTGTGAAATACCTCGTTCTTGATAGTATAAAACTCGTATCAATTGATTTCATAGTTAAAAACTATCAAATTTAATGCTCTTTTGGCTTATCGATGTTTTTTTGCCATTTAAATGGAAACATAAAAATACATGAAGTTGCCAATTGCAACTAGATAGCTAGATCTAGCGGGGAAATAGCTAAATTGGCAGCACTGCTGTAGACTAGAAAGTATCTCTCTCGGTCTGTCTCTCTGTCTTTCTGTCCGCTGCACAACAAAATGCCAGCTAGCAGCTGTAATTGCGCTAATTTACGTAAATTGTTTGCAACCACATATTTTTCAGTCGCTTTGCTGACTTGCTGCACTAGATTCCAAGCCAATGATGACCCCACGACGTTGACCGATTTACTCTCCAACAACAACATACTGACACCGTTGACCACCAATTCTCGGATGACGCCATGCTGGCTAGGCTCCACACGAAAAAAAAAAAAAAAAAAAAAATTACCGACAGGCAGAAAGAGGCCATTCAGTCCAGACACACCCAGGACATTAAAGTGGGTGCCACACTTCCGCAACCGAGTAGTTGTCCCTATTAATTTCAAGACTCTTCGTTAAAACTTCACATGGGTAAGAAAGGACGATTGTTTAGCAGGACATACCCTGTACTCGGATCTCAATTGAGCAAGTTTGTTCCTTGGCAATTTGTTGGTACTCTCTTAAGAACGTTGACCTTTTATATTTATCGAAATAGAAATCGATTTTAAATTGCAACTGACTTCTTTCAAAGATCGACCATCGACAATAAGTGTACATAGGAAACGGGATAAATGATTGTTAAACCGAAACGAACTTGATCTGCGTTTAGTTTAGGAGGAGTTATATTAAAAACGTATTCTCCATGACTATATCGACTAAGCCATTGACGCTGATCAAGATAACAGCACTTTTAAAACAAAATGAATAAATAAACATACCATTATGTTTTTGCTGCTATTAATTCCTACACGCGACAACAGGTGTCGCTGCGCCTCTAGGGGGCATTTTATACCTATCTGTCACGCTATGTTGTTGAAAGAGCAATCAGAAATCTTTTCGACTGTCAAGTTCATTTAAGTTTTGACGCGTTCCACTCATACCCAGGCCCAGGCCCATTCCCAGCTAGTGTATTGTGTTTTGCGTCACATTCCATGGCACAGACAGTCTGTGTAAATTATTGAAATTGTTGCCATTAAGCGATCACTGCCAATTGAATTCCAACAACTACAATACCCATCCCATCCAATTCAATTCCATTCCATTTCATTCCATAGTTTGAGCCTTCCATTCTCATGCATAACCGTTCTATGAGTCAGCTGTCCCCTGTTGTCAAACCCTCTTTTCGGCACAACGTTATGTTATGGGTTATGTCAGTGTGTTTTGCATGAGCTTGGCTATCTCCATCTCACTCATACACAGCTCTTTAACAATCTATATGCCTTTCACTCACGCACACAGCCACACACAGCAAAACTCATTAAAGCTTGTTTATGATTTTATATTTTTCATCAGTTTTATTCTTCAAGACACGTTTCACTTGGCCATTGTGTGCCATCGCTGCAAGCTGTCTGAATTTAAGTTTTAAAAATACATATACTCTCGACCTCTCATGAATTCTGTATATCCGGGAAGTTTTTTTTTCTTTAATAAATAAATATGAATAGTATAAAAGTTGAATTTAATTATTAAGCTTAAAATAGTTAACAAATAAAAAAAACTTCAAATCTGTTTTGTACAAAAAAATACAATTTTTTAAAGAGCATTTAAAATTCGTTACGCTTAAGGAGAAATGTAAGTGAATTTTGTTGGCTTTTGTTTCAATCCCAATCCCAATTTCCCGTCTCTTTCTCATGCGATTTTAAGCTTGATCGACGTTCAGTTTTGTGCTTTTCGGAGGGAATTCGAGTTTTGGGCCATAAATTTTAATTGCGACTTTATGTGCGGGTTATGTTGCTTTTTTGTTGTTGTTGTTTTTGTATTCATGTTGCCGTGTTATGTTGCTGCAACATTCATGCCACCAGCCTTTCTCTCACCCAAATGAGCTCCATCAGCTGGAATGACGCCACCAACAGAGAGCGCTAAAAAGTCGCCGCCATATTGAGGCGTGTCTAGGCTTCTCCCTCGACAGGTAATTAAGTTAATTAACATCGCGTCCAGCTGGCAGTCGCCCAATCCTTCAATTTTGCAAAAGGTTGTCGTCATCTTTATTAGTGCAAATCGTAGTGAAAACTTTTACTTATTTTCACGGCCCAGTGGCGTAGTTTCCACCGTTATGTTTGCCAAGTGGGTCAAAAATGGCTGGCTAGCAAGTGCAGAAGTTCCAAAGTTCTTCCAGTGAGCATGACATTTGGCATTTTGTTTGGTTGTTGCTCAGACAACGATAACGACAACGAAATCGAAAAATCATTTGACCTTTTTTTCTCAGTGTGTGTGTGTGTGTGTGTGTGTGTGTGTGTGTGAGTAAGAGGCCGAAAACTAAAAGCGAAGCCAAACGATGGCATTTGCAAATGCAATGGAAAAACAATGACAGAAATCAATGTCACCCACATTAGGGGTATTCACTTTGTATGTGAAAAAAAAAAATCACTTTAATTACTAAGCTTTTTTTATGATATTAAGTTATAATATGCCCTTTAAGTCTCTATGAAATCTCAGTGAACAGAGAAAATACGTGTTATAATCAATTTTCACAATTCCTCTTTAACTTTTTAATATATGCTGTTCAGCTAATAGCTTTAAAAGTATATTTAATGGATTACAAGTAGTCAATAAATATAGCTCCAAGAAACAATAATAATAATATGTAATAAAAAATACTTTTGGAATAAAATTTAAAGGAAAACAAATTAATTTAATATATATTTTTTTAAATTAAATTAAATAACAGCTAAGCTGCCACAATCAAAATTTTATTAAAAACTTGAAACTTCTATAAATACCGCATTTTGTTTGTTCTTTTTTTTTATAAGTACTGATCAGTACTTGACAGATAAGAGCACAAAACAAGGAGATGTCAGTTAGTAATTGACAGAAATTGTCACATTGACATGTTAACATTTATAGGATGTGTAGTCAGTTAAGTTTAATTTTAGAAATTGGCGAAAGCCAAAAAAACGTGTAATTATGAAACTATTGCAAAAAATATGTAGGGTAATGAATAATGGGGTATTCTTTAAAAAAGGTTAACACAATAAAATAATCTAGATTTCCGTTCACTTATTGCCTTTATTCCTATTAGATTAACTCAGATTATACACAAAATATTCACAGTAAAGGTTTGTTCCAAAGCATAGTTGGGAATAGTGTTCACTGAAGTGAACGAACTGAATAAGTTCATCTTCATCGTTCTTTTCTATTCAGTTGATTACTTAATAATCTAAAGTTTAGATCATTAGTTCGTTCTTGTTCTTTGTACGTTAAGTAGTCTACTTTTGTGCCTTAAATATGTTTAATTACAAACTACAAATAAAAATTAATTTATAAACTTATTCATTTATAAATGTGGCATATTATTCCGCATTAATAAAGATCAAACAAAAACATAACAAAACGGGCTTAAATTGAACGAAGGATGAACAAAAATTATCAAATTAGGGAACAAAATCGAACGAACAAAAAGAACGACCTAGTTCATAAATTGAAAAATAACGAACTAACTTATTCAGCAATTTGAACGATGTTTACCCAACACTAGTTGGGAATACCAAAGGTGGTATTATAAATAAAATGAACATCCCTATGGCTAAATAATGAAATAATAACCAGAATTGAGACTACGTCAAACTAAAAATCGATAAGCCGCCGGCACAGGAAATATGTGCGTTGGCGACAAGCCGATTGCTCTTCTCACTGTCGTTGTTGTTATTACTATCGTATCAGTTGTCGTTGCCCACGCAAACAACACCAACACACACACACACACAAACACATTCATATTGCCAATTTACTCAAGCAGCGCCCAATGAACCCATCCCATTGCTACCCACCCAGTCTAGAAACAAGCCGAGGATATAACAATATATACATACATACACAACTTCATATTTAGTTATTTAACTAATTAAAATATTTGATAATATATACAATGCCTTAAATGGTCGCGTTACACATCTAAATATACAAATTGTGAGAGCACGTGCAATGGAAGACAATGGAATAACAGCGTATAAGAAGAAGAGAACGCAACTGTTAAATATACATATACAACCGAGAGGGAAGGGAAGGGAAGGGGTTGATCATTAAACAGGTGTGCCCAAACAACGCAATGGCTTCGGTTGTTGCACCCGAAAAACAAAAAGCACAACAAACAACAACAAGAGAAAAACTATTTTCGGCATGCAGAAGAGAACATACCCTTTCTTCGTGCTTACATCGTGTACATCGCAACAGAAAAATAATAATTACCGATCAAATCAATACTTCGCATTTAAATGTTACCAAATTAACGTCAGTATTGCAATACCTTTTAAAAGTGCATAAAAATCTCATAACAATTATGGCACATCGTGAATGAAGCTTTTGTTGTCGTTGTTTTTGCTACTTTTTTTTTTTGCAAGTTTCTCAAAAGTTGTTTAATTAAGATTTACACGCACTCAAGCGTCAAATTGATGGGCCAGATACAACATAAAATAAGAAAGAGTGAAAAAGACAAGAAGAATAAAAATGCCACGCAATCAAAATGACGTAAATAATGTTATTTATTAAAGCCATGTACGTCTAGACACTTAATTAGTTAATAAAGTTCACACTGAAATGATTTTATGTGTTTCGTATAACGATTTTCGTAGCAAAAATAAATAATAAAATCTTCTGTGATCGGTTATTAAAATATACACTAAAGATCGCAGTTTCCACTGGAAGCTTTTTCTGGAAATGACTGCAACTACAATTTAAGTTTTCGCAACTAGACCTTTAAGCTTTTTCCACACTAAATCGCGAAAGAGATTAATGGGAATTGAGTCGATTCACAAAGAGAAACAGAACTTTTTGTGCTTTGGCAAATGTTTTTATTTTCTGCCGGTTTTGTTTATTTCTCTCAGCAACAAATTAATCAATATGGCTTTGTTCAAAGAAACCATACGGAAAAGCAAGCCAGTTAGTTGAAAAGAAGAAGAAGATAAAACACAGGACGAAAGGTAATTGTAAAAATTTGTATTAAAAAGGGGACCTCGGATAACGTGTTCAGTTTTCTAATAAGGCAACAAAACAAAACGAATGCAGCACTATAAATCAACAACGTGGAAAGGGGAAAGTGGTGGGTGGCACAAAGGCCCCAAGGGCGGAAAAGATACGCTCAGATCTACAACATTCCACATCCGAGATGCCAGCTGGCGGCAAAGTTCTCCACTTCAACAACTCCAGCATTAAATGTCGCCCACGAAAACGGCGAAAGTTGTTTCCAATGGGAATGTTTAGGGCAGGCAACAAAGGAAGCATTTGAGCACAAAGAGTACAAGATTTATAAACCTGTGATGCAACCCTCGCTGTCTGGCTGCCATGGCTCAAGGGCCAAGGGTTAAAAGCCGCTAACAGAAACACACACACACACACAGACACACACTCAGACACTCAGAAAACATTGGAATAAAGAAAGGCAGACAAAGCTAATGCTCGTCCGTCCGTTTTCTGTGAACACCTGACAATGTGCAAAAGTGCATGTGTATGTATGTATGAATGTATATATTTACATACACACCAAAACAGGGATGGAACAATGTACAAAACTGTGTGGCATGGTAATTAGTTTTCCAGTGAATACGTACAGAGTTTTGTCATAGCTTTTTTTTACCATTTTAAAGGTAAAGTAAAAGCAAAAGTAAAAATTCAACTTTGCTCGTCTTCGTATATGGCTAAGAGGGCGGGGCGGGGTGGTGTCGCCTTGAGGTCCTCTGGCAGCCAACATTAAAACTTACCATGACGCCTACAACACTGCAATAACAACAACAACAACAAAACCTGCAAGAAATTTACGAAGCTTGCAAGTTGGCGGCGCTGTGAAGACTGCAAAAGTGTCCTTGAACTTTGAAACAAGTTGTTAAGCCGGTTTATTTCTCTGTCGGTTTTTTAGTACATAATTCCACTTTTCAAAGCGGTTCTGATTTTTTTCTAGGGTGATTCAGATATGCAAAGTTAGTAGTTAATTAACTAAATTGTACGTTAAATAATATTTTAATACCTTATATTACGCTGATAAATCAAAATATGTTGATTCGAAGAACAAAACTCAAGTTTTATAACACTTTTGTATGACTGTTTCATTCCAGTTACAATGCAATGTTGCTAAGAAACTCAAATGTTGCCAGCACATGTTGACATGTTTTAGCGGTTTAAATGCTAACTAGCCATAAAAAGGCAATGGCAAAAGTGCGTGTTTATTCGTCATCTGCACAATTATTCATTGCCATTGTTTTTGTTGTTGTTAATGTTGTTTATTTTCTTGCTCGTGTGACCCATTTAATAAATCTAAAAATTGATTTGCCTCTTCTTATACCTTGAACTGGGTATAATAGTTTAGTGCAAATGTTTGTAAAATGAAGTAAGAAGTATAAAGTATATAAACTGTTGAAACTTTCTTCTTATAGGGAATCTCCTAGTCGAGCTTTCTCTACTTGAGCCCTCTTACTTGTTTATGTTTAATTCAAAAGCAATCAAATCAGTTCCAGTTGCAATTCCCAGCTCCCCAAATCCATTGCAAGGTCGTCCAAAGTGGCAAATAAAGCTGTTCATTTCAGTGTGCCCAAAACTAAAGGCAGATTACAGTTATGGATTTTTGTGATTGTTGTTGCTGTTGTGATTGTTTTTTTTTTTTTTTGGGTCTGTGTTTTTTGAGATAAGCCAACTAAACATTGAAATGCTGCCAAGCAGCTCCGGAATGCGAGGAATGGACTGAGTAGAAGTTGGAAGTCGGAAAACAGATGTTTGCATATAGCCATTTTACAATTGCTGATTGCGCCAAGAAATGTCTTCCTCCCTCGACACACCCCCTTTAACTTGTGCACTGCTTCGTTATCAGCAACAAAAAATATATGACACTAGCAAACAAGTGAAAATGCTGCAGTCGAGATTATGACCGTTTCTGATTACCTCCCACACAACAGAGATAGAACATAATTATCTCATTTTTATCGTTCCATACCGATCACCGATTTTGTACATTGTGCAATTCCAAGAGTGGGTGGTTCAAATTGCTGAATAAGTTCGTTCGTTCTTTTTCAATGAGTGAACTAGGTCGTTCTTTTTGTTCGTTCGATTTTGTTCCCTAATTTGACCATTTTTGTTCATCGTTCGTTAAATTTAAGACCGGTTTTGTTATGTTTTTGTTTGATCTTTATTTACTCGGATATGCCACATTTATAAATGAATAACTTTATAAATTAATTTTTATTTGAAGTTTGTAATTGAACATATTTAAGGCACAAAAGGAGATTACTTAAAGTACAAAGAACAAGAACGAAGATCTAAAGTGAACAACTGAACAGAAAAGAACGATGAAGATGAACTTATTCAGTTCGTTCACTTCAGTGAATAGTTATTTTTTGTTGGTTCGTTCGCGAACGACACAACACTACTAGGTATTAGATCTATGAAAGAGTTTTAATGACGCATCGTTTATTACTTCCATAAATAAAACACACGAAAGAGGCCCAACCCAAATTGCAGATTTTATTTTCATAGTTTTTAAAATTGATTTATGAAAAATTTTTTTTAAATGTTTTGTAGACTCACATTTGCATGATAGCCACTTTCTTTTGGTGAGCTTTTTAAAACTTTCCACACAGTACCCCACCCCTGTGGTATTACAATTATAAAAAGTTCACTGCTTAAAATCAACCAATAAAACAAATTAATAAAGCCCAGTCTAATTAAAGCAAACTTTTAAGCACCAAATGAAGGGAAAGTTGACGCCAGGCACATTTCCGAGAGCTCACTGTAGCAGCGCTGTGTGTGTGTGTTCATTGAAATTTAAAGCTTTGTAGAGCTAAAGCAGACAAAAAAAAAGAAGGAGAAAAACATAAAAGATTTTAAAACCAAAAAACAATCAAAGCTAAAAGTCGCGTCACTTTTGCATTGTTTATTGCTGTTTGCTATTGGTTTTGTTTCTCTTGTTTTGGCTTTTGATATTCGCTTTTAAATGCACAGCTCAAGTACGCGCTCGAGCTAAGCGCTTTGTCATAGTTTTTATTTTCAAGTGAGTGAGCGAGTGAGAAGGAGTGCTGTAATGCAAAATTCAGTTTGCCGACGATAGGGGGAGGAAGAGGTCTTGCGATCTTAATCGTTTGTCGGCAGGCAGCAGGCATTGAACTGTACGGTCGGTGACGTCACGCTAACTGTAATATTGAGTGTTGTTGGGACAACTCCTAAAAGCGTTAAGTGAGCTTTTTGAAAATCAAAGTTGTTGGTTAAAGAGAATTTTGCATTTTTATTAGCTTCTGTGTTCATCCACACGGCTGGTAATCTGATCTGTAAGTCAGCGTCATCAGCTGTTTTTGCATGGGCCAATCAACAGTTGGCGAATATGTTAACAGTTGTATTTTAGTATCTGTCACATAGCGGTAAAGTCGCAAAACGAATAAAATAAAAAGAGGAAGCAAATGTTGCCGATCAATTTGCTTAGCAGGTTGCTGGCAAGATGCCAATTTAAGGTTGCCTATTTCTTTGACGTCACAGCCGGCGTATGTATGTAGGTGTTTTATGAGCAATAATTGTTTTATTGACTTTTTTTGTTTACTTTTATTTTCTTCTTATTGTTGCTTTGCACATTTCGCAATCATTGCGCTGTCATTTTTAATTGACTGTTTCGATTATTTGGGGGCTGCGTGCGTGGCACGTCATGGATGGATGTTGGCCAATTGGCGGCGGCTATCTTATGCCATTTATCTCTCAATAAGTTTGCCAAGTGAAAGTTTGTTTTTGTTTTTGCTTTTGCCGAAAAGTTCATTGGCACATTGTTGCTGCTGCAGTCCAACGCTAAGCAACTCTGCTGCCAGCAACCAAAAACATACACATACATACATACATACATTCGAACAGATCGATTCTAACGATCGAAAGGAGAATGTCCAATAAGCTTGTTTACCGTTATGAATCATTATGAGAGAAACAGGTATGTTTGTAGAAAACTTTCAAAAACACAATGCGGAGAATTCATTAAAATGTGCTGTGTAATTAGAAGATACGCACAAAGCAACTAGCGCGAAAAGCGTTCAAAAAGAAATACTAAAGAGCACATAAAGAGTAGTCGGCATTCTGAAGATAGCAGCAGCAATGGCATTATAAATGTGTCGAATGTTTACTTATGATAAGTGTCGCAAAAAAAATATTTTCCAGAAATATGCTTAACAAATAAGATAGCTTAAATAAATTTTGTTTGACTCTGGCATAGTGTTGTTTTAATAAAATTAGTAACCAAAACGAGTATTTTTTGATTATGTTAATTAAATTGTTTTCTCTGGCTGTGATACTCACTGGCAGAAATAAAAAAATAATATCTGTGGCTATATTTTTTCTATTTAATTATCGATTTTGCAGAGTGGATGCCTTCCTAATGTGACACACTAGAATTGTACTACGCAAGTTCAGCTGTTATTATCAGACAAGGCGGCTTATCTGTTATACGCTTACACACACAAACCGTTGGCAACATTTATTGTTTTGCTGCAAGGCAATGTCAAGACTCACAATGATATTTATATGCATTCTTTGTTTAGAGAGGGCCTCACCTTTTGTATAACAACGACGAGGTCGGGGAAATCCGTTAAGCCAGCAAAGCAGTTTTATTTTTATTTTTTTTTGTCGTAATTGCTTTCTTATTATTTTTCGGCTAGTTATTTCAACATCTGCAGGCAAAGACAGAGTTGCGCTCTCTAGTTGTGGTTTATCGTTGTTGTTGCCGCCTCGAGACTTTACTCTTTTCACACACTCACTTGCACATTCACGAGCACAACTTGCGATTTTGTTGGCATTAAGCTAAAACACAAAAGAGAAAGAACATGCAATATTGCAATTACAAATAATACTTGGTGCCGCCTTTTGCAACGCTTTTATTTCGTTGCACTTCACTTCATCATCTTTCTTCACATTTCACTTCAAAACTGCGCTTCGCTTCAAGCCGCCTGGCGTCACGCCCACCTTACACAAGCGCACCAGAAATTTACGAATTACGAAGTGTGTACCTGTGACAAATCTCAAGTACATTTAAACTCAAAAGTAAAATACATTAAGCCTGTCTTTGCTCAGTTACAGGCACACAGTTTACGAATTGAATAAAAATTTAGTCACAATGTCGCTCATCTCTAGTTGGCACTGCAAATAGATCAATTGCTTCGTCTGCACTAATGTTTTTTGTGGATTGTGGTCTAGAAACTCTCACTTAAACATTTAATGCAGATACAATTGCTAAAACTTATATTTTAATCACTATTGTTCACATAATATTAATGTACTTGATTAAATACCAAAGATAATGGAAAAATTCACGGCTAATGCAACCGTACGCACCATAAAAAACCCGACACGACTGTTGGGTGTGGCTGCATTTCGTAAACTGTAAAATCCTCCAGCAACAGTGTGGTCGCATTTATGGCTAATACATTTTGTAATCGGTTTTCTATATAAAAAAAATACTATTATGAACTTACGTTTTCGTTACGTAGCGCATTTAGCGCCAGACAAAATATTTGAAATTCCAAAACGTTTAATAACTATAAAATATAGAACAAGTACAAAATTTTTATATAGCGTTGTTTATTCATTGATTTGATTTTTTTTTTTTGCATACATTAAGTGTAGGTTTTTTATTATTATTATTTATTGTTTGTGATATCGCAAGCATTTTTCGTAATTTGTTTCGTTTTACTTCGGCAAATATATATATAAATTTTTACACGCACGTTCGCTTACACGGTGACGACGAACATATATAAAAATCAACTAAATATAGTACATAAATCAACATTAAACATACGTAAATATAGTTTTATAAACATAGCTGGTAATGGTAAATAATTGCAACCTAATGCTAAAATTTAATCAGGCGCCGCACTCTTCTAGATTTGTACACAATTTGAAAAGTTGAGTTACATATGTATGTATATTAAAAAAGCATTTTAGGGGAATTTCTTTAAATATATAATTACTTCCAAATTAACTATCCTCATGTGTGTGTGTGTGTGTGTGTGTGTTTCTGTGTTGTTGTTATTAGCTGTTATTTTTTTTTGATAGTTTCAACATCGAATTTAGCACTTACAATTTTGTGTTCGAAAGAATAAATAATTGCCGGTAGAGGAGAACCAATGTGAAAATAGCGAGATTAAAGCCCCGGTTGGTTATAAAGACAGAACTATTTGTATATATGTATAAATATCTAACTGTATAACTATGTCCATTCAGTTAATGCATTTTCCCATTTTCCCACACCACCCCACAACTTGTATATGTTAAAGTATATACTGTATCTGCTTCTTGAATCTCTCGCTTGCTTGCTCGCTTTAGGTACCATGTTCGCTGCTGCTGGTTCTGTGTTCAGTATTTGTATTTTGTGTTAGAAGCGGTTTGACAGAAAATAGATGATCGCCGCCAGAGCAACACAGCCGACAGGCAGGGCACGACGGTAAAGCATGGGATTGTTAAAGGCCAACTGCTGCTTGTGACGGAGCTTATCAATTTCATTGCGTAGCTCCATATTGTTAATCTCGGACTGCTCCAGGCGCTCCTTGTACACGATAAGCTCCTCTTCGCGCTCCACCTGCACATCGTTCATGTTGCTAAGCTCCTCCTGCCAGCTGCTAAGCTCCAGCACGGACTTGTGTTCATCATTGGCGAGATCATTTTTAATCGGCTCGGACTGCTTCAGTTGTTGCAACTGCTGCTTAAGCGTCTGCATCTCCTCTTCCATCGCATGGATATCAGTGGTCAATGTCGCTGATTTCTCCTTGTATAGCATGCATTCCTCGTGCAGCATATCCATTGCGTGCTCCTGCGACAACTCCTCATCGTCGCTGCCATCCTTGCGCATTAGTTTGTTGTCCTCGGCCGCCTCCTCAATGCCATTCAGACACGTGTGCTGTGGAGATTTGTGTATAAACTCATCGCAGGCTGCATCAGCAGTTGTCTCCTGTTTGACGATGCTTGCCGGCTGCGGCGCTGCCTCACTCGATTCTGGTTTGTCCTCGTCATCGCCAGAATCGTCCGCATTGTATATGGCTTTCAATACATCGCCGCCGTCAGCGCCCTTATAGAGATCCGAATTTTTAAGCCACTTCATTAATGTGTCCTTGCGCACAACCTTCTGCTTCAAATCCTTTTCCTCCTTCAGCAGCCGCTTGCTCTTTTTGCTCTGTAAAATAAATTCCATCATTTCTTTTATTGAAATTTTAAAGTTTCAAGGATTTACTTACATGTTTTTGTTTGCTGGGCGTCGTCTCCGGCTCTTTCTTAAGCAACTCCGTTGTTTCGTCCTGCTCCACTTGAGGTTCGCCCATTTTGGCAGCCCCATTTTTATGGTCACCATCTTCGCCGATCTCCTTTTCGTCATCCGCCACCTCATTGTCATCGCTATTGTAGTCGTCATCGAGGTCATCATCATCATCGTCATCGTCGTCGTCGTCGTCGTCGTCACCAATGGCCTCGTTCAGTTGCTCCAGCGCCTGTTGCTGCTGCATCGCCTGTTCGCTGTCATAGTCAGCGATTTTTTGCTGCAGCCGCACCAGCTGATGGCGCATCTGGTCCATTTCGATTTCCTGGGCGTTCAGCTGCTCCTTGAGTTGTCCCATGCGTTGCTCCTCCTCCTCTTTAGCCTCTTGCTGCTGGCGCAGCGACTCCTGCTTGTATTCCGTATATTCCTGCTGCAGCTGCTCCAAGCGCACATTGAAATCCTGAAGCGTTTGCTTTGACGTTAAGATCTGGGCGCGCAATATGCCGCACTCGTTGTCCGATGTTGTGTAGGCCAGTTCCATCTTGGAGAGCATTTGCATGGCATCGCACCGATCCTGGTAGACCTTGCGTAGCGCCTCTTTGGCAGTTAGCTGATACGTGGTCTTATCCTCCAGCAGCTTAACAACCTGCAATAATAATGAAAAGTCAACAAATAATTAACAGAATAATTAATGAAAAGGTTGAAAAGCTCACCTCATTTCGTAATGCATTCTCTGGCACATTCTTCTCCATCATCTGCAGCTTCTTCTCCAGCAGACTGATCTTGTGCAGCAGCTGATCCTCGGTTATCATGCTCTGCCAGCACATGGCCGAGTTTTTGCGCGTGGAATCGAGCACACCCTGCAAATTACTTAGTTTGGCTTTCAGCATCTTCTCGCGCTGCGAGGCCTCCTGCAGAAATGCATTCAATCGCTGGATCTCATCATAGCTAATCCGGTTGGGTCCAGCCAGCTGCAGCTGCTCCGTCTCTATTGAGATCGCCTCGCGGCCATCGGGCAGAAACAGTGTGACGCGTGCAATGATGCAGCCATGCACCTCCTGGCGCGAATTCTCAATCACCTCGACGCCGAACTTGACGGTGTCGCCATAGTGCAGCTCGGCCGGTTCGCTGCCCAGCTTGTTGTCGTTGATGAAGGTGCCGTTGCTCGACTTGGTGTCCTTGACCCAAAAGTGGCCATCGGGCGTGTACCAGAGCACGGCATGATTTCGGGACAACACCTTGCAATCAAATATGGCATTGCCCTCGCTCGCCTTGCTCTTGGCTATCAGGCGTCCCACCTTGCACTCCTGGCCCGGAGCCAGCAATATGTTGCGTGTCTCGAATGTGTGCGATTTACCCTCGCATTGCAGCACGATCCTTGCCTCGCCCGGCGATGACATGTTGTTGTCCTGTGCACTGTTGTTGAGCAGCGTGGCCGCTGTCTGATTATTATTCGGCAATTGTAGGGCACCCATCGAGCTGAACAGATTGCCGCTCGGCGGCGTATTATTGGCATTGAGCACCGAATTGATGGCCATGTTCAATTGCACCTGATGTTGTGCCAGATGGCCCTGCAATTGTTAATAATTGTCATTGAGCTTTTGTACATATAATGGGTGGGCCATCTATCGGTTTCTATTTGAAGCACGGCTCAATTTGAGTCTGGTAACACTTGTGTCATTCTTCTTCTTCTTAAAATTCAATCGAAACTTTTAAATGGCCCACCTTTTAGGTTAATAAAGCATATCAATTTACCTGCAAAGTGTTCGTATTGGAATCACAGGTCGTACTATTATTATTCTCCTGATTTTCCAGATTGTCGTTGGCATCGTTACTGTTTAGATTGTCCTGCTCTGTGGCCAGCTCACACGTCTCCATCTCGTGCTTCTCGCGCAGCACCAATAACTGTTCCTGCTCTGCCTTTTTGTTCAGTTCCATTTTGATGTGTGCCTTTTTGTTGAGACGCTGTTGACGCTTCGATAACTCTTCCACAGCAACCGAGCCAGTGGGAATGGCTCCAGGTCTAGCTGTGAGTTCTTGCTCGCTTGCTAGTGCTGTTCCCGTTACTGTTGCTGCCGCTGTCGCACCTGCAACTGCAACTTGTGCTGTGGCTGGCGTAGCTGTTGTTGTTGCTGCTGCTGCTGCTGAGATAGGCTTGTGTTCGTCATCCTTATAACTCTGCCTTTCGCTGCCGGCCAAGACCATAGCTGCAATCATACAGTAAAATGGAAATCGGGAAAAAAAAATTTAGTTAGGAGCTGGAGCGATCAAATTTGTTGAAAATTTGTTTGTGCACACACACAAAACAGAAACGATCCAAATGTTATGCCTGACTATTTTAGAGTTTTAATTCAAGGAAAGAAAGATTGCATAAAAGTCAAAGTTATCAAAAATTAACCAGTTCATAATTTTAAAATAAAATGTATTTTGAAATTAAGCATCAGTTAAGGAACTTATTTTAAATTAGTTATATATATAAACAAAAGTATAATTTTTGATTAGCCATTAAATAAAACTTTACAAAGGATTTGATTTTAAAATGAATTTTCTAATAGTTTAAAAATAACAATTTACTTAGATTCATTTCACGTAATTAAGTTATCATTGCTATTGTATCTATTTGTCTTTCTAAGCAGGAGTTTTTTTTTTGGGCTGGCAACACATTAAAATTTGTTCTCACAAGATGATTTTTTTTTTTTTTAATAATGTATACAAGAAGCTAAATAAAAAGGAATACTTCAGTGCAGGGAAAAAATAATTTTTTGTATAAAAATAGATTGTTTTGAAAATATAATTGAAGAAGAAGCGGGCAACAAACGCGAGTACTTATGTGTGTGTGTGTGGGTGAGGGGCCGCCGAAAAACTGTTTGTTTGTATGTGCATGTGATTGGGGCGCGACTGCTCCACTTTGGAACGCGCAACACGAAACAAGAGGAGAACGGACAAGCAGAAAAATATGTATATACATATGTGGATATGTAAATTTACATTCATAGACCGATATGTAATAAGTGCGTGCTATATATTGAATAGTAGTGCAATAAACTGCGTGAGGGGGAAGATGAGCAAGAACAGAAGCAACAAAAGAGTTGTCAAAGCCCATAAACTGGATAAAACGTTCCCCCTTACCTTGCTGCACAAGCACCAAGCGACGATAGCGGGCCCATGGCCTCAACGATAATAACAACAACTATGTACTTGGATGGATACGGCAACTACTACAGTTGGAGAGTTCGTGTTGGATTTTGTTGTTGTTACTGCTGCTGCTGCTGCTGCTGGGCGTCGGTGGGAGTGGGGCAAGCTGCGAACAATGCAAAACTTTTGTTGTTGATTGGCATAGAGCAAGCAGTACAACAAATGTGATCACTGTCTGTCTGCTTGTGTGCGAGAGTGTGTCCGTCGCTGCTGCAGTTACAGCAACAACAACAACAACTAATACAGCTGCAGACACTGAGCACGAGTTCAACGTGGATTTGGGCAACGAAGGGCGAGGGCGGCCCGGAGGGGTGGCACTCTGCGTCGCGTATTGTAGTTTTTTTTTTTTTTGTATATCTTTTTTCTTTATTTCCTTTTCACTTATGAAAATTGATACACAAATTAAGCACTAGCTGCAGCTTAATTGAATTTAATTACAAGTGCTTGTGTGTCGTTGACATTTGGAGAATTTACCGTTCTGCTGCTATCTGGTCGTTTGCTTTGGCTTATGTATTCGCGCAAAAACCAAGAAAAAAAAAATCACACAACACAATTCTCATTTTTGTCGATTGTTTGTACATATTTTAATACACAACCAATTGATTGATATGAATAAACCAAGCAACGTTAAGAACTCACCTTGGTTTTTATGTTGTTTTTGTTTATCAATTTTGCAACGCAGCGAAAGCGAGTAATATTTGCGATAATTGTTTTCAGTTCTCAAACCAAACCTCTTCACTGGCTATGTGTACTAGACACGATACAACTGGCTATTGTGAGTTGTCAGTAAATTTGCCACACGCTTGCTTTGATTAAACAAGCCTATAATTGATATACAAAATAATTACTGGTCATACAGCTAAATTAGCAGAGGCAATGAAATTGAATCACAAAATTTTTCTTAAAATATATACCTTTCGCAGTAATTAGACATCTGATTGGTTGTACCGTGTATAGCTGATGAAAACTGAGCAGATCTGTCAGTCATATTTAGTTATCGATAACACACACACACTGTTTTCTGTTATGTTAACATAAATAGAAAGAGACGGAACAGAGCAGTTAGCGCCTTAAATTTATTTAAATAATTTATTTGGTTAATTTAATTGAAAACTTTTAAATTTATCAAAGTTGTAAAAACCAGCACGTACTTGTCGACCACCAAAGAAACGACCATTTAAGTCCACAACAGCTGTTAATTAAAGAACATGTTATCCAAATGTTATGTTTACAGAATAAACTGTTAACCCACCTTTAATGGCACTCTCAATGCGTTTAAATTCCACAAAGATTTTCACAGCATCTTCGGGTACTGTGCCAAATGCCTCGTGGATTATAACACTGTTCACCTCCCCATACTTTGTGTTACACTCGTCCTTAACCTCGGGCTCGAGCTCCTCATCAACATCGCCGGGCCCGACCATGTTCCGCAGCAGCACAACCTTACTGGGCGTCTTCATAATCTCCGTTATAGTGGGCTCCGGTTCACTGGCTGCTGCACCTGCTGCAGGTGCTACGCTTGGCGGCAAGGCTGGCGGCGGCATGGCAGCAGCTGCTGCTGCCGGATTCGGACTCGATGCAGCGGGCGTTGCATTTGCAGCCGGTAATTGGGTTAGTGGTGGTGACGAGGGCGCCGCCAATGGTGGCAAAAACACATCCTTTTCGTGTATGATGCGACCACCGCGCTTGGACGTCTTTTCCACCTGCAGGGCCACCGACATACCCTGCTCCGACTTGCCCAATCCCTGGCCATCCTTAAACCCATACTTGGCCATTATCTTTGCCGCAACCGAGCTGGCTGAATACGGTATGGTTACATTCGATGCACCGTCGCCATTGTCGATGGATAGAGATGGTGGTGGTGCTATCGCCGCACCACCCCCCTGCTTGGCCACCGACCCAGGCGCTGGTGGGCTGTATCTGTCCTCATCGCTCTGCCGCTGGCTAAAACCGCTAAATTTCATCGCTGGCGGCGAGTTGTCTTGACTGTTGTGCTGTTCCCGACGTCCCATGCGGCTTCGTTTTCGGTCTCGCTCCCTGTCTCGATCGCGTTCCTCGCGGCTGCCGTTGCCACCTCCTCCTCCTCCTCCTCCTCCGCCAGTGACACCACTGCTGCGTGATTTGTCACTGTTCTTGGTTTTGTCCTTCAGCTTTTCATACTCATTGGGCCACTGTGGATCGTATTCGTCCACAAAGTCCCAATCATCCGCTTTAATGCTTTCCAAAACTGGAGCCGGAGCTACTGTTGTGCTGGTAATAACTGGCTTAACGGCGACAGCCACGGGCACAAAGCTGTCTGAGTCTGTGTTGCGCCTAGCGCGCAAGTTAACCACTGGCGTCATAAGCTGTAAATTCAAAAGTTAAAATATTTATATATATACAGATGTAGTTAAATTGCCACTCACCGGTTTCTTGATTTGATCCCTCGTTTTGGGTTTGGGCAGTTGGGCTTTTTTCACTGCTAGCTGGGTTTGCAGCATTTTGATTCCCGATGACCAACCATCCATTTGGCTGGCCCGCGGTTTTGCATCTATGTCATCGTATAAATCCATTATAGATTAATACTTAACCACCTACCACCTATAAACAATAAACACAAAAACTTTTCGTTCTTTAGTTGGTGCACGATGCCCAGTTGTGCAGCACTGGGCAAGCAATTTTAGCATTTTACAGCACTGCTGCGTAAAATAGCCATAACATATGTTATACTACGTTACGTACTGTCGCACTTACGTACGCAAATACGTTGCTCTAACATTAATGTTTATAAAAAATGGGTAATGAAGGCAGCAAATTAAAAGGGCTTATAATTGACAAAAATGCTGTCGAGGTCAATGATTTTTGGGCACTATACAATGCGGTATCGCCAACCACATGCAACGAGGAAGGCGGCGGTGGTCAACTCCTCTCCATATTCAAGGGTGAATTGCTAGTAAAGGGTCAACTTTGGGCAGCCCAGGGGCCAATGGAGCGTGCCATTAAGGTGAGTTGCAACACGTTAAAGCCAAGAGTATACTAAATAAAATAATTGTGCACAGAACCTGATGATCTACCGGCATCCGTATATACTGAAATATATGTCTACGTGGGAGCAGTCCGGCCAGAAGCACTTGGCCACGGAGCGTGTCCGACCGCTAAGTGACGTACTTGCCCAGCAGAGCGATATACAAGTGTGCCTCGGGCTGCGCACCATACTGTGCAGCCTAATATTTCTGATTGAAAAGGCGCATGCCAGGCATTTGAATATTTGCACGCAGTCCATATACGTGACGGATAAGGGCAGCTGGCGATTGGCCGGATTTGAGTATGTGTGGAAAGCGCAAGAGTTGAACAAACAGCTAACTGAGCTGGCGCACAGCTTTCGCCAGCCGACGGCCATCGATCCAGCTGATACCAATCAGCTGGCACTGGAACAGTTTGCCTTTGCAGCGCTCTGTGAACAAATCCTAACCAAATCCGTAGACTCTGCGGGCATACCGCATGTACTGGAATTTCGCGACTACTGCAGCACACACCTGAAGCATCAGAGCATCGAGCTGCGTCCGAAGCTATCCGCCGTCCTGCTGCATCCGTATTTCAATCATGAATTCGTACTCATTCATTCGTTTCTCTTTGAGCTGCCACTGAAATCGGTTCCGGAGCGCCAACAATTCTTCAGCACTCTGATTGAACGTCTGCGCTGCTTCGATGAGCAGGTCGTTGCTTCACAGCTGGCCAGCGATCTGCTCTCCCGCATGGTCCTGCTTGATCCCACCGCCCAACACTGCGTCACGCCCTTTGTGTTGCGTACCAAAACGGAGAATGGATGCACTGCACCACTATTCTCACCGCAAACCTACGTACAGCATCTGTTGCCGCATGTGCTGAAAATGTTCCGACTACGCGATGCACAGATTCGTCTTATTCTGCTGGACTACTTCATGGAGTATGTGCGACAACTTAGCGATGAGCAATTGCTGGTGGAGATTCTTCCGCATTTACAATTGGGCATGCATGATACCAACGACGTCCTGGTGGCCAAAACGCTGCGCTCCCTGGCTGACCTGGTGCCCATTCTGGGTGCGGCCACAGTACTCGGTGGCGATCGCCGGAGATGCTTCTCAGACGGTCGTCCGCATGCAGCCGTCTCCACGGACAGCAGCGGCCAGTGGACAGAGCCGCGCTCCATAACGCCGCTCATGAACGATAGCGCCATTGATGCAGTGGATTATATGGTGTCGGGTAGCCCGCTGCCAGTGGACAGCAACGTGGCAGCAATGCCGCTGCGTCTGAGTCCCGATGGCGGCGAGGATGACAAGAGTGAGAAACCGCTGGAGTTGAGCCACAGCAACAGCCTGGTGGAGAGCAGCAGCGCAGCTCACGAGCAGACGCTGGTCAACAACAACAACAGCAACAATGATGAGGGAGAGGAGGAAGCCTGGTCCGATTGGGACAATCCAGATGAGCTGCAGCGTCTGCATGTTAAGCAACAGGCGGCCGCTTTGGACGAGTGCAATCTGAGCAGCACCTCCACACAGGCCACACATCCCTCCACCGCTGACTCATTCCGTACGGCCAGCTCAAGCATTTCGACTTCCACCCTGCAAGCATCCTCGGCCAGCAATCGCAAGGTTATGGATGATCTCAGTGCCCTGGACATTCAAGTGCAGTTGACAACGCCGGCCCAAAGCTCCGAACCAACTGAATTCGATTTCTTCAAGGACATGGAGCCTGTTATTGAGACAAAGCCAGCAGCCGCAACAAATGGAGAGATTGTGGAAATCGATGCGAGTCGCTTTGCAGCTCAGGACACGGCAGATCAGGGCTGGGGCCATGAGGACGACGAGGATGATGATGTCGTGTGGGGCAGCACATCCACAACAGTTTCTTAGAGTTATTCCATGATGTATATTATGCTTTTACACATCCATTCTAGCTAGTTGTATTCACTTAGTTGCCGATTCTTGTTCCATATACTACGGGTATCTTTTTCTATCCAGCCTCAAATCAACAACTAATTTATCATTCTAAGTACATTTTTGTGTGTATTTATGTATTAAAATCCAATACGCAAACGGTGAGCGTATCTTTATATGTACATATGTATATCTATATATTCTTATGCATTTTTTACTCCGTTTTTTTATACCCCGATGCTAAAGGTCAAAGTATATTGGGTTTGTGTATTGACCTTCACGTTCTGTTTGTAAGATTTTAACTTTAAATATGTAGTTATTTCAAAAATCGATGAAATCATTTATTTTGTAACTTCAGACAGCTTGAGCAAACTAAGTTTGGTAAAGTTTGTGCCACGCCCACCCCAACCGCCTGCAATCACCGTCCGATTTGAAAGTTATAAAACGTCTATATCTTGTAGAGTTTTTAAACTAGGCGTCATATTCTATATCCACCAAATGTGGTAGATTTTCAAAGGCGGACGTTTTCACCAATCTTTGGAGGAAGTTTTTTATCTTATTTGGAGGACGGTTTTATCCTCATAAAATCTGATGACACTCGCTTAAAAACTGTAGAAGCCTTTAATACAGCCCGACTAAATTATATAAATCAAACCAATTACAATGGACCCGAGGTTAACGAACGAAAAGTTTCGCATAAAGACCAACGAAAAAAGGGGAAATCTTATGTGGCCGGTTTTCTGATTTAATATATTTTAAATCCATATTGTAAATCAGTGCAAACTATCAATTCCTAATGGCTTTTCTCAAACGAAATAAAAGCGACAGAACCTATCGCCAATTAGTCAGTTGCATTGGGAGTTACAAAATGAAAGTATTCATTAAACTTTCACTTGTCTGTTTGGTCAACTGCTGCCTAGGCGGCGTTGCCAGACAGTCGGACGATGAGGGATAGATTTGCTGGAAACCTGAACTTCTTACGCAGTTGGGCGGAATACAAATGGCGAATTCTTTATTGGCTTGCAGAAACTACACGAAATAACCTTTGGTGCGCATCATGAGCTGAAAGTTCAGTTGAAAGACTTTGAAGGAGAGGAGCGCTATTCACTTTACAACGGTTTCCTAATTGGCAGCGAGGACGATCAATATGCACTGCTAAAAACGGGCAACTATTCCGGAACTGAAGGAGATTCGCTCTTTAACAATGCGGGCATAATATTTAACACATACGATTCTGATGCATCAGATGCGTGCTTGGTGTCACCGTAACCTGTTTGGCTTGTATTTGAATGATGCTCATAGCGTAGCCTTTGCAGATAAAGGAATGTACTGGAGGAGTTGGCGTGGAAATTTCTATTCCTATAAAATAATGAAGATGTTGGTGCGACAAGTAAACGCTTAAAAAATTTGATTTTCGTTTATGAAAAAAAGATTTCAAATTTGTAACAATTAATTGAGGACGCCAAGTTCTCTTGAGCATTATCAAATTTGTGTTAAATTTTTTAAACCTAGAATCTATTAAGAATGTGTACAAATAGGTTAATGAGGCATAATGAACCATTTATGTACCACACTCCATGTATTTAATTGACTAAGTATTAATTGTGTGTAACGTAGTTCTTGACTCACAACATGTTTAATCTCATGCCATATAGAGAACCAAATTTTTTAAACTACGATTTTTTTTGCATCGTAAACTACTCTTGAACAAAACCTCTTTTAAATTTTAAAGACATAAATGTTCGTCTCTGAGAAATCGCCTGTATGAAAAAGTCCATTCACCTCGAGATGCAAGATAATAAATACATTCTTTATTTATTTATTAACACTATTAAGATATTGTAACGAAAATCATGCCGGAACCATGTTAAAAGTTTACTGATTCTAAATCAAGTAATATATATTTTTTACACTCCAGCTGCAAGTATTTATGTAGTAGGAGTTCGGAGGAGACATATTCTAAATCAAAAAGAGGCAGGTTTTCTATCAGATAATCTTCGCCTTCTGGCACAGCTAGCAAAAGTTCAAGTTCACACCGATGAACTCAACAAGGACTGGTCTTGAAGTGGTAGGCCCTCGGTTAACATACCTTGAATAGAGACATAGCCATCTTATGCGATAGGCAAGTAGCAGAAATGGAACTCAGTTGGTGTGAAATTAGGTCAAAAGTAGAATAATTTCCTTTGTGCAGGAGCCGGGTTTGATGGAAGAGTTATAGATCCAGTATTTCAATAAACAACAAAAAATATATATAACAAGTAAGGAAGCTATTTTCGGGTGTCTTGTGTTTGTGGTCCGATCTGGCAACTTTCACACATGATCTAACCTCAACCAAAAGAAGACCTTGCCCAAAGTTTCAGCTCGATAGCCCTAAAACTAAGGGCTTAATTGATGATCAAGAATATATATACTCAATGGTGTCGGAGACGCTTCCTTCTAAAATGAATATACATTTTTTCAAGTGTATAGATAGAACTTTTCTCATAAATAAATATTTTTTTTGGGTAATTTATGGGATTTAAGACAGGATTTTGTACATAAAAAAAAGCGTTTTTTTATATTTTGAAAGTTGCTTTAAGAGCTTTTTGCGCTTATAAAAGGAACAATTGAGGTTGACTTAGGTACATACAATTTTACTTTGATTAAAAACTTTATTATTATTTTGTTACTTATTTTTCTATTTTGCCAGCTAAATTCACCAATTTTGGTGCGAAGATAGCCAAAGGTCCGCATGAATAATGTTGATGGTTTAAAAAAGCTGTGAAAGTAGTTTGAACGACTATTGCGATATGTCGTCTGTCACTGTATGGCAAGGGATTTTCTTAAAGCATTGGGACATTGGGATTGACGCGCGCAGGTATTACTCATTAAAAAAAGTTTTGTTTCACACAACTTAAATGGCCAAACAAAAAGTTATCAGCAGCATTAAGGCACAAAAGCTCCAGTGATTATTTTGAACGGATCCTACTTCATAAATCACAGTAAATGACTCACCTTCTGCGTAGCTTTGGAGTAGGCCATGTAATTAAATCTATGAAACAAATACTGAAACCGATTTAGGCACATGTAAAGAAAAGTGTCCACATTATTATGTTTGTAATAAAATTCAGTACGCAGTGGGCGGCGTATTATTGTATGTATTTATATTTTAATGCGGTTTTTTGTGTTTTAATAATTTTTAAAATGTTTTTCATGTCCTTTAGCATGCATTTGTTTTGTATTTTTTTCAATGTTTTCGTTTAAAACTATTCTTGTAAAATTGTTAAATATGTATTTCGTTTTTTGTTTAGCAAAAATGCTATATTTACGCAAAAACATTTTAAAATGCATTTGTTTATATTATTTGACTATATATGACTTATTAACATTTAAACGAACAAAACTGAGGCTCAAACGGTCTGAGGATCGAACAGGCTAAAAGAAAAAGAAAAACGCAAAACAGTTCAACATAATGAAATAAAAACACTAAACAAGTTTTAACTATTTACTCACGTTTTGTTTTTATTTTGCTTACATTTAAAAAAAGTATTTACGCAATAATTTGTTGTTTGTTTGCTTTGCAGCATCATTATCATGCTCAACTTAATCAATGATCTTAGTAATCGTAATTACATTATTAAATTTAAATAAGATCAGCTGAAGTTTATTTTTTTTTTTCATTATTCTCACGAGTTTTTTTTTTACGTTTCTACTCAAACGCATTCAAAAAATCGGTGCGCTAAATGTTTAAAATTAAAAGTATTTACTGCACACTGCTGCGCTCTTTATACATGATGCAGGTGCGGAGAAAGGGCTTGAACTCGAGCTGGAAGTGTAGCTGAATGAAGAGACGCTTGGCGACATAACTATAGGAGCTTGGAGTCTGACTGGACTGGGGAGCTGAGGGGAAAATAGCTAGAAAACTAATTGTGTTGCACAAATTTTGCATAACTTTTTTATAGTTCAAGTTTCTTCGTTTGCTCATTATGTAGGAAAGAAAGTCTTAAAAAAAATAAAAAAACAATAAAACATTTATATAAAAAAGCATATGTTTTTACATGCATTTTCCGAACAAGTATCTCAGAATCATACTTCATTTTGCTTCCTTTTCACTTATGTTTACGGCCTGCTTACTATTCAGCTTCTTACACATGATCTCTCATTTAGTTTGTAATATGGATTTATGTATGTACTATATAGTGTTTGTTGGTGCGCGATTTTGTTGGATGAGTGTCTGCTCTGGTATGTAGTATGAATATTGTATGCTATTGATTTTGTATTGTAGTAGAAATGGATTGGTTTTCTTTTAGACAGCCGGCGCATCTGCATCACAACAACGCAGCATTCAAATTAGTTCCTTGTCTTCTAAGTACTTGTATTCAAAGGTGAAGCCCTCCTTCTTGCGCTGACTCCATTTCTCGTAATCAAAGTAGATGTACGTACCCTAGAAATATATTATATTTTTGTATTTTTTTGGTTTTTGAATATAAGCTTTGTTATGCAGTTCAATTATTATATATATTATCGTGAAAAAGGCAGAACAAGTTTTTACTTTAAAATTTAAGTTATTGATATACAAAACATGTTTTATAAAGTTCGATATTATGTATAATAACACAACTTTTAACACACAAAAAATCAACTTTAAATAGTAAGGTATAAACTAAAATAAGACTTATATGGTTTTCACATGAATGCAATTGTCAGAACTGGACAAAATTTAAATGGGACATTCCCAAATATAATTACAAAGTTTCAAGACTCTAGCAGACGGACAGAAAGACAGACGCAACGACTGCTTGACGGACATTGCGCAAATCCAATATACTCAGTATCAGTCGAAAGCTCTGAGGTAGTTTTTGTAGTCGGTTAAAAATAATTTAAGTCAAGAAACGTCGAAGATATTTAAAATACACAAACAATGACTGTACACCTAAAGAGTATCATAATTTATTCAAATACCATAGTCAAAATTTGAATGTAGCAAATAAATCACAACTTTTTGCATAATATTGTATTTTTTGGAAAAATCGTGCTAAGTTTAAAATTATGTAGTATAGTTGTGAGTAGGGGGATTTTTTGGATTCAGACTGTTTTCATTACTTTGTCAATCAACGAAATGATTTACTAACCCAAAGAAACGAAAATTCTATCTATTAATTAAATTATTTTGGTTCGCCGAAAATCATTTAAACTGTAGCTAAAAAAGACTTTGGCCAAAATTTCAGCTCGACAGTCAAAAGCTGAGAGACTTTAAGGCCAAGCCTAGGTGAAATTATAATATACTTTTTTCAATGTTTAAAATGTTGAATTGATTCCCTAAAGTTCTAAGGAACAAAAGACTTTCCAGTTATTTATCTCTTTCCTGTATTGTGCGAATTTTTTTAAGTCGGTCGAATAGTTGAACAAGTTTATTTCTATCGTAATTGTTGTAAGCAAGAAAATGGTTTTGCCGATCTGTTTAGCGGAATAGAAAAGATACATGAATTTACGGCGTGACAAGCTCACAATTTTGTGTGAAAGGATCAAAGCAGCGGTAGCAGATATTACACACTTGATTGGCTGCGAGCTTTCATCAATCAATTTGAAAATGATCTTAATGAAAATTACACTAAGGAGTTAAAGTTAGGGCAATGTACTGGTATTATTGGTTTGAATCTTGGAAGTCATATAATGCAAATGAAGGAACATGATGTGATTGGGTTTGAACTGCAGTTAATTTGTCAAACATTCCCAAACTCAAATATCTTGTGGTAAGCTCACCTGTTCGTAATCATCGTTGATAATCTTGGGCTCCTCGTGCCGTTGGAACCACATCATGTACTTTGGTGTGGAAGCGCCAGCTTTGCTTTTTAAGCGCCTTGGCGGCGAGGTACTGCGCCTTGGAGCCCTCCATGTAGTAGAATACAAAGAAGAGCGTCTCCGTCGAGAGTCGCTGGTAGAACTCAACGGTATCGTAGATGGGCAGCTGTGCCTTAGATGTGGGGCAAAATTGTTAAGCTATAGCCATTTAGGATTACAGGTCAATCAAAGGTACCTGACTCACCTGGGGATAGTGCGCTGGCGTTTGCACTGGTGAGCGATGAAAATATGTTTGCAACTTCTCCGTATCAATGGGCTGTGGCAGGTGATAATAGGCGGCTTCCATCATCTGGAACTGCAACTGTTGCTCCTTTTGCAGCGGCGTTGGACCCAGCGGCGTTACGCCCAGCAGTGGCGGTATGTGCGCCTCAGTTGTTGGCATCTGCTGCTGTTGCTGCTGTTGTTGTGGTGGATGCGTTTTAGTGTTGGCTGGAACAACGACACCACCGCCAGCGCTTGTCGGCTGACCGGCAGCGTTTGCCATATTCATAAGTCCACTGCCGGCTGTGGGACCATTACTGGCAGCAGCAACGATTGTTCCAATCGCTGCAACTGCTGCTGCCGCTGCAGCATTTTGTTGCTGCTGCTGCTGCTGTTGAGCTGCTGCGGCCGTCGCTTGCTGCTGTTGTTGTTGTTGAAGCTGCTGCTGCTGCTGCTGTTGTTGTTGTTGGTTGGCAGTTGTTTCGGTGCTAAAATGCTGTTGCAGTAACGATTGCTGCGCCTGTTGCTGTTGCTGCTGTTGTTGTTGCTGCTGCTGCTGTTGTTGTTGTTGTTGCTGCTGCTGCTGTCTTGTGTCAATGTTACTTGTCTGCTGCTGATTAAGGGTATTGGGCTCGATCACCGATCGATTAATGGCTTCCTGTGCCATGGTTTTCAATGAAATTGCATCGACAGCATTGCTGTTGGTGTTGCCGCTGCTATTACTGCTGCCGCTGTTGCTGCTGCTGAGTGAGACCGGTAAGCCTGCAAATGGACAAAGTAAATGCAAAGACTTCTAATTGATTGCAAATTACAACGTAAATTTTAAAAATATTTTTAATAGAATACAAAATATTGGCACACTAAGCAAAAATTAGAAAAACTAAAATTTTGTATATACAACAACGAAAGTTTTCACTAGACTATTTTGTTTATAGAAAGCTTTTTATGCCAAAGATGGGTAACTACTATAATATGAGCATAAAGCCAAAGTTGATCAAGAATATAAGTTTACACTTAACAAAATATTTCTTTACACAATTTACGATAAAGAAGTAATTTTGTTTAGCCCTTTTGTGATTACCGTTTTGTAAGTGTGAGGAATTCGTTTGAAGATTGGATAATTGCGCCGCCTGTTGTTGTTGTTGTTGTTGCTGCTGTTGTTGTTGGGCCTGTGCGCTGGCGCTCACAATGGCGGCCACCGTGGGCGCTGTTACCTGCGGCTGTTGCAGCACAGGTCCATTTTCCATTAGTGCTAATAACAAAAGCGACCATTTGATTAGATTAAAATTGAGTTGCTGCTTTAAGTGGCACCTACATGTGTTGTGTTTAGCCACCGCTGCAAATGCAATTGTTGGTGTCGCTTGAATCACAGATTGGCCTTGAATGTTGTTGCTGCTGCTGCTGTTGCTCGCCGAAGCTACTGCTGCTGCCGCAGCCGCCGCTGCTGTTGCTGCTGTTACCGCGGACACTGCAACGCTAGCCGGATTCAGGCCAGGCGTTGGGGCATGTGGCTGCACGGCAGGATTGTGACCACTGGCAGCGACAATGCTGCTACTACTACTGCTGCTGTTGTTGTTGATGTTGTTGTTGTTGTTGTTGATGTTGCTGCTGCTGCTGTTGTTGTTCTGCGTCCCGCTAGATGCCAAAACGGAAGCGACCGTTGGCAGTTGTTGCTGTTGGTTTTTGCTGGGCGTTGAGCTCATAATCTTATTGACTTGCGCTGCTAAGCGAATAAACATGTTTGTTAATTTACGCAATTACGTAAATAATAATTCAGTTTAGAGCACTTACTATCACTAACCCCCGCGGGCGCTTTTGCTGTTGCGCGCACTGGCGTCGGCTTGATCAGCTGTTGAGGTTGCTGCTGCAATTGGAGATAGATTCAAATTGGTTATAAAGAGATCCGCGGCGTTTGCAATTGAATTTAAAATGAAGTATATGTTTGGTAAGTATTACCTTGGCTTTGCTGCTGTTAACACTGCTTTCGCTGCTTTTGTTGCGCTTTTCGCCACCCGTTGTCGCCTCGGTGGACGTTGTCGCTGAGGATGAAGCGGCGCTGGTATCGCTCGCATAACCCACATTATTGCCATTCGATTGCTGGGCGGCGGCAGCGGCTGCAGCCGCTACTGCCTGCAAATGCTGGAATTGGGCTGCGCTGGCCGCGCTGGTGCCAGTGGCGGCGGCGCTGCTGCTGCCTGCTGTCGCTGCCTGTTGCTGTGCGGAGATGGAGGAGGAGGAAGTGGGCAACACCTGCTGCACTGTAACTGGCGATTGGGATGGACTGCCGCCGGAGGTGACGCTGCTGGGCGAGCCGCTGGTTTCGTTGCTATTGTTGCTGTCCGTTGTGGCCGTGCCGCTCAATTCAACCTCATCCAGACCGATAATGTCGTCGTAGATGAACTCGTTCTCCTCAAAGTCGGGCTCTTGCGATGAATCAATATAGTATTCGACGTCGTCCTTGATCTTGTTCACCTGCTCCGCTTCGACGCCATCGTTGTCCAGCAGTCGCAACAGCGTTTCCAGTTTGGTTATATGGAATTTATGCCGATCTAGCTTACTTCTCAAATCGTCCATGCGCTCCTGTTTATCACGATCCAGACGTTTCTTTTTGCCCGCTAACAGCGACTCAATTTCACTTTCGTACTGATCTATCTGAATTTGCAGCGTACTAATTGAACTGGTTAACCAATTTCGCGCATGATCTTTAATTCGTTGCGCTGGATCCATTTTTTGTGCGGCACCCAACCCTTCCTTGGAGTACGCTTTTGTTTTTGTCTCCCGCTCCACCACCTTAAAGCGTTCCATTTGCTGTTGGAAAATTAAAAAAACCATCAATTAATATAGAGGTTGGGTCTAGTCACTTTAACGTTTCGTCGATCGCTTTTTCATATTTTCCATAATTTTTAGTTACAAATAAAAAATTACGTTAAATTTCTAATTAAATACAACTATTAGAAAGTAATTAAAAACCAGATATTTTGGAATGGTTTTGAGTTAATAACTTGCCGTTTCAATGAGCCTTCGATTTTCCAGCAGCGCGCTTTTATCTTTGATCTCGGCGGATGCAATCCATGATTTGATTTGATCTCGTAACCTTTGCAGCTTCTTAATCTCCTTTTTGAGGTCTGCCTCATATTTCTCCTGCAGATGCTTTTGCTGCAATGTTTACAAATTGGAAAATGTGAGATAAAATCGAAATAGAAACATAGATTCTGAAATGGATTTACCTTCTGGTTGGTGTTTGTTGCATTGTGTACCTTTTTCCAAATATCCTCAAACGTTTCCACGCCCTCACCTACCTTTTTTAAACATCGATCAATTTCGCCTATCGAGAGTAATATCGATGATCAGTATATTAACGCACACACACACACACTATTCACAAACATATGTAAATATATATGATGGATGGAATTGTGCTTACCTTGCAATTTCCTCGTCGCAGCCATAGCTATGTGTGCTCTTGTTGTTTCTGCTGGCGCAAATAGTCAGACATAGTCCGCTGCAAGCTGTGGCGGTTGTTAAGTTATATCACCTTTCCGCAACCAATCGCCGCTTCTGTCCGACAAGTAGTCGGCAACGGCGTCTGCAAAATAAAATGGATCACCTTAAATTATGCATTAATTGCGCGCACAAACAGACACTCGCATAGCGCGCACCGCAGCCTCGACGTTTGCCGGGGCATCGGTGTGAGCTCTGGAACGTTGTAGCTGCGTTGTAGCCTATTGTTTTGTTTACCTAAGATCCAAGTAGTTTCGCTAAATTGAATGGAGTAACACTCTCTGCTTCTTCAATCTCTTTGCTTTTGCTTGCACTGATGTGTTGCCTGTGTGTGCGTGTGTTTGTGTGTGATACCTTCGGGCCGTCGGAGTTCGATTTTTTTGGCTAAGCCTTTTGGGGCAAACGCAACGTGGCAGCTGTGCTGGGGTTTCTTTTATATGGTTAGGTAGAGCATTAAATATATGTGCTTGAACTTAAATATATAGATTTATGCAGTTTATACATTCAAATAAATACGCTTAATGATTTTTCGCTTGCTTTTTGTTCGCTTCTTCTTCTTCGCACATTCCAAGATGGCGTCTGCTCAAAAGCTATCGAATATATAGGATTGCCCATAATTTCGATAGTTCCCACGACCCTGGCAAGTCGTTGCATAGCAGTCAGCTGCCGTCTGTATACATTTTATTTAAAAATCAAATTCGTTTAAAATAATTTATTTTTTTTTTTATAATTTTTAGTTTATTTGCGCTCCGTGCATTTTGTAAGGGAAAGGGAAAAAATATAAGAATGCACGTTTAGATCGAGTAACTCTTAAATTCGTTTCTACATTAAAGCGTTAGCGAGCGCCATGCGATCGCTTGCAATAAATTTTATGTTTAATAATTTCTTTTAAAATTTCTGCATTTCCATGGAATATGTTGCAAATAGTTAGTTTATCTTTGTGTTTGTAGTTATAGTTTAGTTGTGCTGCCTATCACATAAGTTTGATGCGTTACTTTGCCCTAGCGAGCAATGTTTGCGTTATTTCCAACCGAAAATAAAGTCTAATCATATTTAAAATTGCCTCCTTGCTGGTTCTGTTGCAGTTGCTGTTGTTGTTGTTGCATCTGCTCTGCGGAGTCCGAATCAATAGCATCACTTTCGGCCAGCTGGTAGGCAGGAACTGTCATACAGTTCCTAATAAAACTACACACGCACTGCACATACTGTGCAGGATATTTGGTATAGATTTTCACATGCTCTGCATCCTCAAAACAAACCGACGAAACATCAATGCCCTGATCGCGTCGCAATCTTATAAACTTCTCAACATCTCTATAGGGTATAACTACATCGCCTTTGGAGTAGAGAAAAAGCTGCGGATATTTGTTAGTCTCGTTCTTTAACTCACAAAATGGACTCGCATGCAAAGGCGTTGACTTGACAAACAAATTCTTAAAGGCCACATAAGTCTCCTGCAAAAAGTTAAATATTATATAAAAGATTATAATTTGTTTGTTCAGTTACACAAAGAAAACATTTTACCTCAAAAAACCACATAATGCTCAAGGTCAGTGTAATAGCAAATGCTGTTAAGCAATTGCAGCGCTTTTCCTTGCCATATATAGCCGTTATGGCGCGATATAAGCCGAGCATTCGACGCTCCCCGGGCGCCGAATCAAAGATCACGCCACGCACCTGAAGTGGCGATTTGTGCTTCCTCACCGCCAGATTAATGTGCTGATAAAGATAGGCACCGCCGTTCGAGAATATGTGAAAGATCAACGGATGCGCATCAAAGTTCATGTCCTGAATCAGCTTGAGTATCTTTTCGCCAATGGGAACCATTTCACTGCGCTTCCAAAACAGTGTATCCACTGGAGCCGTGTACCGAACAGTTATGAGGCTGGAAAAGTCAAAATTATACTTGCTGCAGTCGTGCAAAAATATAACAAATGTTATGTGTAGAGACGCAAGTTCTGAGATAACAAAAAGAAAAAAAAATTAAATAAAGACAAATTGATAACCTCCTCCTTTTTTGAAGTCGGTTAAAAAGTATCGTCAGACAAGGTGTCCAGATTTTATGCTACGCAGACAACAGTTTGATTAATCGCAATTGGACAAAAAAAATGCATTTAGTTTCTCATTAGTATTTTCAAATACGATGCGAGTGTTACTAAATGTAGGAAAACACATGAATTAATTCGTATTAAAATTATAAATTGGTTTTTTGGTGAGATTGCCAAAAAAGGTTTTGGGTAAAGAAATTGCTAAGAAGCAAAACCAAAATTAACACATTTTAAACTATTTTATTTATTTATTTATTTAATTTTTTTTTGGTTCTATGTATTGATTTTTGTTTACAAATGTAATTAGTTTTATCTTTCATCGAGTGGAGTGTGTTAAATTATATTTATGGCTGCAGTGATTAGAGAATTAGGTAAAATGTTGATGAAAACTTGGAATTCAAACGAATTTAACAATCTTTTAACTCAAACCTCTCAAAGTTTATCATATGTATTTATAAACATTTATATCAAATCCGCATTGTAATCACCTAAACATTTTTAAATGTTAACATCTGTTACAATTATGTTTATAACAAAATACGGGAAATATTATTTTAAGTCAAATATCGCCCTGCTACAATTTTAACGATTACCATTATATCTTTTAAAGTATTTAAAGTAATTTCCAAGTATGTATAGATGCGGTTATCAATAATTTAAAATAAACTTGATCTGCCTATGATTGAGGAGTGCTTATAGTCCAAGTTTAGAGTTACTTACCCTCGCTCCTCGTAGATCTTGGAATACTTCATCAGATAGCGATCCTGGCAACCTGCCCAGCCCAACAGCATTACAATTGGCACATTATTGTGCTCCTCATTGCCGTTGATAAGCACAAAGTCGTTGTCGGCTGTCGGTTTTGGGAACTTAATAAAATATTCGAG
Source organism: Scaptomyza hsui (assembly GCA_018152825.1). NCBI lineage: Eukaryota > Metazoa > Arthropoda > Insecta > Diptera > Drosophilidae > Scaptomyza > Scaptomyza hsui. Next base: position 381,232 of record JAECXO010000025.1, read on the forward strand.
AGCATCTTCGCGTTCCTGCACCTGCTGTTTTTGCTGATGCTGTTGTTGGCGTCTCGGTTGAGGCTCCTGCTGCTGCTGCTGCTGTCCACCGTTACTGCTACTGGCTCCAATGCCGGTCTGTCCACCATGGGGTGGATATTCTCTTTCAAGATTATTCGCTGTCAGGCCATATGGATGTGGTGAAGACGACGATGACACCGAAGACATTTTAGCATTGACAATATTTTGGAAATTTTAAATTCACTTTTTGGTTAATTTGAATTTTTTGTGCTACTTTTTCACTACTTGTAGTTGACAACGACTATTTTGCCTGGTTACGCAAAAGCCTGCTAGTTAACATTATATTTGATGTGACTCGGGTTGGCCAGCCGCTGCCAAACACGTTGACTGTATATTGATTTTGCAGGCGGATATGGTAACGTTTGTTAATTAAAAATGCCAACGTTTTTTTTGCTGCTGCTTGGGCTGGACATTTTTTTTTTTTACCAACTCATTGATTTTTCGGCTAAACAACTTGACCTTCTGAGCCAGAAAGTACTTTTGACACTGCTGCTTCCTGCTGCATGAACATGCCGCATTCCAATGCGGCGACATCAAAGTTCCAGCGCTCTGCTATTGACTTTGGTAATGGGCTTTGGGTTGGACATGCGCAATGCTCAATCAGGAAATGCGAAAAAAGGCGACCGATTATTACTCTTGTTTGTAAACATGATTGTTACATAAATCAAAAACGAAGAATAACAGAAATGACAGCCCTTAAAAGTAAGACGATTTAATTTTTAATAAATACCGCATACATTTCAATTTTAAATGTACGAAAGATTCAAACTTTTTAAAATTAGCGGCTTCCCTTGCACAGCTGTTATGCAAGTGTCACTTGCTATCGATAAAAATTTAAAGCCTTCCCAATTTCAAGCTGATAAACCGTTTTAATTTTTTATAAAGCTTAAATCACAGGGTTCATATATTTAAAAACAAAATATTTATTTAAACATATTTTGTAATAAAAGAAACGCATATTTGTTACCTTTTAAATAAAAGTATGTAAATGAAATTGCTAAGAAAACGTACTTATTCTATTTATTTTTTATTTGGCGCTTTTGGTGTTTAATTTTAAACTATATATTGGTAATATTATTCAACTAAATTTGACTAAAAAGTTCCATTTTTGTGCACTAAAGTTCCTCACGCGTCAACTTCCCTTGAAGAACCGCATCTGTATCGCTGTCCGTTTTTAACGCTACTGCAAACAAAATTTTAAAAAATCGATCAGAAGTATTTGTATTTTTAACACAAAAGTGTACAATGAAAATACTGCAGATGAATGTTCTTGTACGAATTATTCACAGAATAAATTAAACAGTCTGTCCAATTGTTAATTGAAGCTTATAATGACTTCATAATCAAATCTTCTAGCTGTTTTGTGTCAAATTCGGGCCTTTGGGCGCCCTGCGTCGTTGAGTTTAACCAGTACTCTGATGCGGCTATGTAGATAGCCACAGCTCCGCCGACAATATATGCAATATGTGTGGAGCTCTGAAAGATTACGCAGGTGGCAATGCACATGCCAAAGTACGTTAGCAATCGTGTGATGTTCACATACGAGTCACGTTGCTCCGACGAGAGATCTTTGTGTTGGTAAAAAATGGTTAAATCAATCAAGTGGACAAGAAATTGTTTAAACGCAGCATTGACCATTCGAGCATCTTATACTCACCCTGACATTTCCCCTCCTTTAGTTTATAGCCATCGGCACACTTCTTGCACATATCGGGTCCATCGCCATCGCAGCCGTTACAGGAACGATCGCACTCCAGGCACGTAAAGGAGCCTTCGTTGTTAACGCAGAACTGTTGCGGTCGGCAGGTGCGTTCCTGATCCAAGCATTCGTTAACGTCCACACAACCGCTTTCAGTGTCCATGCGCCAGCCATCCTTGCACTTGCGACAGCTCTTCGGACCAGCACCGTTGCAGCCACCGTCACCGCAAGCCACGTGACAGGATGTGCATAGAAGTTTTGTGGCATCGCGAAACGTTTCATAGTGGTGTTCGTCGCAGTTGTTACAGTTTCTGCCAGTGTAGCCTTTATCACACAGACACTGACCATTACCCTTGCGCGTGCCACTTCCCTTGCATTTGCCTGTTACGAAACAATTAAATGTTTATATGCATTAAATGGCGTTTAAAGGCAGCAAACTATTATATTTACAAACCGTTATTGTTGCAGTCTGTACACGGTTGGCAAGTTGGTCCGTATGTGTTAGGTGGACAGCAAACGTTGAGTTGTTTAATGCACAGAAAGGTGTGAAGGTCTGGCTCTTCGTCCTGCTTGTGTATAAACCAGTCTTCAATGAGTGCCTCGTGGTCGTTGCTCAAGGTATGGCAATGGTCCTGTCCCCGTTTGACTTCAGTACACAATTGCTCCTGGATTTCAACGAATCGCACCTCACTGTTTTTGTAGGCACGCATTTTCTCCTGCTCCCAGGCGGCGTCCCCGCCGGCATGCTTGCCTCGTTTTGTTTTCTCAAGTCCCAAATTGAAAGATTCTACAAGTACGGTGCAAGCTTTGCAGGGTGGCAGTTTTGTAGATTTATCCTTTTGTTTTTGTGGGTCATCAACAGCTACTGCAACTGTTAAAAGTGACAGCACAAAAACCAATTTTTTGAAAAACATATTAATTGGATTTGTGCGTTTAGGTTTACGTGGTATTTAGGGATGATTTACCTAGCCCTAACAGCAAGGCACACAGCTGTGGCCTTCCAAAAATATTAACATTTTGCAAAATGTTCTTTACAGCGTTCGATTACATATGTATTAATGTGAAGGCTGACCGACCGTTACCTGTTTTGCACGAATTCACAATTTTCCAAATTTATAAAGTTTGTACTTTAATGCAAAATGGTCTAACAGTGTTAAACTGCAAGAATATTATTTTTAGACATCAGGTAAACAAAAAGCGATAATAGTGATGTGTTGTCCTTGGTTTAACTTGTCAGTCCGCTGATTTTAAACGCAGAATCATTAGATGAATGTAATACATAACAAGTCTATGGTATAGCGTCCAAAAACAGCTAAGAGAAACAAATAAAAAATTATTTTTACAAATATTTCAAAATAGTATTAGAGATTGCAGAATAGTTTTGAACTCGATGTCCACCCTTTCTTTCATGTGCACTCGTGACAGGAAAACATAAAAGCGCTGACCTCTGCATAAACCTGACCAGCTAAAAAGCAATGAACAAATTACGCAGATAACTCAAAGAATAAAGAGCAAACGTCATTCCTTGTCAAATGAGATACATAGGTAGTCCGGCTTTAAATAAATATCGTATGCTTGTCTTTAATAACAAACAAACGATATACGATAAAATGAATTCTTGCTGTTAAATAACATTTCGATTATATGTTAAGTTAGCAGATAAATGAGACAAAAAAAATTAATGGCGGGAGTTGTATGGCGTGGGCCAATCTCTGTTAACCGGCAGCATTCTGCAAATTTTTGTGAAGCCAAACGATTTGACTAGAACCATAATAAATTTTTGTGATAATATTTAATAATTTATATATTTTTAAAAGAAGAAATAGCAAAATGAATAGCACAGCACCGCAACCAGACGTCCTACAAACAGCTGGAAATATGCTCGAGTGTCACGATTTTCGAGACAGAACCAAGCCGGAACTTTTCGAGGTATTTGAGTCTTTTTTTTTTTGTGTGACATCAGCTAACAGACAATTTATAGTTAACCGGCATCAGTCAGCATGGAAGGGCAACAATGAGCGGCCTCAACGACTATGATTACCAGACGCTGGCACAATTGACCTCCGGTGACACACATAACCTACAACAACTGCGTACCCTAGCAAGATCTGGAATACCCAATGAGATCCTAGAGCATTTTGAGTGTAAATATTGTAGCGTCTATGCTAATACAACAATCGTAACTTAATGTATATTCAAATTCTGTAGATATCAGATGCCATTGTAAGATGGGTCTGTTTCCAGCAATTGGACGTGCCTGGCTAATTGTTGATTCAGATTTATATATATGGACATATGAGCATGCCCGAGATGTTGCCTACTACGACGGCTTAAGCCAAATACTTATAGCCGTTGGCCTCGTCAAGCCAAGGCCAGGAGTCTTGGTAGACGCTGTCAAGCATCTGCTATTCCTATCGACACCCGTGGAAGTGGTCGTTTTGGGCGTGACATTTGAGAAGGAGGATAATTCCAGAGACGGAATGCAGCTTATGAAAAAACCTCTGTTCGTGCTAGGCACAGAAAATGGACCCATCAATGACATCCAGGGTACCGACGACGGACGCATTTTCTTAGGCGGTCGCGATGGTTGTCTATATGAGTTTGATTACCATTCGGAATCAAGCTGGTTTGGCAAGCGATGCAAAAAGATAAACCATTCGCAAGGAATTGCTTCCTATATAGTGCCAAGTTTTTTGAAAGTATTTTCGGTAAAAAGCTAGTAAATTTTTTAAATATTAAAAACTAATGTAATAATCCCTACCCTACAGGAGCCGGATCCAATAGAGCACGTTGTCATTGACAATAGCCGCAAGCTGCTTTATGCGCTAACTGAAAAAAGTTGTATCGAAGCTTGGTACATTGGCACCAAAACGTCTGATGTGCGAAGGTTGGGAAGGATTTCGCAAAATGATATTGCCTCTCAAGCAATAAGCTTGATCAAGTAATTATGCAGAAAATAATATCATCTATTATTTATTAAATTTATAAATATTTTGTTTTTGTCATAGAACTGTTGATCCATCCATATTCAAGAGCGTGAAAGCAATTTGTCCACTCACTACAAATGATTCAAATGTTTTACACCTTATGGCTGTCACGGAGTGCGGTGTGCGCCTCTATTTCTCCACCACGAAACTAAGCGGGCAGCAACAGTTAAATGGTATGACAGACAATTTTGGCGTTGGTCAGCCCAACACGACTATGCCAATGATGCAAGCTGATAGCGAAACAGCTAGGGGCATTTTTTTGCTGCATGTACGATTGCCGCCTGGTTACACACCAAACGCAACGACCAATAAACCGAAGCAAGTGCATGGCGCATACCATAACGATAGTACCATGCTAATGGTCAGTACGCAGCAACAGGAGCAGGATTTACTATGGTCAATTAGTTCGGCGCCGTTTACAAACTATTCATACCTCGTTGAATCAACGGAGTTGGAGGGTCTTGATGGCATCGTTTGGAGCATGGCTGAAGTTTATAATCCAATCGTGGCCGAAACAACTTCAATGTTATACCATGCACGCACTTCGCGCAAAGTCGTAATGATTACGAATCAGGGCACCCATATTGTGGAGTTACTCAAATCGGTGCACATACTGGAGCAGTTGCTCGTGGCGTGCAAGGGACCGCACCACGAGGCGGTGAAAATGTTTTTTCAAACTCAGACGGAAAGAGAGGCATGTGTGACCGCCCTGCTATTGGCCACTTCGGATGAGCTTTGCGGCAGCGAGATTGCCATGTGGGCCACCCAAGCATTTATGCTGTACGGCGGCGAGCCGTGCTATCAACATTATATGAATGCAAGCAACCGTACCCTGCAGAACACTAGCGTTGGCGCAAACGCCGGCGCCTTGGGCAAAGAGCGAATGCCGCCCATGTACATGTCCACACCAATGCCAAATACAACAAACATGGGGGCGGTAAGTGCCCCGTACAATCAGCCACTAAGTCCAAGTAAGAAACCAATTTAAACTTTTTTCAATATTATTCTACAATTAAAACCATTTCAGTTCCACAATCCGCCCAACAACAAAACCCCATAATGACGAACAGTGAAAACACCCCAATAATATATTCAGCGAAACATGATGGCCTGTACATATATGTGTCGCGAATGCTGCGATCTATTTGGCAAACACATTGTGTAGACAAGAACATGTGTTCAAATCTCACATACAACAATTGTGCAATGCTGCTGACAGAACTGTGCTCCTTGCGTTGCTTCCTAGACAAGCACTCTGTGCACGATCTTTCTGGTAAGCCAGAAACCTGCCACATTATAAAATCGCTCACTTAAATATTTCTAACATTTCTAGCTACAGGACGCATGCCATATGATAGTCATTTGGGCAGATCGAGTGCTGTCTTTATAAATAATAATCAAATGCCAATTAACGAACAACGCAACCTTACGGAACAGGCACAAATTGAGGAGAAGCGCTCGTTGACTGCATTAAATCAGTTTATAAGTAAGTTAAGATAGATACTTCAGACAATTTCCGCTTTATTACTATTCCCTTTTTTTTTCTTTTTTGTTTAGAACATGCTTGTGAGGTAATGTCACTGTGGAGCATCCTGATTGAAAATAAGTTTCAATTGCTTTGCCAGCAATTGTCGCCCGAACATCAGAAAATGCTACGATGCTGCACATTTCGAGATCTGCTTATGACACGCTCGGAGGTCTGTGCTTTTCTGATCATTGCTCTCATTAATTGGTACCTCAAGGATAAAGCAGGAGTAACAACAGTATCTGATAACTTGCGGAAACTGTGCCCCAATCTCTATAGACACGAGGACGAAGTGACCTATAAAGCCACCGAAATGCTAATGAGCCTCAAGGGCTGTAAATCAAAAATCGACAAGGAAGAAAAACTTATCACAACATTGCAAATGTGTTTAAATGCTGCACCACATTTGCCATTGCACAGCATTTGTCAACAGTTTATTACTGTAGACTTTTACGAGGGTGTTGTTGAGTTGTCTGCAACGTGTGCGTCAAAAATGGATCAGGATGAAATTGGTATACATTATTACAACAACAATGAGCCTCCTGAAGATCGCGAGGGTTACACATATTTTGTCACACGGTAATTATACATTTATAATTAAACATAGCAACATATTAAACTTGTTTACTTTTTGCAGCATGAACTACTACAAGGAAGTGCAGCTTATGCTGGATTATGTGTATCATGTTGTTCGCAGCAGCAATCCTGAACAGGATCAAAATCGATCAATCTACAACTGCGATTTAGTTCACGATAATCATGATATGGAAAACAGATCGAAACAGATCATTAGGAAGATCACAAGCCAAGCGCTGCGTTTAAAGGATCCGCTTATACATGTGACTATCTACGAATGGCTTCTTTCGCATAACATGAAAACTGAACTGTTGGACATATTTGAACCATCGCTGGGCGAGTTTTTGAGGCGCAGTGTTAGCCGCAATCCGGAGAATGTGAAATTAATTGATTTACTTTGGAAGTACTACGAAAAGAACGGTCATCATCATCAGGCTGCTAAGATTCTCGATAATTTGGCGATGACAAGAAGTGAGAATATATCTCTGGAGGTGCGCATCGACTATTTGGTGCGTGCGATTATGTGCATGCGTAATGAGAAAGTTGGTTCGTCCATTACCAATGGTATATTTTTGAAGGAGCTAGAGGATAAGGTAAGTGTGCTACGTTTTGTCTACGAAATATTTAAATAATTATATCTTCATTTTCAGTTGGAAATAGCACGAGTACAAAAGTCAGTGCTTGATGCAATGACTTCAATTGCCAACAATAATCCAGAAATAAGACATACCATCAAGGAATTGCATTATGCGCTATATGATATTACACAGCTGTATCAAAACTTTGCCGATCCATATGAACTCTGGGAATGCCAGCTGTCTATACTTAACTGTTCCAATCACAACGATCCGTTGTTAATTGAATCCGTTTGGAGTAATATCATCAACAACGCTGTGGATGGGTCTGGTTCGGCTCAAGAACGCAGCACTAGACTTTTCTCAAAAATTGAGCTTTTGGTGAGAGAATTCGGTGAATCAGGTCCTTGCTTTCCATTTTCGTTTCTCATCAGAGAGCTGGAAATAAAAGCCTGTCAATTGCACTTGCCAGAAGGAACAGTGCCTGAAAAGTTGTTTAATATGAAACTGGATATGGAGTTACTTCTAGAATACTACTCAAGGTTAGTTGTAACAATATATATATATTTGTCCATTTTAAAATATTTTAATACATTTTTTTTTAGAATGATCTCCATGAACGAACGCATTTGGGCAAACGAAGGCAATGAATGGCACTTGATACAGTCGGCTATACGTGTCGTCACGCTTTTGGCTGATAGTTCCTCGACAATTTGGTACCGGTCCAAGTAAGTATTTCAAAAATTATTCAATAACCAAACATTTTTGTAATAAAATGTTATCCTTAAATCAGACGACGCATTTTGGGAAAGGCGCAGGATATTGTGGCAGCGTGTTTGAATATTTGCTATCAAAAACCGGACACCAACCGCTTACAGCACACCCTAAAGGAGCTTCAATGCCGGCTGCAACGGCTGATAGGTTAATGCGCATATTGTAGTTACAACTATCTGCTCTTTGAAGCAAAACACTGGTATAGCTGTTAAGTTTGACTGAGGTATAAAAAATGGACGCGGTTTTAAGTATGTTTTGTTTCTTTAATTTCTAAAAATCGAATCAACACAAACATAAAAGCTATGATGTGTCCATCATCTTAAGGTGCGCATCTGTTAATATACATTTCGTCATGTAACATGAACAAGGAACTGGATGCTCTTCGACGTTGGCATCCAGCAGTTCAACCTCCAGATTGTATTTTCTCGCATCATTTAAGCTACGTTTCATCAAAATTTGAAATGCCACAGGTGATTTTTCTTCAAGATTTTCACAATTTTCTTCCGGCAGTACTACAACGCACTGTTTCCAATGTGTTTCCGGTGCAAGCGGCGATGTGCTCAGGGTTACAGGTTCCTCCTCGTCACAAGGAAAGCGCACTTCAAACCATATACAGAATCCCTGATGCTTTCCTGCAACTTGTGTTGCTATGACTTCCTTGAACCGTATCTCGTCCAGTTCTTTAGCATCGACATCAAGCAAGCTCATCCAATGAAACACAATGCCTTCGTGCAGCAAATCTTCCGGTTTGATTTGTAAAATCTCCGGCCGTGTAGACTTTTGTAAGCGAAGTTTGCTGGCAAAACGTTCCATGCTCACACCGTCAATATTCGTCCAGTAATCAAAAAGTGAGGGAACAGAGCAGGGTGCAACGTAAATTGTGCACTCACTGGGGAACATCATTCCATCGGGTTTTAGAAAATTATCCCTAGCAAAGAGCACAGAGTCTAACATGCCCTCGTGCAACAGATAGAAGCCCATCCACTCCGAAACAATAATATCCACTTTTTCAGCTGCAGCCGGCAGTACAAACTCCTCGATTTGGGATTGTATCACCTTAACAATGCCGGTGAGATTGTTTTCATCAAAAAGATCCAAGGCTACTTTAGTTGCGAGGTTGGAGGCTTCCACAGCATAAACCAGGCGAGCGCCAGCCTTTGCGCAGAACGCGGAAAGAATTCCGGTACCAGCACCTACATCCAGTACCACTTTATCTTTAAACAACTTCTTGTTCTTAAGAATGGCATCACAATAGGCTTTTTGTCGTGGTCGATCTTTCAGCATGAGCTCGTGCACCTGCGGGAGTATAGATTAATTAAATGAAACGTTCACTATTTTGCAATGTAACAAAAAAAATACCTCTAAATTTTCATACTCTGTGAAATAGTTATTCATTATAACTGCTATTTATATTTTATTTTTAATAAATCAAATAGATAGAGGTTTATAGGTTAAACTGAATGTTGAAAAGCGCTGATAGTTAACATAGTTCTTAGAGCGAGCTGTTAATAACAGATAAACAAAATGTTAGGCACTCAAACAAATAAAATAAACACAAAATTGTTATCGAACTAGTTCAGTTAATCAGTCGGCCACGTAAATTCTATTATAAACTAATTTATTTCTTCAGCAAAGTAACGTTTATTATTGTGTATGAGCAACAATTATTAAAAAATTGACATGAGTTCATCACATTTAAGCGAAATGATAAGCAGCTGGGATACAAGTACAACCGAAAAAGTTGCTGAGGGTCTGAAACGTATAGCTGAAAAGGAAGTGAGTATTTTTTACTAGCATTTAGTGATAATGTTGTTTACCTTCCAAGTATTATTAGGCAGAAGTAAATGCCAGACTAGAAGCTGCATTGTCCAAACAATGCCAGATTGAGGCAAAATTAAGTGGTGTTGGTAGGGCAATGGCCACATTGCTAGCCGTGGAAACCGATTCAAATAAGTTGAATATGCAAATTGTAAACACCGCCCAACTGGCTGAATCTGTAAGCGCAAAAGTACGCCGCCTGGATTTGGCTCGTTGCCGTGCCTCTGAGTGTCAGCAGCGTGTGCACGACCTAATTGACCTGCAATTGTGCAGTCAGGGAGTCGTTAAGGCCATTAATGAGGAGGACTATGAGAAGGGTGCAGGGCACATTGCTCGCTTTTTGGCCATGGATCAGCAGCTATTGCAACGCACTGCTGACGATGTCCAGGGGTCGATTACATCCGTCAGCAATGCCGTACATACTCTGGAGGATGCCACCGAAAAGATGAGAGAGCTGATCTCAAAACGATTCGATGAGGCTGTCCAACACGATGACTTGGCTTCAGTTGAAAGGTTTTTCAAAATATTCCCATTGGTTGGCTGCCATCGCATTGGCATCGAGAAGTTTTGTGGCTACATTTGCCAAAAGTTGTCGGCCAAGGCGCAAAAGGAGCTGCGAAACACGCAGGATATTGCAAAAGCGGAGCGTCGACTTCATTTGGCCTATGCAGACCGCCTGACGGCGATATTAGAAAACTTTGCGCGTGTCGTTGAAGTGAACCAACCTATTATTGAAGCATTCTATGGTCAAGAGTAAGTACAAAGATGTTAAGAAAGTGAAGAGAAAAGTTTATTAAATCATAAAAATTAGGCCAAAATCATTGCTGGACATGGTTACCATTTTGCAAAGAGAGTGTGATCTGGAAGTTAAAAATCTGCTGCTGGAATTCAACAAACATCGACAAATTCAGTATCGCATTAAGCAGGTTAACGACAGCGCCCAAAGAGCAAGTGGAGCTGGAGGCGCTACCAACAGCATACAGTCGACTTTGGGACACTATCGCAAGCCTTCTGGTGGGTCTATAGATAAATTGAATCCCAAAGATATTGATGCTATCATTGCTGAAATAACTGTTATGCACTCGAGAATCGAGTTGTACTTCCGATTTATTCGCCGAAGATTGCAGGTAAGTTATTTAACACTTAGTTGAACAATAATCTTTTGTATTTGGGACTGACTTTTACAGACCAATGCCGAGACATGTTTGCAAGACAAGAATGCACAAAAACATATACAAGAGGACTACGAACGGGTTGTGAAGCAGTGCGACCTGAGTCGCCAAATGCAGGAAATTCTAAGCACATATTTACTTTTTGAAAGGTTAAGTACATTAATATTTAACATATTATATATATAAATCTTACATTATTCGCTTATATTCTTTTTTAGATATTTCATGGAAGAAAGTGTAATAAAAGCCATAGGACTAGACGCATATGAAGCTGGGCAGCAATGCTCGTCAATGGTTGATGATGTCTTCTTTATCTTGCGCAAATCGATAAGACGGTCTTTAACCACGCAATCAATTAATGGTACATGCGCTGTAATAAACAACGTAGCATCATGCCTGGATGGTGATTTTGTGACTGCACTTAAGACGCCACTAAAAAATGGCTATCCATCGGGCTACATCGATTTGGCGCAGGCCTACAACGCCATACAGACTAGTCTGCAGCAGGGCAAATTACATTCGAGCGATGCTGATCGCGTTCGAACTAGTTTTATAGTGCAGTTGAACAATGCGGATATGTCAACTGAATATATTGAAACGTTGTGGCAAACGATGGAGCAAGAAATATCTGGCACTTTTCCCAATATAAGCCTCGTGGAGCGTCAGTTGTTAGACAGCTGTTTAACTGAACTTAAAACTGTTCGCGATGCATTGAAGGCAACTGTTGACTTTGGTATACAACAACTCAGGTCTAGTGCGATAAGGCCAAGGCTAAATCCTTGGGTTGATGAGTTCCTAAATTATAGTCACCACTTAACCGAGGTATTTTCTTTCGTTAACTTATGCATCTGCTGATAATAATAATATTCTCATCTGATTTCAACATTTAAGGAAGAACTGTCTACTTACGAGGCTGGGGAAACATTTGTTCAGTATTTTATTGTGCAATTGGATGGACTTTTGAATTCTTTTAAAAATGCCTTAAGTCCCCGGAACTACGATGCGCTTGTCAGCATACTGGCTACAGAAGTTACCAACCGCTTAGAACGTGCAATTAAAAAGAGCACTTTTAATCGGGTAAAGAAAGATTTTACTAAAATATGACTTTTATTTTATTCGTGTCAATTTGCAGCTCGGTGGTCTTGTTCTGGATCAGGAGGTGCGAGCCTTAGGCACTTATCTGACGGGAGCCACATCTTGGTCGGTCCGCGATAAGATGACCCGCCTTTCACAAATTGCAACGCTTTTGAACTTAGACAAAGTTTCGGAACTTAGCGAGTATTGGAATCCCGAGAATAATACCGAAATGCCATCCTGGCGATTGACCCCGAACGAGGCTCGCACTATTCTCACATTAAGGTATTGAATACTGTCACATATTTTGGTTTGCTTTAACTTAACATATTTATTTTCCTGCACATTTTTAGAATCGATTTTCGAATGGAGGATATTAAACGCTTACAACTTTAAGTTACAAGCGTTCTAAAACAATTATTAAAATTACGATGTTATGCATTCCGTTTGGCACTAAACCAACGATTATAATCCAATCTTAATAAAACCTGCGACAGGGGTCCAAAACTGGATGCGCTCCTTATGTTATTCAATAACTTTATTAATCCCAATATGGAAATGTTAAATCTACAAAGATGTTTAAAAATACAAAGATTAGCATTTTGAAAAGAGCTTTTAACAAAAATTTGGCTTACCGATCTTCGAGTCTGTCGACTTCCCTTATAGCTTCATCGGATAGATTTGGCACAGAATTCAAGAGACTAAATTTCTCGCATATATTAAAGATATCCAGAAGTGTTCCGTACACTGGATAATGGGAATGGCATGTCGATTGCGAAGTATTCATTTTCTTATCGGTAGCATCAGTCAGCAGAAAACATTGGGAAAGCACATTGGCCAAGAAAACCGAATGAGCCCGTTGAATTTCTTCAAAATCAGCCTTACTGTTAATCACGTTCATGAGTATACTGAACTGACCTAAAGTAGCACTCGAAAGTTAAATTTTTTACAAATTACAGTGTTAAAATATTCAATAAACTTACATTCGAGTACATCGACTTGTATATAATACTGCAAGTTGTTCAAAAAGAACATAAGGTGATTACGAAACTGCGTTATCCTAATGTTCACAGGCTTGGATGTTTTACCAGCCCATTTATGGTTCGCCCATACGATTTCTAGATCGTATTGCAACTTCCGGACAGTCAATAAGAACCGAAACACGGTGTTGTATCGCTCAATCATCGTCGGTGAAAACAAAAGATTTAACGGCCACTTATATATGTATTTGAGATGAAGATTTTGCAGAAACGAATACTCGCAACTCTCATCTAAATCTGTAGTATTCTGTAAAACACTTATGGAGAAATTCTCTAAATCATCTGTTATTCCCATTACGTTTGAAGCAATCTGTAAATGTTGGTAACATGTACAATATTAATATATAAACATTTTCAAATACTTATTTTCGTGAAAGTACCTCAAATGATCTGGTATAATTTTTAGCGGTGGACTCCAAATTGCCTTCCGAATTTTCGGTTAACTGACGAAAGAACTCCATATAAAATTCACCACGTCCCAAAAGGTAAAAGTCCTTTATAAGACCCATTTGACGATCCAGATCATCTTCAAAGTTAGCTATCTCTGACAGTCGCTGGCTAACATGCTTCTTAATTTGGTTAACAACATTTTCCAAGTGAAAGACGTCGATCAGATCCTCTTGATTGAGATTTTCGATCATATTAACAAATTCCGATTCCTTGCCATCCCATAACTCGCTTACAGCGTCACAAAATGAGGCTTTTGACTTTGTTGTCCATTTGTAAGACTGTTGCTTAGTTCGGTCCATTTTAAAAACGAGCGCCGTTTGACCCACGAAAAGCACTTTTTCAGCTAGGGTGGATGACACAAAACTAGGCAATTGACTAAAATTTATTTCATATTGCCAAATCTCCTCTTCACTCGCAGAAGTCTATAAAAAAAGCCAAAAGAACGTTATTGGGAACTTAATAAGTTAATTATAAGAAAGTTACCAAAGAAGTGCTGCTTGTCACAGATTTATCACAAATACTTTTGACGCCATTTTTGTTAGATGCTCGATATCTTATAAAGAACTCGGAGTGTTCATCATCAATAACACCAAACAGCAGCCAGTGGCTCAAGTGCGAGAAGAAAGCCAATTTCACGGGCTTAGAAACTCTAAAGAATAAAAATGATATGTTTAAATCGAAAATCGAAAAGTTTTGTTACACTTTTCAAATTACTTTAGAATCATACGTTCCATACGGTAATCTCCGTGATCATATTGTTGGTGGAGGTTTTGCAATAGCTTACAGCCATTAAGTTTCTATTTAAATAGATTGCAAATACTGTAATTCCTTTTATAAACTTTCATATATGGCAGCTTACCTGTATTTTAGCATCATTAATTAGTCTACGCAAATAAAGAATGCAAGGTAATTGTAACTCCAAGGCATTGTAAATGCGTACAAGGGAGTGTGGTTTTTTTTCCTCCACATACAATTCAAGCTCAGCTATTTCATTATAATAGTCCTTGAGGGCTATATCGATACCTTGGGCAAAGTTCCTTAAATAATAGCCAGAAGCAAATTCTGTAAAATACACAATTAGCCAAAATGCATTTCTAAAGAAACTGAAAATTACCTTCGGCTTCGGTAAAGTCTGAAATATTGTGACTGATACCTCCAAAGTATTTTGCAAATCGGACAACTTCATAAAAATAACTTAAGTTGTTAATAATTTCTGCAAACATCTTTTTCTCAGAAGGATGGAAAAACAAGCCGACTGTCTCCGAGGTCTAAAAATATATCAAGTAAAAACACACATATGTTTGCGATTTTATGTCGTACTCACAAGAAAACCCTTTATGCTTTTGCCATTGCTACTTAAGCTTAAGCAGGACAATAAAATATCGTGTATCATTGTATATGGCCAGCATAAAAATAGTAAAACAACAAAAGAAACTTTTTGATGCTGAAGGATCTAGTTTTTGTTTTGTTTTAATATTTTCTATGTGAATGCCTGTTTGTGAGTGCGTACTGAATGTCGATAGCAATCGTTTTTATTTACACACGGTCACACTGCGGCGCGCTTAAGCACTTATCGGTTTTACGAAACGATAAGTGCATCAGCTGCAAGTGTTTGAAATTAAAAGTCGTTATGCGATTTAAAGTTTTATTTTGATTTGGATAAATCAAAACCACGTATATAAGATTTTCTTTTATCACATAGTTATCAACCAGCCCATTGATGGTTTTAAAACACTTCTACAAACAAACAAGTAAGGAACTATCTTCGGAACATCAGATATTTTACACATTTAGTTTTCAAACTCAGTCTGAATTACAGAAATTAATAAATAGGAAGACCCTGACTAAGCTCAAAAGCTTAAAAATTAAAAGAGTAGTTTTTACAAAATATATATGTAAATGTATACTTTATTGGGTCTAATATGTCTCCTTCCATGCAAAATTTACATAGTGATGTTTTCTTTTTAACGCTTAATAAGTACATTGAACTCCTTTGTTTTTTACAAAAATTAATTAATTTGTTAACAGGAACAATTAGTTTTGTTCTTATTATGTTTTTTAAATGTGTGTGAGCCCAAAGTTTTCTTAAAATATGCAGATTGCATGCATCTTAAATTTAAAGTGCACCAACTTGCTTTTATGTATGAGTAGACCACTTTTGTGTTTTAGAGCTGCTTCTTCGACCAAGAATTTTAAAACAAGTCTAGGGATAACTGAAACAACAAATTTTGTTACACCTCGCTTTACTTCTATGCATAGGCGTATAAATTATCCATTTTGCTTTCATAGTTGTCAAATTTTATTGTCTTTCGTTGCGCAAGTGTTGAAAATTTACACCCTAGACATCGTCGCAATAAATAATGTTCGTGTGTCGGCCGTGTCTCGATAAGCTAGCCAAAAATGTTAACAAATATGTTTTTTATGGTCTTCCTCCGTTTTGCACCTTTGTTGGCCGCATGAAGCTCAAGCTATGCAAAGGACAAAGCCGAGAGCCTCACGAATGCAGTTTTAGGCAATGCTGTAGCTTCTTCCTTTTGGGCCAAGTTGCCAGTTGGCTGTTGGCAAAATTGCTGACACGGAAAAATCTTGCTAAAGTGAGGCAGGTTTAAACAAACATACATGGTTATTATTTTTGTTGGTGATACCAAAACAAATTATAGTACAGTGTTGCTTCACTCTGCAAAATTTTTGGTCACTCCAGGGGTGGAGTATCCGTGATATAATTTTTTATATTTGTCACGTTAGATACACATTATTATTCACATACATGATTGCATTTTCACCGTTTTGTGTTTTTGTGTATCTGCCAGTTTTTATTAATTATTAAGTCTTCTGTTCGTAAAATATTCGCACGCTAAGTAATAAATGGGAAAGGTATTGAACAAATTACTGTTTTTTGGTTCCGTGCTTGATATCGTTGAGCCGATTTACTCCAAACATTTCTAAGCTAAACACTTTTCGGCACACTGTTTTTAACATTTAAACCGCCGGCACTGGAACGCAAAGAAACTTATTTAATTTTAAACATACCCAGAATGGGATGCGCTTTTATTTTTTTTTATTTTAATTACACTTTCGCTGAATAATTGAATGGCTTGAGCGGACTCGTTGTAAGTGCATTACACTGCAGTTGCCCAAAACTAACCCTTCTGGAATGTTTGCAATTAGGAAGGGAGTCGCAGACCAGCTGAATTTCGAATTTATTGCATTTTATTTTGTAACATGTATTTTTAATTTTGCTGCTACGTTGATTAACTTTAATTTCTGACTGCAGCAGCAGCCATGCCCCCAAGCAAGTTCTTGTTCCAATAAAGTTCTCACTTCTCGCAAAGTTAGCTGGGGTCCTGTGAATGCAAAATGAAAATGCGCAGTTTTGACTTGGTCCTTCACCAAATAAGGATATATAAAGTTATATTCATATGATGCAGTTTCCAAATGAGTTTTTTCGCTTCATTTTGTGAAGCGAAAGTTTTATTTGGCTTAGAAAGTAAATGAATTTTATGTATACTGCCTAAACGCATATAAAGCTGTCCTAATCACTTTATACCGAAACTTCAGCCCCAAATTTAATCTAAACTTCGTAAGTTAGATCAGCAAATAAAAATCGAAGCTTTGCCAAAGTTTAGCAAAACAGCTTAAGCAATACAATTGTATGTCGAATAATTAAGAAAGCTTTATGTTAAGTGAATAACACATTCACTTGGTAATGTAAAGCATCCGCAGTTTTATCGACGATAAGTTTTAGTGAACATTGCTGAACGTTTAATTTAATTACCGATGAAAATCAACTCTGTGTTTGAGACGAGCAAGATAATAACGTAGGGGTTCTCGTAATCCATATTCCTCAGTTTCTGAAAATGAATTGAAAAAAATCCACACACACCACACACAATGTCAAAGACAATTACTTTTTTTTTTCTAAGAAACATTTGTAAAATTTATTGATAATAATAAATGTATTTATGTATATTGCACTTATGTACATATATACATACGTATGTAAAATGTACTTTATATAAAATTATTTATTTTATTTTCATTATAGCATTACCATATTTTGTTCGTCACTACCGTATTCAATAGATGCACACATTTATGTATTTATCTATTGAATTCGACACGAACAGTCAGAGTTTTGATGTTCTTAGATTTATGGGATATAAGGTGTTTGGAACCTGATTGCTTACGAATCTCTTTCAATTCTGATGAATTTGTAAGCGATTCTCCTGATTTGCTCATATGTATGTGTATGTACTTATATATGTATATAACTAATTGTGTAAAGAAAACTTGAAACTGTATTGCATGTCTTTTCAGCTCTTATGTGTAGTACATAATTTGATAATTCATTTTAGTAGTTTTTGATTTTGGTACACATATAGTATTTCAATATTCTAAATACCAATAAAATTGACTATAAGAAAAGCATCTAAGTTAAGCAACAAAGGCATTCTATACTTTGTTTGCAGTGCATTTATGTTTGTATGAATATACTGTATGTATAAGTATATATACCAATCAGAAAGGCACATTTTTTCTCTTAAATATGTTAATTCGAATTGTTGTCAAAAAGTTTACGATTCTCTACTATTTGGTCAGTTTGTGTTCACTATTGATTGGTCATTATTTATTGCACTGTTTGTTGTATCATCATTTTTATGTAAGTATTGAAAGCTGCTTTTGATTGGGGTCCCGATGCATGATAACTAAGGCATTACAAATAAAATAACGGTACGTTAAGTAACTGGCTAAAGCAATTTAGTTAACAGCTTTATCGGCGTTTAAGTCATACTCCTCCCAATCTGCGAGAGCCCAGCTTGGCAGCTCAGTTTCATATTCCCAGCCAGGACCCTGAAAATAATTATGTATAATTTAGGTTACGATTTATGTTTGATTTTATTATTGCAGCTTACCTTATATTTCCACGCATGTAAATACATAACAAGGTCCTTTGGCTTCGGGTCCCGATAGTGCACTTTGCACTCATAGCAATGTTTATCGATGACAACCTTATCGGTTGCCGTTCCCATATCCAGGGCTGCAACTGCCGGGGCTGCTTCAGTTTTGGGTGAAAACACTTGGCTGCTATTTGTACAATGTGATTGCTTGATGGAGTCTGGAGTTGGCTGGTTTTCCAAGCAGGGCGGTGAAGTTTCACGTGAATTTGCACCCACATCATCATCGCTGTGGTGTACGGCTAAAATACATAAATGAAATTATGCTTATCTAATGTCTGTCAGATTAAACGTGTTTGTTTGTGGACGTACCAAAAGTTTGTTCACTGCTCAGACTTTCAAGATCGGTTTCGTCTTTAGTATTCTTAAATAACGATATGTCCGAGTCACAATCGATTCCCAGCCAGTTTTCAGCATTGTGTATGTTAATGAGATCTCGTATAAGTTCATCGTCAGTTTTGCCACCAATATCTCCCGAGCGGCCCTTAAGTGGACCAAAAACCTCGTGATTGTACAACGGATCGTTTAGTATGGGATAACCTAAAAGATATCACAATCTCAAATCTGTTTGCATAAATCATTTTGGATTTCTTACCCAAATATTGCAAGTGTACACGTATCTGGTGCATTCGTCCTGTGAGTGGTTTGCAGAGTACAACACTCGTTTTCCCATTCTGAGATAGTTTCTGGAAAGTCGTCGTGCAATCCTTGCCTTTTTGAGATACTTTGCACACTCCAATCTTATAGCTAACAACCTCAATAGGCTCTTTACATTCGACAATTCCACTGAAAATTCAAATTCGCGATTGAAAGTTAGTTAATCGATTTTAGTAATTGATTGATTTTAGTACTCACTCTGGAAAAACTCCCTCTACTCGACAGATGTACTCTTTTTCCACCTGTCTATTGCGTATCTGTTGTTCCATTTGGCGCGCCTTTTTTGGACTGCGCCCGAACAATAACAGACCGGAAGTTAGGCGATCAAGGCGATGAATTGTGCGAAGATTCTTCAGATTGAACTCCTTGGCAAGTATGAAGACTACAGTATTGTGTCTATATCGACCACATGGATGTACCTAAATGATGATAATAAGTTCATTATTAACTTTGTTCAATTGTGCATCTGGCAATTGTTGAAAAGAGTAAAAAAAGCGTAGTATATAATTTAACTTTTATATTCTATTCTGCATAATATGTTAATGACGTCAATAATTTTTTCCATTGTTGTACCAACGAACATCGGTACATGTTAACTCACTGTTAACATTTAACATTTGTATAAGACTTTTGTACAAGCCTATGTAGTATAACTTACGTATAAGTATGTCGTTTATACAATTATTCTGTGTTAATTGTGGTTTAAAAAGTGACGTTACCAAAGCATACACTATTACTAGATAAATGAGTCTTATGATATGATATGTATATGGCAGTCTTTAAGCCACTTACGGGTATAGAAGCCGGTTTATTAACAACCACAATGTCCTCATCCATATGCACTATTGTGATTGGTTGGCAAGTGACGGGCACTTCGTGTCTGCAAAGATATATTCATGAGTGCGCACATTTAGTTTGATATAGTACTCTATGTATGTAGCCACACTGTGCGTATACTTGATCGAAAATGTTTAAACAAGTAATAAAATGAGTACTATAAACACTAAGAGATATTTAAATTCTTTTCTTTTTATTAGTTACGCTTTGCAAAAATATAAAATTGTTACCTAGTACATAATATAAATTTTCAAAACGTAACATTTAATTTCGATTTTGTTAAATTTTAAGCGAATTGCATAAATAAAAAAATAAAAAAAAACCTCATTAAGTTGACAATGAAGTTATTTGGTTAAGAAACTCGATAAACATTAAATGTCAGAATTTACCTGTGGACAATATTAGCTAACAAATCGTTGTGTTTGAGCCGATAGTCAATTGGTACCTTCTCAAAGTTAACGGTTAATGTTCCCGTCTGGATGCAGCGTTCGTACTCCTCCGCCGGATGGGCCCGAAACTCTTTGGAAAATATATCGAGTATCTTTTCGCCCACCCAACGACCTTTAGTAAATGTTGTGAAGGTAAAGTAATAAGGATAGACTTTTCTAAGACCTAAACGCAAGAAGTTCTCTATTAATATATTTGGGGCTTTACATGGCTTGTTTATTTTACCATTTTCTGTATAGTAGGATGTTTCCTGATATCTCTCATCTGTAAATCCGGGTCGTTTCGCCTTCAAAGCTTTTGTCTCAAGTTTCGCCTTTTATGGACAAATATATTTGAAATATCACTTTCCGCTTCATCTAGCAGTTCTTACCTTTTTCAAATCTTTGATCTGCTCCGTTTCTTCAGTTTTCCGCTTCTCTGGTATTTTGACTTTTTGTTTTTCCAACTCGCTTGCGACAGTCAGCTAAAAGTAGAAAACAGAACAACAAAATATACTATAAGAATATGTTGAAAATTAATTATCGGTTCATGGAAAATGTTGAAAACGAGGATTTTCCAAATTGACTCTGATCAGCTTTTTTTTCACAAATATCTAAGCCACAAGTTCCACAAGATAAAGTGGCTGTCGAGATTTTCTTAAAAGATTTATGATTTCTTTGAGTCAGAAGCACAACAAGTAAACTGACGCAAGTCAGCAACTCGAGTTTCAGATGCCTTCAAGAGGAATATTATTTATACTATGTACACGTTTTGGCGTCTGGCATTTTTATCTCTTTTTGATCGCCTTATTCCTGAATGTGGATTCTCAAGTGGTCTGGGCTGGGCAGAAATTCTAATTTTTCTTAGACATTCATTATTTACTTATACATTGCTTGTGATGTCTTACTGCATGTATTGTAACAAATGTTGTATGTATGCAAAAACTGAAGCTGTTGCGCTAGTTATGCCGACATACATATTTACATACATACATATGTATGTACATTGCAGTTAGTCGTCTGTTCCGTGGACTCCGATGAGTGACTTTTGTCTTTGCTTTCATTGGCAGTGCGCCCAACAAATGATGGAAACTAGCTGTACATGTGTATGTGTGTATGCAACGGCATGCCCGAAAAAGCTGTGCGGGAGGGCAGAGAGACAGAGGGCGAGAGAGAAGGGAGTCGGACAGCGAGAAGACGAAGACGACAACGGCCGAGTTGGCCTGTCGGTCAATTTCCCTAAAGCAGCATATTTTACAGTTTCAAGGCATCGTCTCACACGTGCACACATGTTTGTTTGTACACATGTATGTATGTGTGAATGTATGTATATAAGAAATGCACACAAGAGATCCCACAATAGCCCCCATAACATAGTAGACAAAAGACCCACTCGACAGTCTTTGATTTTCTAGTGTATGGTTTAAATTTAGCTGTGATATCATTTGACTACACAATATTTACAATATTCACTAAGACAACGTGTAAAATTAAAACACATTTAAGATACAATTTCATATTTTTTTTGTGCTTGAGTCAAATTAATATAACACGCTATTAGCTTGTTCTCTGATAATCAATAAGCATTTATGTTTATTGTTGTTATTGTTCGAAGAACTGAATGAAACGTTTGAACTCTGCCCACACACACACTTATGCGCCTATATAAATATGTATGTGTGTATGTGAGTTGAGAATTGTTGCTTTACTCATCCATAAGATGAGATGTTCATATAAAAAGACTTGATAAATTAATTGAATCATTCAACAGCGGAGACCTGTTGCCAGCGATCTTGGCAAGCAACCATTCATATATGTTTTTACATATACAAACATACAAACTGTATATGCATATGCATAAGCATGTTTCGTTTCTCTGTATATGTATGTGTTTGTGCACTGAATGCTTCCCAAGTTTAGCGGGCAATTTTTATATTGTTTCAAGCAAACGATGCACAACTGGCCGCCTGCCTTGGACAGCATCCCGAAGCCACAGCTAATATTTATGGCTACACCCACAACCGGGACACATACATACATACATACATATATGTCTATGTATTTACATACATATGCGACATAATCTTTCCTCACTCGGTTGCGCAAGGTGTTAGAAACGGGCGTGTGCGTGAGCGAGATCTGGAAGTCAAATTGATGCAGACAAACATACATACATACATACATACATACGTAGGAAGTGAGAATGTATTTAAATACCAGCACGTGACCACGCTGCTTTTAATTATCAATTTTTAATTTCAAGAACACTAGCGTTTTATAATTTTTTTCAGTTTTTCATCACAACTGTGTCACAATATTTATACTATAGTATAATCGATAGGTTTTTTTTGCGTAGCTGTTAAGTGAAGATATCTTGGGATCTTATAAAATAAGCAATAAAACTACCTCGTTGTTTAACGACACAACGATCATAATTAGTATGGAAATACAAATCACTATTTAGGCGCCATTTATGATAAAGTTGATTGTTAACTCATATTGTTGCACTATCATTCTAGTATGCAGTAGCTAGCAAAACCTGTCCTGAAAACCAGATTAAAAGAAATCCTACTGTCAATTAGAGCACTGATTATGTCCACACAATTGTGTCTGCAGATCCAAAATAAAAAATGAAAAAACCATGCAAGTTGAGCCGTTCAACGACCATATCCGTCTGTCTAACAAGTACCAGTTCTGTTGTCCACTAAGTATGGATAATACTGTAAATTCTAGTTCTGCAATACTATTACTAAAAGTAAATGAGCCGCAAAAGGAAAGCTGCTGACCGTATAGATGTCTGTGTGTGTGTTTGTATGTAATTACCAAGCTATCAACTCTTTAGAAATATTGGCTTTTCATTGAAAGTTTATCTCTATAGAATTCTTGTCAATTTTCCAGATAAAAGCTATTCTTGTGAAACTTAGTTCTTTCTCACTATTGTCTTATAAAAAAAATTGTGTTTATATTATAAACTTTTAGCAGAAAGTAAATCAATTTGGTAAACTTTGTATAAAAGCTGTTATTAAAACATAAAAATAATCACTTTTAAAGTTAAATTCGCTGTACGTTATAAACTTGCTCTTTCTTCTTGTAAAAATAAAAAACTCAACCAATTTCAAACGTTTTACGAAATTTCCTTTCCCGTTGCGTTCAAGGCATTTATCATTTGTAATTAACAAATTCATAACAAATGGTGCTGTCCCTTTAGAACAAAAAAAGTCCCAGAAATAAAAAGCTTTCTGACCTACTCAAGTTAGATCAGTAAAATAAATATAAACTCGTGCATACAAAACGAAAGAGCTTTGTTCATATGTATTCAAATAAGCTTAGATTTACACTGGTAGGCATAAGTATTTTGACAACTTTAAAGTAAAATCTACTCATAATTAAAACTTACTTTATAATAAGTTTGGTATCAATGGAAAGGTCATTTAATTTCCGTTTGAATGATACAATACTCTTCTTAACCCATTAAGTACCCATTGAAAGTTTTCAATTCTTGTTAAAGTCTATTTTTAAACTTTTTTCCCCGGGCTTAAACAAAAAATGTTCTGATACTAAAAGTTACTTCAAACAATTCTGAAAATTATTAAAAATCTCTTCGCATGTATTAATTATGATTATTTGAAAATTGCTAAAAAATTATTAAAAGTAACTATTTTGTATGAAAAGTGGGTAAAATAGTAATTTTTATCAATTTTTATTATCGATTTCTGTTTTGGACCTTTTGTTTTATGTAAAAAGAATGAAAAAAAACTTCCCTTTATTATTATCGATTAAATCAATTACTGAATGATATATGTAGACAAAGTTTTCGTCAAGATGCCTTAATTCCATACTTAAATAAAAAAAATCCACTCAGTTGTTATGTCCCTATAACCATTGTAAGCTCTCTGAGTATTACTTTAACTTGTCACAAAATATACTATTTATTGTCAATTAAAACGTAAGATTCTTTATAAAATAAATATTTAAAAGAAGAAGCACCCTCAAAGGAACCTTTGATACCGAAGGAACCTCATAGTATATTATATAAATAATATCATACTTAAACATATTATTATGGTTATTTAAAGTATGCATAAATAAATTCGGAATTGTCAGCTGTAAATATTGCACTTGACTCAAAATGAGAAAGATGCCTGATACTGGTATTAAAAAATAGCCTTTTGTCGTTTCTTGCGAGGCTGTGTCTTAACTTGTTTTCAAGGGCCGCAAGTTGTAAGTAAATATCTCTCTGTGTGTGTGTGTGTGTGTGTGTGTGTGTGTGACTTCTGTATGGCCAAGTTGAACATGCGTATTATGAATTTGTGTAAGCAAGAAAACCAACAACAAGCAAGACAAAAGAGAGCTTGGCTCCAACTGGCAGTTGTGGCTACTTTACTTTATGGGCTATGTCAGAAACCTTGACCAACTCAGTCAACTCAGTCAACGTTTACCGCTTGTTGCTGTTGCTCACCGCTGCATTTCAAAAGACTGTGTGTAGAAAACAGGCTAGAAAACACCAACAGCATGCGTAGCGATGCGGAAAATCTGAAAGGTCTTCATATACCTAAATATATGTATGTATGTATGTATTTTGTTGTAGCAATAAGCACAAGGAGATTGCAGGTTGCGTTTAAAAATAGTATTCGTATTTATTTATTTATTAAACGCTAAGCACATAATTACTTTTGCTTTTTATGATATCATCTTACTACTACTTAGTATTGTATGTATGTATGTTTGTATGGATTTCGTTGCCACAATGTGTACAAGGTATTTAGCAATTATAGAAAACAACAATACTTTAATCGCTAAGGTATACACGAATATTTCAGAAGCCAATGAATGCACACATACAATAGGAATCGTAATAAGCAATTTCTGATTATAATCGGCGGTGACGGTGTCTACTTAAGTTGTTGTTTTTATTGTTGTTGTTGTTGTTGTTATTAAAGCTAAAGTGAATGTCCAAACATTACAGCTTTTCTGGTTAGGTTTACATGATGCAGTTTTGTCATAATCACAATCCAAGTCAATTTTGAGGCACTTAAGATCTCTATGTACCAATCTAACACTCTAACGCAAGCTGTGTGTACAAGTGTACATACATGTACATTGGGATGTGTACACACACACACACACACACATGCATATGTATCGAAATGTTTGTTTCTTCGAATCTTTCGTCTGTTTAGTTTATGCATCCGCTATAAACTCATTTTCTGTTCCGCGTTACGACTTCGCTGTCTAAATTGATATCGAAATTTAAACTAATTTAACTTGATTACCAATTTTGTGAAGCTGACTAAACATTTATGTACTAAACAAAACAAACGCTTATTTATAAAAAAACAACTAATTTGTAAATTGCATTACTTGTCATGCTTCAAAAATACAGCATTTAAAACTTAAGTAGTCATTGAGGTGATTTCGGCATTTTTTTGTGCTTTGCTTATTGTTAAACAATAGTATATAAAATTGTATTTTACATGGGCATGCATATCGTCTAGACTCTAGACTGTATATAAATTTCAGTTAAAAGACAACGGCATCCAGTTTTTAATTATCGCTGCACCTACGTGCAAATAACTTTTGTTGTATTGTAATTTGTATGAATATATTATAAATTATAATAGAGACAGTGCATTGTTGCCTGTAAATACAATATACATTAGTCTGTATACAAATGTATGTACTAATACCTATCTATCGAACAATTCAATTGTACAGCTATCGATAAATCATTATGATGAGCTCACATAACACAAATCTTCTGTCCGTATGTATGTATATGTACATATGTAATTTATGTTACTTGTGTAGTTCAAGAGCACGGCTCATTTCAACGTAAACAGCACCTGCTGCTCAGCTGGCTCTCAGGCACTGACATCAATTGTGTCTTGATGACCTTCGCGCAAGTAGCACTCGATTGCAATCAGAAATCATGACATGCCGTTTAGGGGACCAGCACACGATGAATTGTTGTTGTGCTCAAGAGCATTGTAAGCACAGGTGAATTTAAGTATGCAGCATTAAAGCATGCAGCTAAATTCAACTTAACCCAGCTAATGCAAGTAGCGAATTTAATTCGCATACTACATACCTACATACATAAGTGACAAGGGTAATTTTCTTAAGTACATACATATATTGCACTACTTATCTTAAGAGTGGTAAGATTCGTCGATTTTTCTCCGAATTCTCTTATGAAAAAATTCGTTATGTCAAATTTAAATTTTAGATTTTTGTGATTTAAGAATATGGATTGTTTGACAATTTTAATCAAAAGTTGTTAACTGATTGTGCTGATTCGGATTTTGATAGATTGGACCTAAGAAAACCGTGAAAATGGGGTCACAAAGGTCGTTATTTTTAAGGTAACTTGACATTTGAGTCTATTCATTTTTCTTATGTTTTTCTTTTTTTAAATTGAACATATGGATTCTAACTAATTATTTTGTTGATTTCCGGAAAGGTCATTAAGTTTTTTCTTTTACTTTAACGAAGCTGTAAATATCTTTACCGATTTTGTGCCAAAAAAAATCGTCTTAGCTGCAATTCGCTAAAAAATATATAATAAAGCTTTTAAAATACAAAACCTTTAGGTTTTTGTGTTTGTTAAGGTCTATTCTTGATTTTAAATACAATGCCAAACTTGTGTGTAAAAGTTCTCATTCAACATTTTGAAGATTAAATGAAGTCTACCAATAGTGTTTGTAAAATAACCTTACCACTCTAGGGTTAAAAAATGCACAGAATAATCCTCAATTAAAGCTCGTAAAGCAAAAGTTGAAATTATTTGCAATTATACAAAAATAAAGATTTGCATTAAAATACTATTTAATTTTACTCCTTTTTTACTGTTATACAAAGCAACCTACCTTTCTGTTAATTGTTAGAGCAGCTGCATTTGGGATCGTTTTGATGGACGTGAGACCGGAGGCGGAAGCTGCATGATTACGTAGTGCCATGACGCCGCCAAGGTTGAGATTAATGGAAGAGAGATGCTGCAGATCCTGCGGCATGCAATTCATTGACGGCACCAAAGTGCAAGCCGGCGCTGCAGCTGCCCGTGCCACCGACATCTGCACCGGCGTCGTCTGGGGCACAGAAGCCGCTGCCAACAGCGCCTGCTGTGTGGACAAGGAGACGCCGCCAAATGTAGGTTGTCCAGCTTGTCCTGCTGCCGCTGCTGCTGCTGCCGCTGCCGCCGCCGTGTAGTAGGCACTAAGTGAGAGCGGCGAGAACATTGTCGAGGGCAGCAGATGCGTCTGGGAGTGTCCCTGTCCCTGGAAAGGCTGGCCAAAGCTGTAGGCGGGTGCCATGGAAAAGTGTGTGCCGGCGCTCGGATGCAGTGCTGGCTGTTGGTAGTTTGTTGGCGGTGCTGCAGCCGTGTTTGGCGAGTGTTGTTGTTGCTGTTGTTGCTGGAGTTGTTGCTGTTGCTGGAGTTGTTGCTGCTGTTGCTGGAGTTGTTGCTGTTGCTGCTGGAGTTGTTGCTGCTGTTGTTGTTGCTGCTGCTGCAATTGCGGCTGTGTGGCGTATAGAGCACCCGGCGGAGTTACGGCCAATTTGTCCGTAAAGGGTGTCTGCATGGCCAGGAGCTTGTGATGATGCTGCTGGGCAGCCAAGGACCAAGGCAAGTACCAGGCACATGACGATGATGAATTCTGCATTCTGTGGCCTTTTCTTTCTATCTTTAACGCTCAATCTATTAAGTTAGTTTCTGCTTTCTTTTTTTATTTGTGTTGCATAATTATGAACAAAATTTATATATTTGATTTTTGCTACCGATCTTTACTTTCAAAACGCGCATCTTTGTTTACCTTTGCCGTTCATACAGTTGATGATATAAGTTTATATATTGTACATAAATGTTTACCTACTATGTACGGACAAGATCACATTCGACGCGTTTATTTGAATATTTTGGTAGTCGAGTTTACTTTGGCTGCCGTTTTTTGTTTAGTTTATCTGTTCACAAGTCTATGCGATTTCATGCAGTGCACAATGGGATAAATCTTATTAATCTAGCCAAGAAGCGTAAAGGTGTTTTAAAAAAAAAAATCAATTTATAATGCAAATGCGTATTTGTTAATAATACCCAATTAGAAGGGAATTTTAAAATTACATCGTTTTTCCTTAAACTGCCAATGCAATATATCTAAGTCAGGGAAATTAATCGACAGAATATATCGAACAGTGTATTGCATCACAAAGGTGGGCAGAATGTGTTCATTTGTAAATTTGTTTTTATTGTTAGCGACGCACTGTTAAAATCTAACCAAAACACAAACCCTAACACTATCACTTATACAAATACAATAACACATATACACAGAGACAAAAGCGAAACCGCCAATATTGTGTGTGTAGGTGTTGGGTGGGGGCGCTACCTGTCTTGACGGCAACGCTGTTGTTGTTGTTGTTGTTGTGCACTTGTTTATCGTCTAATAAATGAAAATGGAATGGAACAATGGGAAGAAAAGCCACTAAATATAGCATAATGGATTTTAAATGCACATTCGACATCTGACGGCTGCTTGATAGCTGATGGTTTTTGGCTGATGGACTGTCGGACTGACGTACGGATGCGACCGACTGCCAAACAGTGTAAATAGCATTTAATGCTTGTGCGCACCCATTTCTATATACAAACTGACATACATACATACGAGTTGAAAGAAACACGATTTGGCTTCTAGGAAATATGGATATCGTTGAGGACATGGAACGGATAACAATAGAACACACAAATAAAAGGGTCACAGCTGTTGCTCGTAACAAATTTACCTAAGACAAACTTAAAGCCCATTCATAATATTTTAAAATATAAAATTTGGTTTTTTTTTAGTGTGCCCATTTGCAATTAGAATTATATCGTTCATTTCACATTAAATGCGCTAGTTCCTTCCCACAGCGACCCATTACCACCCCCAACCGCACTCTGTCTCTTCTTGCAGCTGCTGCTATCTGTTCTTGTAGTGTGTGGCTATGAATTTATTTACTTATGTATTTCATTTTTTCGGGGGCTTTGTGCTAAAATAAGTCTGATGTATTACTAGGTTTGCTCCGACAGACACAAAGAAAATACATATCTACAAATTATTTGAAAATTTTCGTTTCATATGTATGTAAGCATGTATGTACATACGTATGTATGTATGTTTGTCTGTACTCAGCACGAGTTTTGTATATGTATATACATATGTATGTATGGTTGATGTGTGCTAATTTTTAGTGATCTTCTCGTTGTTTTCTTTTTGTTTGATCATACTATAATGACAAGATGATGTCTGTTTTACGAGTATTTTTAATAGATATTTAGAGACCAATTTCTTATATAATACACTCGTGTGTTTTCATTATTTGTATGGACAGTGGGGGTGACAAAGGATTTCTCAATAAAAATGTCAAGAGCTCGCATATAAAACAAAATTAAAATATCAAAATAAAATGGGAATTCCTAGCAAATAGAAAACTCTTTCATTGTGTATAAACAATATTGACTAAGTGTTGTGTCCTGAGCACGCTAAAAGTAAATTAGGTAACCGATGGTGGAAAAGCGGAAAGTCGCTTTGACGTTTTGGTGCGTAGGGCAACTGAAATTACTTGATATATACTATTTGAAAACGTCACCTCTAACTAAATCTTGCCAAGACAACATTTTTGTATAGAAAATATACAATTTTTCAGAACAAAAACTATTTGCGTACGTTAAAATGGACGATGTTAGACTACGGCAATGGCGCATATTTTTGGTACAGAGCCATGCACGGGCACACACACACACACACACACACACACAAGCAAAGGAAAAATTCTAAAAACGTTGTCCTCAAATAGCTCTCCACTCATACACACTCCTTCTGTTTAGTCGCTTGTCAAATGTCTGAAAAGACTGATTATAATTATAATGACAACTAGTATGTGGTCCAATGAAATGGTATAAAAGATCAGATGTCAGACGTTACTTTTTCTCAACGTTCCGTGTTTGATAGGTCAGTTTTTTTTAAACAAATTTTTTAAAAGATTAATACAAATTTGTTGTTGTTCATCAAGGTATGCCAGCACGTGTACAAAGAAGATGCGTCGTCAAGAAGGACAAATTGTATGCAATCGTATCAAAAAGCGCTCAATTACAGGGCTTAAAATCACTTCACTTCATTGGTATTTTTGATTATCTGATAACGAGTGCTAGTTATTATTACCACGCAAAAAACCATAACCCAAACGGAACGGAACGGGTTTTTTTTTATACAATTTTTAAGTTGGGCGACACACACACCCGCACACACATCCCCGTTTACTTCGACGAGCTGCTACTCAGATTGTAAGCCATCAATGTCGTCAGGTGTAAAGCGAGCGTCGGCGATTTCAATACCATTCAATTATTTCGTCGCACACGTTTTGATATCGTTTCAGCGATGGCATTCACGCGACAACGTCTGCACTGGCTGAAAGCAAGCGGCCGACTGATTGGAGCAGCCGTAAAAGAGCGCCACTGGCGACCGTTCGACTGCAATGGTTTTTGAAATTTAAATCGCCCGCGCTCTGCTACAGCGCAACTTATAATGTTATCGGTTTTGTATAAGTGTATAAGTTGCACAGTTTATCTAGGAGAGCAACGGGTTTTCTCTTCACATTTCTTTCAGAGAGAAAAGCATTTAGAAAAACATGAAAACAAATTTTATTAAAATTGTATTACATTATCTTTATTGTTTATGTTATATAGAAACATAAAAAAACAACAACTGTTTTGATATAGAGCGTAGGTAGGTACAATAATTAAATATTCTGTTTAATTTATTAAACTAATTTATATAGTACTTAGTTAATTAATTATTTTCTTGGCACTGCAAACTATTTGGATGGCTAAATATGTCGCGCCAAATAATGTATACCATATATTAAAATTGTACTGGTATGTAAGATGAGATATAATGAATTAAAACTTTAACGACTTTCAAGTTTCAGGCTAAAAACAATTTTTTATATGTTTTTGTCGCCTGTTTAATGTTAGGCATTGTTATTATATTTTTTTTTTTCAAACATGTATTATAATAAATTTTTAAGCTAAAGCCATAAATAAGAACTTTTCATGAGACAAATATGTGTACAAACACATGTACATACATTCACGTGCCACGTCGTTTCATATATATATATATATGTATATGTATATCTGTCTGTACATGGACGACGACACATACATATCAATGTTTAATTTTGATGAAACTTTCATATTGTTACGTGAAACAAAAGAATATTTATTTTGGCTTGGGCCCAACAAAAATTAAATTCCTCATGATTTAGTTGCACAGGGCAGAGAATCATCTCATCTTTGTGCGGGATCCGCAAGATGTTTAGGTATTCTTACTACACAAATACAAGCGTATATATGTATGCATAAGTATATATATTATTTTCAGAATATTCTTTCAAGACAGACAAATATTTCTATGCTCATTTAATGTCACTCTCTCGTAACAAATATGTTTGTAAGTGTGTACTTAAATAAATACGACTAATAAAAAATAAACTCAAACCCATTTGCAAACAAATCTGATTTTGATATAAACGAAGATTATTTTTATTATTTCCTGAAATCCATTCATATGCATGTCAGTTCCGAAATGTGTAATTTATGTTTTTACCACAACGCTCTGGTCTAAAAACGAGTTGGTTTACTTATGTTGACCCACATTCTCCTTGTAATTATATTGCAATTATTTTTTATTTTTGTAGACACGGCGCTTCGTTCAGGTCAAGAGGAGAGCGAGCAGACGAACCTATGTTGACCTTTGTTAAGGTTGACATTGAAATTTCTCAGTATTGACTTCCTCTAGGATGAAAGTCCTTTCAAAGACTCTTCTATAACGGTGTATATTAAATGTATTCAACATTTGTACTCAAACAAAGGTTTATGGCTGAATAGTTATAAAAAGTCTAAGAAAAATAAATTTATAGCATTAAGCTATTGAATTTGATTATAACTGAAATTGAGCTGATATTGCTAACGTACACAGGCTACTTGATATGAAATAAGGTATGTTATAGTTTATGGATAGAGAAAGAGAGAGGAATGTGCATTCCTTATTATATTTTTGGTAAGAATAAAATTGGAAACCGACTTGACTTTTTATTTCGAGATTGAGCGGAATCACAAACAATAAATTACTGCACAGCTCTGGAATTATTATTTCTGCTTGATGAACTGACGTAATTCATTTTTGGGGGGCTTTTAAAATGTCTCCCAAATTTATATCGTGTATAGTTAGTATAGGCAACTAAGGGCGCGACTATTGCATGTCCGACTGCGTGACTAGTTTAACCCACCTGCACTCTCCAAACAGAGCGCCCCCCTCCCTCCACCCACCGCACTATACCCTGTTCAAAGGACGTTCTCCTTGAAAAGCACTCGGTCACGAAACTACAACATCCTTCTGTAAACCCACAACTCAGGTTAAGGCGACCAAAAAAGGCTTGCCCCTTATTTAGGGCAACATTTAATGGCCACTGGCCATAAGGCTCTCAGTCTCAGTTTGCTAACTAGAGTGGGGGTGGGGGTGTGTGGGGGGGTGTGTGGGCGTGTGCGTGTGTATATGAGAGTAAAAGTTGGCATTTGCTGGCGCTGGTGCCAGGCGAAGAAAGTGATTAAATCAGCACGATATTTTGTAGGTGTGCGCACTCACCGATTACACTATATATATTTTTTCTTCCTTTTTTTCATTGTTGTTGTTATTCTTAGTGTGTGTGTAGATTTATGTTTGTATGTATGTGTTTTAAATTGACTTTTCGCCTGGACAAAAAGCTAGAAATGACGACATCACGCTTCCTCATCAAAAAAAAAAAAAAAAAAACAGCAACTATACAAACTGTAAAACTTACCCAGCGACTACTGCGTGTTTACAAACAATATTGTGTGCGGAATCTTATATACAAATATACGTGCATATTCATATACATAGAAGCAGACTTACATATATGTATGTATGTATGTTTAAATAAAAATTATATGTGTTTATATATGTACAATATGTTTACTTATGTACAAGGTGTGTTTCAACTAACGCACCTGATAATAGGTAATAGTGACCATGAATTATTTAATAGAAACATACGATTTGATGTAATAGAAAACCATTTATCCGATTGGAAAAGCGTTGGAATGATTTGTATCTCCCTAAAAGAGGACTATGTTGATGAATAAAAACGAATTTTGGCAAACAAATTATTGAACGAAATTTTATTGTTAAGGACGAGGAATTTTAAGAAGAGCATACTTTTGGGGTCTGAGTAAAACAATAATGTGTGGCCAACTATTGCTGACCAATTCTATGCTTTTTGTCCCATCGAATCTAATTTCAATTACCTACTTCGAAAGTAAAACACACTAGGTGGCTCTTTATTTTTACTTTTTGCCAACCCACTCCGAAAACTGTCATGAGACAAGTTGCAAGTGAAATGGTAAATTTAAAAAGCATCGACTCTGTAAGGTAACGCGAAAGGAGGTTTCTTTCCTTCTTTTAATTCAATTGTTTTTTACGGAGATCTCCGCGTCATATGCCACCTCACTTAGAAACTTCCCCACACGAGACAATATCAAGTGATCAAGCGCCATCTATGAGCGATATTTGCTTTTAAAATTAACCTCAAGCTGTTTCATAGAAACTCGAGTCAAACTCTTTGTCTAATAAAAACAGTCTTTGTTTGCTATCATCTCCAAATCAGTGTTCTGAAAATTTTAACAATTTGTAGGTATTTTGGTTATTTTTGCGCATTTTAATTTATTTACAAGTTGATATATAGGGGCTATTATGTTAATATACCCTGTTTACTTCGTTTGTTTACATAGTATTCGAGTTGAGCAACATGAACTTTTGAACCGATTGCTCTAGTTCGATTTGTTCAATCGAGCTCGTTCATTAAATTAACAATCGAACTAGTACAGCAAACTTGCTTGTTTTGCGCTGAAATAGTAAAATATATTTATTTTAATACTCTATGAAGTATTTGCAGTACGCCGACAACACAATTCGCTTGGCAAGTGCTCATCAGTAAACAGCCCAAAACAGTTTGACTTTTCTTTGTTTATTTGGTGTTTTTCGTGGTTTGCCTGTCGCACACGTGTTGATGGTTTTGTTGTCGTTTGCAGTTGTTTAATTTGTTTTTTACGAGACGTTTACTTAACGCTGCGCAACTCAAAATCAAGGCACCAAATAAAGCGTTCCTGTGCTGGCCGACAATGACTTTACCCAAAACCCTGCGCCATGTCCAGACTCAGCACGGTGACGAATCGGTGGACGTGGAGAACATTTTCCTATTACGGGCTAACTTAATCAGCAGCATTGCCGGCAGCTCATCATCAACTGAAGTCAAAACTGGCGCAAAGTGTGACTCGGATATCAAAGCAAAAAATGCAAACACCTTTAACGGTGTATGGACTTACGAAGCCAGTGAAGACTGCGGCAGTCAAGTAAGCAAAACAAAAACAAATAAATTAATGTTATTCTGTACACTTAAGAAAAATGATGTAGATAGTTTATTTCAAGCAGCTATTCATTTGTTTAAAGGCATAATGAAAATAGTTCACATAATAGAAAAACAATTTGTTTCTGAATCGATTTCTCTGAACATTGGCATCCAACAGTAATTGAAGTGA
Source organism: Scaptomyza hsui (assembly GCA_018152825.1). NCBI lineage: Eukaryota > Metazoa > Arthropoda > Insecta > Diptera > Drosophilidae > Scaptomyza > Scaptomyza hsui. The sequence continues at coordinate 416,503 of JAECXO010000025.1, forward strand.
ACCTGGCTTTGTTACTGTTTATAATGGAAAAACTAATAACGCCATCTTTGCTTTACTGTTGCTTCTATAGTATTATAATGCATAGAAACACGACATGTGTTATTCCTCATACCAAACCATATGTAAAGGTATGTATGGTAAGTGTCAAGGTTGTTGAAAATGCTAAACCCAACTATATTTCTTAGGGGGTGTAGATGAAAGAAATCACTCGGAAAGGGCGAATAAAAGTCTATGAACAAAACAGCTTTCAGCTTCAACCCTATTAAATTCATCCCACATTCATATGGTACTAGGACAACAAATTGAATATTTATACACACTTCCAGAGATTTACATATTTAAATGGCTTTGCAATGTCACTGCTTTTTCATCACAAACCAAATCCGATCAAAGCGTTATGAATTTCTTATTGTTGCAAAATAGCTGAACTATTTTTTTTTTTTACTGCCAATAGATTTTAACGGCAGCAGTTAGTGTTATTCTTGTAATGCACTTTCATACTTAATATGAACACTAATTATATGGCTTATGCTTGCCTCTACTAAATAATCTCATACACATTTCGTCCACCGCATCACAAACAACCATTTGAGTTACTTAGTTTACCCCTTTGTTTAGTTTGGCTGACGATAGAGCTTATGGCTAGCTGTGTCTCGTTTCGTTTCGTTTCGTTTACCTTCATATTTTAACCGCGGATTTGGCATAATTATTTCTCATTTTGCCTTTCCTTTCTGCACGTTCCGTTTTGAAGGGTGCTTTCGACGCTTCGTGTTGTTGTTGTTCCTCCTTGTGTTGTTGTTGTTTTTCTTGTTGTTCTTGGTACGTTGACGAGCAGCTAGCTTCTTGTCAAGTTGGCCAACCTGGCGCTTCCGCAATTATCATCGCTGTTTTTTCTGTTTTAAGTAGGTATCGCTATGCTCCTTAAAAGTAAATTGCTCTAAATGTTTTTGTCTTCCATTATGCGCCTATTGTGTCACTTGCATTTAAAGTTGCCACAATACATCTGTATGTATGTATGTGTGTATGTGAGTGTGTGTGTGTTTGTTTGTGTATGCTGCAGAAGTGCTATTGAAATAAGGAATGAGTCTCGACATTAAAATGGAGGATGTCAAATGTGTGAATGTATTGGTGTATGCAAGTATCACCAGCACATTTTTATTATTCTAGCTTCTTTTCTTTGTTTTGAATGCAGTTTCAGTCACTCACTCCGGCATTCCTTTGGGTGCTCCTACTCTCTCTCTTGTGTGTGTGTGTGTGTGTGTGTGTGGTGTGGAAACGTGATTGTGTTCATTCCTTCCTCTAAGATACGACGAATGCAGACCACTGTTTTATGATGACAATTTGGGTTTGTTACCAAGTCTCTATTACTTTTCCTGCAGTCCTTTTTATTCTAAAGCTTACTAAGCGTCCTTACTGTGTCATTTAAGGAGCTCCTTGAACCTACATTTTGATAAGCTTTTTCATAATAAGGAAACTTGAAACTCTATGCAGATTTACTTTAATATACATGATTACAACAGAAAACGCTTTCATCATCCCTAGACAAATCGCTTATAGATCATGTGGCAACCCTGGCTAAATTACCTTTGTCTTTAATTTTAGCATGCTACAGTTGCTGAAGAATCAGGCGTTAAATTGCCCGAAAAACGACAGGCGAGCATACTAGAAAAAACTGTTGAGTCCAAGAAGCCCAAATTGGAGACAAAAGATCTTAAACTGACACGACCCGGCTTCAGTGAGGAGCGATATGAAGAGACTTCCTACTACATTGAGAATGGTAAGCATTTGTTAAACACTTGATAATCAACAAAGTTAAACGCAATTGAAGGCTTGCGAAAGGTTTATCCTTATGCTTTTACATTTACAACGTTCACAAAGGGTCGCTGGGTTGGCGAGGGCATTCTGGATGTATTTTCGCGTGAGTTTCGTGCCCATCCTCCCGAGGAATATAAACGCAGCATTGAGGCTGGAACCCTGACCGTCAATCACGAGAAGGTGCCCGTTGACTATCGTCTGAAACACAATGATCTGCTTGCAAATACAGTTCACAGGTATTACTTTTTTATTCAACAAAACATCTTGTATTATATTTATTATTTCTCTTTGCAGGCATGAAGTTCCAGTTACTTCGCATCCCATTGAGATAGTGCACATAGATAAGGACATTTTAGTTGTGAACAAACCAGCTTCAATACCAGTAAACTGATTTTAAAAACCTTTTATAACGAATCTGGCCTAATTGGGTTTTAATTTGTACGTTCAGGTCCATCCATGTGGTCGATACAGACATAACACTATGATATTTATACTAGCCAAGGAGTTTAATTTGAAGAACTTGCGTACAATACATCGACTAGATAGGCTCACATCTGGTATACTATTATTTGGACGCACCGCCGAGAAGGCGCGTGAAATGGAGCAACAGATACGAAACAGACAAGTACAAAAGGAATATGTCTGCTGTGTGGAGGGTAAATTTCCTGAGTAAGTACTGCATATTTAATACCACCTTCTGTGAATCATGTACATATTTTAATTTCAGTGGCACCATTGAGTGCAACCAACCGATTGAAGTTGTGAGCTATAAAATTGGTGTTTGCAAGGTGTCGCCAAAAGGCAAAGATTGCAAAACATCCTTCAAGAGAATCGCGCAAGCTGGCGACTACAGCATTGTGCACTGCAAACCTTTGACTGGACGCATGCATCAGATCCGAGTGCACCTACAATATTTGGGTGAGCACAAATATTTGCATTGCCAACAGACTTCTTATTATTTTTTTTAGGCTATCCGATTGTCAACGATCCCTTATACAATCACGAAGTGTTTGGACCTTTAAAGGGACGTGGTGGTGATATTGGTGGGAAATCTGATGATCAGCTTATAAGCGATTTGATTGCCATACACAATGCCGAAAACTGGTTGGGCATTGACGGTGATCAGTGTGTGTCAACGAATGGAACGCTTGAAATTCCAAAAACAACTGCAACGAAGTCAATCCCTGAAGCTATGGTAAAACATGATTTCATATTATTTGCAGCAGTTTTGATAATGCTGATATATTCTCTTATTTTTAAGGTAAATGTTTCTACCCAAACTGGACATGAGCCGGCAGATTGTAGTTTTGATTGCAGTAAGGTGTCGGTTGACCCACATTGTCATGAATGTAAGATGACCTATCGAGATCCAAAGCCTTCGGACCTTGTTATGTATCTGCATGCGTGGAAATATAGAGTATGATCCGTCCCATTGAATTAAATAATGCTAAGGAAACTAATGCAACTTTTTCCAAATTTACAGGGCATCGGCTGGGACTTTACAACAGAGCTTCCAAGCTGGGCTTCTGTTGACGGAGATGTTTGCGAGTTAAATTTAAGAGACAAGCGTTGTTAATATGCACAAATTCTTTATATATTGTACAAATGTAATATATATACGAGCACAATTGAGAAGACCTACTTACTACCTACTGATAAAACCAGATCAGATTCTTATTTGGATAGGTATACGACAAAAGTGCGTATCTCCATTGGGCTTAGCTCTATAAGAAACTGTTCGCGCTCATTCGATTGTTCCGTAACTTTAACATTATCTGCGCCGAGTTGATGTGATTGCCTCTTATGTAGAGTAAAGTGTTCGGCTTTAGCAGAACGCTTGAGCCGATTACTTTGTGCGCCCAACTCTCCAGCTTTCAGAGCATCTTTTGAGTATTTTACACCCAGTAAGGGTTTCGAAGCATCAAGCAAGTGGACAGATTCCGATTTCTTAGAAAACGTGCCATAGGAGTTGTAAGGTTCACCGTCAATATCAGGCACAAATTCCATGCGTCGATGCTCATCTAGCCAGGCATTTCCATCCAAAGTTGTCTCCCGCATCTTTTCTATATTAAAGACGGCTAGCACGTCTTTTACATTGATTTGAACGAATTTCGAATATCGCGTGTCATCATCTTTTTCAAATATATGCTCAAATCGAACAAGTAACTCGTTCTCATGCCAAGGCTCCAATGAGAGCAAATGCACCGACTTCGGCAAGAACAATGAAATGCCTTTATACTGTGAAGTATAATACAAAAGTAAACTAATGCGAATTATGATAATTAAATGGGAAAACTTACTGAATTGGTAAATGAAGTTAGCCATTGATCCGAGTTATATGAAGACATATTGCTGAAAAACTTCCATGAGGGCAGCAGAGTCTCCAGCTGCGCTAGACGCTCAAGTGCTTTTAAGGAGACATCTGGACGTAGATAGGACTGACCGAAAAACAAATGATGTTTACCACGTGCAATCAGTCCCTCACCGTATTCGGTTTCGTTGAGGGCTTCGCCAACACCAAATGCATCGTCGTGTAGCAAACGCCGGTGAACCATCAGTTCCAAGGCACCATCCTGCAAAGAGCTGCCACCCTGAGCCCTGTCCGTCAGAATAGCCATGCGTGCTCGTGTGTCCTCCAATGCGATCTTTGTGGTTACCGGATAATAGTTGCCAGCGATACTTTCATGTAGCTTCAAGTTCCAGGTGTCGCGATGATTTCGCTTACGCTTTATCATTTCACGGCCTTGAAAAGGAAAGTGACAATAATTTTATAAAATTACAAAGCATTTGAAACAGCATCAAATTACCATTTGAGTCAGTGTAAAATATGCCTTCAGACTGGATGTCTGACTTAAAGCGTGTAACTATTTCCTTGCCAGTCTGATCGTCAATGGGAATGGGTCCAACCAGCCACTCAAACTCAGCGTGATTGCTCTGCTTGTAGATGCGCACCACTTGGCTGATCCCGTCCACAAATTGCTGATGCACCTCCTGCACCAGCGGACCCTTGTACACATCAAAGGCAACGCGATCTGAGGCAAAGAACACCTTGTCTCCCTTGGGACGGAATATGTAAGCGCCCGAAGAGCGATTGAGGAATTCCTCGTTGTTTCCAACTGCGCCTTCATAGTACATAAACTCTTGGGAAAGCTGACGCGTCATTCCATCGGCTGTTACATCGGAAAGGAAGCCGTTCGTATCAAATGTTAATTTAATATTCTAAAAATATATTGTAAATCAATTATTGGCAAAGAAATTAAAATCAAACAAGCATTATTACTTCGTTTCCGATAACAGTTAGGCTTGAAGTCTTCTTTGGCACTGGCGTGGGCTTGAGATCACTTGGAGCTTTATCTGATTTCTCAATATAATAGGTCCTGTAACCAAGGGCTGGCAGTCTGGAAGCGTAGAAAATGAGCTCATATTGAGCACTTGAATTTCTGTGCTTAATCTTGGCCACGGCCTTGGGCACAGGAACCACCTGAGTTGGCAAACTTGTACCTAAACACACAAATAATTATTGAGCCGTAATACAATCAAATGAGTAACTTCATTTTCTCACCCGTAGGGTCAAGAACAATATATTTGTAGTCCGTAACGGGTACGCGGATATATTCATTGGTCTCATGAGCCAGCGGATTATAGAGTGTGAGTGCAAATCGAGTGTTTGACTCGGACATGGCACAACTGCTGATATTCATCAAAGTGCAAGTTTTAAATTCCAATCGAGTTGGCGCCGGAGCATCCTGCTTCTTAACCGACGACAGTTGATTCAACACAGATCTAATGTTTGTCGAGCAGGCGCGGAGAGCCACACTCATCCGTTTCGCATAGTCCAGGGCTACCTTCTGCTTCTCCGTACCCGTGACGGCATCGTGATGCTGCATTATGCCCATAGTTTCCCGCATGAAGTTCAAGTGCGGATCAAACTCTGCCGACCGTTTGGGTGCCAGTGCAGTTAGTTGCTTGCACACTTGGAGCAAATGATTGCCGACACGCTCGAAGCGTTTTAGAGTCGGGCGCGAGGTGAAGTAGCCCGTCCAGTAGGCATGTGGATCCGATGCATAGGGGAAGAAGTCGTCGCTCTTGGTAGGCCAAGTGATGCCAGCCTCGAGCAGCGACTTCAGGTAACACGAGGGCGTTGAGTATAGCAGATTTATGTTCGATCCATTAACCTGTCGCTCATTTGCATACCTAATTAATTGAGAAGTGTTTTAGTGGTGTATTCTCTAAAAAACATCTTTGGTTGACTTACAGTAAGGCTTACAGAGTTAAGGAAAGCCCCCAACGCTACTACTCACTTAATAAGTTTATCCAGATTTTTATACCACATTTCAGCATTCTGGTAATGGAAATCCTCACCCATTGTAATCAGTATGTTAGATGTTCGATAACCTTTGGCCATCTTAGTGACAAACTCAAAGAACGCATCGATCTACACATACAACAAAAGCATTAACTCTTATTATTGATAATTGCTTAAACAATTACTTAATTACGTAACCCAATTAGTTGCATGTAGTTGCGAGGCTTTCGTTAACAGTAAGTTCATAAGGAGTAGGCATATATAATTTGAAAATTTACCGTATTAGTTTGTCTAAATTCTTGTAATAGACTTCAGCAGCTTGATAGGTAAAATCGCCACCCATTGTTATGATTATATTGTTGGTACGATAATATTGGCTTTGAGTTCTGACGTAATCCAAAAACGTATCAACCTGATGCAGTATTAAGTGAACCAGTGAACCAGTGAAAGGACAGAACAAGGAAACAGTTCACACATGAATTAGGGATAGGGAGAACACAGTGAATTACGTAGATCACCAAAAATTTAAAATCTTTCAACTTACGCGCTCTTTCACATTGTTATCGGGACTATGCTTGCCATCAATTATTGGCTGATCTGCGCAGAGTATATCGAAACAGAAGCCAGCGGGAGCTTGATATTGGTTATACAGAGCACCCGTAAATAAATCAGCTTTTTCTTCTGCAGGTATATAATTAGGAAAAGCTATATATATGTACATGTATATTGAATGGTGTAAAATATTACCCAAGTTTGCTGAGCCATGCCAAATCATTTCGGCCTTCTGCGTCATTAAACGCTCATCTTTGTCCTGGTAATCCAAACGACCAAAAAATAGGCCATCAAAACCCATTTGGGCAAACATAGAAGCCATCTCACGAGAATGTCCAAACGGATCGATTTGCCAGCCGACGCGTGGGCGAGCACATTCTCCAAAGGTATCGTTTAGCCGTCTACAAAACAAATTCTTTTACAACATCCAAAAAAAAAATGAAACTTTTTCTTTGACACGTACCTTAATCCCCAAGCGAACTGATCGATTGTGCTTTGATAGTGAGTTGTTGCCTCATCATTCATGCTCCAGGCGCCGCCAATAAACTCCAGCCTGCCCTCATTCACTAGCATTTTAACCTTGTCCTGCCTCTCTGGAGTTTGCTCCTTCCACCATTTGAAGAAGAATGCCGACTCAACATAAATGAATCGTCTTTCCGGATCCCTCAACAGGGCATCCACAACTGAATCGATTATGTACTGAACACCAGCCTTTTGAATAAGTGTCTCACTGCCATAGTAGTACTGATCCACAGTCTTTAGCCAGCCAACGTCATCATGGGTATGTGCTATCAGATGAACATTTAGCATATGTGATTTCATTGGATGGCAACTCTGAAAAATGTGAAGTATGTTCAATATAGCAACTAGTTCCTGACCACAGTCCATACATTCTGTATTTATCACTAACATTCCCTCATTTAAATACTATGTATGTACATATACATATGTATGTGACCAAAATAAACAAAAACGAGCTCAAGTTACTCTCTCCCATTTCAATTCCTGCTGATAAGCAGAAATTGACTCAATTTAAATTTCCACACATGTACACAACTGCTATATTATGTTTACTAGATTGATTAAAAGATTGAAAACAACTCACCGCATAGCCACACATCGGTCCTTCATTATCTTTCTTCACTGTTCCTATATTCCTGAGCTCCACATTATTAACGCTATAGCTGAGTATATGCAGTAATGCAAGCCAAGCGCCAGTTTTGTTAAACATTGCAATTTAATAAAGTAATGTGTCCCAATCCAAAGTTCTTGTTTTTATTGGCAGGTAAGTCTGTGTATTCTATGTACGGTGATAAGAGAAAATTAAACTAAAAAGTACTAAGTAAAAATAATATACATACAAAAGGTTTTGCCTCCAATAGGCATACAGCGAGAACCAACCGGACACTTTAACGACACAGAGCGAACTGATTTGCGCTCATGGCAAACATTGAAACCGAGCTGAGCTCAGAACAAGTGCTGCCATTTCTTTGGGCCATAAAAAGCTAAGCCAGCCTTAAAAAAAGCTAGAAATAGCCAGAACATTTTTTAGTCGCTAAAGAAGCGCTAGATATTTTTTATTGATTGAATACAGTATTTTTGAAAACTTCTCAACTTCGTCAAACATATCGATCGGTCGCTATCTTTTTTAAGCATACTGCTGGCACTTCATAATTATTACAGCATTTATCTTTCCGGCGTAGTCCGTATTTACAAATATGAAATTAAATGTTTTTGATATTATAATATATGAGTTGATCAGATAAAATACCTTTTGTGTAAAATTGAGTTTAATAGTTTGCAACCTGCTACATTTAGAGGGGAAATAGCTAAATTGGCAACACTGCTAAGAACTTACAAGTGAGAGCGCTATCTCCCGATCGTGTTGAGAATGCAATTGAGAGAGAAAAGTTTCCACAGGTTGCCGATTCTCACAGAAGACACGAAGAGGTCAGTGACATTACATTTTTATATTGTCCTATCTGCACAAGTACCTTAAGTATATTATACTTCAAGTACATTCATTTTTGCTAAGAAAAAGGTATTAAAAACGGGCTGTTATAACTTCAGATGCAGCGCCTGAGCTAATTTCTGTAGGCAAGTGATAGTTGCTGGTGTTGTTGTTTTTTTTTTTTTTATTTTCGTGCTATCTGAGAATTGCGAACCCAGCTCTCAATCGTATATATGCACAAACATGTTAGACTGTGTCGAGTAATAAGTTCTATTTTAAAGTTCTTGAATTTCTGCTCGAGCATTATCAGAGCGTTAATTTCATTTTTTTTATGTTAGGAAAATTATTATACAGGTAAAGGACAATCATACTTACATACATTCATAAGCATAGTTTACTATTCGCTATGCTAAAAATAGTTTTAGACCTTTACTGATTTGGCATTTGAACTTCTTAACAATTGTTAACTTCTTTTGAAGGGTATTCCAATAAGAGTGTTCGTTTTTCATGTACCCTTATCAATTTTTTTATTTTAAAATTATAAATAATGTTACAAATTTTATTGTTTTAAATTTGATATCCAAGGAACTGCCAAAGTAAACGCAGAGTGAAAAAGTATATGAATTCGACAAGGCCTAGAACGCTGAATCCCAGATAAAGACCGGCAGTTCCACCAATTGAGACTAAAAGCAATTGGTAACAATCATTTATATTCGAATCAAATGTTTGCTCTTACCCAAAAGATCCGTAAACGAAAATATGACTTGACGCTTGAATTGATTCCTTGGCCAAGTGCTCATGGCAACGGTACTTCCCATACTTCCAAGCAGCTGTTTAGCGCCTCGCATGGCCTATTTTAATAGAAATATCAAGAGTTTAGAAAGTAAATTTCATTGTGGCAAAGATTTACCTGAGCACTCTTCAGTTTGATCACAGCATCTATACAATTCTGTTCACAGTGACAGTGTGCTGGTTTATCATGGTGACCGTTTTCTTCGTAAAACTTAAGGAAATATCCTAGTAATGAATATCAAAATAATGCTTGTCAAAAAGATCCAATAGCTTGTTGTCTTACCGGCATGCCTCGGAAAGCAACTCTTTAATATTTTGTAAGAGCATACAGGTTTCGGATTCGCAACTTCAAAAAATATGGAAAAATTATTTAGGACTTAATGTATGTATGCAATTGATACTTACTGCGATTAGGATAAAAGTGGGGGATACATTTGCAAATTTTATATGCCAAGTTAATGCGGCACTCTTGCTGGCAAGTGTTTCTGGTATAAAATGGATAATGGGTCAGATTCGTTTCATGATAGAAACGGCATTTTCTCTGTTCTATAGAAGTCTCGCTGTAAAAACAAAAATTGTATAACATCTGCAAAAGTTTACAGTGAATTATAAACAAACTGACGTTTCGAGATTTGAATCAGCAACTATTTCTTCGACCTCGGGTTCATAGGCAGCACCTTCGGGTGAATAACCAAAGTTATTATCCACCTTCATGACCTCGAAAGCAGAGTGGATATAGCTCTAGGAGTATAGTTGTGGAGCTGTGGTTAAAATAGTAGAGATGGTTTTTGGATACGTACATCAATGGCGTTAACATCAAATCCCATCAGTGTATATCCCACGTCCTTGTCAAAGAAAGTTGCCCTTTTAACGTCTATTACCCGAAGACTGGTCAAGTGCTTAGTGGATTCCGGATACAAGCCGTATATAAGGTAACGTGAGCTGTACTCCTCACCCAGATAAGTGCTGCACAGGTAACACAATCCAAACTCGGTGAGTATCTGCCTTACCTTGAGGGCAACCTGGCCATCAACGCAACGAATTCGCATCTTTTCAATAGGCTCATAGGTGCCATCATAGGTTAAATTGTAAATTAACTTCATATAGTTCTTGGGCTCAATACCCAATATTTCCAGAGTTTCGTCAATACTTTCGTATTCCGGAATATTCTCAAAGTTTGTGTACGTGGAATTTGCCAAATTTTCCAAAAAGTGCCAGAATTCTTCCTTGGCCTTTCCTCTTACCTTGCCACTAAATGTAAGTTTAAAAAGGTATTAGAAACATATTTAAACGGTAAATTATTTAAATCTTACAGGCAATACGTATCGAAAAACGACTTATTGAGACGTTGCATGGGGCATCTGAAACATAGAAACCAATAGTTGTATGTGATTTGTACATTGTGCAGATGTGGTAAGAATTACATTGTAACAGCGGGCATCGAAGTATTGAAATAATAGGAATTCCGCTCAAGGCCAATGTGTGTACTTTTTGTTCGAAATCGATCCACCGAGGAAAGACAGGAGATAATGCAGAAATATATCGATACGACCAAGAGTATAAACCACAATAATCTGAAATGCGTTGTGTCAATAGTCCGTCAATATATAAAATTCATTAGTTACCTCTCAAGCAAAAGAAACATACTCTGAACCAAATAACGAAATCCATGAATACAACATGTGTTAAAATACAGACGGATATAACTTAAAGCCATTATGATTCGACGGTTTTGACGTTCTAAAACGAAATGTGCTCAAAATGCTTGCTTATAACATTTTAAACATGCTTTAATTCCATGTCCCTTAGTTTAAAAGTGGGGTATATGTCTTTTTAAGGTGCAATTATTTATGGGAATGCATTTCATAAACACAATAGTATTTCCTAGTCGACCCTTTCATCAGTTTAATTTGATTGCGTGACAATCTAACCTTAAATAAAAAACAGCAGTAAGACATAACAAATCCATTTCATATTTAATAAAATACTCAGCAGCTTACATATGTGTAAATATTTATAAATATATTAATGGTATTATTTAGTATAATTTAAAGAGCTTTTGGAGTTGCTATTTAAATTATCGTTGCCCCGTTTTCTTGACAGATTGCGTTCTCGATTGACTCTCACACACGTCTATATCGATTTGACGATCCTGTATTGTTTTAACAACAATCTGGCAAATCCAGCAGCTTACCATCAACACCACTATAAAACACCCGAGTACGAGTAAAACTAGTGGCACCTTCCACCAAATATCTTCTGTATAAGAGCGATAAGCTGTTAAGTATTCGGTACTTCTCTTTATCGACGAATAACACTCTTTGGCACTTATGAGACCCTCGTTTTTGATGGAGCCATCATCGTTTAAGTATTTATCATCATAGCTCCCTGGAAAGTGCGAGCGGCATTCAGCGCAAACTTGATTAAACCAATTGGCGCAACGTTTACTTTTGTCATTATATTTACAGACAGGCAGCATGTTTAAGTATTTTGAGTTTCAACAGAATGAAGTAAAAGCCAGTGAAACTGTTTAGGCTTTGACTATAGTTCGAAAAACTAAGCTGCAAAAAAAAAAAGCAATTAAACAACACAAAACATTTTCTAAAGTTAAAAGAAATTTGTATAATATCTTTAAGTGTGGCACTTCAATCAACTTCAGGTCAACATTATTCGTTTGTGAGATATGTTTAGTACAGTTTTGTTTGTTTACGTATTTTTTTTACTTATGCGGTAAGAAGGTATTAATAAATGTAAATGCACTCGTATGTAACATTGGAATCCATACTGAGAATTTGCGGCTAGGCATGTATGTTGTAAATTTGCATGCTTATCATATACATATGTATGTATGATTAAATGTTAGAATTTGCTTTATAAAGATCACTGATTTCGTTTCCGCAACATACATAAAGCTTCAATTTTTTCTTTGTTTTCATATCCAGAGCCCAAAATATACTACACATATTCGATTTAAAAGAGCTTCGCGGTGCAGGAATTACAGCAGTTATTCCGATAGTACTCATAGCTGCACAGTTTTGCCTGCACAGCCCACTTGCAGTTGGGAAAATTATCGACGCATTCGACAGCTTCATCGTTTTGGAGCAGTTCGTTATTTAGATCTGTATAAATATAATATTTAAAATAAAACAAAAAGGTAAAAAGTAAATACCAACAAATACCTTCACATTTCTTGGTGTTACAGTTGCGAAAGATTGGTTCTCTCAATGCATATCTGCATTTATTAGATTCACGCAATGCATTCTGCTTATCATCGTATTCCAAACATTTGACATTTCGCCGCTGTGTGCCACCATCGCATGATTTTGAGCACTAGAAAAATTAAAAGACATCAAAAATAGATTTTCTGGTTTACAATAGATGAATTTATAGTGTAGTACCTCTGACCACTCGGAGTAATGCCAGCGGGGAGCACAATACTCGTTCTCTTCGTGCGAGCAATTCTCGAGTGGCTGTGGTCTCAACTCCAGCTTGCATTCCTCATCATCGGTGATGAGTTGATTTCGAATGCAGAGCACAGTTCGGCTACGTGTCAGATTAAAGCAATCACCACTACAGGGTGACCAGGGTCCCGCAAACCAGTCGCCCATTTCGCAGGCAGCTTGCTCACAGGGTCGTTTGTTCTCTGGAATGTCACGCGTCTCGCAGCGCTCAGCTTTTGTCTTGGGTCGATCGCAGAATATCGTGCGATACTGAATGCCAGGACCACATGACGATGAACAGTACTGGTTCCACTCGGACATAAGCCAAACGGCATCGCCAATAGTCTTTGCAGCCCTGTGACGACTGAGAAGTGTGCCATTAGAACTGGGTGCATCCGAGTGCATGTGCATGCGATAACGGGCGGAATTGCGACGACGACCCTTTGGGCACTCGCATTGCTTTTCGCTGGGTGGCTGCTCCTCCATGCAGGCAGCCTTGTCCACGTGGATCACAATGCCAGATGCCAGTTCTTGGACACAGCTTAGCTCGCGGCGACGAAAGGATTCCCCATGTTGACAGCGACACTCGCCCCACTCGTCCAGGCGCCAATAGGCCGGACATGGCTGTGTGTTGCAGTGCAGCAGGTTCTCATTGAGCACCGGTTTTTCGGAGTGACTGCAGCGACGTTGGGAGTAATAGCGCACTGGATTTTCACGGGCACAACGCACTATTGGCGATTGAGTTCCGCCGCCACAAGATTTGGTACAGGCACTAAACCCAACCACTTTCCAATTAAATTTTCGCTTACGTCCGGTACGGACGCTGCTCACTGAGCTGCCCTCCTCATTGCCTCCGCCAGATCTTAGGAAGCCATCGCTACTCTCCAGAGACAGTTCGTTCTCCTCCGAGTCCGAAACGATGGGCAGCAAGTACTCGTATTTAATGCCCGGATTCAGTATATTACTGTATACCTGTGTGCAGTTACAATAATAAATAAGCTTTGCATATGAGATGTAGTATTAAAATACCAAGAGCTCCAAGGGTTCCTTAATAGGACCCGTGCTTGTGATCCACTCCGTAACACCTTCGCCCTGCTGAACTCCATCAATGCGATGATAATCGAAAGTTGTGCCTACTCCCTCATACGTTCCACTCTCAGATACTTCGTTCTCACCATTAAATATGCTTTTCTGGTCACTTGTGCGCAGCACTATAAAAAGGGTTAAAAAACACACACAGTTAATAATACTAAATACCAATTATTTTAGTACCTATGTTGACTCAGTTTGAGCTCGAAATCAAGATCGTAAACTAGTTTTAATGGTACTATTTTAAGTGTTAAAATTGTCACGAAATCATTAAAATAATCACTGCTTGCATATAAGGAAATAATTACTGTAGTGATGAGAGAAACGAGTATAAATAAAAATCATTTGAAAAAAATAATTCTTGCCAATTTTTAAAGGCATTATGTCTTAAGCTTACCGAGTAAATTGGCACTGTTTTTAAGTTCAGTAATCGAGATATTTGAGGCACCCGCTGGTATTGTGGCCACATGGACATACGCATCCTCTGGCAATGGATCGCGTGTGAAGATTCCCGTTACCGGACGACAAAGAAGGCCGCCACAGCTCACCGAACCGCTATTCGCATAGAGGCCCTTAATGGAGCCACTGCTGAGTACGGCCTGTAATGGAATAAATGTTTTTTTTATGGTATAATTGATATAAATTGAAACAAATTAAAGATTGCCAGCACTAAACATTGATTTGCATACAAGGGACTGTCAAATTGAAAAAAAGAAAACAACTCTCGACAGATGTCTAAATTGACTCACCAGCCAAGTTAACGCCAAATGCCACAGCAAAGGCATGCCGCACTATTAAAAACTAATTTACTATATATGTATATATGTAGTACACTGTTATATAGGTATTAAAGTATGTATGCAAGGTGAATATCTTCGAGATTGCCTGCTAAATGTTTTTTTATTTTTTGTTTATGCGTCGATTTTATTGTTTGATTTATAGTCTATGTCAGCGCACCGCATAAACAATCTTATATTTATATTTGTATATAAGTGTGTGTATAAATTGCTTGTTTAAATTATGCACGAACAAAATATATGTATGTATAAATAAAATATTTCAATTAAATTCGAATTTTAGTGGGCGTAGGTGCAAAATTGATATTCACTTCCGGGCCAAAAGTGCCAATATCCAATCCTAAGTGCCAACATTCATATTGAAGCTGTGATAAAAGTTGCCACAGTAAATGGTTGATCGTTGAGTGCTGCTTTATCATCAGCTGTGGCACACAGTACAAGAGCGACAGATTATACCATTTTAATGGCATAAAAACAAAACAGGCAACGGCAGCATTTGACGCACTTTTGCAAGTTTACGATCTCCACATTTCACTTGGCCCAGACTCACTTGGTTGTTTACGACGCGACCAGCGCGAGATTAAAGTGCTTTTCTCTACCCTATACTTAACTGTGCAAAGGGTATATTATGTAAAGGTTGTAAGAAACAAATTTTTAAGAAAGATCTTATACTCTCTTGAATTTTTTTTACGGTGTAAAATTGGTTTTTGACAATTTCTTTTTATGAAAGTTATACGATCAGATGTTTATAACATAACTTGAAACAATGAGAGATAACGATTTCACTATTAATCTTCATTCACAGTACACAGCTCAAAGCAGTATTAACCCGTAGGTTTCCTTTAATTTGTTTCGCTTTCTTATGTATTTGCTTGTGGTCTGTAGCTTTTGCATAAAAATTGACAAACGAATTAAAGTTGGTAAGCTTGACTCACGCAGCAAAACAAATAAATCTTAAATTACGATTATAGAAGTTTTAAATATTCGCATTCGAAAAACGTGATAGGAACCTTTACCTATCCTTTTGTAGCATACTTTAGAGCGTGTGTACTATAAGTTGTACTATATAATAATCCCACAACTGATTAAAGTATTTGTTATGTACAAATATAACTGTTTAATCAAATTTCAGATTTGGCTTCCTGAATTTTACATCATGTTTGCACTATCTCTCAGAATTTGTGAAGAACTCGAATTGCTCATAAAATAGGGACAACGATGCAATGCGAACTGAAATGGAAGTACGTTTTCAATTAAAAAATCACATTGCAGCCAGATGCAACGAAGATACACACAAGTGTATGATTAAAATAGCTTAAGCGACCCACAACAACAGCAAACATGACAAAGAATCTATAGGCAAGTACAAAATTTATTTTTGCAAACGTAAAAAAATATTTAAAAAAAACTGTGAATTAAGAAATGCTAACAATGACGTAGATCTGGATTTTAATAAAAAAAATAATAAAGCCTAATTGGCGCAATTTTGCCTAAAAAAAATGGCAAATGGATCTAATTAAAGACTCGGTACAATTTACGTAAATGCAAATTGTACATATATCTATAGGCCTAATGTATTCAAGTGTAATTCTCAAGTGTTTAAGATATACACATGTCCCAAAAACAAATTTCAAAATACAAATTTCGAAATATATTTTAAGGACAAGTACGAAATAACGAATATTATAATTCAAATACAATAAAGAGCAGAATTTATGTTTTGATTTAAAAAACCACACACATATTTTAAATATTAAAAAAATCATATAATATCACTAATTAAACTGACAAGATTACTGCATTAAATTGACAACTTGGTTTTTTATTGTTTGACGATGAGCATGTAATGACTGTCAAACTTAATTTATTTAAATCTGATTACGATTAGCTCAACAAATTCATTTATATAAGTTTTTAACTGGTTTGATATCTTGATATTATTGGCTTTGACAAGACGTGCGCGCGATTCTCGGAGAGATACGGATACGCATGTGTTGCGTGCTTCGATTCGCGTTGCTTACTAAAATATTCGGCAAAGCGATTCATTTATTTCTAAAGATTTTTTTTCCATACAAACACACACACATCGGGCTGGCTGGCACTTTTGTTATTATTCCGATGCCTCCAAGAGTATTGATAGTTTAGTCGCACACAGCACACATCTACGTCTGCTCTCGTGTACTGGAAAATAACATGACTATTCCAAGAAGTAGTAGTAGTATATGGAAAAGCGCTTAACAATAAAGAAGAGCAGGTCTTGTTGTTGTAGGTGAGTCTGTAAATGCGCGCTGTAACCGATCACAACGAACAACTAATTACGATCTTGTAGTCATTTGCATTTACAACGCGTAAATAACAAAAAATGATAATAAAAATTGTTGAAACTAATGGAACGAGTATCGAAAAGTGGCTACTTGTTAATTAATGGTACTACTACTGTTCGAGTTGATAGCGAGTTTTATCTGCAACTATGTATGTATAGTATGTGTACATATGTATGTTCATATTTATAATTGCGAGTAGTAGTTTTATTGTGTATTAACATTCACCTTGCAAATGCCGTCGACACACATTGCGCGGCTCACATAAGTGGATTTGGAGCGATAATATTCCGCTGGACGTTGGCAAGGTGTTCCATCAATAACGGTATCATTCAGAGTTGCAAAGTATTTCATGCCCAATGGCTTACAGTTTAGCTCACATTCGGCATCGTCTGATATGGAAATAAAATTCAAAGAAAGTATATTCTTATTAAAACAGATTCTGCTGTATAATAACGATAATAATGTAAATATGTTTGTTTAAGAGCTTAAACATACCTTTTATGTAAGGCTCCCAGTTATATTTGCGACCCTGGAAATCAACTTTATTGTATGCAGCACATTGATATGCACGAATATCGAATGATTCCGCTGGACATGGAAGGTCGTTGCATATCTGATAGCGCTTTGAGAGGCCGACACAAGTATCACTCGTAAATACCCTACCTGTTGTAGAATTTCTGCAAATTCAAAGAGAATAATCCAAATTACTTTTATTATTTATCAAGAATTTTATTATAATATATAATAAATAAAACATCAAAAATATGCTTGCAATTACAAACAAAAAATTGTACAATTTAAAATTACAAGTAGATACAAATTGTTTAGTTTAAGCTTTATATTTAACTCTGTAACATTGTTCACATTTTATTTCCACACTTCCACACCTAACAATAATTTTCTCACGAAAATTTGCTGAATTAATGAATTCACAAGTTTGAATGCCAATGAAAATAAAATTCATTTTAATGATGTTTGCGAATTTATCAAAATTTCTTGCAAATTTTTAAAAAATATTTTTCTTTAACTCACCATTAGAATATGAAATACTCTAATACCAATCTTAAGGCATGTGGTGAATAGTTTGTTTGTGTGGTTGTTTTCTTCGATAATATTCTTGATCCACCTTGATATCTATCGACTTGTGATCGATTTCCCAGCCTTCCCGTGTTGACAGTTTGTCTCATGCAGACATGGACCAAGATATTTGTTTTAAGTCTCTAGTTTTATTTGTGTCTAAAAAAGATGCGTTCATAAAGAGAGACTGACGGACATTGAACTAATTATAAGAACTTTCTCCTACTTGTTAAGTGGTCATTGTTGAATATTGGTGTCTTTTCTATGTATATATAAATAAACATAAAACGAATCAATTTGTTTTAAAATTCTTGGGTATTTACATCAAGAAAATATGGGTCTGTTTTTAAGACAACTTTATAAGCCTTCTTTTTTTAAATTATACAATAAAAATAATGTTTGATTGTTTCACAGATAGGATTATTTTATAGACCTATAATTATAGCCAGCTATAGTCCGTTAAAACTGGGCGTTTATATTTTTTACAGAGTATTTGAATTGCTATACAAGCCTATATATTTTTAAATAAAATGCTTCTTTTCCGTTTATATTTTTTTCTTTGTTTATTTGTTATTTTATTTAGTTAAGTAAAATGCTGATGAAAAGTAAATCCAGATACAAAATTATTAAGTTACTTCCAACTTAGTAGATCAATGAATACTTGAGATGGTTATGAAAATCTTTAGCTCAGTTCAACAAATTTCTTCTTCAAGAATTCAGTCAATTCTTTGTTGGCAGGGTTCCTGATTTCGAAGAGCGTCTTCTGCTTATCATCGACAGCAACTGTGTCGGCGATGGCTCCAGCGGCTTGTGCCTTCAGGGCTGTGATTTCAGTGGCATACTGAACTTGAGAGTCGGCCAAGAGTTTCTCGAAGAACTCGACGGCTTCTTGCAGATCTTGGTTAATCTTTGGCACAGAGTCTTGCTTAAGGAAGTTGACAAACTCGGGACTGAAGGACTTTTCTAGGTTAACGAATCCGTTCTTCTTGGCCTCCACATCGGTGAGTTTCTGAAGGCCTTCCAGCTCGGCAACAGCTTTATCAATATCAGCCTTGAAATCACCAGCCTTAAGCGACTTGTAGAAGCTGATGGCACCAAGAATATCCTCAGTAAGTTGATCCTCCAACAGTTTTGATTGGACAAATGTGCCGAATTCCGGAGAGAACTGCTGGGTGACACCGCCAATCAATGCCTGCTTTTCATCAAAGTTCTCAGTCTTCAATGCGGTCTCGTAGATGGTGATGAGCTTCTTCAATTCCTCCTTATGAGAGCCATCATCGTTCGAAAGGAATTTCTCATATTCCTGCAGCTGTCCACGAATGTGAATGTTCAATGCCTCGGCAGGATCCTCCGACAGGACGCACACAAGTGCCAGCGACAGAAGGCAAATTTGAAATACTAGTCTGGACATACTATTGTTGGAATATTAACTTCAATGCGAACGAACGCGTTGACTGCCGGAAACTCACGGCTTTTGAAACTCAGGTCTCGTATTTATAGCTGAATCGGTTCTCAGTGTTGGGGTTTTTTTTTTTTTTAGTCAGTCAGTCATCAAACGAGCGTACAAAGTCTGGCATTGTTCAGAATGGAGCCTTGTATTTGTTGCTTTTCTCGCCTTGTTGAGATTTCTTTTTAACTCAAAACAAGTCCAAAAAGTAGTGTGAGACAAGTAAGACAAGTAAGCGCAATGCCGACAAGATTACAAGACTCGAAAATACCCTGTAAATTGAATGCACACGCATATCTATGCAAAACATCTATTCCAAAGTGAATGAACTTAAATTCTCTGCAATAGAAATATATTTGAATTCTAGCGGAAACAACGTTTTTTTTTTATAGCTATAAGTTCATAATACCCGTTAAGTTCTTAAGCTATGGGGCCTTCTAAAAATCATAATCAGAAAATATGTATTTGGGTTTGTTTAAATATTCAGTTATTCCCTCATTAAGGGTGATACAGCAGCGGGAGAACAGAGTGTCTAATTTCTTCTTTAACTAACGGCATATATTTGAAATTTCTTTTGCTAGATGGTATACAGGTTTCAGTGATACGATTTTTCTTGGTTTGCGAACAAAGTGGATTAGTTAAATCAATAATTATCTATTTAGGAGTTGTGGATAAATAAAAACACAAAATTGATTATTTATGTACATTAGGTGGAAAAATACAAACAACCGCTTTCGCAATGACCGATCAAAAAATACCCTGCAAATTGTCAACTGACGTTTATATTATAAATTTGTAATCAAAATATTTGAAATATTCAGATTAACATCAAAATAAACAATTAATATAAATTATGAACTAAAACAGTAGAGTATTTTATCTATCGACTATGTATGTTTAACATTTGCTTTCATTTCAGATTCGGCAAATATACACGTATCTTAAATGTTGACAAAATAATTAGCATGCATTACTTTTCAGGTAAAATGACTCAAAAACCCCAAACCCAAAGCAAAAACCAGTTTAAAATTTGCAAAGATGATGACTAAAATTCAACTGTTTTCAACTACCTGTAAATCCCAGACCTATGGCATCAATCTTCCCTTTATATATATGTACATTAAGTAAGCATGGGCCTGAATGCAAAAACTTTAAACATAGCCATCATTTTATGCGGTTAAGAAACAAATCGTTCAGAACGTCACGCAGATCATGATAAAAATAATCAGAGCCGCGTGACCAGCCTCCAAAATGCCTTACTTAAGCTGTCAATTTACCATATGATTCAATATTTAAGGTCACTTTGTATGGTTAAGGCATTAATATTGACGTCGTCAGATTAGAATTGCAAATTAACAGAACAATTATCCAATTATTGCACCGAAGACAATATACTCTGGTGAATACAAAATTCTAGATTGGTCTTAACCCTCTATTGTTTTGCAACCAACTTGGCTAATAGCTTTTGTACGGAAACTGTATTTAACTTAATAATAAACATTAATGTTAATTTCTGATCAATTTAAAACCTTTTTACTAATGAATCATATTCAATTTCGCTCAGTTTGAATCGACATCTCCTAGTTGATAAATTATTTAAGGACTTTGGTTGTGCTCATCTTTCGTATAACAGAAAATCAAACAGCTGTCAGTGGCTTTTTAATCGGATTTCTGTTAAAATTATATGCTGTTTCAATTGGATTGATAGTGGAACGACCTGCATCACCGACTTCGCTGTTATGATAAATTAAGCCTAGTGCAATCGGGGTATAATAACAAAATTTTCTTCTGTGATTTGCAAACCAACTTTCACCAACTTTTTAGAGCATTTATATAATTAATTATGTTTTACTAACCGATCAATGCACTTGCGTGTTTGTTGCATAATGCCTCCTCCACAAGTGCGGGAACATTCACTCCATGGACTCCAGTTTGCCCATCTGGGAAAAGGTCGCACCTTAGTCTTGGGCTTCTTAGTGGTTGTAGACGTAGTACTAGTCGAAGTTGTTGTCGTAGTACTAGTTGTTGAGGACGTTTCTGGTTCAGTTGAAGGCTTGAAGGATTTCAACTCGAAAGTTGATTCTGCAGTCGTGAATGGTTCTGGTATTTTGGACAAAGTCGTTGTATTGATTTCTTGTGCAGTATTAAGGCTACGCAATCGAGTCGTTTCTGATATAATTGTTGGCTTTAATATCGTGCTAATATCCTCAACTTTGTTGCTATTCACGGAGGTTGTTTCGTTTTCCGCATATACCTCGTTGATGCTTGCATTTTGATTTGTTGTTGCCGGCTTATTTATGCGCCATAAATTCGCTAGCTCGAAAGATGATTTCCATTTGGTATATTTCACCTTATCCGTTTTAAGTTTATTATGAAGATTTAGCCATTCTTGATGTTTCTGCACAAACAACACATAGTAAATAAATAAATAAATCGCTTAAAAACCAAACAGCTACAAATTAACTTACTTTAATACGTTCCAAAGTTGATGTATCCGCAATGATCAATTGTGTTAAGACTGCAACAATTAGGCAAATGCTGAAGTACAATGTATAGAAATATATTAGCTGAATTTTTAAAAAGTTTTTTCGAACAGAAACTTACGTGAATATGTAAATATGATTTGCCATTGCCTTGCATTTATTAAGCCCTTGGACTACATAGGTATGTTACTTAAATCTGAAAAATAATGTTTTTAAACAATAGCAAGTTAATTGATTGATAAAAAAATATGTATTTGCTCTTTAACGAGCAATTCCCAGGCGATGTCTTCCCATGTGAAATGATTGCAATAATAATAAAATGGGCAGATCTATAAAACAAGACTATTGCCCTTTGGATAAAGTTGTATATAAGCTTAAAGTTATTTTATAAATACATATTTAAGTTATCCTAGCTTCCAAGCTGGAAATCAAATCCTAAACTAAACAAAATAATTGATTTAAGAGTATATCAACGTTAGTATGTTAACTTTACAGTGTAAAGTTTACACCATTCGCGCATTCTAGGCGAACGTATGAAAAGGTTTCAACACACATGTACATATAAATATGTGTGTGTGTGTGTGTGTGTACATGCACAGCTATTTCCCTAGCGGATGCTTTTACGCATAGCTGAGCTTAACGAAAAAAAAAAAAAATCGACGAACGAAGAAAGAACGCATTGAAACATGTGATCATTAATCTGCTCGTAATTTGCGCTGACTGCGACAGAGTTTGACACGCCCATCCCTCATTTATAATGAGCTCAGCTCAGCTCGGCTCAACTCAACTCAACTCAACTCAGATCAGCTCAATAACGAAACATTGCATCGGCAAATTGTCTGTGGCTGTTGTACTCTGTGTTCCCAATGGCGGGTGCGACCAAATTAACTGCGTAGATTGACTTTTTGCGATAGCGTCAAAAAATTTTCGGGATGAAAAGAGAATATTATCGCTTGCTCATCGGAAGTCGTTAGAACGAATAGGCTAACGCACGTCAACATATACACACACATACATACATACTTACATATATATTTTAAAAACTGTAACATTATATTTTAGTTTGTAACAAATTATTTAAATGTTTTGTAAATATGCGATTGCTTCTTAATTTAAAAAAAAACATTAATCCGGATAGGGTAAAACATTACACAATTTTATTTAAGCCGGCTGCAAGTCAAGAATTTTGGATTGACAGAACAAAAGAATGTTTAATGTACCTAAGTGTTTTTTTCTTTAAAATCTTTAATTAAATAAACCTTCTCCAAAACCCTCATGTTTTTAATGTAAACACTCGAAAAACAGGTCGTAAAATATTTGCGGGCGTGGCTCAATCTTTAAGAAAGGTTATCAGTATCTAAGAGGAGCTCTCTCTACCCCATCAAGTTAGTTTAAAAACTATGAAAGACATTTATTTTCCTAATTTTTATACCCCGATCCCATGAAATGGGTAAAAGTGGTATAATGTTTTTGTGCAAAAGTATGTAACAGGCAGAAGGAAGCATCTCCGACCCTATATATACTTTAATATATATTCTTGATCAGCGAATATCGAAAATCTGAAACACGTTTTAGAAACCTGATACAACATAATGAAAATCTGCACAAATTTCATCGAAATCGGTTGAGAAACACCAGATTGAAGTTTAGACAATGGCTGTAAGCGTTATGTACAGGGTTCGGGGTATCTCCTAGTCGGGAAATCTCGACTAGAGCCTTCTTACTTGTTGATGTAGATTTTTGAGATCCTTTGGTGACTTTAGCTGTTAGAATGTGGGAAGTATGTATGTTTTATTAATATGTTCCCAAGCAGTGAATGGACTTTTTATTGGGTTTCCTGCCTTTTTTACTTTTTAGAAAAGCCATTCGTCAGTTCGCTCTGAAAAGATTTACCAGCGGAAATCAGATCAGAACAGTTTTTTCTTGAGGAGATTGCGGTTACCCGAAAAACGAAAAAGCGACGCATTAAGTAGATATATTTTATAAAGCTATGATAAAGGAGACTCAGATCAAGCTTCACAAAAACCGTTTTCAAATAAATCAATGCATTACTAAACACCTTAATATGTTGTCTTTTAAATTACAATTATTTAAATATATGAAAAATTGAAGAAAGAATACGAACTCTTCAATGATTTCAGCCCAATTCTCCACATCCCACTCTTACGTAAACATGCTTCTTGAATCTAGATTTACTATGTACATACAAAGTATGTCTGATTAAAACCAACTTTACATAATTTAAAACCAAAAAAAAGGCAAAAAAAATGTAGACACATCTAAATAATCTACATCGTGCCAACTGTGAAGCAAATCGCCCGTGACCATGCTACAAAAAATAAAACTAAAAACAAAAAAATAACGATAGCGAATGTGAACACAACGGTCTAAGCAGAATTCGGCATCGCTTAAATGTATATCGTTTGGACATTTTTGAGCACATATGTAGAGGAGGGTGTGTTCTCATAGTAAGCTCCCACAGAACTTCGCCCAGCTGCTTTACTTATACAAATGAATACATATATTGTACATTTGTCAATACTAAATTGGTTGAATAGACATTTGTCCGAAATAGTCATACTATTGACCTTCATGGTGAATAGTTTTCAAAGTGAATGTTTCGATATTGGGATTAGCTTCTAATGCTCCACATTGTCCAAAACAGGCATTGCCTAATTTTTTTTTGCATACTTTAGCAATCGACGAGAACCATCTTAAATGCATCGATTTATCGATATATAGAGCATAACCAATAACCTTTGCGGCTTACGAATTGCTCTAGAACACCCTATTTGGCTGAAACTAGGTGAAACAACAATTTCTAGGCTATCAATCGATGGTTTCCAATATTTATCCTTCTTATCTTTGACCTTTCGTCTTGTATTTCATACTTTTTGAATTCAATATGAAAATGTTAGATGAAAGAAAATAAAACCCATCAATATTATTTGTATTTAAATCAATACCTTTGAACTTTTAATACAAATTGTATGCGACCATATTATTACTATTTCACACTAAGAGAACAATTTTAACATTAAATCAAAATTGATCTAATTGATTGCATTTAGTTGGTGCTATTACCATATGTATTTCAAATTCCAATAACTTTTGCAAATATACATTTGTATCTGAATGTTTATAAACAATTATATGCGGTTGCTAAATGAGATGCAGAGAGTGCATCAGCCTTAAGTAACATTAATGAGCCCGCGCACTTCTCGGAAAATGTGTCAATCGGCTCATTCCCATTCCATTAATTTGTCCATATTTATATGCACATATGTATGTACATACGTACTTATAATTTTGTTTAGATGCATGAAGTCATATTCATATTTTGTGTTTACAAACACTTGAAGTTGTGAACAGGCTCTTACAAAATTAAAGGCTGTGAAAAGTGCCAACTTAGCGGGGTATTTACATATGTACATATGTTTTCATTCATACTTCAATGAAAGCGACAAATGAATAGATCGGATATGAAGTGAATCCATACGGAAATCGAGTCAAGTGCCATCTAAATTTGCATGCAACGGCATAAAGAACAAATGCCTTTGCATTTGAAGTTTTTGAATGTTAAGAAGTGTTTTTGTATGTTTGTAGAAAGTAAAATATGTAAATTTAATCATGTGTGCACGGACAGAATACAAATGGCGCCATGCAAATTTTTACTACGAGCAACCAAAACTATTTTTTATCATTCATTGAAAAGCTTTTAAATAATAACAAACAAAACAGCCGGTAAATGCTTGTCTACATTTCCTATTAAAAAATATTCAAAATATGAATGTAAATTCACAATTGATTAGGAAACATTATAAGTTATTACAGTAAATACTGTAATGATTCACAACATTCAAAAATGTTTCTCGACAATATTCATTTGACTCAAATCTTATAGTACAAAAGACATGAGCTCAAGCTACCTACAAAATTTAATGGCTTCATTTTCGATTTCACATGGTACATTGATATCTCGGTGCTATTGTCTCCGTGAAGACAATAAACTTGGCAAGATTGATTGATGCACTTGAGAATGATGGCAAGAAGGAGGCTGTAATGTCATTTGGGGCCATAAGTGCATTTTGTAATTGTGACGTTGCGATGAAATACCCATATAGCCATCAAAAACAATATTTCAATCGGTTTTTTTTTTTTGGTTTTATATTTTTTTTTTATACCCTCGCCTGAGGGTATTGTAAATGGGTCTTGAAGTGTGAAACGCTTTATTTGTGGGCTCCTATAGTCGATATATTTTATACATTTTTGGGAATCCTTTCTAACAAGATTTTTGCACTTAATTTACTGAAGATTTCGAAAACAGTTTATATCTCTTGTGATAACCTCTACCTTCGTCTATAAGGGTATTTAAGCTACGACTCTTGATACTTCTTGGTTAATAATTTCAATTCAATTAAACTTGCCCTCGCCAAAATCCCTTTATTCAGTTATTATGAAAAGAAACAGAATAAATGTTGGTGAAACAAAAATGAAGAAAATTGAAAATACACTTAAAGCCATAGAAACTTGCACATTACCATAATGAATTAAAAATTTCTTTATTAAGCAAATGATAACTTATTAATTTTCGCTTACCTAATTTCGTACAAATTGTTTGCTAAATTGTATTTAAATGCATTTATGCATTTATGTACTTAGTAGATATAAGACACTTTGTTAAATCTCATAACTCACTGATCGGTTTGCATTTGCCATAAATCATTCAATCAACAAATAATCATAACTTATTGTAGCAATTATGTGTTCACTAAAGTGTTAGGTGGAAAGGGGAATTGGTGATAACACGTTCAGTCTGTTTTAAAAAGAACCGCCTACAAAACTAGCAAGTACGATTGCTTCCCGATATTTGTGTTTTCGTTTCAATTAAAGCCGCCGTCGTCATCGCGTGGTACGCAAATCCAAACTAAAATCGCTGGGAAATCGTTTTGGGAATTGAAGCGCGATGAAGACAGAATCAGCCGCAGCCGCAGCCGCAGTCACAGCCTCAGCCTCGGCGCAGCTGCCGCCGACGCCAACATTAGCTACTGGCCTGCGACACAAGCACACAACTGTAAACTGCGGGGGAGGTGGGCAGTGGGAGGTGTCGATGGCAATGGCGATGGCTTCGTAGCTCTAGCGGCGTGCGCCCAAAACCAAATGTCTGGATGATGCGTGCTTACATACTCATGGTGTGCGTGTGCGAGTGTGAATGTGAATGTAAGTGTGAGTGTGAGTGTGAGTATTATTGCGAGTGCTCGCTTGCATGTGGTTTTTAATACCCTAGACAAATTGGAAATGAGTTCACATGCTTTTCATAAACATCTAGACATGTCGTTTATGTGAAAATTAAATTTTCACTGCATTCAAAGGCTATAAACTTGATATGCTGAATGTATTAAATACAGTTTGAAACAAAGATATCTAATGTAAAGCATGTCAGTATCCACTAGTCGCTAACTCCCCACAAGTTTACTCTGATTTTACTTTTTACAAACAGTAGGAACCTAGAAGCGAGAGCCAAACATTTGTTGTTACACACTCAAAATCACAACAACTTTACTAACTAATATATGTGCATGCGTATATGAAAAATACGAAGCATGTACAGTACAAACATATGTACAAACATATGTAAATAAAGTACACATTGTTTTATCACAAACGGAAATGTTGGCCAAGCAGAATTGTTCGCTTCTCAGCTACAAACAGGTGCATTCATTCAAAGTTTACCGTAGAATTACGAGCCTACCTTACTTTTCTTATTTTCCTCTACAACTGCAAGAAGCCAAATCAAATATTGGTTATGCTAATCGCCGTTGGGTCTGTCACAACATTAAAGTTGCCTAAGGCAACCCTAAAAGCATCACATTAATCCCACAGAAGCCTTGAAGACCTTGCCGCTTACATTTTGTCAACATTCGAAGTGTGCTACATTTACTGTTGTTTTCAAAACACACAAATTAAAAGCTTGTACAATAAATAGCTAAAAGTTATGTCATATGCTAAAAATGTGAGTGAGAATCGTATATATTATATACACATATGGCATAATTTGAACAAAAAATATGAGTAATGCCTCACAACAGTATTGACAATCTAAAGTTATTAATTGTTTCTTAAATTGGCGAAAGCCCAAGAAAACGGAACAGCTCAAAACTTTAGTTTGTTTATTAATTTATTAAGAGCTAAAACGATTTAAAAACAAAAAATTATGTCGATAGGCTAAACTTAGAAACGAAATGAAAATGAAAGTTATTGAAAATCAAAGAAGCATTTGGACATCTGTACTTTTCTGTTAAGAATTTATTAGCTTATAAATAAATTTTGGACTGTTAGTTTTTATATACTTTAAGCAAAAATGTTTGACAACATAGCACATTCAAATACATACATACATATAATTTTGTCATTGTGGCAATTATTCGAATCCAAAATTCAAGTTGAGCATAAAATTACCATAAACTTCAATTAACATGTCTTTGAACAATTGAAATGTTTGCTGCATTCAATTAGTTACAAGCATCGTAAATAGCTTTAACCCAAAAATCATTAACTTTCTGCGGTCCATAAATTTGTTCATAAACGGTTTTTGTTTCCTGGCGCCAGTTCCACATTCCACAGTAAAAAAAAAGAAAAAGTAATTGTGTAAGAATGAAAGTAAAATTAAAAAATCTTCATCGTAACTTGATAGTTACCCGAATTTGTCTAGGCAAGTTAGATGAATTGAATATATTCATTTGATTTCATCATTAATTAATAGTTTTTCTTAATTGATTTGATATTCTCTATTGCGGGCAATTGAAAATTAAAAAAAGAAAGGCTTTACACACACACACAAACAGGCACACACACTAAGCTGTGAGCTGAGCTTCATAAGCATTGTGGGTCATTAATTGCGGCACGAAGTCATAGATTTTAAATGGATAATCGTCTTTATTGACCCGCTTCTTTGACTTCTGTGTAATATATTAAAGTCAATTCACACAAAATGTGGTTAGCTTTTCGGGCGAGTTTATTTTTCTAATCCAACAGAGATTGACAACTCTGTAAGTGTAATCTAGAAGTTTGAGGGCTTGCCACATTTTTCTTTAGCAAACTTTTAAGAAGGTTGCCATCCTTGGTAAATGTTTTTTGTAATTCACCTCGAAAAACATAATGTTATATGCAGCAGGCTCTGCTGTTTGAATGTAAACTCAACATTTTGGTAAATATATTTATTTTTTGAAAAGAACACAGTTTAATGACCAATATTGTGGATCCTTTGATTTTTGATTATGCAACGACAGGCCTCAGGTAGGTCATGTCGCAGAGGACACAATTCGTCTGGCACTAGAATAACATTGCCCTTGATCTGCTCCTGCATGCATTCAAATTGACGTGTGCGCTGGCCATGTGAACTGCCATCGGGACATTGACAGTTGCTGAAGGTGCTCGGTCGCCAGAAAGCCGGACAGAGGCCACGATTGCAATTGTAAATATCGTCGTTGAAGGTGGGTTTCTCGATCAGGGCACAGCGTCGTGGCGAATAGAAGCGTAGCGAGGATTCGCGCATGCACACACAGCGAAATATGGGTGTTTGGGTGCCCGGACCACAGGAGCGATTGCATGCACCGAAACCCAACAATTTCCAGCTAAATTTGCGACGTTTGCGTTCCTTAATGCGAAGTGTGTAGCTGGAATCGGTTACATTAACCGCGTTGCCCGCCTCATCCCAGATAGCCTGTAGTTCCTCCTCTTCGCTTACGGATGGCGAGGATATCGGTATGGTGTAGTTGCACTGCACATCAGTAAACGAGCTCTGCAAGGATTCGTTTTATAATTTATTCGAAGAAGTATTTACTTTTACCATTAAGATCACAGCCTTGGAAAGCGGTCCCCTTGATGTAAGCAACCCATTTGTTTGATTATATTCAAACGCATCGTTATTAAAGTTGAATATTCCATTGTCTGATATCTTACTTCGATCGCCGTTTATGAGAAACATTTCGTCAGAGTTTTTCAATGCTGAAAACCACAAGCTTTATTATATTTGTGCATTTTAATTTGTTTAAGCTTACCCAATGAACTTTTGCCTGTAGTCGTATTTTGCCTAATCGAAAGATTCATTGTGCCCACAGGCAGTGTAGTAATATAGTTATAGCCCTTTGTTAGATTTGTCCTGTTAAATGTTGCAGAGACATGTTTGCACAGAACCGAGCCACATTTCACTTGGCTATCACGCGTTGTCACAGGACGAATAAGGCCGCTGCTATGAACAGCCTGCAATTTGCACAAATCAATTACAAATGGGTTAGAGGCAGTTTTCGGTAAAGGGCTTTGATCTTTTACGAAACAATATTTCACATACGCTGTACGCTGCTCTAATCTAATGCACCTAAAAGAGCCACTTGAATGTTTTGACACAGTTTTTCTAGTTCTCTTCTGAGAGCAGGCAGACGACGATGCGTGAAACATAAAAACAATGCGAAGGCTTTGTATCTGGGCTAATTACATACATGTACAGTTGTATGTAAGTATCTGTAATTATCAGGCGATAATGGGGTCATGTCAACAGAAAGCCCAAATGGCAGCATAGCCCCCCATTATCTATGTACTTTTCTCTTTTACTTGCCACAGTGCCACAAAACTAATTAAATTATAAATTGGAAAAAGACCCGAAAGCCAAATGAATATGGAAATCATTGGCAAACGATATTAATTAAGATTTATGACATTTGGCAGCATTTCAAGAAAACCAGTTGCATGTGTGTGGCCTAGCGACAAAGCGTGTGCTAACGGAGGAGGAGTATCTACGTACATATGTACATACCAACATATCCATTACTATATTTGTGCTAGGCACTTGGGCAATTTGCATGCTTATGGTGAAAATTGGCTTTGGCCAATTTAACTTGGCCATAAACAGAAATCAAATGCATTGAACATTGAATTGTGGTTGCCCTTGCTAAGTGCCATCATTAAATGTCAAAGAAAGAAAAAAACTATAATATAAAATGATCAACCGTAGATGGTATGTAGCACACAAATAATTAAGCTTAACTTTGTAAAGAGTTTTCACAATATTATGACATCATTCTAAGCATTCTTCGCACATAAACTTGCTGCTTAACGAGTTAAAATGAAATTTTATTGAAATGGAACATTCGACAAGCAATGAATTCAATTTGCAATTCGAATAAATGTGCGCAATTAAAATCCCAACACCAGACCGGAAGACGCAAACTTATTGTTTACACATGCTGCATGCTGCATAGAACAAAAGACATCGGCTGACCAAAGATTAAATACCCTAGTTAGCCAACAAACAGCACTTACCCGACAAATGCCTTCCACACATACGGCCTGACGTCTATAGAAGTGCGTGTAGTAGACGGCCGGGCGATTGCACGGCGTGCCATCGGTAACAGACTGGTTCATGCTAATGAATAAATCGGAGTTGATGCCGCGGCAGAACAACATGCACTCGTCGTGCTCTTTCTCATATCCGATCCAATTGTAGAACTGCTCACGATATGGCACACTGTTGAATCTTTCGCATTGTTCGTCACGCAGTCGCTGCTTGCCAGGCTTGCAGCGCTCCTCCTTGCACTGTCGATACCGCTTCAACACACCAAAGCATCCAATTTTGTCCTCTGCGGGATAGAAACGACTTTCGACAGCAATCGCATCTGTTGAATTCTTGGTGCTTTAACAGAGAAATAAAGTTAAAAGTTAAAATATATAAATAATTTCATTTAGTTTAAGCCCTGACCGTTCTATGCATTTCCGTTTTTTGATTTGCACACAAGTTGTTGCACATTTGCTCCACTTCTCCCAGCGATCCCAGTTATAGAACGTGCCCACTCTGTCGAATTCGCTCTGATTGCGCTGCCTGGTTTGCTTGCTCACTTCATTTCCATCTACATAGTCGGTGTAATCATCGTCGCTGTCCTCACTAAAATCCGATTTCGTCAATGGAAAGTTTGTTGTTGTGGTTTCTTCGGCGTCGCATTGGTTTTTATCCAGAAGTAATATCATTAGCCAAATGTTTAATACACTGAAACTAATGTCTCGGAAATCGTTAACAAAAATTCGACAATATTTATTTGTAGTTCTGTTATGATTTATTAATCACTTCGAACATTGTAAGGTTAATTGCTGACAGTGATGAAAATAGTATTTCTGCGGCCAACATGTTTATTATTCATACAAAAATGTAAAAGTTCTTGCTTTTCAAAGTTTGGTTATCTGTCAAACAACTCATTAAACTACAATAAATAAAAACCTTATCAACTGCATTCTGTTGCCGTTGTGTGCGTGTGCCATTAAAAACATCCGAAACGCTACTAAAACATTCCGAAAATTTTTAAGCACACTCAACTACAAGTCAAAATAAACATATACTATGTATG
Organism: Scaptomyza hsui; assembly: GCA_018152825.1. Lineage (NCBI taxonomy): Eukaryota > Metazoa > Arthropoda > Insecta > Diptera > Drosophilidae > Scaptomyza > Scaptomyza hsui. Next base: position 448,970 of record JAECXO010000025.1, read on the forward strand.
TATGTACATCAAGCATGCATCACAGCTGCTTATAAAATGGACTATGCTGTTTTCTCCATACTTTATTTTTTTCTCTTGGGAGATAGATTATAAAAAATATAAGGTAAAGAGCATGCGCCAACTACTTATGTTTACTCTATGTAAATATATCATGCATTAGTAATGATCAGTTTTCATCAGATTCTAAGCGTTTTAACATTGGTTCCTCGATTTTGTAGTGCTTGGCATATTTCTGTAAAGAATTTAATATAAATAATCCTCAAAAAAAAAAAAAAAAACACTAAATATATATAGGTACCTCGCAGAGATTAACAGTTAAAGAACATATGGCCTGATGGGTCTCATTTGAAGATGTTTCATCGGGGCTGCTGCTGTTGACTCTCACTTGAGGCAGTCCGTCTTCTCCGTTTTCAAGCAATATTAGATTCTCCTTGACCAGGAACGAAATCATCAGTGCGTTCTGCACACTGTCCATAAAGTTGTGAGGATTACAGATTAGTTTTAAATATGGAATTGGCTCATTATTGCCGGCACGGTAAATATTTTTAATCTGTTTTAAAACGTGATTAACAGCCGTCGAACCTTCGCCTTTGCGTTCCAGTTTGTCGCTTTGTGTGGGACGCTTTTCTACTGCCTATCAGAGAAATGAGATTTAAATATACATTTTTATGTATGAATTGCAATTAACTTACATTTACTGTGGTTTTGCGCGGGGCACGTTGCTTGGGAATGTTCTGCTTTGGTTCAACATCAATAAAGGGCAGCATTGTAGAGTTTGTAAAGAACGGTGCGCCATATTGACAGGCGAGGCTGCAGAGGGCATCCCAATCCTCAACGTCATCTTTTAAAACAAGATCTTTCTTTATTGGAACGTTAGTGAAGCTGTATTATTTTGAGTGGAGCTCTAAATACTACTTACAATTGCTGTGCAAAACATTTTGTCTGTGAAATTCGTGTTCGTTTGTATGGCCTTGGCAACTACTTCGTGGTTGCGTTTGAGGAGCTCTGTATCCAACACAAGTTCTGTTGAGTTTGTTGGGCGATTATTATGACCTTCAGAAATTTCATCAGCCTTGCTTAAAATATCCTGGATATCCGCCACAGATTCGCAAAATGATCGGGATTCAATTTGTTGCTCTATAAAGAAGTGGACATTTGTTTCTCTTTTTATTTTACAATAAACCTACTATACTTACCTATCTCTATGTTTTTTTCAATTAAATCCTGCAGTTCTATGATGCGCAAGTTTTCCGCAGCTTTCTCAGCTGGAGTTAATTCCAATTCATACAAAGAGTCCATTGTGTATTTAATTTAAATGCTTTACAAAAAATGCTCTTGTAGTATATCGACGATTATATTACAATACTCGATATTTATATCGAATACAAGACGATGTAGATAAGTTCGATATCTTAATCGACATACAACCGACTTAAAAATTGTAATAATCCATACCATAAATAACTATCGAGTACCTAGATATAGGTTCTTTAAAATATAGTGTGCCACCAATGCATATAGGTATAAAAGAAACGAATGAGAATCGCTATTTTAATCATGGATTAGTTTTACATATCACTACTTCCTAAGTTTGTTTCCCTGTGTAGGAGGGCGATTGCCTTGCCCCGAAGGACCAGCACGCATATTGCCATTCCCCAGACCTCCTCCACTAGGTCCATTGCGGATACCGAAACCATTACGATTCCCGCTTCTAGGGGCACGTTGGTTTTGGTTCTGTGAGGAATTGCCGCCCCGATTTTTGTTCATCTCTGCACGATTTCGCGATTTGGCTTGGGCATCCTCCTTTACCATGTCAATGACTTCATCTGGAATACGTAGATACTTTATTGTACTGCCTCGAATGTAACATTCCGGCATGCGCCAAAATCGATCGCCATCCTGCAACGAAAACAATAGTTGTCAGTTAATAACACAGCCCGGTGCCCCGGAGCCGGTTGTGAAACAAGAGCGAAGAGCAGAAGTTTATTCATACCTTGGACGTACAAATGACATCGCGTAAGTTTATATTCATCCAAGAATCGCAGCTTACCAAGTGTCCATTGTACGTTTCGCCATTTTTAAGCTCTACAAGCTGCCAAAATAAAACAATTCTGAATACAAACAATACAAGAAATGTGCACACCAATTGAAAACTTACCATGGGATGGCTTTGGGCTGTTTTTAGTAGTGACAATGGCAACTGAAATAATTAAAAAAGTAAAATTTTTTATATATTTAAACAGATTTTTTTGTATAAAAACATTTAATATAAATTCTTACCATCTTTTTGTTTTTATTAATCAAGCATTCAAGTACATTAGGAAAAAAAAAGTGGTGTGTGCTATCGATACTCTTTACTTGTGGTTTTTGTTGGGAGCTAGCTCGCATGAACCACAATTTGGGATCTGGTTCATTCGAGCATTTGATACAACTCTGTAAAAATAATACAAAAACAATAATATTAATGTTTGTTTGGTAAAAACCACTTAAATAAAAACATTAATATGGCATCCAAAAGGAAACAGAATTTTAGCAAAACTGAAAGTGAAATATTAAAAAAGAAACACACACTTGACTCAGATGAAGAAGACTCTGACGACTACGAACGGTGAGTGGGATTTATTTGTTTATCCCTGCTTGCCCATAGACCCAAGTACGAAATCGACCTAAATTGTACAAATTTTAATTTTAGTGACAACCTGAACGATAGCGATATTGAAGGTGGCGAGGAAGGTGTTGGCAAAGTTGAAGACGATGTCAAAATAACTCCATTTAATATGCGTGAGGAGCTCGAAGAGGGTCACTTTGATAAAGATGGTCATTATCATTGGAATAAAGAGTCGGAAATCAAGGATAACTGGCTGGATAACATTGATTGGGTTAAGGTAAGGTCGCAATTTGATGCACTAACTAGTTACATGCACTTACTTTACAATATATACAATAGGTGGAGAAGAACAAGAACTACTTTGATCCAAACAATGAGGAGCAAAACTCGGCTGATGGAAGTCTCGCTGTGAAACCTTTCAACATGTTAATGGCATTTGGAAAAATGCTGGAGTTTATGAAGCCAGGTGAAAGCGTTCAAATGGCCTTGCAAAGATTGGGCCGCAAAAGGCCAAAGTTAACAACGCTTGAGAAGCTCAGGCAAAAGAAAGCCGGTATTGAAAACACTGAATCACAACAAATATCAAAGCTGACGGAACTGGCAAACGAAATACTTACAAATACGGGCAATATGGATATCTACCAAGAAACATACGAGAAGATAAAACAGAAGCTTGAAGATTTGCCAAGCACCAGCAAGCCAGCTGGTGAATCTTTTGATATGTATGCGGACGACTTTGTGGAAAAGGAGTCAAAGCTTTTAAAAGATTCTCAACCAAAAGCTGAGGACTCAAGTGAAAACGAACTTAAGTGGGAGTTCAAATGGAAGCAGACTGATGAAGAAATTCAGGGTCCATACAGTACAGAAAAAATGTATAATTGGTCTCAAAGCGACTACTTTAAGGATGGTGTATATGTACGTAAAGTTGGAGAGAGTTCAAACTTTTACTCAAGTAATAGAATTGATTTTGATTTGTATTTGTGAAAAATAAAGTTAACAACAAACATTTTATTGAATAAATATGTTAAGCAAATAAATTAATTTTGTTTCCTATCTTTCGATAGATTTATTGTAAAATGTATCGATAGTTGGAAATTCAATACGATAGTTTAACTCCGATAGGTAGTTTTCAACATCTCTGTTGCTAATAGCAACACATTGTTGTTTACAAATTTATTGACAAAAGAAAATTCATATACTAGTGTTCGTAATCCACACAAATTCCGGCTTGGCAAAATTTATCGGTCAGCACCATCAACTGGCCAAATAAAAAATTGCAAAAGCTCGAGTTACCGCTGAAGACAGTCGACGACCCTTTTATTGCGCGAAATGTTTAAAAACACGTTTCAATCGGGATTTTTGTCAATTCTGTACAGCATTGGTTCCAAGCCGCTGCAGCTGTGGGACAAGAAAGTGCGCAACGGACATATTAAGCGCATTACGGATAATGACATACAGAGCCTGGTTCTGGAAATAGTTGGCACCAATGTAAGTACAACGTTCATAACATGTCCGGCAGATCCAAAGAAGACGCTGGGCATCAAGTTGCCATTTCTGGTGATGATCATAAAGAACATGAAAAAGTACTTTACGTTTGAAGTACAGGTAAGTAGAGCAACTCCATGCACCCTTTGTATATTAATTAATATGTAACTATAAACAGGTTCTTGACGACAAAAATGTGCGACGCCGGTTTCGCGCAAGCAATTATCAATCTACCACCAGGGTAAAGCCCTTTATATGCACAATGCCCATGCGCCTGGATGAGGGTTGGAACCAGATACAGTTCAACTTATCAGATTTTACGCGACGCGCCTATGGCACCAACTACGTTGAGACGCTGCGTGTCCAGATCCATGCGAATTGCCGAATACGTCGTGTATACTTCTCTGATCGGCTTTACTCCGAAGATGAACTGCCGCCAGAATTCAAGCTGTTCCTACCGATACAGAAGCCAGTTCAAAAGTCAAACGCCATATGCAGTTAGTCGTCCAAAAATCTATAGTACATGCACATAGACATTTTCGAACAACAACCAATGCTAAGCAACCGATTTCAACTTCAAACAATCACGTGACAACAAATTTTCATGCAAGCCGGCATACGTGTTTATCATTAACAATTCTATGTCAAAGAATGCGCTTAACTTAAACTTTGCAATAAAAATGCACCTAAATTATGTACAAATTGACTTTCTCTGCTATACATCCTTTGTGAGCACTTCAACACCAGAATCTGTGATCAATATTGTATGTTCGAATTGTGCGCTTCGCGAACTGTCCAAGCTGAGCGCCGTCCAGCCATCCTCCAATATGCCAATGTCTCCACAGCCGAGAGACAAAATGGGTTCAATTGTAAAGGTCATGCCTGGTTCCATTCGACCGGGAGCCTCGTTATCTACAAGCAAGCACATGTTTTTAATCGTCAGTGCATAGGTAAGCATAGTGGAGTTCTTACCGTAGTGATAAATTTCAGGTGGACCGTGAAAGTAGCTACCAATGCCATGGCCAATAAATGCAGCAACTGATTCTAGGTCATGCTCTTGGCAAAACTTTTGAATGCATTTACCAATCTCTTTAAAGGGAACACCGGGACCGCAGAGATCAATGCATTTGCTAAGACACTCGCGTGTTGAGTTAACCAGAAAGCGTCCTCGTTCGTCCACATTACCCACCAGGAAGGTCTCTGAGCAATCTCCATGATAACCATTCTGATAAACTGTCACGTCAATATTAATGATATCACCATCGACCAGCTGGCGATCGTCCGGTATGCCATGGCAGGCTACGTTATTAACGGATGTGCACACTGACTTTGGGAATCCGGCGTAACGCAGCGGCGACGGGTATGCGTTCTCTGCCAGAATGCGCTGATGTGCAAAATGATCTATCTCATCTGTAGTGACTCCGATTCTAGCCATTTTGCCACAGTCACGTAGAACATGGGCAGCTAATCTGCCGCTGGAACGCATGTGATTTAGCTGCTCCGCAGTTTTAATTTCAGGGGTTCCCAAAGTGTTGCCCGCTCCAATTTGTTCATAGTAGTAAGGAGGCTTTTGAATGTGTTCCGGAACGCTTCGTTCCCCTGACACGTTGCCGGTGGATGTTATCTTTTCCCATTGGCCCTTATCTCTGTAATACAAGGATTAATTTGTATGCATTATTAATTAAATTGTTAACTTTAGTTAAAATTCAATTTCATTTGTTTTTATGCAAACTGATAGAATAAATATCATTGAAGGGGTAACATTGCAACTACTGATTGAACTTTAAGAAAATTCAAGATTAAATATTTTTCATATTGCATAATGTATTGTTATTAGGACGTATCATTTCTGTATATTTTAACCTTGTACACAAAGTCGTACATGTTTATATCAATTTTAAGAGTGCTACATATTAAGTCTTTACCTAAAAGAAAGAATTTATAATATATCATAACAAAGCAAATTCAATCAAAGACCATACCGCTTTCTGAGTTGGAAGAAATTTCGATGAATATATTGTCCGCATACTTGCCATGCATTTCTTGAGAATTTTGACTGCATTTTCCACCCACCAAAAACAAAAAACAGCTGATGAGTATTTAGTAAGATGCTAAAGCTATCGATTGTGTAAATAATCGAATATACTGCGAGAGTGGTAGAGTGGAGAGTACAAATTGTAAACATAAAAGAGCATATAAAAAAAAAACAAAATAGAATTTTACATATGAGCAAAACAATAATTCAAAATGAGTTGTAACTATGCGGAAGGGCTGTCAGAATACGAAAACAAGGGTATTCTGGGTATTCCAGAGGTAAGAAGAAAAACTGCACAACATAATACAAACAAAAATCTCATGTAAATAATAATTTTTAGAAATTTGACGACGAAGAAATTGTCAATCAAAAATGCAAGGAGTTAGCCAATCTTATTAAAGAATCGAAGCATGTTGTAATCCACACTGGCGCAGGCATCAGCACATCGGCTGGTATTCCTGATTTTAGGTAAAAATCGTATTTGTTTAAACAATTAAAGGTATTTTAAAATGTAGAATGAAATCTGAATTTTAGAGGACCCAAGGGAGTATGGACACTTGAAGAGAAAGGTGAAAAGCCTACTTTTAACACATCCTTCGACGAAGCAAAACCAACAAAGTCTCATATGGCACTAAAGGCTTTAGTCGAGCACGGATATGTTCAGTATATCGTCTCTCAAAACATTGATGGCCTACATTTAAAATCTGGTCTTGACCGAAAATATTTGGCTGAACTTCATGGCAATATTTTCATAGAGCAGTGCCAAAAATGTCGTCGACAGTTCGTGCGCAAGACGGCTGTAGAGAAGGTGGGCCAAAAGCTATTGGGACTTCCATGCAGGTCTGCTGAGATTGGGAACACTCGCAGCTGTCGCGGTGGAGTAATGCTGGATAATGTTTTGGATTGGGAGCACGATCTGCCGGAACGTGATTTGGATATGGCATTTATGAATTCCACGTAAGAAAAATTGTTGGCTGGAATCTCCATCTGATTGATATGCTCTCCAATATTAGTTTAGCTGATGTTAATATTACACTAGGAACAACGCTCCAAATTGTTCCAAGCGGGAATTTGCCACTTAAAAATCTTAAGCATGGTGGTAAACTCGTCATTTGTAACTTGCAACCCACAAAGCATGTAAGAACAGTTTTATTAAGTTTATTGTTTACTTCATGAACAACACATTGATTTTAATTACAGGACAAGAAGGCGGCGTTAAATATTTCTAATTATATTGACGATATATTAACAAAAGTATGCAAACGTCTAGGCATTGAAATTCCAGAATACTTAGCAGAGTGTGATCCTACGAAGCATTCCGACATTGTGGAGTGGACCCTGCCTCAAGAATATGTCAAAACTTTGGACATTCAATTTAAAGGGCATCAGAAAATTACGGCAAAAAAACGCGACCTAAATGGTTTAAAGTATCCAATTCTTATTGACAAAAAATCAATCAAAAAGCGTAAAAAAAGTGAATAAATAAAAAAATGTTTCTAATCTACCCTTATTATAAAAAATAACTTTATTTAATAACAGCCTACCCTAATTTAAGTTTGGTCTAATATTCGTTAATATTAAACATCTAAAACTGTTTCAATACCGGTCGGTTCTGTAATGCTTGCAGTTCGCTTAGCAACATTGCCACATTGTACCGTAAGCGCTGAAACATTGTTAATGGCAGCTCCAAAGTTCGGTATTCCCCGTTATTCAATTTAAAATGCAACACAATCGTTGGTTTATTCAGCTGTGCCATCCTAAGGGAGGTAATTTAAGTTAATAAGACCGATTGTACTAGAAATAAAAATTACTTACGATGAGCTTAAGGATATGTTTATTCGCCACTGCATATCCTGCAGCTTGGCTCTTTCCATTTTGGTTTCAGCGAAATTTCTGCTAAGCGTTGTGCGATGATTAAGCAGCACCTTTGTCAAATCCTCTGCGCAGACATCTGTAAAGCTAATAAATATAAAAATGTATATAAATCTCGTTAAACAGGGAGTCTAAATATATACTAAATATACTAGATACCTTAAATCTTCGGTTAAGCATTGACGCAGCTCGTGATCCTTAACAACACCTTTCGGATAGCGTAGGTACATTTGCATTATCAGTAGCACCATTGTGAATAGCTCGCAAAAGTTTTTTGGCACTTCATGTCCAGCATTTTTTAATTTATTTATCGCTAATGCTAACACATCGGGCGATGATTTTTTTGTTTCAATGTAATGCACAGAAACTTGGATTAGAACGCGCAGAGCTGATTTTGTTAATTGTGAAACATAAACGGTGTATGGTTTAACGCTCTTCAACATATTATACCGAAAGTTTGACATTTTTCAGATTGTTGTTATCGCCTTGCCAAATTGACTGTAATTTGTTGTATGTTCCAATTGAACTGGTTCCGCTTAGGGATGATACAAATTCCATTGACTAAAATCATCGCATGTACTTGTAATCGGCTGAACAGTGGGTCTTTTACCTCTGAAATATATTGGGAAACAATTTCCGAGCCACTGACAAAGTACCAGACAAGTATACTTTAATTTTTATTGCATTAGATTTTACAAATTTGGTTCATATCATTAAATTAATTTTAGGGGTAAGCGACTCCATTTACATGTTTAAGCTTTAAAGTTACAAGAATTTCGCTTATCGTCAGATTGAAATATCGCTTTAAAAAAAAATTGCGTTCTGATGAAAATTACATGCGTAACTTAAATTTGCGATGTTTGGTGATTTTATGAGGTTATTGTCGAATCAAGCCAAAAAATTTCAAATTGGATAAATTTCGTGAGCAAATGCTTATTGAGATGACGCGAAACGTTGTCGAAATCAACCAGAAACGATGACAAAACTGGTAGATTTATTATGTTTAAAGTAAATTATAATTATTACACATTTTGATTTTGGTTGTAGGATAGTTAAGATACATATAAGGATTGCACATTTGAATGTGCAGGCATAGGTACAGATGCACTGACATATGTACTGGATCGCTGAATGTTTTTGTATGAAGATGGAAATCATAATGAGTAGATTTTGTACATTATTTTGTATAGTTTAATATTGCGCATGAGTTGGTATATATGCATTTTAATTGGTGCCACATTTAAAATTTTACGTTCATTAAACTAATGCAACACATAAATGTTTGTTTTCTTTTGATATACAATATCATTTTTATCATTTCTTTTCTTTTGTTGTTTTTGTTGTTGTTTTTATATGGTTAAGAACTACTAATAACGCTTTGATAAGCGGTCCACATCTTCAGCGTTGCTGCTCCTCTTGCTTCGTCCTCGCTCTTCTTATCTGGAATTAGTTGCTGATGATCGCTTATGCTGGCAGCTGTAGCTTTTTGCCTTTAAGCACTTTGGTAATGTACAGATAGAAGAAATCGCAGTAAAGAATCGTCTGTACGACGCCGGCGAAGATCGCAATCAGATCGTAATGTGACTCAACCATGTAGCGGTAAACCCAATTGAGCAGATAAAGAGCGCGATACGAGCCAAGAGCAAACAAATAATGGCTGGTAATCGATTCGGCCTCGCCCGTCTTGCTCACCAGGAACAGCTGCGGCAATATAGCAACCGATTCCAAGTAGATTGAGAATGTCCAGAGCACCTCCATCAATGTGAACTCATGGTTGATAACCAAGGAAAGAAGAGCACACGGGATTAGCAAGAATTCAATGCGGAAAGAGTCGTGATTGTGATCGTAGGTTGCCTTAAATTTCACATACATCAGATAAACCGTGGCACCCGAGGTGGCCAGGAAGAGAACCTTCATCACTGAATTGTAAAGACTGACGTATGTGGTGAAGAGATCCAGATAGCGTGTCAGGTAGACTACGGCGAATAGTATTTGAGACTTGCCCGATATGCCGGCGCATGATCGTGTCTTCCATATTTTGAGTAATAGTACTATTATGGCAAATACATGCGATAAATCTCCAGCGAACCGAAAAATATTCATTCTGAATTATTCGACAGTTTCCTCTTTCTCCTCTTCTTTTTTTTTTAGTGTTCTGTGATGTTGGTGCTTAATTTGCGCGACGACACCTGAATTGATTAAAAGGATATGCAAATATGTTAATATTTTGCCAAATTTCAATTTGTTCAATTATTTGCGATATCGTACTTTACCGAAACAAAAGTGTTTGTTTAATTTTCACTTGTTTTGCCAACGAGCTAAAACTTTTTGGTGTTGTGCCGCCTATAATGTACGTAGAATGTCGGCACAAAAGAGAGAATCAAAGAGAGCCAAAGTGACGTGGCCACATACATATATGAGCGTCTGAGTCGAATGAGCGAATATTTTTTGTTCACAGTAAGTTCTAAGACCAAGGCTGCATTAAATAATCGAGTACTAAAGTTGCTTCGCATATTCGATAAAATACTTATATATTTTTTTCAAAATCGATGTTTGAGGCAAAACAATCGATTCATTCGAAGTTTTAAATGAAATATTTTAAAAATTAACAAAACAATTTTATTCAAATGATCTTTACTAATAATAAGCAAGTTAATAAGGATGAACTTTAAAAATTTCAAAATACAAAATATAACAAGCTATACTTATACATATATCTCCAGTTAAGTCAAAATTCTTGAAGATAATTATACACCGAACCCATCAAATGGGTAAAAGGGGGTATAATGGTTTTGTGCAAAAGTATGTAACTGGCAGAAGGAAGCATCTCCGACCCCATAAAGTATATATATTCTTTATCAGCTGTAACAACCAGGCGCCGCCAATGTAATAATATAACGACACTAATAGCAGTTAAGCCGAGTTGACATTGGCTTGATTTATCAGCTGAGAATCACAGTGGGTGGAATCCTACTGGTGCCTTAGCTCTTCGGCGTGTTCCTGTTCCTCAACTATACGGTACATAAACTTTAAATATTAGGATTCAATGCATCAATTCACCATCACAGTTAGTGACAATAAACAAAGAAAAATATCATACAAAAACAATCTCATTTTGGGGCGAGGTCTAAAGATGACAATCGACACTCGCGTTCTCTACCCTTCCCAACCATTTTGTTAAAGATACCCTTAGAAAACTTCAACTAGATTATTACGTTAACATGTCTTGTGGTAGGTATGTATGTTCGTGATACATAATCACAAAATTTTGTTGCTGTTTTTATGCGTAAAGACCAGAGATGGCTCCTTCTTCATATTTAGATGTGTTTATAAATTAAAAAATATGTAAATGTGAAATATAAGCGATCACCACATTGCCAAACTTAACGAAGGGTACACAGGTCCATACACACATATTTACATCTTAAGCCGGCATATGGTAAGCTTTTTAAGCTTTCAAGAGAGAGATGCATTTATATATATGGGCATTTCCACAGAAAGGTCAACCACAGCAAAAAAAAGTAAAGTCTCTGTAAGTTTGTTGTTTTACCATATACGTACAGGGAATCGATTAAATTTAATTAGAATTAACAAACATTTCATTTATTTATAAAAAATTTTGAAATATTCGAATACAAAGCCGATAAAATGCCAAACTTCTGTTTTTTTGCTCGATTTTTTATGATAAATGTTCGTAATGAGAGACATAATGCATTGACATTTGGGCGGCAGAGGAGGTCGTGGCATTAAAATTTTTTTTTGTTAATGTCACCATCTATCTTCCTACAAAATTTTGTGACTCTAGCTCAAAAACTGTAAAAAGTGTCGAGTGCGACCTGTAGCGTGCGAACATGTTTAAACTTAAATTTAAAAAAAACCACTGAATATTTTTGAATGAAACCAAAGACAATATAAACATACAGTATTCCTTAACATTTTAAAAAAATTCGCAATAATATATTTTTCCAGGTTTCGCTAAAATCGGTGTTTGAATTGCTCGGCTTGAAAGCGACTTCTATTTTTGTCGCGTGCGAACAACATGGTTTTTTGTAAATATCTCGAAAACGAACTCTCGCCCAAAAATCTATTTTTACAAAAAATAAAGTTCTTATCATAAGCTATAAGTTTCGCCTTTTGTCGAAATAAAAATTTTGTCGGTAAATGGTTTTTTTTCACTTTGAATGCGTACGAATGTCGCATTCGACACCATGGAAATGCCCATATGCAGCAGCTTACGCATGTATGTATATGTGGATGCCAGTTATATGCTTTAACATTAGAGGCAACAATAAATCGTACACATGGGAATTTGGCTCTGCTTATGCCAATAAAATATAAACAATGTATAAGATTACTCACAGATTTGTTACTCCAGCGATGAAAGATCTTTTCTAACTATGTTTTATGTTGTTCTTTTAAATTTTTGTAGTATGATTTCAGGTTATGTTTTCATTTCTTGGCTTCTAATGTTTTTTTTTATTGGTTCAATTAATTCATTTTTCAAACATGTAAAACAAAAAGTTATATACACAATAACTAAAGCGGGGAATACACGTGCAGCATGCTGATCAGAGCGCGCACATTGCTTTTATGCTGCGAGCGTGAATTCAAAATAATATATATGTTTGTTGTTGTTTGTTGTCCATTTACGCTCATGCTCTTATCTTTGCGTGTGCTCTGCATGCAAAACAAATAGCTCCCTCGCACGCACTTGATCAAAGCTTATCTAAGCAAAGTGCCTTCTGTCAAGGGAGATGCTTTGCTTTAATTCACACGTATACGATGGTGCGCGCAGCATGCTGCACGTGTATTCCCCGCTTAGCACCACCACGGCTCCAGCTAGCAGTGCTTTGGAAAGCTTTAAAGCAAGGGTAAGGCAGGGGCGCAGACAACTACTCAAAAAAGGGGTCTTCATCCAAATTGTAGCAGGAATGAAAAATCCACCAGGACAGAAAATTCGTCAGGCCGCCTCAATGCCGATTTGTTGGGTGGAGTTAGAGACGGCGGAGAATATATATATTGTTATATACTCTCAAGCACTATGGGTAGAAAATCTCACTTTAGCATAAGAAAAAAATAACAGCTACCTTTAATTAATAAACACCAATGTGGTTTAGTTATATATTTTATAGTTTGTTTGTCTTTTCTTGGTTTTTGTTGTTTTGCACACGCGACACATGAATTATTTAATATTTTAGGGACACAATTTCCCTGACAATCAATTGTTAACTTTTCTAACCTTTTAAGGTTGGCGCACGTTTTAATCTCGCACCACAGCAACGAGGCTTAGCTGTCCGATGTGGAGTAATACTTTGGGGTAAGATCAGGAAAAGATTCAGACGCGTCACGCCTAAGGGTTTATATAGGCCTAAATTCCAGAGAGAACAAGCTCTCTCACTGGAATAGCTTGTGCTATTATCAGCAACGGATAAATACCATATTATCGCATGCGCTTTTAAGGACTGCTACATTTTTCTCGCATGCAATACTTGTAACTTAGACCGCGTACACACGGTGCTTTTTTGAAGCAGCTTCTTTGGGCTTGTAGGCAAGGAGGGAGGAAAGCAGTGTTGGTAAAAAGTTGCACTATGACGAAGACCTGCAACTCTTAACGTGCGTTACGCTTTGTGCTCATTAATGTGCAAGTTGGCTCCATAATATCTTTAAAACAAACAACCACCAAGCTTTGCTCATTGCAAAGTGACTTCACATGAAACATACCCAAAGCGTTGACTTTTTTTTTATTGGCAGGGTCAAAAAACAATTTTTTCAGTCCAGAATGTTTTTTTTAAATAAGACAGCTTTTAACACACAAGTTCAATTAAATTCAAATAGCGCGCCACAGCTGCTGTCTATGATGACGTTGATGCAGCAGTTTTTTTTTTTTTTTTTGACACAACGAATGCTCAATCTGGTTTTCTTTCATTCATGCGAACGCTATATGTTTGTTTATATCTATATAAAGCATATTAATTATTCTACACTTCTGTAATGAAATAACGCTTTTGCCGCTTTTCTTCTGAGTGAAGCCTAAAATCCTAGAGAAGGTAAGATATTGAGATAAGCATCGATGTTTAATGGCAAAAATCGATGGAAAACGATGTTCTGAATTTACATCGACTATATCGATGTTGGAATATTTTACTAACACATCGATTCATCGTCGATGCATCGATAAATCGTTTATCCTCTACCGGAGAAGCATTATTTTGTTTAGCCATTTTATTTTCACAAAGTCTGCGAATTTATAATACCGTGAATAATAAATTGTATTTGTTAATTACAGTAACACAAATTCGCCAAAATGGTAAGTTACAGAGAATGGTTTTAAGGAAGATTTAAATAAACGTAAACGTTTATACTTTCATCGTAATGCTGTTTTTGCCGGCCATGTGTAATTTTTTTATACCCTCTACCCTTCAAAATGGGTGAAATGGATATAATAAAATTGGTTGACTACTATTAACCTTAATAATAATATTTTTACCTTACTATTCTATTTAGACTATTGGCAAGAATAACAAAATGATTCAGCACCTGAATTACCGGGTGCGAATCGTGCTGCAGGATTCGAGGACATTCATTGGAACGTTTAAGGCATTCGATAAGCACATGAACCTTATATTGGGTGACTGTGAAGAGTTTCGCAAAATCCGTTCCAAAAACTCCAAAGTACCGGAACGAGAAGAAAAGCGAGTTCTTGGATTTGTGCTGTTGCGTGGTGAGAACATTGTTTCCCTCACCGTCGAGGGACCACCACCGCCAGAGGAGGGTCTGCCCCGTGTGCCCATTCCAGGCGCTGCTCCCGGTCCAGGTATTGGTCGCGTCGCTGGTCGTGGCGTACCTATGAATATTTCGTCGGTGCCAGCTGGCTTGCAGGGTCCCGTTAGAGGTGTTGGCGGTCCCGCCCAACAGCACATGGCTCCAATGGGCCGAGGTGTTCCCCGAGCCCCAATGATGGGCGCACCACCGCCAGGAATGATTCCCGGTGGTATGCCTTCTATGCCCGGCGGTCTGGGACGCGGTGCACCGCCCCCAATGCGAGGACCACCGCCCATGATGCGTGGAGGACCACCGCCAGGTCGAGGAGGCTATTAATAAACATCATCCACTTATCTTTATAGTAAATAAAACAAAAATTTGAGTCACCAATCGAATGTGAATCTTTTGCACAATTTAAATCTGCAGACCGATTTTCAGCAATTTCGACTTGACGACTGATAGACTTGTATTACAAATAATATGTTTTATGATTTAAATGATATTCGTGATCTGATTTTATTGATATCCATGGATTAAAGTTTTACATCAGTTTCTTTTCGATGAAAATATAACTTATGCAATATAAATATATAATTAGATGTAAATACGTTTTATGTTAAACATTGCTTAAATTGTGAAAGTGCTTTTAATCGTCCCGTTGCACAGTCGCAATTTATTTTTCAATACTTACATGTGTATTTGGTATTTTTTATTTTGATTCGTACAATACAATATAATAATAATTTTATTTAGAAATTGAAACACCGAAGTTTCGGTCAAAGTCATGCAAACATGCGTGGAACCGGTAATATATATGAACATTATACCCAAATGGTGGACAAATCCCACACTTTAATAAGTCGATCCTGACCGACGGTCAGAAGGCGTTTCCGATCCTCATCCAGGTCCATGTGCACAATGGAGTGTTTCGCATCGTGGAATGCTGCTAAAGAAGGACGCTCCACTGTCTGCAGCTGCTTGAAGCATGGATCGCAGCAGCGCACATCGAACTCAAATCCCATGATTGGTATATTGATGCGATTCGTTGAACAGTTATCGCAAACGGCTTTGCCACAATGACGGCAATGATGTTGTCGGATCCCTACAATCAAGAATTACTTTATTAGTTTACTGAGTTTATAGAACGCGAAAGCCGGCGAAAACTTGCCCAATTGTTTTTGGTCCATCATCGAACGGAAGTTCCAGAAGAAGGGCCTTGAGCACAGCTGGCAATTGTTGGAGTCCACCCAGCCGGGCACCTCCTTGCGCATTGCATTCATTTCCCAAAAGACGACAACCGAATCTTCACCGCACGTAATTAGCTGCTGAGTGTGATTAGCGTATGCCAACGCAGAAACTTTGTTGCTAATAAGAAATGCCAATACATATAATAATTGCTTTACGATATTTATTAGCATCTAGATACCTGTGTCCTTGTAGTTCGTAGATTGTACCCCGCTTGCCGCCAACATCCCAAACAATCACGGATTGATCGCATGCACCGCTAAACAGTAATTGTGGTCCTTCCACCCATCTTAAGCACCTGATGCCAGCTAAAAAACATATAAGCATCAAGTAATAAGATAAATATAAATATTATTGGTTGCTGAACATTGAGAGAAATCGTTTTAGGTGTTACTGAAAGTAGTGATAAGTAGCATTGATGTAAAATGTATTTTAAATATAAAAAATTAGTTTATTTACCAGTGTGTCCTTTGAATGTGGTGATGAGCTGCACACCCTGCACATCGCATCGCAGCATCGTTATTTGACCCGCATGATCGCCAATAAAAGCATATTTAGCCAGGGCGTCAAACCTAGATTAAGATGAACACAAGTGATAAATTCATTTACAGTTGATAATTACAAATTTACACTTACTGCAGAGCTGTGCATGGTGTTTCAAAATTGTATCCGCCCACTCGCTTTGCAGTTTCCGTACAATGGTACGCAAATTGTTTATCTTTGCCAGCAGAGAGAATCCAGTTGTGGGCCTTTGTGAACACTACAGCCACAACGCGACCCTGGTGCGACAGATAGTCGCGTACGAACGATAACCGATTGCAGTCCTCGGACAGAGTATACTGTGTGACAGTGCCGTTGTCTTGCCCAACGTACAATTGTCGCTGTTCCTGAACGTATTCGATTGCAGTGCAGCCCGAGGGCATGTACTGACAAATACTGGGCCAATATTGTCCAGAGTCGCGCTTAAGCCACACACGCACAGTTCTAATAATATTCAATACTGTATATTTATGGGTTTTTGTAATCATTTGATATGCACTTACTTATCGTCCGATACGCTTATTACTCCATTTTCGCCTGGTATCAGAATAGCTGCGTTTACATCATCCCCGCTTCCCTCTAATTTACTAAGTAGCTCCGGCTTTTTGGTCGACAAAAAGCGGTCGTTGTTGCTGCGTTGCGCTGGTTTTATCTCGGCTGCCATTCTTGAACTGTGGAAAGCTAAGATCTACTCATATAACAAATAACTATGTACTATGGAATTTTGTGTGTGTGTATCGGTGCGAATGATTTGGGTAAATAACACAAAGATTAGCGTGTTCAGTGTTGTCGTATTCAAATTGTTTTTAATTCGTTTAACCGACTGAATGAATCACAAATAAAAATCTTATTTTATCAAAAATTATGGTCAGTGTGACGCTTCCGGCTAAAAAGTAAAAATGTTTTTTATTCTCCAAATAAATGAGGTAACACTTTTCCAATTGGAGCTGCATATACTATCGAGTATTTAGACACTCGATAATTTGTTACACTTATTGTGTTCAAAAATATTAATACCGTAAGTCGGGGTCCTCTCTTTTAGTTAACAGCAAACCAATAGGGATATAAATTTAGAGCACGAGCAGCATAAAAATTTAAAATTGGTGAACAGATTTACAGGATGGTCATGTATTATCTAATGTGAGTTTCGGTCAAAAATACAAGGCGCCGCCATACCTCAAGCCCAAAAACGTTACCCGCTTCCGTACAGATTTGCATAAATTTATAGATAACAAATCAAAAGGCTGGAATTGAGACAAATACGTTTGAATTGCTAACTAGAAGCATTAATCAATCAAAACTACAATGCCAATCGGAAGTATTATAAAAAGGGCATCAAACTTGATTCTGGGCGAAGAAAGGTCAGATGAAAAAATCGATATCTCTTACGAAGACAACGAAATTTTATTTTGCAAGAACAATGTCTGCATTCATCCACCGACCGTCGCTCGCCAAGAATCCGATATTCTACACTATCCCGGCTACTTGACATGCACCACCAAAACATTCATAGATCAGTACAACAGCGCCAAAAGACCAACACTCCTGCTCACATGGATACCAAATAGTTCACTCTGCAAATGCAATTCGACGACCGGCGGCGATGCGGAGTCAATGAGCAATCGCAATGCGGATATGCTGCCCCTCAATGGCCACTTCTCGCCCACATCTCAGGTGGCCGTGCCCGCGCCAAAGATTGTCGACGATGCGGACCAGGACATTGGAATACGCGTCGAGGATGAGTCCGTTGCCGAAATGCAGGAATTGAAGAACGAATTGCAGCCATTGCTGGGCGGACAGACTGCATCCATTGGTGACTTGGCGGCGCTGCTCAAGAAGAATCCCATAACATCGGTCAACATAACCATTTCCAATCCCCAAATCGAGAACAGCAACATCTCTCAGTCGTACAATTGCATTCTGGCCTCACCCGAGGGCAGTGAGGGCAGCAATGGTTCGCATGGAGGTCGTGGGAAACAGGACCATCAGCATCAGGTCATTAACTCGGATGGTTCCGTGTCCGACGATAATAATCCCAACTGGATGACACCAGAGCTTCTGGCCTTCAAGCACAACCTTGTGTTCCCGGATAGTGCGAATGCAACACCAACTGTACGCCGTAAGGCCGTAATCAGAGGACGTCGATTCTCCGTTGATCTCAGCCAAATGCGCTCCTTGCGTCTGTTTTTCAATGATGACAAGTGTACATCCGGGCAGCTGGTGATTGCCTCACGCGAGTCCCAATACAAGATACTCCATTTCCACTACGGCGGCTTGGATCACTTGGCTCAGGTGCTGCATCAGTGGCACTGCTTCCTACACAATATTACCTTGGCTCCGGGGCAGGAGAAAATGAATTTGCCGTATCGACACTTCATGGTCTGTCGCCCCGAAGTTAAACAATCGGAGATGCATCCCGACGAGGGCAATGTGAAACGTATCACAACAAACTTCTTCTACGGCACTCTTCTCAATGAGAAGGGTCAAATTGATGACGATCTGCTGTTGCGCAAATGCGTTTTTTTCGGCGGTTTGGAGAAGAGTCTGCGCAAAACCGTTTGGCCCTTCATTCTCAAATGCTACTCGTTCTCATCCACCTTCGAGGATCGGGCCGTGCTCATGGACATTAAGCGACAGGAATATGATGAAATCACACGCAAGCGTCTCTATTCCATGTCCCCGGAGCAACAAGTTCAGTTTTGGCGCACTGTCCAGTGCGTTGTCGAAAAGGATGTGGTTCGCACGGATCGCACTAATCCGTTCTTCTGCGGCGAAGATAACCCCAACACCGAAATGATGAAGAACATTCTACTCAACTTTGCCATTTACAACACAAGCATATCCTATTCGCAGGTAGGACATTAATATTCTGAACTTGAACTCCTCTATACTTATATATTTATATATATATGAATGTTTCTTTCAGGGAATGAGCGATCTTCTGGCACCGGTGTTGTGCGAAGTACAAAACGAATCGGAGACATTCTGGTGCTTTGTGGGCCTTATGCAACGAGCCTTTTTTGTTTGTACTCCAACGGACAACGATGTGGATCACAATCTGAGTTACCTTCGCGAGTTGATTAGACTCATGCTGCCGCGCTTTTACGTGCACCTGCAACGACACAACGAGGCCATGGAGCTGCTGTTCTGTCATCGATGGCTCTTGCTATGCTTTAAGCGGGAGTTTACAGAGGCCGTTGTCATACGGATGTGGGAGGCTTGCTGGTCAAACTATCTCACAGACTATTTTCACTTGTTCCTCTGCCTGGCCATAATTGCTGTTTACGCGGATGATGTGATTGCTCAGAACTTGCGTGCCGACGAGATGCTGCTGCACTTTAGCTCACTGGCCATGTATATGGATGGTCAGCTGATTTTACGTAAGGCACGCGGCTTGCTGTATCAATATCGACAGCTGCCAAAGATCCCATGCACACTGAGTGGTCTGTGCAAGCGTTGTGGTCCTGGCATGTGGGACTCGGAGCATCGACCTGCACTGGAATGCGTCGGGCATACGGATAACGAGAAGTGCTCTTTGGGCATTGATTAATTTATGTGGCTTCTATTGTTATATATCGACTTACTCTAAATTATTTATATATATATTATATACTATATGTATTACAATTACCATTATATGTTATCATTGATGAAAGCTTTTAAGCAAGTGCTTCTAAATATACTAAACTATATATGCCTTTGCTGAATCAAATGCTTTACTTTCTCAAGATCATGGGAATGGGGATAAATATTATCAATTTGTCTCAACAATTACAATGTAAAGTGCATTTATTACCCTGATTTATTATTTTATATATATATTTTTCAACAAGACGAGTGGTATATGCATTTGCACTAATTCATTTTTATATAAATAAAATCGTATTTCTCTTTTGAAAAAAGTATGGTCATTTCAGTTTATCCATCGAGTTGTGTTTATCCTATTTTACGAACATATTGATAAGTTGAGCATCGATAATTCCTTAAGGTCTACCTCACATTTGCGGTAGCTGATCAATCGGTGTAGTAAACTTGAAATCCTCGGGAAACAGTTTAGCTGCATGTGGATACATTAGCTTGTATGATTGCCGAATTGTCACATCCGCTACTCCGGCAATATCCCCGATTTCCTTTTGGCTACGCTTATGCTCCGAGGCTTGCGATGCCATATAAATTGCGGCAGCTGCCACAGAGATTGGCGAACGACCAGGCACTATGTCCATTTCCACAGCTTTCTTTGCAATGTGTGTAGCTGCGCGCTGTACCATATTGGGCAGATCTGGAGAAATAATATGAAACAATTATAATAATCAACTAAGATACTATAAAGCAATTTTTAGCTTACCCAAATTGGCACAAAAGCGGCACATAAAGTCCGCAGTGGTGATTAAATCAACACTTGTCTCCAGTGCCTTGAGTGTCAGCTTGAAGCATCTTCCAATTTCTTTCTTACTAATCTTACTAACAGCACAAATTTCCTTAAAGGTTCGTGGAACTCCCTCCTGACGACAGGCAATGTACAAGCAAGCTGATGCCTTGGCATCATTTGAGCGACCTTTTAGATTCTTACCATCATGAACCTGTTTGGGAAGTGTATAATTTGTGTTATTTAAACAGATATAATAGATATAGATGTATATATACCTGCTTAAATAAGTTATTTGCACGGTCGACAATTGTTTTTGGTAAATTGATGCGATCGGCCATTGATGAAATTTCTTTAAATGCAGAGATGAGCGAACGGTCGGAGCTGCTCATTGTGCGTCTGTTTTGGTATTTGGGTGCGCCAAACGCATCAAATGACGCCGAGCCTGTTCCAGGGCCAATTATTGTGGACAAATCACCACCACTGAGCAGGGGATTCTCTGGACCACCAACACGACTCGGATCGACGCCACTTTTTTCATTGCTAAATGTGCGCCATTCGGATCCCACATCTATAACGCGATCTCCGACCACTAAGCCACACTCGGAGCATATCATGTCACCAGCACGATAGTCTTCAATTAATGGAGACTCTGGGTGTGCATAGCAGCAAACTTTGTTGTTTTCGAGTCTTTGGAATGGTCAATTACATTAATTAGAACGAATATCACACTTATATTTATGGTAGTTACCTCGATGTTGAAGCCATTTAATCTTTGTTTACCGCGATTATCTTTCTTACGATTTTGAAACAATTTTTTTGTTGCAAACGCAAAAAAAATAATTTTAGATGGATTGACAAAAAAATGTCGTCTCTTCTTCTTTGCGTGTCTGTTGAGTTAACAGTTTTTTAAACTGTTATTAACAGGGAATTCCAATTCAATAAATAACAAACGATGAAAATCACGAAATAAAAAAATACCAAACTAAAGGTATAATTCCTTATATTATTTGCTGGCAAAAAATTATGTATTGATGAGACTGGTAGTTGTAGCTATGGTGCTACGATTCAAATATAAATGTTACAAACAATGAAAATAAGGTATTTTTGCCCAAAACGCATATTTAATATCGATAAAATAAACCACTTTTCGATGTTAAGATATCGATAGGAAGCAGTGTTAAACAGATTTGTAAATTACGTACACATACTTATATGTTTTTAATGCTGATGGAAAAACAATAAGAGGCCCTTAATTTGTAGTGCATCGAAATACGGGTTAAATGATACGGAATTCCCGTAGTTCTTCTACTGCTCAGGATACTCGTCTCAGCAGCGATTGACAGTTCGTATTCCCACATCAATAAAGTACTCAGGCAAAAATACGATTCAGAAAGCAAAACTATTCTCAACATGACGAGCAAGCATATTTATTCTACCACAAATTTATCTGACCTGCAATTGAAAGAGCAGGGTAATTGTTTATTTGCAACTCGCAAATATGACGATGCGATTATATGCTACTCCAAGGCCATTGTAAGTAAAAATAAATTGCAAACATAAATAAAAATATTTTACATATCTATAATATTTGCAGATTAAAAATCCAACAAATGCAACTTATTTTACAAATCGTGCACTTTGCAACCTAAAACTTAAGCGTTGGGAGCTGTGCTGTCAGGATTGCCGACGAGCTTTGGATATCGATGGAAACTTATTAAAGGGACATTTCTTCTTGGGCCAGGGCCTTATGGAAATAGACAATTATGATGAGGCTATAAAGCATCTTCAACGCGGTAAACATATTTATAAATATTAATCGATGGTCTTACAACTACTGGTCTTATTGAATGTGTAGCTTATGATTTGTCAAAGGAGCAAAAACAAAACTTTGGAGATGATATCACATTGCAATTGCGATTAGCCCGCAAAAAACGTTGGAATGTTATGGAAGAAAAACGAATACACCAGGAGATTGAATTGCAGAGCTATTTGAATCGGTAAGAATTAATATGCGGTTTAACTGAGGGTATTATTTAAAAGAATCCTAATTTGATTTGCAGCCTAGTTAAAGATGATATGGAAAACCGGTTGGCCCAGTTAAAGTTGAATGAAAACTTAAATGAGGATAATTTAAAAGAAAAACAGCAGGAAATAGAACAAGAAAGTGTAAGCGATTTAAAGTATATTAAGTATAAAAAAATCGTTTCTATACTTAAGAGTGGAGAATCACAGATGTTATAACTGAAATTGACTTATCAATAATAATTTCTCCCATAGGATGATCACATTAAAGAGCTTAACAACATATTTGCAAAAGTGGATGAGCGTCGAAGGGTAAGTACACAGATACTTGGACAAAGTCATTATTTATCAATATCAATGCAATAAACATTTTTTGTTTATTTTATTGTTAACAGAAACGTGATGTCCCAGATTTCCTATGTGGAAAAATAAGTTTTGAAATTTTAACAGATCCTGTGATAACCCCATCGGGAATCACCTATGAGCGTAAGGACATTGAGGAGCATTTGCAGCGTGTTGGCCATTTCGATCCTGTGACACGAGTTAAACTTACACAGGATCAGTTAATACCAAATTTCTCAATGAAGGAAGTCGTCGATTCATTTATTGCTGAGAATGAGTGGTCTTTAGATTATTAAATAATTGTTGTTTTTATAATACAAACAGCAAAAATATTATGTAAATGTGTATTGTAACTAAATAGCTGTTGGACGCAGTTAAATATAAAACGTCAAAAAAAAATACGCTTCTGAATTCATTCAACTTGTTAGTTACTCAATAAATTTAGTATAATCAATTTTTAAGAACTGCATACATAAATAGTAGTATTGAGTTCAACCATAAAATATATTTTACAATATTTGACTTAACTCAATAAATCAAAATATAATAATTTGCAGAAATATTACTCAACTCATTTGTAGTCTGTGATTTTACGTTAAAAAAACGCAAAATAAGCCTCAATAAAAAAATAATCGATAAGTTCTTTCGATAAGGCTTGGTTGCTTAGAAAACGGCGCGAATGCGGAATCATATTTCTGCAATATTAGTCAAAGTCATCGTACAAACAAAATTAAGATGTCCGAAAGCAATGGAACGGTAGCGCGCATGCCATGGGTAGAAAAATATCGACCTAGCTGCCTGGATGATTTAATATCGCACGAGGAAATAATATCTACCAGTAAGTAGCACATTGCAGCAACTTTACACAAACTAGGCAGCTAACAAAATTATACTTTATAGTCACTCGTTTTATCAACCAGAAGCAATTGCCGCATTTGCTCTTCTATGGGCCTCCGGGCACAGGCAAAACGAGTACAATTTTGGCCTGCGCCCGTCAACTTTACTCGCCGGCGCACTTTAAGTCAATGGTATTAGAGCTAAATGCTTCGGATGATCGCGGAATCGGCATCGTTCGTGGACAGATACTAAACTTTGCCTCTACCAGGACCATTTTCTGTGGCACCTTTAAACTGATCATTTTGGATGAAGCTGATGCAATGACCAACGACGCACAGAACGCCCTGCGTCGCATAATTGAAAAGTACACGGAAAACGTGCGCTTCTGCATCATTTGTAATTACCTAAGCAAAATCATACCGGCTCTTCAATCTCGATGCACACGCTTTCGGTTTGCGCCGTTGTCACCAGAACAGATGCTGCCCCGTCTTGACAAAATTGTACAGGAAGAGCAGTAAGTGTCCGTATATAATTTAATGGTTCAATGCACTTAGTACGGTTTTTTTTTCTTTTTAGTGTCAATGTTACGGACGATGGCAAAAACGCATTACTAACGCTATCCAAAGGTGATATGCGAAAGGTGTTGAATGTTCTGCAGAGCACTTCTATGGCCTTTGACATTGTGAACGAGGATAATGTTTATATGTGTGTGGGATACCCGCTAAGGAGTGAAATTGAGCTTATGCTGCAAACATTGCTTTCTGCAGCCACATTTGATTCAGCATATGACAGTAAGTGGATATTTGAAGAAAAAAGTATTGAGTTTTTCAAATAATTTCTTTTTAGCCATAGAGGAAGCCAAGAGTAAGCGAGGCCTTGCTTTGGAGGACATTGTCACTGAATTGCATTTGTATATAATGAGACGTAAGCGTAAAAGATATCATGTCGTTCAACTAATTTAGTTCCTATTTGTCAAACAGTTGAGTTGCCCATGTCAGTGATGAATAAACTGATCGTCAAGCTAGCGCAAGTCGAGGAGCGCTTATCGAAGGGCTGCACTGAGACGGCCCAAACTGCAGCGCTGGTTTCTGCTTTCTTCATAAGTCGTGACATGGTTTCGTTGGAGAGTTAAACTCAAAAAATACAATTACACAAAGGATTATTATTTATATCATAGTTTGTTAAAGAGAAAAATATATGAGAACCAAAACTAAACGCTTAAATAATGCTAAAAATACCAACACTTGTTATTCGATACTAGCGATATACTTGGCTTGCAGTGTCATCACTATTAGGCAACAATCGCAATTATCTTAAAAATTGTTTATTTTGGTGTTGATTGTTTTTCGAAAAATGAACACTGTTGACACGGAATCCCATTTATTAGCATTAAAGGGTAAGTCTTTCGCTGTGCGACACTCCAGAATGCATTTACTGATGAGTCTGCAAGTTACAGTAATGCGACTGACCCGACCCACGTTAGTAGGGCTTGGGCCAATTGTGACCTGTGAGCCGAAGGATTTGCCGCAGAGTTTTAACCGACTGGTGGAGTACGATGGCATTGCCAAGACATGTGCAGAAGCCCTGGGCGCGGGTCAAACAATGTTACTACCCCAATCCTTTGGTAACATATACCTTGGCGAAACGTTTTCAAGTTACATCTGTGTTCATAATTGTACGACTCATCCGGTTGAAGGGGTCTCTGTAAAAGTGGATTTGCAGTCGAACACTTCGCGTATTAATTTGCTTATGCATGAAAACAAAAAGTCTTCTGTGGTTTTAACGGCAGACGAAACACTCGATGATGTCATTCGCTATGAAGTCAAGGAAATTGGGACTCATATGTGCGTGAGCTTTTTTGTATATACATAGTTGATGTTGAATAACTAAGTGATAACATCTGATTCTATTTTAGACTGGTGTGCGAAGTGAACTATACTAGTCCTGCTGGGTTTGCTCAGTCGCTGCGAAAGTTCTTTAAGTTTCAAGTTCTTAAGCCGTTGGATGTGAAGACGAAGTTTTATAATGCTGAAATGGATGAAATATATTTGGAGGCGCAAATCCAAAACGTGACCACTGGACCATTTTGTTTAGAGAAAGTCGAGCTGGATAGCTCGGAGCAATACACAGTGACGTCCCTAAACACCTTGCCCAATGGCGAGTCTGTTTTCAACTCAAAGAATATGCTGCAGCCGAATAATAGCTGTCAATTTCTATATTGCATAAAGGTAAACCTATTTACACTTTACTATATTATTATTAGAAAAGTTGTTTATGTTAAAAGATAATTACAGCCGAAACCTGAAATTGCAAAAGACATTAACACATTGCGCCAAGCAAACAATGTTGGTAAGCTCGACATTGTGTGGAGATCGAACTTTGGCGAAAAGGGCAGATTACAAACAAGCCAGTTGCAGCGACTGGTAAGAGCTCTTTAAACTGATCTTACAAAATATTGATTAACACATATTTAATACCATTTGTAGCCCTTTGAATACAAGGATATACGCTTAGAAGTGATTGATGCAGAAAACATTGTCAAAATTGGCACAATATTTACATTCCAATGCAGAGTAACCAACACAGCTGCGCATTCCATGAAACTGCATGTATCTTTGGATACCAAAGCATTCGTCGATTGCCCGTATACAGGTTCAGCTGATTTCGAGCTGGATCTGCTACAGCCAGGAGAGATGGCTGAATTTCCACTGACCATTTGTCCATCCAAACTAGGACTTATCAAAGTATCGCCATTGGTTTTTGTGGACACGCTGAAAAACGAGCAGTTCGCAATGACAAAAGTAGTGGAGGTCTTTGTTGTTGACGCGGATTACCATCAGGACGGCACATTTTTATTAAACAAGCTGATACGCTACGAAAATCCCATTGACTCGTTGATGCAAAACCAAATGCAATTGCAGGTGGTCTAGCTTAAGCTTAAATAAACTGTACAATGAAAACTATTACGAAGGCGCCTATTTTGATTATATTCAAACGCACTTTTTCTTTTGATTGACAGGCAAATTAATATCTTACGCACTATTATGCGTTAAGTGATTGCTTCCAGTCAAACTGTCAATCAATTGCCAATTTAATTTACTATATAAGTTGCCGTACTTACTAACGTCTGTCTTAGTTTGCTTACAACGTTTAAAAATGAATTTTAGAGAGCTAGTTTTAGTGCTTATCATAGGAGGTAAGCTGCGGGCAGAAGTCTCCTTAATGGAAACCTCTGTTTTACTCGAATTCACGACCATATTGGTTAAAACAAAACAAAGTATTTTATTTTCCTGCTCTCCTGAAGGTAAGAGAATTATATTTGACTTACATAAAATGCTGTAATCAATGTGATATATTTTCTTACACAGATCTTCATTTAAATGCCTTGGCTCTCATGAAATCGAATCAATTTGTCTATCCAATCAACCTGCTTAGTTCATACTCTCTTACATCAGTTTTAACAAGAGAAAATTATGCGAGGACTTCTGTAATCGTAAATGCAAAATGTGAAGGTGCCTCAAGGCTATTTTCAGAAGCGACTGCAAATAGATACTTCAACAAAACATATCAGTGGCTGCTTTGGGGTGTCGATACGGATATTGAGGATTTGCTGCCGCTTAAGTTGGATTATGTCGGTCCAAATGCGCAAATAACCTATGTAAATAAAACAAATGAAGGATACTATCTGTGGGACATTCACTCAAAGGGTCGACAGCTGAAATCTGCATTGGAGTTGCATTTAATTGCAAAGCTCTTAAATAATCAAAAACAATTAAGTATTGTTCAAGACATTTTTGAACTGCAGAGCATCAAATACCGCAGTCAGTTCAATGGTTTAACTTTACGAGGAGCCAGTGTGGTAAGTATACAGACTTGTATCTAGATGTACTACGAGAGATAACACTCCTAATTTTCCAGAAACTTTTTACCTCTTCTTTTTTTATTCACCGAGATTTTTGTTTCTATCGCAGATTGATCAAGAGGATATAGTGACAAATGAACAAATTGAGGCTATACTATCACGTCCAACCAAGGATGCGGGTGTAGCTGCATTCATCAAGTATCATTACGAGCTGTTAAACTTGCTCAGGGATCAATTTAACTTCACAGTCCAATTTCGGAATTCACGTGGATGGGCTGGCAGATTGGGCAACACAACATTTCGCCTGGGACTGCTGGGCATTATAATGCGAAATGAGGCGGATATTGCAGCATCTGGCGCATTCAATCGTATAAATCGATTTGCTGAATTCGACACCATACATCAGAGCTGGAAGTTTGAAACGGCGTTCCTATTTCGCTTTACGCCCGATTTGGATACGCAGGGTAAAAGCGGAAACTTTCTAGCACCATTTAGTAGAAGGGTGTGGCTCTTTACTTTGGGAACGTTAATAGCAATTAACTTTATTTGGTTACTTCTTGATTACATTAGTAAAAGATGGAACACCAAAGCAAGGCAAAACTTTGTCAAAAGCTTTAAAAATAAATCAAGATTAAAACTAAAAAGATTTAAAGTAACACCTGAGCTCACTGTACGTACATCCCAAACCAACTGGATTGAACATATACTTCACACTTTTGGAGCTGTCTGCCAACAAGGAATGGAACCAATACCAACAGGGTTGCCAACTCGTTCCATTGTCCTTACAGTGTTCTTATTCTCGGTGGTTATGTACAATTATTACACTTCATCTGTTGTTGGTGGATTGCTTAGCTCTTCGGATCATGGTCCCGCTACTGTGGATGAAATAATATCGAGCCCGCTTAAAATATCATTTGAGGACATTGGTTACTATAAAGTTTTATTTCGGGTAAGCAACCAACACATAATTGCTTAAGCTCTAATTAATAAACATTTTTAAATGTCAGGAAAGTAAAATTCCGGCTGTGACCCGACTTATAAGTAAGAAATTATCTTCATCAAGAGGTCCCAGTGAAATGGGCGTCTATGGTCACATTGAGGAAGCGATTCCGTATCTCAAACGGGGAGGATTCGCCTTTCATTGCGAAGTAGTGGATGCCTATCCGATAATAGCCGAGTTGTTTGATGCAAACGAGATTTGTGATCTGCGCGATGTTTCGGGTCTAATGGAAGTGGAGATCATGAACTGGATTGTTCATAAAAATAGTCAATATACTGAGCTCTTTAGAACAGCGTAAGCAGATCATGTATTATTTCAATGCAACCGCTAATTATATATATATTCTTAAATACAGGATGTGTAACGCCCGTGAGGCTGGTCTTGTGGAAAGAATTCTGCGACAGCGACAAATTAAAAAGCCACTATGTCAATCTTTATACACTGTTTACCCAGTAACTATATCAGGCGTAACCTCAGCGTTTTTCACTTTGCTAGGTAAAAACAACAACAAAGGCTTCCGTTCTTTTTATACCCTGAACCTATTGAAATCAGAAGGAACCATCTCCAACCTCTTAATCAGCACTAATAGCCGAGTCGATTTAGCCATGTCAGTCCGTTTGTATGGACGTTACTTTCTCGAAAACTTTAAGAGTCAGATACGTACTTCAGACAGCTTTCAATTTCCGATACATTTTGAATATTTTGTTATAAAAACTAGAGTTACTAGAGTTGCTTTAAAACGACTTGAACAAATTGTCCGCTCTATATGTCGTTCTAAGTTCGCGGACCTGAAAGATTAAAAGTACTTGTAAGGTCTAGGGTATCTCCTAGTCGAGCTACTTTGACTATAGTCATTTTACTTTTTATACCCCGAGCCCATGAAATGGTTAAAAGGGGTATAATGGTTTTGTGCAAAAGTATGTAACAGGCAGAAGGAAGCATTTCCGCCTTAATTATATATTTGATCAGCATAAAAGAGTCGATATGCAAAATTTGAATTTGGAAAATGTAAATAATGGGTAACGATAGAATTTTCTGAAAACTTCATCGAATCGGTTGAGAAACACTAGAGATATCGAAGATTGAGTTTCACAGATGCATACCGACAATGACTGTGCGCGTTAAGTATTGGGTTCGGGGTATCTCCTAGTCGGGAAATCTCGACTAGAGCCTTCTTACTTGTTAAAACTACATTTTTCTAATTTTAGGTGGCGCTTTACTCGCCTTGCTGGCTTTTTGTTTGGAACTGTTAACGGCTAAATGGCGAAAATAATTCTTGTTTCTTCTATGGTGTTCGTTTTAAGGCAGTAAAGATTTGAACACTTGAAAAGGAGATATACGCGAAAATACTTAAAGGGACACCAAACGATTTGTATTTGCTTCAGGAGTAGGAAAACACGATAAACATTTATTGTGAGATTAATATCAAAATAAGAGTCAGAAAATCATTTGCATATAATATAATTTTTTAATAAAAGTCATTCGTTGTTATCGAAGATTTCTTTTCATAAAAGTCTTTCAGTAATTTCCTTTATTTATTTATTGTTTTTTGAATAAAAGCATTTTGCAATTATTTTTAAAGACTTTTATTTTTATCCCAACACAGGTTTTCGGCCTGTTTCTTTAATCCAACTGTCTCCTTTCTTTTTACTAAATTGTACAACGTTTTCCGCGAAATTTGATACAACTCAGCTAATTCGACTGCTGCCATTTCAGTTCGGCGCTCAGCGGTTAACTTTTGTGTTCTTGGCAATTTAGTAATTAACTGTAATTTAAATGATTAAATTAAATTATCTGCAAATTAATTTAGATAACTAGAACAACTAGAACCGGCACTTGTCACTGCAAATCAAATACTAATGGCGAACTTGCATTGTGTAAATACTTTTTTGAAGCAAAGAATACTTTTATACGTATATTTTTGGCGTATGAACAGTTATTATCTTAATTCTTCTTTTATTTAGCTCTACGTTGATCAAACTTTGAAAACAAAAGTTTTTTTCATTTTACCTTTCCCTCGTCGCTAAGATTAAAGTTTAATCACAGATTGATACAGACAATGACTGTACGTGGTTCGGGCTATCTCCTAGCCGGGAAATCTCGACTAGAGCCTTCTTACTTGTTTTTTATTACAAGTCTTAATAATGTTCAGCAGCTCCATCATCGTGTAAACTTGTGTTATCGTCAAAATGCTGTTGAGATAAGCTTGTACCTAGATAAGCTCTTTGGGTAATATAAAGAGCATAGGTGTTAGCGATAATAGTTCAGTTGCAAACACAACGCCTCAAAGAGCGCATATTATTGTAAAATGTTTAAAAAAGTGTTTGTTGTCAGTGTGCTAATTGCTGTCGTCTGTTTGCCTTTGGGTGAGTGTTAGGGTTTTTAACTCCTTCAAACTAACCAACACGCGTCTCCCATCAAAGCCTACTCCTTGACATGTTACACGTGCACTACCCCAAATGATTGCAAGAATGCAAGGAAGACAACCTGCTCGATTGCTGCTGCCAACGAGACGAGCTACCATTTGAGCGTATATCATCAGAATGTGCGCCAACTTAACAGCTATCGTTTCGATTGTCTCTCTCTGAAGTATACCTTCTCGAACAGTATGTTTTTTCGATAGCATTTGATTCTCTCATGAGTTCACACTGATATAATTTGGTATCATTTTCAGACAATTCCGTTGTTCATCAGCTTCATGGATGCGTTCATCCAGACGTCGCACCTTGTTCTTTACCCCTGAAGCCACAATTTTCCAGCTGGAGACGGTCCAGATGTAATGTCTGTTCTGGCGACAAGTGTAACAAAAATCCAGCTGGCAAGATGAGCAGCAGCTTCTACACGATTTCAGCAACGGTATTAGCCTTAATTCTGGCCAAGATCTATGCCTAAAATACCTAATTCGCATAAATCGTTTTTATTGCAAATGTCTAACCAGCTTATCAGTTTTGTGAATACAGTCGATAAGATTATATGGATTGAAACCTGGTACTCTTTTAACGAGGCAATTCGAATAAAGTTCTGTTGGTTTCAACGATTTCATAATGATGACTAAACTGCTAATCAGTTCAACGATAAGGGGATTCCTTTAAAGTACTTCACATTTAGGAGCATAGTTATACGCCATAAATATGGATGAGGAATAATGCTTCAATTAAAACTCGCAATAATGTAACTTTTATACGCTGATACACAAGTTCGAAGAGTATATAGGTTATGCAATATCCGTCATGCTGCCTGTCCACATCAACTTAACTTATCCTAGTCTAAGTGTGCTTCTTGTATAGCAGTGATTTCATCTTGAACAACACTGCAGTGATCAGGAAGACTTAGGGATTTTTCGGGGAGTGATTGATGATGTGTGTCAGGGAGGAAACTTTTAAGGACAGCATTAGTGTATTTCCCACTAGGATGCTGGAGTTTCTGTAGAACTGTTCGGACAACTGCTTAAGTTGCTAATAATTTTCCAAATTTGGTCTTTTGGCGTATACAGTATAAAGAAGTATATGGAATGAACTTAATTATTTTCTTTAATATGGCAAATTAGATTTATCATATTAATCAACCTACTTAAAGGCTATAAAATATTGGCTGTACAATAGAAATAAAAATAATAATAACGCATAGCAACAATATCAAAATTAAATAAATATCATTAACAAATTATTAAATGAACCAAAATAAAACAGGGTAGATTGTCATTAAACTTGACGACCAGTAGTTCAAAGGTCACTTGTGTGGAGAAGCTTCAATCTTCTGCGTTTTGTGTTTGATCCCAAGTGGTTAGCCAAAGGATTGACATGATTGTAAAGTTGATTGTTAGTATGCCTAATATGGAGCAAATTAATAGGCATACTAGTCGGTAAAGTGAGAAATCAAGTACGATTTGTTGGGTTTTAAGTATGAAAGACTTGATTTTTTTTTTTTATCAGTGTAGGAGTTGCTTTTACGGCTCTCTTTCTCTTTGGGGCTCTAAGCTCTAAGCTTGAAACTCTAGGTCTAGACTATAGGCTTACATACCATGAGACCCAAGAAAATTGTGTCCCAGGTCATAATAATACAGCAGCGAAAGATTAGGCATATATGCAAGGGGCACCTTACAGTTTCTGAACCGTAAATACGGCAAGAACAAAGAAACGAAAAGGGCATTTTCTGTAAAACTACAGTGTCTTGACTGACCAACTTAAGACCGGTTTAACGCCAACTGTAATATGAAATTCGTGTGAGACTTGTGAAAATATGTATGTATATCAACCTTTCACATCCGTTGAGGTGTACTGAGTTAAGGTGTATCGGATGTCCAAAGACCTTTACCAGTAAGAAAACGCTCAGGAAGCACATGTTTAGCCATATGAGCGAGCGTTCCTCATTAAGGGGTTAGGTGGGTTTCAGAGGTTAAAAAAACGGTATTTTTACTATTATTTTTTTTTAATATACACAATCATATATTTTATTTAAACCATTCAGCATATCAAAGATACATTTTTAAACAGTATTTTCTGAAATTTTTATTTTTATATTCCGAAAACTCAGCCGTTGGTACCTCATCTCCCTTGACGTTTAAAAAAAAATGCTCTCGCCGTGGACAGCATAACTTATGATTGGTTCATCCAAAATAAAAAAAACCAAAACATTTTCGTTAGAATATGGAAAAAAAAATTTAATTTTTCACAGACTGAAAAAAAACACCTATTTTGGTCAAATTTTCGCCACATATTGGTTCAAAAAAATTAGTTGCAATAAAAAAAAAAAAAAGTTCTTCGTTCAATACCTTGATATTGTTCAATATCGGTTCATAACTTTTCGAGGAATCGTGTCCACCGGCTTAAACTTCTGAAGGGTCTATCTCTTAAAATTTTACTCGGACCGATTTGAAATTTTAGGAGAATATTGTACTATTTAATAAGACAAAAAAAAAAAAAATATTGTTTTAAATTTTCAAACCCACCTTAAACTTATCACAATCTTTTCAGCGTCCCAATAAAGAGATTTGTAGGTGTACACCTATGTCGTAAAGTTTAAGAATCGGTCTTTAAGTGTTCAAGGGATTTTGTTCACGACCATCTCCTTAAACACAATCGAGGTATCTCCAAAATTGAAATTATAAAAGAGAATTCCATTTTATGATATACTTTAAAATCATTAAAATAAGCATACATTTCATATTTTCATTGTTTTATTTCGAGATTGGGCAATCAACATAGTACAATATTCGTTTCACAATAAGTTTAACATAATTTCTGTGTTGGGGTCCACAAGTCAAATGTATATGTAATCGCACTGCCAAATAAGTGTAGTTTATTAAGTTTAATGATGTTATTAAAAATTGATCTAAATGGTATTTGCCTCGGAAGAGGTGCGCTTGGCGCTGAGACAATGTTTCATATAAATACACTTGCATATACACAATAATTTTAACTATTCTATTTATGTTTAGTCTCAAAAAATTCCGTAAATTCAGTATTTAAAATCACAATTTTCACATTCCGAAAGTATTTTGCACTTGTCAGTGTGTTGAAACGAGTTTCTTTTATAATTTGTTAATTTGTATTATCGTGTTAAGTAGTTATTTGTTTAAGTTTTTTTTTTTTTTTTTTTTTGTATCAGCAACGTCGTTTGTGGTCCTTCCTGATTTTAATAACATTTGAATGAGCTTTAACGGATTTAACAGAACTCGAGATCATGTGGTGTGCCAATGAAATAAACTGATGGTTTTTCTTTTTGTTGTGTAATGCGGTTTTTTTTTCTGAACGTCGATTACTTGCTGAATATTAAAATGTAGATATATGATGCCAAGACTTTAAATGGAGCATCTATTCCTTAGTTTAAACACCTTATATTTTTTTGTATTTTGTTAGCGTTTGCGTTATTAAATTATTCACTGTTCATTGTTTACTTTGTATTCAATTTTCAATGGATGCAGCACCCAAATTGCTGCCACCCAACTGGTTATGTGCTATCATCAATATGTCCTTCTTTTCCTTGGGAAACCGTAGCTCACGCCCAGCCATGCGTGCCGTCTCCAGTTCCCGTTCGGCCAGGACTAACTCTCGCCTGAGTACTCCAGGACTTTCCTGCTCACGTGCTATCCAATCCAGGGCCATCTGGGCACGCATCTCATCATCTAGACTTCGGTTTGAGTAGTGGGCAACCACCTCCTGACGGGAGCACTGACGCTCGCGCATTGCCTTCAAAGATCCATTCCAGTGTAGAAGTTGAAAAACAGTCATCAATTCTTGAAATTCCAGCATAGTTCGTCCTTTGTTTGCTTCCAGCATGAATCTTAATGCAGATATATATATCAGACAGCATAAAAGAGATAATAGTTTCTTCTTACCTAAACGCACCAATTCCAGACTCCGGTAATTCATTGTTTTGTGGTGCTCCCTTGAAAGAAGCACGTGCATCCTGTACGGCCTTTTCTATGAACTCATCGCTTATGCGACGAGACGGATGCTCGTTAAATACCGAGTTCATTAGAGCAATCTTAGCTGAGCTTCGTCTGGCCTCCGCTTTAGTTGGACAATTCTAAAAAGGTAATCCAGCAAATTGTATTAAAACAAGGCAACTTTTGTAAGAAATTTTTTTTTACCTGAAAGCTACCAAAGCAACTGCCTCCAGGTAATGTTACGAAGCATACATAAGGTTGGCTATTTGACGGAATCGATTCATAAATCACAAGAGCTCCATTTTTAAGTTCAACTCCACGTGTCTGCTTCATTTGCCAGAACTCTTGCAATGCTTCCACTACATTGACTGTATAACGAAAACGATTAAATATGTGTAACAAAATACATACATAATTAAATAGCTAGTCTTACCTCTATAATCTCTGTCTTCGTATAATCCGGACACCATTGGCAAGGCCCAAAAAGGTTCTTCTGGATAAACCATTCTATGGTTACCACGTTTTGATTATTGTACAAGAATCACACTATGTAGAATGTGTTTTGATTGCAGTTTAAAGCATCACATAAATATGAAAGCTTGGATTCACAATCCTAAATCAGCATAGCGATTGACAAATGATTACCTAAAAATAGTAAAATATATATATACAAAACAATGGTAGTTCGTATGTATGTTATGTGTGTACGCATGTGTTTAACGCTTGAGAAATTATTGTAAAAGTATATTAAGCTGTTGATGGTATTTCATCATCGGCGTTTCCAGTTTGCTTCTTAAGTCATCTGTTTCATGCTCTTTTAGAAATCGCCTCTCTCATACACACAAATGTATGTATGTATGTATATACTCATATGCGCATACGTGCAAACGTATGTATGTATTTTTTTTTTTTACAAGTAGTACAAGGAGTATACACACTTGAAACCCATAATTAATATATGTACATACTAATACATACCTATGTATGTAAGCCGTTAAATGGCTGTGGACAAACGACAAGCGCACACACATACTTACATACATACGACTGCAAGCAAAAACGTTTGTCAACTGCATAATGTTTTTTTATTGCATTTTTTTTTAACACTTGCCACTGGTAAGATGCATTGCTGTCATCACTGTATATATTTTTCGTTATTGATTATCATTGTTAACAAGTATAGTTATTCTACTAATTATAAAATGGCGTTCACACACTTATGTTAGTTTTCAGTTGGTAAATCAGACACTTATGTACATACATATATGTACATTTGAATGCACGTATTTATTTGCTTGCACGTATGCAACTTGTTAAATACAATAAAACAAACCTGTAATGTTCATTGCCGACTCCACGCATGCGCACTGTTCAATTATATCGGCTTGCAATTTTTCACTGTGTGATCGTACATAAGCTGTGTGGCAAGTGTTGGATAAGAAAAAACTTGATGGTTTGCATGTCAGATTGAATCATCATTCAAGTGGTTGGAAAAACGTCATTCGGCTGCGACTAAAAACTATCGACTTTCCCCTAATCGATAATTCTTTTAAAAAAATCGAGATTTATTATTTCTTTCGAGGACAATTCAAATGGCGGATTATTATAAGAAAAAAATCGTCTTTAAATTTGTCAGTAATAAATTTCAGTTTATCTTTTTATAAAATGTTGTTAAAAAACTTTCGTAATATGCATGTATGTATATGTAAACAACTGCTAAGCATAAATGAGATCATGTTACCCTACAGCTAAGAGTAATTAAACCATAAAAACTAGAGATGGAAATTGTTAAATTAGTGTTCACTTAATATAATATAAGCGCTTTATTAAGATTGTTTTTAAGTGGTAATGGAGTTTCTAGAGTAAGTGCAGCTCTAGAATTAGATAGCAATAAAAGTAGTTCAAATCAAAATTATGATTAAAAGCTTAAAATACCCGTTTCACTCAAAGCTAAAAATAGATTTTAAAAGTAATCAACGTACATTTTTAAGAAATTGGATTGAGGTTTGTACGCAATCATATAGCTGCTATTATAACAGTTGTTTGTAACTTATGTCAAATTGTTATAAGGATCACTACAATTACTCAATACATCTGTCAAATTGGGTGAGAAAATGCATACAAATTTTAAAAATGGAAAATTTTAAAAACGATTGTTTATTTTTTGAAATGCTATGAAATTGCACATTTACCTGATATAGTTTCATATAAAATACTATATTCTAATTAAGTCGTTCACATATTATTTTGCACATTGTTAAAAATATCGAAGTTTCAATCTAGACAACAATAATAAGACCGATCCTTCGCAGCATAGCAGCTATATGATATGTTTTAGAATGTAATAATATGTGATTTTATTTACTATATTCATCTGCAAATAAGTTCAAAATCAGTTTTTAGTAAGTTTAAACCCTTCTGATTTATAACAATGGTTCTGTTATTTCTCCCTTGATTTGTGCAATAAATAAAGTAATATATTATCATCTCGTAACTCAGAAAATTACATAATAATATTTAAAATAAGCCTTACATTTTTTTTGTATCTCGAGTTTCATTACAAACATTACAACTTTCGCCCTAACTTTTCCAAAACAAATTCTTTCAATGGCTGATAATACTGATAGCGCAAACTAAGCATTTCAGGAGAGTTCCGAACGCGTTCAAACATATCCAGCTCTGATTCCATTATAAAAACGGCAGTGCCGGCCATTGCAATAACTACGAATATTACAGATGGTATAAAAGCGTGTAACAAATGGAACTTTCGCAAACTTTTGCCACTGTTGGAGTTTGAGTGGGTGCGTGAGAATTTCCCCATATGTTTCCCACTGGATGTACCGACGGAAGAGCTCGAATTTAAGGCGGGATTGGGCAGCGCATAGTACTGCTTGGATGAATAATAAAGATGTTGCTTGGAGTCGTTCGGATTGCCACGCGGCTTGCCAGCAACATCGTAGCCACTAGCCGTCAGTCCGCTCTCCGTTGAGGAATGCTCAATGGAGTCACGGAACGCATAGCCGGATAGCTCTGTTCCCATGTGATTAAGTCTATCGATGTTTGATGAACGCAGTCGCGCCTCCTCGCAAACTGGCTCTAGGATGGGCATTTGGAGGCTGCCGTTGACGCCAGCGTCCTGGCCATGGCCATAGATGAGAATGCTCGGTGCCATCGAACATCCCAATGGCTCGGACATCGTTGAACGAGGCAAACTGCTGTAGCCTGCGAAAGAATAAATATTTGTTGTACTTTTTGAGCTTTTAAGGGCATACAAAAGTGTTTATAATTTAAAAATTGAAAGCATTAAATAACACTTTTATATTGGATTTGTTTTAAAAGCTTAATCAAAAATTTGTATAATTTATTTGTAAGTAAATAATGAATCGAATTACTTGAACTTTCCAATTTCTGAAAGCGATCACTGTTATTTCGTAATAGCTTACGTATTTGTGCCAAGTCACCCTGTGGACTGGAAGGCGTGGCTGGAACGCTGCTTGCCTTGCGTTTGCTTGAAGTCGAATTTGTCATTTTTTGCTCGCGCAGCGCATTTATGCTTTCAGTCAATATCTCGCGTTCAGTTCGACCCGTATAACGGAACTTGGTGCCCCAGGAGAAGAAGCCGCCTCCAGAGACAACAGCTGCATGTTGGCTATTCGGCAAACTGTAAAAAAAACCGCATTAACCATTAAGCTTATTTTAAAAAATGTTGGAATTTTGTGCTTACGTAAAAAACAGCATTTGTTCGATGGCGCTTCTCCAAAGATACCGGCAAGCTGGTCCCGAGGGGCACTTGAAGCCAATCGTGTGTTTTTTCTACAATTTGTAATTTGATAAGATTGGAACTAAACCGTTATTATTTAGGTATTTCTCACTGGCTCTCGGCTCGCATCTGTAAAGCTCAAGTGTGCAATAAACATTTTTCCCTCAAAGTTGATCTTGTGCACCTCGTTCCAACGAAAATGCTGGGATCTCTTTCCGGCCACGTAGGTGCTGATGCCAGCATGATTGATGCCCACATAGAGCAGCGAGCCACGATGATCCTTAACAGGATGCGGATCGATGCCGTAGGTCTCCAGACCTCGTGCAATGCCCATAAACTCATCCATGGCCACTGTGGGATCCTGTCCCGGCTTTCGCTTCCTGTGCAGCTCCATGATCTTTTTCTCCAGGTTCTCCGTTTGCCGCAGCGCCAAGTCTAGCGAGGACACATAGTCGCCAATGTGCATGTGCTCGTCATAATCCCCAAGTTCCTCCTGCACGATTAATGCACCCAATGCAGCAGCCTCACCCATGGAACAGTAAAGTCGCCCGTGACGAAGATCTCTCTTCAGCTGTTGGAAGAGCATGATGCGGCCATTGCCAGTCAACCGAAATGGATCCGCTGGATAGAATTTTACACGTAATGAAAACAGAACCGGATCGATATCTACAAAAAATGAATTGCAGTTAACATTTGATTATCTCTATCAACAAAAAACTTTACCTTTGCATTGTTTTAAAATAGATTTCGCCAGGTCAAGCCAGTGCTATAAGACATCGAAATATATGTAAATTTAAGTTATAAAAATCAATTGTAGTAGTTATGATACTTACCCTCTGCTTTCCTGTATCAACATAACGCAAACCAAAATAGTCCTTTTCCTTAATATCTAATTGTCTACAAATATGTTCGACTAAATAAATGCCTTTATGGAATGGCTGAAACAAAAAGAATGCGTATTAAGTTACTAACTTGGGTGTTGTTTTTATGTTATATCCATAAAAGGAAGTTAACCCTCTTACGTACTTCATTCACAAACATACATATGTACATATATGTATGTATATACACGCACACTCACGCAAACATGGGCTTGTTTATTTTTTTTCTTTTGTTTAATAAATGTGTTTTCTTCAATGTCATTTTAAAATTATTTGTAACGTACCTGAAATTCGCATTCGAGAACGTCGGAATCATCTAATAGACGGACTGTGCACTTATACACAATATTACACTCGTTTTTACTTTTGAACATTTTATTTTTTTATTTGAATATTATCGACTTTTGCAAAAGCTCATAAATCACTCGAAATAATAGAATTTGTTATAAACAATACTTTATATAAGTGCAATTGGCGGCTGAGTTTTCATTGCTTTTAAAACTATGTTGGAAAATTGTTTAGTTTTAAACAATTTAAAGAACTTTGTTTGCCGACAATGTCAGTGTCCTTTATCGCCCTTCGCCTTTTCCTGTTAAGGGTGTTTTGGGTGGTTCTCTTCCGCTTGGGAAAACAAACACGATAAAAGCGCCTAAAATGGACACAAGTCAAATATTTTATCAAATAGTGCGGGTATTTATTCGATTCCTAGAACAGCTTATAAATTACGAAATACATATATACAACTAATAGTTTATCAGCTATAGCAGAATTATCAATACAACATTTAATTGAAGATAGTGGCTTTTTGTATACAAAAAACAAAGGTAAGTATTCGATAACCTTTATATCTATCGACTGTTCATTTTAAACCAAGGGGGTGGGACTCAAAAGAATAAACTCAGCTGGTTCCAGTCGCTTTTTTGAACTAATATTTTCCACGAGACACAACAGCTGTCTGTAGAGCAAAACAAGTAAATTTAAATAAATACTTAATTTTATACAAATACATTGTTATCTTTTAATTAAATAGAAAACTCGATCATGTTTCAACCTGAAGAACATGGCCTAGAGCCCGATTTTCGTTTGACCATGTTCTCCACACTTCGAGGGTGAGGTTGCAAAGTCCCCGAAGAGAAGCTCAACGAATATCTCAGGGGAACAGAAATAGTTAGTAATGCTAGAAAAAACGATGACGACTTTATTGGTAAGTATTTGATCAAACAAGAGCTTTTGCATAGCATGCGCAACCTACTGCTTATCGTAGTGAATTGCCATAGTTAAGCACACAAGAGATTAATTTAAGAAAACAACATAAGATAACCTTTGCAGTCATACATTTGTATATGTTCACAATGATTATTATTATAGGATCTGGAATGGATTGCGCGGTCATACCCTTAGTACGGCACAAGGATTATTCCCTCGTACAGACAGTTGATTTTTTCTACCCACTTGTTGATGACCCGGAAACAATGGGTCGCATTGCCTTGGCCAATGTTCTGAGTGATGTTTACGCTGTGGGAGTTACGGATATTGATAAAATCGAGATGCTCATTAGTGCTCCCTCGAGCCTAACCGAGAAGCAACGAGATATTGTGGTACCACTAATCATCAAGGGGTTCCAAAGAGCGTCCAGTGGGAGTGGATGTATTGGCAATGTAATCATTAAAAGTGTTATCATAAATCCCTGGTGCATTGTGGGAGGCATTGCCACATCCGTTTGCCGCAAACAGGATATCGTATTGTAAGTCGAATGCGATTAATGATTTAAGTAGATTTATAATAGGAATCTTTTCGTTTATTTAGACCATCGAATGGCAAAGCTGGCGATGTTTTGGTGCTAACGAAACCGCTTGGAACCCAGCTGGCAACAAATGCCCACATTTGGCAGATGGAGAAAAATGAGAAATATAAAACGATCTTAACTGCTTTCACAGACGACGACATATTAGAAAGCTTTCAAATTGGAATTAAATCAATGACATATTTGAACAGAAATGGTATATGGTTTCAAAAACATAATTCACACACTCATACTAATTACAAAAATATTCTTTTTTAAGCTGCTCTTCTAATGCACAAATATGAAGCGCATGCGGCTACTGATGTGACCGGATTTGGATTGTTGGGCCATGCTAGGAACCTAGCTGAGTTTCAGAAGCAGTCGCTTTTATTTAAAATCCACAAATTGCCTATCATTAAAAATGTTTTGAAATTTGGTGAATTAGTAAGCCAAAGCACAAAACTTACTGCCGGCAAGGCTGTGGAAACATCTGGTGGACTTCTTATTTGCCTGACTCCAAAAGCTGCCGAAGAATTTTGCGACGAATTCGAGAAACTGACGAAAGGTGCACAAAAGGCGTTTGTTATTGGTGAAGTTTTGGAAACAGATAAGTCAGCAGCAACGTTGGCTGAAAGTGTCGAGTATTTCGAGGTTACGCTGTAGATATCGTGAATCTTATTAGTTGTAATTAATCAAATTAAGTATTCAACTCATGACTATTATTTCGCAAAGGCTTCTTTGGCTTGGAAATAGTACGAAATTTTTTATGTTAGTTACATAAAATATTTGACACTTACTTCGATTTTTTAGAGCTATAATTTTCAAAACTTTATACATCTGTTCTATATTTAAATAAATGTCCGCGCTTTAATTTGTTGGATTTTATTTTGTAAATTTAACAGAGCTAAGCAACCTGTTAACCGGCAGAGCTCTGTTAAGTCAGCAGCGTAATATTGTAATCGAAAAAATCGGTACCATTTAAATTATCGCAACCGGAGCTGCGACATATCGATAACATCATTTCACTTATGCATTTTCCAGTTCCAACACGCAAATTTTTTGTGCCGGAAAAAAAATTTAGCAGACCTCTTTTTGTCAAAGACAAAAAAAAAAAAAAATTGTGTGGCGGTCACAAAGTATACAGTCGGCTACCGTGTACACAATTTCGCATATATTCATTACGCAGCGTTCAACTCGATATCGTAGATCATGGCGTCGCATCAATACCACCAAATTGCAAATTTGCTAGAAAAAGTATGTATAAAAAATGAGCACGAAAAGACCGTGAGGTAAGGTAATTTAATTAATTTGTATTACCCTGCGCTACAGATGACGTCCACAGACAAGGACTTTCGATTCATGGCAACAAACGATTTAATGACTGAACTGCAAAAAGACAGTATTATACTGGATGATGAGTCGGAGAAAAAGGTGGTACGCATG
The DNA here is from genome assembly GCA_018152825.1 of Scaptomyza hsui. Classification (NCBI taxonomy): domain Eukaryota; kingdom Metazoa; phylum Arthropoda; class Insecta; order Diptera; family Drosophilidae; genus Scaptomyza; species Scaptomyza hsui. The sequence continues at coordinate 492,204 of JAECXO010000025.1, forward strand.
GTTCTCAAACTACTCGAAGACAAAAACGGCGAGGTGCAGAACTTGGCCGTAAAGTGCCTGGGCCCCTTGGTCAACAAGGTTAAAGAAAACCAGGTGGAGACAATCGTTGACTCGCTATGCGGCAACATGATGTCAAATGTTGAGCAGCTGCGCGACATCTCGAGCATTGGCCTGAAAACCGTAATTGCCGAGCTGCCACAGTCTTCCAACTCTTTGGCTCCGAATGTCTGTCAGCGCATAACGGGAAAACTAAGCATTGCCATTGAAAAGGTATAACCTAACCACACTTACATGCTCCACCTTCGTCAATCCTTATTCTCAATTATGATTTTTTGCAGGAGGACGTCTCCGTAAAGCTAGAATCACTGGACATATTGTCGGATCTGTTGTCGCGTTTTGGCGAGTTTCTCGTTCCGTTCCATAGCACCATATTAAAGGCACTGATGCCCCAGCTAGCATCTCCACGTCAGGCTGTCCGCAAACGTACAATTGTCGCGCTCTCTGTGCTATTAATACAGGCAAATAGCAATGCCTACAACGGCGTTGTGGATCATCTTCTTGAGGGACTCGAAAATCCACAAAACCCAGGTGCCATTCGCACATACATTCAATGTTTGGCTTCCATCTGGTAACCATATGATTCCCTTTAGAACCCTTTGTATACAAGTTTTAATTTGATATTTTTCTTTATACAAATTAGTCGTCAAGCTGGACATCGCCTGTGTAATCATATCGATCGCTCAATGCTGCTCCTAAAGCAATATAGCCAGCGGGATGATGATGAGCTACGTGAATTCTGCCTACAGGCCTGTGAGGCATTTGTGCTGCGTTGCCCAGACGCCATAAATCCACACATTCCCATGGTAAACTACACACACACACAACAAATCGTTATATTGTGAAATTCGTTGCATTTTATTTAAAAATTTGTAAACAGATTCTCGAACTATGCCTTAAGTACGTAACATACGATCCAAATTACAACTATGAGGCCGATGATGGTGACACTGGTATTGCTATGGACACCGAGGAGGATGAGTACGTGGACAGTGAGGAATATAGCGATGACGATGATATGAGTTGGAAAGTGCGTCGAGCTGCAGCTAAATGTTTGGAAGTCTTAATAGCAACACGTCACGAATTGCTTGAGGAATTCTACCGCACTTTGAGTCCAGCATTGATAGCTCGCTTCAAGGAGCGCGAGGAGAATGTAAAGTCCGATATATTTCACGCTTACGTTGCACTCTTGAGGAACACACGTCCCGCGGAAGATTTGGCACACGATCCCGATTCCATGGACCAGGTGTCGGGACCAACCGTATTACTGATCGAACAACTGCCGCAAATAATTAAAGCCATACAGCCACTGATGCGCGAGAAATCGATGAAGACGCGTCAGGACTGCTTTCTGTTGCTGCGCGAACTATTGAACTCTCTGCCCGGCGCACTGGGTCCACATCTGGAGAGCATTGTGCCCGGCATAAGCTATTCTTTGAACGACAAGAGCTCGACCAGCAATATGAAAATAGAGTCGCTGGGCTTTCTTTGCTCCCTGCTGCAGGGACATCAGCCACATGTGTTCCATCCGCATATACCGCTTCTCGTGCCGCTAGTGGTAACATCTGTATTTGATCCATTCTACAAGATTGCCACCGAGGCACTTCTCGTGCTGCAGCAGCTCGTCAAAGTCGTGCGTCCCTTGGGCGCGAATGCTCTCAAATCGGACTTTGATGTAACACCTTTTGTGGGTCAGGTGTATGCTTGCACCCTACAGAAACTGAAGGTAACCGATGTCGATCAAGAGGTCAAGGAACGAGCCATCGCCTGCATGGGCCAAATCATAGCCAACATGGGGGATCTGCTCAAAAGCGAACTGGACGTATGTCTGCCCATCTTTATGGAACGCCTGAAGAACGAAGTGACCCGCCTGAGCAGCGTCAAAGCACTAACCATGATTGCGGCTTCCCCTCTGCGCATCGACCTCTCGCCCATACTGCACGATGTGCTGCCCACTTTGGGCACATTCTTGCGCAAGAATCATCGTGCACTAAAGCTGCACTCGCTGGACCTAATCAACAAAATTGTCATCAACTATTCGTCAAACTTTGAGCCCAGTGTGCTGCAGGCAGCGATTGTCGAGATTCCAGGACTTATCTCTGACTCGGATCTTCATGTTGCTCAATACTCATTGACCTTACTAAGCACAACAGCTCGCCGTCAGCCTCAAGCTCTTGTTGGTATTCACGAGAAGTTTTTACCATCTGTGTTAATTTTAGTTCGGTCGCCGTTGTTACAGGTCAGTTTAGTAAAATTAGTGCACTGAATAAATATTTATTGAATTCCCTTTTACAATTTCAGGGTACTGCATTGCAATGCACTTTGGATCTGTTCCAAGCGCTCGTGCAAGCGCAGCTGCCGGGATTGGACTATCACTCGCTGGTGTCCAAGCTTATGGAGCCGGTCCTAAATGTTAGCGATGGCGCAACAAGGCAACCAAGCGAGCAGCTGCAACTGCATAAGCAAGCATATCATTCATCGGCAAAGTGTATTGCGGCCCTGACACAACAGTGTCCACAGGTGGCGACTCCCTTGGCCACTCAACTTATGGCCGAGTTGCAAAAGCGCAGCAACAAGGATACTCAGATTATCTTTTGCCTGCTGACAATCGGAGAAATTGGCAGGCACTTTGATCTTAGCTCCATACACGTTCTGCCCCAGACAATCATTGAATGCTTTGGCGCCACATCTGAGGATGTGAAGGCAGCTGCATCGCATGCCCTGGGCGCCGTCTGTGTGGGCAGCTTGCACACATATTTGCCACTGATTTTGAAGGAGATTGAGGCACAGCCAAAGCGACAATATTTGCTGCTCCACTCACTCAAGGAAGTCATTTCATCGCTCTCTGTCACCCCAAATGGCCTGGCTCAATTGTTGCCATCGGTGCCATCGATATGGACGCAACTGTTCAAGCACTGCGAGTGCTCTGAGGAAGGATCACGCAACGTTGTGGCCGAATGCCTGGGCAAACTGGTGCTTGTCAATCCGGAAGAACTGTTGCCACAGCTACAGCAGGCGCTGCGTTCCGAAAGCGCCACAATGCGCACCGTTGTTGTGTCTTCGGTTAAGTTCACCATCTCTGATCAGCCGCAGCCAATTGATTTGCTGCTCAAGCAGAGCATTGGCGAGTTTCTTTTTGCATTGCGCGATCCCGAACCGCAGGTGCGTCGCGTCGCTCTAGTCGCATTTAATTCGGCTGTGCATAACAAGCCGAGTTTGGTACGCGATTTGCTGCCAACACTATTGCCGTGGCTGTATTCAGAGACGAAGGTCAAAAACGAGCTTATCCGTGAAGTGGAAATGGGACCCTTTAAGCACACTGTGGACGATGGTCTCGATATACGTAAAGCGGCGTTTGAGTGCATGTACACACTGCTCGAACAGGGACTGGAACGTGTGGACGTTATGCAGTTCATGGATCACGTTCAGGCTGGCCTATGTGATCATTATGACATCAAAATGTTGACGTACCTCATGACAGCGCGTCTGGCCGTTCTATGTCCCGACAAGGTTTTGCTACGTATGTTCATAATATCATATCTGTTTACAACAGCAATATTCAATTAGTGTATGCTTTTTACAGGACTGGATCAATTCGTGCAGCAACTACGCGATACATGCACCCACAAGGTAAAGGCAAATTCGGTCAAGCAGGAGTACGAGAAGCAAGACGAGTTGAAACGTTCGGCCCTGCGAGCCGTATCTGCACTCTCGCAAATACCCAAAGCAAGTAAGTAACACTTGTTTCCAAATGTATGTACGTACGTAGAGTGCTAAGGAGTTTTATTCTTGCAGATAAAAATCAGCAGTTACTAGACTTTTTAAAGTCAATTAAGGAAACTCCGGAACTGTGTAAAATCTACGATTATGTGCAGAAGGATTCCATTACCGGCAATGCAGAGATTGCTATGGACCAGACTTAATTGTGTTATTTAGCGCTGTTCTATGAATATTAATTTTATTGATAATAATGTAATAAGAATGTGTGAACACAAAATGTATCTTCTATCTGATACAGCCATTAGTTTTTTTAACTAAGCAATAAAATCAATTTAAAATACATCGCTTATGCTAAAACACCCGAACAAGTGCTTAAAGTCTGTTGGACTAATTTAAATGCTTTCTTAAATCGCAAATGAGACCTTCAAAAATGCGTACGTATTCACAGATAGTTGTTGATAAGGTTGTTTTGCATAAGTGTTGTATGAAATAAATTAGCATTTAAATAAAGTTTTTCATGTAAACTGAATTTTGTATTTTCAAATTTTCAATCTGTTTATACTACTTTGCATTTTACAATTTTAAAGCCAGATTTTATTGTGCGGTGTCATCATACGAATGCCAGAAATTTATGCTGTCTGTTTGGATTTCTTCTTTCCGGTCTCGGCGTCAGTCGTGATGACCTTACCTGACGCTGGATCTGATGCAGGGCCGCTGTCTGATACCGTCTCTGGGGGATGTTCAAGCACATGATCAATAATGCCTAGGGTTTTGGCCTCCTCAGGCGTCATGAAATGATCACGCTCCATTCGAGCACACATCTCTCCGTAGTCGTTTTTGGCATGCTTAACATATATATTGGTTAGTTGGCGTTTAATTTTAATAATTTCCTCAGCATGTATAAGTATGTCTGTTGCCTGACCCTAAATATATAAGTTTAAGAAGATAAAAAAGCCATTAGTTCCATACAAATATTGTTCGTTGATAACTAACCTGAGCGCCTCCCGATGGCTGGTGGATCATGATGCGCGCATTTGGCAGGGAGTAACGCATACCGGGTGCACCTGCTGCCAACAGTAGCGAGCCCATAGAGCATGCTTGACCTACGCACCACGTTGCTATCGGTGGCTTCACATACTGCATCGTGTCGTAGATAGCAAGACCCGCTGTCACCACTCCACCCGGCGAGTTGATATACAAATGGATGGGCTTGTTGACGTTCTCCGATTGAAGGAACAGTAGCTGGGCAACCACCGTTGAGCTGATGTCATCAGTGATGTTGCCCATGAGGCAAATGATACGCTCTTTCAGAAGACGAGAGAATATATCGTAGGCGCGTTCCCCGCGTCCCGTCTGTTCCACTACCATGGGAATTAGATTTATGCCTCGCACGGAAAGCGGTTGTGTACTACATTTTGGCTAAAGAACCGAAGGCATTTTAATCTTAAATACTTTTTTTAGTTGGCATTCTTACTTGCAAGCTCCGAAGCAACCGACTGCCGGCGTTCTTCAACATTTTATCCCGCTGATGTTTAGTTTTATCAAACTGAATCGCTAAATACCGCAAAACAGCTGTGTATTTTTTTTCGAGGCCGAGATGTGAGATGCTCCCTAGACAATAAAAATCATAGCTTGAACAAACAATTTGTAAAACTATGTGCTTAGCTCAAAGTATTTCGTAAGCACAAAGAAAAAAAGAGAAAAGAAACTTCATACGTATGTGATACAACTTATAACAACACAAAACTGTTCACTACTATCGTTTTGTATTCGACTATAGCTATCGATTGCATTACGCATATGTTTGCTCAGCTGATATTTAGTGACCGCAAATTCAATTTATGTTAATTGTTTGTTAAATTGTTGTCAATTTACAATAAATAATTATTTATTATTTTTTCATTTAGCTATGGTATATTAGTTTGATTGTAATGAAAGTAATCATCTTTTTTAAGCTGTGCCAATATTTTGGACACCATCGTTTGCAAATAGACCAATATTAACACACAAACATATGTTCGTATGAATGTTGGGGATTGACTGTTGCGCGCTACATTTACGTTTTTTATTGGTGCTGCTAGTTTGATCGTTTTAGCCAATATGTAGTGTACGTGAGTTTTGCGTGTGTATTGAACTAGAATTCACGGAGCTAAGATCAAGGTAATTGCATCTTCCCAACTGCTACTCCAGTTTCATTATGCAGTTTTCTTTTAACCCGATTGGATGTGTTTTCAAGCGCGATTTATAAATTCATTTAATGCACAGCTTAATGTTGTCTAAGCTATAAAATAATATCAAATTAATTAACAATATAACAATAGAACATGTCCAAAATAAGGTACCTTAAAATATACATATTGCTTGTGAGTATGTGCATTAAAAATTTAGTTTTTTCGACTAAAAACGTGGAAAAAGATTTTAAATTCAAACTAAAAAAATCTAATGATGTTCTTTTAGATTCTACCATGCTTTTGCACTGCTCAAGATTATGAAGGTAGAAACCAACTGACTTAAATTAATTACAAATTCCTAATAAACTTATTTCTGTGCAGTTGCCGATGTTCAATGCACTTTTTCGAACGCTGTCTCAACGGCTGCAGACCTAATAACGGCAACGCTCAAGAGACCAGTTGGATTTAAGGGGGTGCCCCTTTTTGCCGATGACCGAAATGGGCTCAAGGAAATAAAACCACATTGTCTTATCACCAAAGATGCAAGTGATAAAGATGAACGCACATTTAAACTTCGAATAACCGACTTTACACGTTGTGGTGTTTTAAAAAAAAATGTACGCATTAGCTTACCTCAAAAACCTTAGGCTAAACTATAGTTTCTTCATCTTTTAGGGAATTGTTCATGTGCGTATTTGGTTTCCACAATTTCCTGGAGTCGTCATGCAATCGGATCAGGAGCTTATCATTATGTGCAAGCCACCGGAGCCAACTGTAATTGAGAACAAGGCAGCGGGTTTCGCGGGATCATTGTAATTAAAAATGGAAACTATGTGAAAAGTAAACTAACTAAAAAAAACATTTTATTTATTATTTTATATAGCCCAAACGGTGCACGTGTATCTGGTGTAGTTGAGGAGGTGCCAAACAGATTGGAATACGAAGTGGCACTGTATAAGGAGGCGCCGCCCGTGGCGCGTGTTAGTGGTGCCAACAATCCCGTTAGCTCATCGAACGATCCACATTCAGCGAACAAAGAGCAGACAGTGGATCAGGCGGTGCCACTGGGAACCAAGCTACAATTGCGAGCACGCATCAGCCAGTCGGTGTGGAAGTATGTCAAGTTAATGGAGGTTACCGTCTCTCCAGATTCAGGTAACAAAGTAAAATGGACTAGACAATCATATTCATATTCATTCATGTTGCTTATTCATTTTGTCTTTGGATTCGCACACGCACAGAAAATCCAAGTGCACCTGGCTCTGTATCTTTGGTGCGCAATGGCTGTCGCAATCGGGAGTTGGCCACAATTATTCCCCATCAGCCAGCCAAATATCGCGATAGACCCAACGAGGTGTTTCTGGACTTTGAGGCTTTTTTGCTTAGCTCCATGAAGGAAAAGGCCACATTGTGGATTCACTCACAGATCAAAGCCTGCATCGATATGACGGATTGTACACCTGACTTTTGTGTGGACCTGTATGAGCCCGCGGGGCATGGTCGGAGGCGGCGGCGGCGACAAACGGAAAAACCATCAAAAGCTTATGGTGTGAATAACACTTTTTCTGCAGCCACGTCTGCCTCGGAGTTCAAACGCTTTAAAGAGAACATCGAGTATACCGTTATAATGCCGGGAGAGGCGGATAAAAAGGTCGGCTTCCTAATCGATTTAACACAGCAATGCCGTGGCGCCCTCCTCATTAGCTCGTTTTTTGTCTTCATGGTTACTTTTTGCTGTGCATTCGTGAGTGCAATTATAAATAGCATGTCAGTTATATAACTTAACAGCCTCTCTCTCTCTCTCTCTGTCTCTCGTCTTGGTTTTTGTTCTTATCTTACTCTTACAGAGTTGCATGATAGCATTGCGCGTACATGGTGAAAAAAAACTAAGGTCACAGCAGTTCACCTCCGGGTTCAACACTGGCTATGCAGGTCGTGCGGTGGTTCAATAAATCAAGCGATGATTATCATCATCATCATCATCATCATCATCATGATCGGATTTTAAAGTCGTTCAGCATTTACTATGTAGAATAAATGTACAATCATAATGTACATATGCATTTATCACGTACCTTACATACGTACATACAAATATATACAATTACATACGTAGTTAGTGTACATTAGGTGATTCCACAGTTGCAAACTTGTGTTGATTAGCAAAATAAACAATTTCACAATTTCTAAAAGTGTTTTGTGTATGGACCATCATTAAACCTATACAGCTAAGGTTCTCTTGGCCTGACTTTATTAATTTTTTTCTTTTTATCCACATTTTACTATGAAATGGGTAAAAAGTGTATAAAGTATCAACTTATTCATATCGTTACAGTTAGCTTAAAAGAATCTTCAGACTTAATTATAATCATCTGGAAGGATTTCATCAAAATCAGCGACGATATCAAAAATTAAAATTAAATCAAGCATAGGCAACAAAAAACCATTGCTTTTAAGTTTAAGTTTTCGATCATTTTTTTTGTTTTTACCCTTTGTATGTAACAGGCAGAAGGAATCATCTCTAAACAACATAAATTATATTTATTCTTTTTATAAAGAAATATTGAACCTTCCTATTTTCCCGTTAAGAGTATTCCATAATTTTTCCTATTCATATTCTGTAGGTTTCTTGTATTTAATGATTTTTTAGTGGTTTCCGCTGTTGCAGAGTTTCAAATAGAGGCCCAGTTTTTCTCTTTCGTAATAAGACTAAGTGGCAGTAAACGGGCAACAATAAAACTGTCAAGATGTCACAGACGGGCGTTTTTGGCCAGTTACGGCCAACCACTAAGCTACAAATGTCAAAGCCAAAGCCATGGCCGAAAAGCTACTTTAATTGATTCACGTAAAGCCACGTTAAAGCAGCAGCAGCAGCAGCAGCAGCAGCAGAAACTGCAGCAAAAGCAATGGCAGCAGACGCCCCTTTCCAATGTATTTGGAATATTCAATAAAACAACTTGGCTTTTTATATGTATGTAATCTAAGTAAACACACATACTACATACCCACATAAGCCAGTACACACACATATAAATATTGAATGTTACTCGTCGACGCACACGTACATATGAAAATAGATACAGAAATTTCGAATATTTTATATACATAATTTGTTTGTTGCCAAGAGCGAAAGTTGCTTTCAGTATTGTTTTCATGTTATTATGTTATTATTAAATAATGTGCACGATTATTTTTGTAGTCAACCTATTAAAGTAATAAAATTATTAAATTTCAATTGGCTAGCTTAAATAAAGAGACATCTTAATGTAGGTACAAAAACTTTTTATACTCTGATACCGAAGGTATCAAATATCTTCATCTATGCCTGCGTCAGACAAAGTGTTTATATATAGGCGCTAAGCTCACTGGGGATTCTGGGAAATCGATAACAAGTCGATAAGCTCGATGTCCTAAATCAATTAAACACGCATATGTCCCACATATAGAGCTACCAAAATTGGTGGAAAGATAGCTTGTGACTTCCCTTAAACAACTGCACTAAAAGTTTGGATGCCACGCCCACACCTGCCGCCCCACAGCCCCCGCTCTTTTAAAACGAGAATGTGTTTATCTTTCACATTTTTTGATGATGACATCTACCAAAGATCTGCATACATAATTTGGATGCCAAGCTCCCATGTATGTTTCTTTCAAAATTTTTGAGCTAAAGTCATCTTATTTGGTATCAAGATAACCGGTGGAATTCCCCAAACATCTTCAAAAAATCCTGCCGCCACCAGCCCCCTTTCAAAAACAGGAATGCGTGTATCTTCCACAGTTTTTAAGCTAGGGTCAACCAATTTAATAGGAAGAAACCACATCCAAGAGATTTGATTAAAAAATTTGTTTTTAATTTGCTTAAGCATTATTTTGGAAAACAAATAACGCAAAAAAAAGAAGATAAATCAGAAATTTAAATGAGTTTCCACAAAAAAGGTAAAAGAAGCGCTCGAACACTTGATTTGTGCAGACAGGTACTTATGAAAGGTTTTGTGTAGGTTAATATAGCGTGTGATTAATGCGATCGAGGAAGTCAATAAAAATCAATTAATCAAGTAGGCAGAGCTTTAATGGAAAAATGTGAGAAGAAATGATGCTCGCGTGTTCTCATGAATGAATTGAAGGCAGCGAATGAATCGCGACCAATGAATGAATTAATGTTATGACTCTTTTTATTAAGTAGTAAAGCTTGAATAGAGCATTAACTACTAACTACCAACTATTTAGTAGGCAGGGAATAACAAGAACCATCGTGGCTGGCAGGCAGGCTCGCAATCAAAGGACAGCCTTCAAGCCAATGAGCCAGCTGCATAAATTTCCATTTAGTCAAATGTGACAAACGGAAATTGCAATCGACGCTGTGCACCGCTCTCAGCAGCATTTCAGCTTCCTGCAGCAAAAGCAAAAGCAGAAGCAGCAGCATCAGAAACATCAGGAGCCGATGAATTCGCCAAGGACCTGCTGCACCATCGGTTCCAGCTGCTCACTTTATTGGCATTTCAGCATTCAGCTCAGTCGCTTTAATAAATGATGAACACGTTGAAGCATATTGAAATTTAATTCATAACGGAACAGCCGGATGGCGTTTAATTCAATGCCCAACGGATGCAACCTATATCTGTACATATATGTATATGTAAACTTGCATTTACAATCCAGTCTTGTTCTTTTCGTATACTTGTTTAAATTTAAGCCAGAGCAAGTCACTTGTGATTAAAGCTGAAGGCCTGAACGCTAGCGCTCTGTTATTTACTTAGCTGTAATATTAAGTATTTAGTATTAAAGCTAATTTTGTAAAATAAAAAATACATATATACAAGATGACAGCTATAAGCGAAATACAGTGGACACAACCTAATCACAACTGTTGACAAGACATCTTTTTAACTTTTTTACATTGCTAATTTAAGACAAGAAAGAAAGCTTTAGTCCAGAAAACTCGCTGGGAGATACTCTGAGCTTAAACAAACTTCAATCTACAATATCTGATTCTTGGATGATTTAAATGACATTTTCACAGAGTGTCGATGGCTTAACAAAAAACCCTGATCAAGAATATTTATACTTAAAGTTTCCTTTTGTCTATTATAAACAATCATACACATTGCAAGTGGAAATAAGGTGAATATCAGTGAGCCAGAAATCTCTGGAGATTTTGGATCAAGCAGATTTTCAAATCTATGCTTGCAAAGGGGGAATGCTGGGGCGGAAGGGTTGGCCCGGGTTGTAATCATCGTCAGCTATGTATAACGTTATCAAATTTGGTGACTTTAGCTCAAAAACTGTGGAAGATAACTAAATTTCCAAATTGAAAAGGTGGGCGGCAGAGGTGGGTATAACATCAAAATTTTTGAATCAAATGTTTTTAACTGTCACCATCTATCTTCTTAAAAAGTTTGGTGGCTCTAGCTCAAAAACTGTTAGAGATATTGCCGATTCCGATTTTATAAGGCGGGAGGCTTGGATGGACGTGGCATCCAAATTTTTGATGCAGAAATTTGGAAGATGTCTCCATCTATTTTCCTACCAAACTTTGGTGCTCTAGCTTAAAAAGTGTAAGATATAGCTGAATTTCCGATTTTAAAAGGTGAGCGCCAGCAGATTAAGGAGCAGGGAGAATAGAGGCGGAAGGAGTGGGCATGGCATCTTTATTTTTGATGCAGTTTTTTGAGAGACGTGACTAGCTATGTTCGTAATTCTATTTGGTAATTCTACCTGTACGAATGTGAGAAATATATTGTTTTTATGGGTTTTTATGGATGTTATCGATTTCCCAGCCTCCTAGTAGGCGTGGCATCAAATCCAAGACACTTTAACTGTCCCGGCTATATATACACATAATTTCAGGTCTCTAGCTTTAAGGGTGTCGGCGAAACGCGCGTTCACACAGACGGACAGACAGCATGACGGACACTGCACAAAACGAATATACTTTCAGTATCAGAGTATAACAAAAATTGCCTAAATGTATTTGATATTTTTGCATGACAGCCCTCAGACTTTATCAGCTGTTGTACGTAGTTAACTTAAAAAACTACGTACAAATTGCCCCCTCATAAAAAAAGAGGTTTGCTGCACTAACTTTGTTAAATGTGCAATAAATGTAACCTTGACGTACGATTTTTATACCCCGAACCCATAAAACAGGTGAAAAGGGTAGCAGGCAGTATTTAAAAGTATGTAGCAGGCAGAAGGAAACATCTCCGCCCCCATACAGTAAGTCTGTAAGAGCTAGAGTCTTCAGATTTTGCACATAAGCAACAGTTCGTTATTCATATTTAGTTTAATTTAAATGATTTGCACGAATTTTTCACATTTACCGCATTCTAGTAGAAGATTAATTAACATTTCTAATAGATTATATTGTTTGTGAAATATAATACTAGTAGAATTATTAATAGTTGTAATATAAGTCACTGTCAACATATTTAAAACTACTGTAAAACATCCGCATTCATATTTATTATGGGCTCGCTGGTACCGACATTTGAGCGAGCTGTCAAATTTGGGACCACCTTGTTAAATACATCTCGGGCTGTACGTTGTTCAACAATTAGTACAGTGCACGCTTGATAACGTGAATTAATAAAAACCAAGGAAGCTCAATCGATTGCCAAACAAATACATATAAAGTAAATAAATATTTACACAGCTTGTTCACGTTTTAGAGTCACGTTTTGGGGTGTTCACCTTTGAGAGTGTTCAGTTAATCGGGTATGTAGATTTATTTTAAAACTAAGCTACACATAGTAGACATTTCAAAATCAAGCGTTATAATTGTTTGTTTAGAAGAGAAATTCATCAAAAATTATTAGTATCAATTATTGTTTAGCATATGAAACGGAACACCAATACAATTAATGGCTGATGTTTGTTTGTACTCGTAAGATTGTGCTATATATATGGCTTCCTATGCTCGGGCTTCCCTTGCTCGACAATCATTCTATCACCATGATCACCATTACCGTTTTAATGATGACGATGATGAAGAAATTCCTGAGGAGCAGCGGCGTCGCCGTAGAACTAAAAAACTTGCATTCGTAATTGTGAAGATAACGCTTTTTGTAATTCTCTGGCTGTTCTTCGCAATTGTTCTGATCATCACACCTAACTTTAAGAAGAGTGAGAGTGTCCTAGCCCTATCACCACAACAACAGGTTGTCGTTGAAATCGATGAGAAACCGATTCGCGATGAGATCGAAGTTGAGTTTCGGGGCAACTTCGACGTAGATGTCACTCATAGCCCAAAAACGGCTTCGGATACCCAACCATATTTTGAACTTACTCTCGAATGCTTCAACTCGGTATCCAACAAAACGGAATGGAAGTTGGAGGCTTGGAAAGTTTTTGTCTTAGATGCTAGCAAACAGGAAGTGACAACTGTTGACAAGACCTTCGAGTTGCCAGACAGTAAGGGCAAATCCATGTCTCTAAGGGCAGTACAGCAGCGAGGAACAGATTCCAATTCTAAAGTGCAGTTGATATTCCTCAATCCCAGTAATTTGGCAATTGGTGTCTCCATGCATCTGAATACTCATCCAATGGATCACTCAACCGGAGTTATCTCTGCTGCCGTCTTACTTTGCATTCTGTATGCTATGATCATATTTGACGTCACGGATCGAACCTTTGCAGCAATCCTAATGGCAACAACAGCGGTCGGAGTCCTCAGTCTGATGGGCGAGCGACCCTCGCTCACCAAAATCATCTCCTGGATCGATATGGACACCCTGCTCCTCCTCTTTGGCATGATGGTTATGATGGCGGTCTTGGCAGAGACCGGCATCTTTGAATACATATCGGTGCATGCCTATCGCATCTCAAAAGGCCAGCCCTGGCTACTTGTTTTCCTGCTTTGCATGCTGACCGTCGTGCTCTCCGCCTTTCTGGACAACGTGACCATCGTAATGCTAATGGTGCCTATTGTGATCCGTCTCTGTGAATGCATGGGTCTCCGCACCACCACCGTCCTCATCATGGTGGCAATCTTTTCAAATATCGGCGGTGCTCTGACGCCAGTCGGCGATCCCCCCAATGTAATCATAGCATCCAATCCGTATGTTACTGCTCAGGGTGTGGACTTCGTTGTCTTCTTTCTGCACATGCTGGCTGGCGTGATCGTGAGCATTGTCGTGGCCTGGGTTTACTTGTTCCTAGTGCTCCGCAAGGGCCTCTACAAGGGCAGCGCGGACCAGATGCGCGACTCGATTAAGAATATGCAGAAGAACGTGGCCAAGCTGAAGGAGCAAACGCCCAGCGAGGAGAATTTACGTCGCGAAATCCTCGAACGCATCGAGGACCTCAAGGAGAAGTACAGACGCCGGCCAGATGAGCCCAGTAGCTTTCGACCACAGCCGGCGGCGAACTTTATCGAGACGCTGGCCGAGATGCAGGCCAAGTACAAGCTGCATAACAAACCTCTGTTTATTAAATGCTGCATTGCTCTGGGATTTGCCATAATGCTGTTCATACTGCACACATTGCCCTTTATGGCCGGAGTCACCCTCGCCTGGGCCGCGTTCTTGGCTGCGTTGCTGCTCCTCATACTGGCCGACAAGGAGGACATGAACACTGTGCTGGAGCATGTGGAGTGGTCCACTTTAATCTTCTTTGCCGGTCTCTTTGTGTTCATTGAGGCGTGCGCCGAGCTCGGTCTCATTGACTGGGTGGGCGACCAAACCATCAAGATGATATTGAGCGTGGATGCGAAACATCGGACGGTAGTGGCGATTTTGTTAGTCCTGTGGATCAGTGCCATCTTCTCGGCCTTTGTCGACAACATACCCATTGTGACGATGATGCTTAAGCTGGCCATAAAACTATCGCTGAGCGATGATCTCGACATTCCGCTGCTGCCTTTGGTTTGGGCGCTCTCCTTTGGCGTGTGCTTTGGCGGTAATGGAACGCTGATTGCTGCCTCATCGAATGTGGTTGCAGCGGGCATTGCCAGCCAGTATGGCTATGAGATGACCTTCAATGAGTTCTTTAAATATGGCGCCCCCGTCATGATACTAAGCGATATCGTAGCCACAATCTATCTGCTCATCGCTCATGGTCTTTTTACGTGGCATTGACAGGACTTCTCATTTTCAAACCAGAAACTAGGAACAGCTTCTTCCCTTCTTTATCTTCTTCTTTCTCCCTGGAGCGCACTGCTCGGGCAAAAGTTTGGCCTGAAAACTTTATTATTTCGCTGGAAACTTTTTAATGACAAAATCAAATTGCCGCAAAAAGTTCCAAATGCAAACAAGAAGAATAATGAAATAAGAGAAGGACAATCTATGGAAAGATGAAAGCGCAACTGCCCTCAAAATTTGTTGATTAAACTAATTGGCTGTTTATTAATGCTATAAATGATTGCAAGTACATTACGTCACATCCTAACGGTCTGCTGCACATTCTTTTTCCTATCATGTCAATCGATATACGATATGTTTTTCTGACAGGTGTCGCCGGACAATTGAGCTCCTGTTGCTCCTTTGACGTTCGCTGCAAAGGGAAAATTTCATTGTTGCCAAATCGAAATGTGATAAGGGCTACGAGATGCGATGTGTGAAATGTGTCCGTTTTACATTTACTTCTGTCACACATAAATGTATGGCAAGAAACTGAATTGACCCAAAATTCTTTCCTATGAACTTGTAACTTACTGTTGTACCTTTTTTTTTTAAAGATAACTTAAGCTCAAATTTTAATTCCACGTGCACTTAAAAATGATGTATTATATTAAATTAAATTAAATAAATTCAAATAATAACTGTTCAAACAAAGCAAATAATTTGTTCTATAATATTGATAAAAATAAACTTTCCATAGCATTAGGAGCTAAAATTTTTAAGGATATATAGCTTTGCAATTCGGAAGAAATGTACTCATGCTTAGTAATAGCTCGACTACAAGATACTCTGCATGGGTGGGAGTTATCTTGCTACCAAGAACTGTGAAAGATAACTGATTTTCTGATTTTAAAAGGTGGGCGAAGAGCTTCTCTTCCTATTAAATTAAGTGAGTCTAGCTTAAAAACTTTGAAAGTTGCACGAATTCTTATTTTTGAAAGGGGGCTGGTGGCGACAGGGGTGGTACTTTCCCAGTAAATAGTTCTTTTATCTTTATACTTTTTGTAATTCTTATGCATTTACGACATTTGCTTACATACAGATTGTGAATGACCACGCAGCGCCATCTAGTGTCCTTTTTTAAATTTAAAAGGCGGTGAGGCTTGGCCTTCAAAATTAAGATACACATCTTTGGGAGAAGTCAGTAGCTACATTGAAACGCATGTTGGTGAGTCTAGCAAAAAACCTGTGGCAGATAAGCATATTTTCTATATAAAGTGGCGGGCGGCATGGGTGGGCGGGGCATCAAAATTTTAGTTTCAGATCATTGGGAAATGTCACCATCTATCTTCCATCCAAATTTAAAGATGTAGTCATTTTAGACTTTACAAAGCGGTAAGGAGATTTGGGGCGGAGGGAGTGGGCGCGGCGTCCTTAATTTTAATGCGGTTTTTTAAAGAGACCCAACCAGGTGTCTTCCCACCAACTTCGAAGTCTCTATCAATAAAATTGTAGCAATAATATGGTTCTATCGACTGTCAGTTATCGATTATATCAATTTCCCAGCACCCTAGTGGGTGTAGCACCACAATCGTTACACTTTGTCTGACGAATACGTTGACCCAGAAATTTGCAATGTGTCAAATATTTGGCTTCACAAAATTAATATACTCTTTACCTTCGGTTTCAGAGCATAAGAAAAGCCTTTTGACTTTTTGATGCGTCATTAGCCCCAAGAAGATAACAAAATAAGTACTGTTTGGTTATCATTTTATTAAGTTTATCTGTCTCAACATATTTATTTTGAGATTGTAAAACAAAAATTAAATGATCTTATATTTTGAATATATGTATATTTTTAAGTTGTATGGCTTAAACAGATTTTGGTCTGATCATCATTTGTACAAATTTAAGTGGCTTATCATGCCAACGGCCCCATACAATTTTTCGTTTGTTATCGTTATCATCGACCGATCTATATTCTCCATTTAGGGTACTTTATAAAAATATTATATAAGTGAGATTAATGAGATTAATAAAATGTTTGCATTAATTACCTTTCATGACAGTACCCGAACCACCAACCACCATTATATTCACTTGCACAATCAAATGCATATAAGTCATCATTATCCCGGTTAAATGTTGAAAACTTCTTGTCCGAATAATGACTCATTGTATTACCAGCATTTCCAGAATAGTCTCCAATCCTTAGCCTATACGCGTCGGCCTCATTTTCAATGTAAAAATTACTGTATTTCGCATATCGGGTTTGGTTTTGAAAATCCTCAAGGTAAATATACAATTCTTGAGGTTGCAATTGCGTTATTAAACGAAGTTTCTCCAATCCTATGAAGAAATTTCCTCGCAAGTCTCCAAAACCTTCTTTGTACTCATTCCAGTTTTTATAGAAACTGACACTGCCATCCATACGCCTCTGAATTACAGTCCACCCGGATCCCGCTATTTTCGAGTCACAAGAAACAGGGAAGGGCTTAGCGAACTTAAGCGTATAAACATCGGTCGGTTTACCCAGACAGCTGAAGGACGAAGCACTTTCTTTACACTTCGCAAAATTTTCCTCAAGCTGTTTGATTTTGCCACCGTTCAAAGACTGTTGATTGTCAAGCTGATTGATTTTGGCGTTCTTGTCCTTGATTTGCATACGCTGCGCTCAATTCATTTTGTTGTGACATTTTCTTCAAGTTTACAATCGTCGCTTCTTGATCGGCAAATTGTTTTCCTTTTACAGCCTTAGGAACAAAATCTTGTTTAAAAAACGGATCCAGCTTCACAGATTCCTGTTTAAGATATTGGGATAAATATTAAAATCACTCAAACCTCATTAGATAACAAACCGAACTTCCCTTTGATGCTTCATTTGGCTTTGCAAGTAAAGCTATACTTATAATAGCAAAAATTATTAAATTCATTGTAATTTAAAATTCAGTGAACAACAACCGTCGTAAAGCAATAAGAATTGCGATCTAATTCAGACCTCAACGCCAAGCGGACCAAGAAACATCGATAATTGAAATTACCTGGAACTTATCAGCTACTTGTTATATGAGCGCTGTTATATAAAATGCGAAATGTGCTATAATCAAATAAGCATATCAGGGGTGTGCCAGGAATCAAAACCAACCGAATTTCAAACTGAAACCATCGCCAAGCTTGTTTTAGGTGTTGTGCAAGAGATTTGTTAGTTTAAGCAATATTAATCGTCTAATGCATAAGAAATGTTTAATTTTTAGAAGGTAATTTCCAGCTTAGATGCATATTGCAAGTACATTTTTTAGTTCATCTCTAGTTAGCGTGCAAAACAGTCCTTAACAAGATAGGTGTCATGTTTGGTTAACAATAACTACATATTATTCGGAGTCTTTAATAAGGTACTTTTATAGACCATTTTTTGTGACAAAGAATTACTGGTAGCCCTTATGCAAAACGACTATTGAAAGGCAGCGACGGCGGGACCCATTGATCGTAGCTCATTACAGGAGTGTTGGGGGTGGGGGTTCTTGCTGTCTCAATAAGCCTGCACTGCATTATTTTATTATTTATTATTGAGTCCATAAAAAATATATGCTAACATGGAGCAAAACAGCAAAACTAGCGACACCCAAAGTGATTGTCACTATCTGAAAATACAAACTAACACACGAATAGTATTCCTCTTAGATATATTGCGGTCGTGGCTACGCTGTTGATTGCCACGCCTTCTTCTTTAACCCAACCATGGCCTACTGATGCTAACACACAACAATAAGACCCCATATCTTATCATATTGTCATCATTATTTCACCCGGGTCATTGGAACGCAAACAAAATTACAAATCCATCATTTTACAATAATTAAACTCAATGCAATTTATTTTCATAATTTTTCCACAATAGTTGCATTTTCGAAACTTAATTAATTTTTTTATTTTACCTCCCTGGTAACCAGTTTCTAAGCAAACCAAAAAAATACATCCAGAAATTCTAATTTTTTTTTATACATATCGACTTCATATTCATTTCACGGGAGAAAGGGGCAAGTTTTTTTGATTCATAAATGTGCTTTGTAATTTATAACTAAGAGAAGCTCAGCGGCGCACAGTGAGGCCTTTGCTCATTTTACATTGCAAAAATCATAACTTCTAAACTAATGAAGCGATTTTAAAAATTGTAAAAGCAATTATTAGGAAACTTCTCAAGCTTTAAAATGAATGTGCCAGGTATCCGTGGTGCTGTAATATTCAAGGTCAAAGTTAAGAAATATTTTCGAGCATATTTTACCTGTAAAATTCTAATTAAAAACGTTTGATTTTAATCATAACTGAAAATTTTTTATAATTTCAATATCGCATTTTTAGTTGTTTTTATTCGATTTTATAACTTAAATACATAAAATTTAAATTTTTATTTGTGGGTGATTTTTTGAGGTTAGTTTTTAATATTTGCTATTGATGGCTGATTTCCAACAAAATAATCATCAACGTTAAGGTTAATAAGGTTAACATCTAATAAACTTAACATTTCGGAACAATAGTTGCTATCTTCCAAATCCTTTCGTGATCGATGAGGCTGCCAGCATGTTAAAAAGGTCTTCATTTTGTCGAGCCCGAGAAATTTTGCACGTATTAGTGTATCTGAACCTTTTGTAGTCCTTGTTTTTACATTCCTGTGCTTCTTCGGACAGCTCTCCAATTGGTAAGCACTGATACTCTATCAAGTCCTTTCCATGAGCCAAAATCCTATGTAACGTGGGGGTAAGTTTTTTCTAAGGATACAATTCAGTCAAAAGTTGAGCTGTTTTTGTTTTCTTTGCAGTTTATAACATTTAGGATAACACCCAACCTTTTAATGATTTCATGATTAACGCCTGTTATAAAAGATGTATTAATTTTAATATTTCTAAAAAATCTCCTCGAAGTATGTATTTCCATCATTCGTATTTCCGTATCCGTGCTTTGGGCAGTGAACTTTTTATCCTAGCTTCCGAGAGAATTCAGCTTGTATAACTTCCTTTCTACTCTGTATATCCTCACGAGGAAGTGTGTAGGCTAGCTTCAAAATACATTCCATACACTTTATTCCATATTCCATAAAAAAAAAAAATATCCTGTAATTGCGCATTAACTTTCCATTAACTAAAATTATATTTACCTGCCTCCTCAGACCTTTTCCAAGCAGGTAATTGGAAATTCAACATTTCTTAAAGGGATATACAATATATAGTCAGGTATGTCAGCAATGTTATCAATTACCAACACACGCGCTACAGCCAAATTTGTATGCGCTCTTCTTCTTCCGCGTGTTTTTAACGCGAGGTATCCCTAGTTTTTTGGCTTACGTTTCCAAAATGCAGATTTTCACAGATTTGGACTAAATATATATGTATGTGGTCCCGCGTTGACTCTGCGATATACTTTTTAGTTATATTCCACGAAAGTTCAAAAAGTTCCAAAACTTAGTGTATTTTTTAATCGCTTCTAATTTAATAAGTAATACAGCTATAAAATTTATACATCAAAACACTGAGATTGAACATACTTTTCAGATGACGTAAAGAGATCGAAGATCGGTTGTTTACATCGCCCAATATTCAGTTTGAAAGTAGTGAATTTTCGTAAAAATTGTCATTAATTCGTACCCACGAAAAATTTCTCAACTTTGAGGAGCTCTAGCACCCATAATTATTTACCGATTTAAATCTTTTGGATCCATAATCCTTGAAGTATTCTCTATCGATTACATGTTTCATTTATGCCAAACGCGATCATGAAAAAAATTATTTTCGCAACGCTATTCGGGCAGAGGCCCCACTGTGCGGCGTGAGTTTAATATAAGCAATGAGTTCCAATAACTCTGGAAGTAATTTTCAATTTTAAAAGGTGGGGGAGGCTGGGAGCGGAGAGTGTGAAATTGGCCAGCAAATTTTTGAAACAGATCTTTGGGAGATGTCAATTCTTTTGGGTCTGTAACCATCTTTCTTCCCATTAAGTTTGGTGGCTCTATGATACTTTCAGTATCAGAGTATAAAAACATTTCATTTTAGGGTTTTATTAAAGCTCTTTAAAGAATTTGATACAAACAACATTCACCAAACAAATTTTTCCATTCCGAATGTGCTTACTATTTACTGTACTGCTGAACACAAAATATATTTTACTTAAATCTAATCAGGAGGACATTTATTCATACAACTCGTATTCAAAACATCAGTCGATATCAAGTTAAGTTAGCAATTAAATTTTTATTTTGCACAATAAAAGAAATGCTATTGAATGGAATCTATTGAAAATAAAACTGAACTGTAAACAGGTGAACGCCAGCATGATAGGACATGTTATCTTCGGTGTGCAAACGAGGCTGAAAAACAGCCGCTGCCCGCTGTCCGCCTTGCCACGCATATCAATTAACATGTTGAGTGTGTTTCCATGTTAAACTGTCACTTTTATACGCATCACGCAGCATCTGCCACCACTCCCCCAACCCACAAAGCTCAAACTTAATTCGCCACACAGTACTCCAAGGAGAGGGGAGGGGGGAACTGGGAATACTTTAGTTGGGCTCAGTGGCGGATTTACCAGTAGGCTGAGTAGGCTGTAGCCTAGGGCGGTAAATATTAAGAGGCGGCAAATTTAACTCGAAAACCGATGGTTATTTATGATAAATTTCTCTAAATTGTGTATTCACTAATTCGATATGAAACAGTTATTCACTTTTTTACAAGTACATACATATGTATACAGGAGAGTAAAAAATAATCTTCGATCGGCATTGAGTCAAGAAAAGTTAAACGCTTGAGCTCTTTTATCAATGGAGTCAAAAGTAGTGAACAAGATGACATACGACGATATAATCAATGATTTTGCAAATTCAGTGTCCCGCATAAGTTATTGTAATGCATTAAATACTAACGGATAATGAGTATACTAAAAAATATATGGGCATTTCCACAGAAAGGTCCACCACAGCAAAAAATTTAAAGTCTCTGTAAGTTTGTTGTTTTACCATATACGTACAGGGAATTGATTAAATTTAACTAGAATTAACAAACAAAGTGGATAAAATGCCAAATTTCTGTTTTTTGCTCGATTTTTTATGATAAATGTTTGTAATGAGATACATAATGCATTGACATTTGGGCGTGAGCGTGGCATTAAAATTTTTGATGCAAATCTTTAGTTAATGTCACTATCTATCTTCCTACAAAATTTTGTGACTCTAGCTCAAAAACTGTAAGAGATAAATTAGTTTCCGATTTGATGGAAAAAAATGTCACGAACGTTACGTAACGACCGTACCTGGATTAAATTGAATTTAAAAAAAGTACAAATCGTATTCGGGTAAAATTATAGCCATTTTAACGGGTATTTAATGCACAACATTTATCATTTAACCGCATCAAAATACTGCTTTTACTTTTGCTGAAATCTGAGTTTGAATTGCTCGTCGCGAATTGCTTTGTCACGTTCGTACGCGTCGGCTTTTTTTTAAAAATCTCGAAAACTAATTATTACCTAAAATCGACCTTAGCACCAATTGTAGGGCGAATCAAGAGCAACAATACAGTGAAAAAGGAATTTTGAAAATCCGTCTTATTTTGACCTTTTTACCACTTGCAATGCGTACGACCGTCACGATCGACACCAGAGAAATGCCCATATATAAATTTATCAAGAATGTACAGTTTTTTTTACGTAACTATTATATAGTATTATGACATAACTTTACTTTCCATAAAAGTAGTACCAAATTGAGATTTTCTTTGCTTAAAAACCCGTTTGTTTATTATTATTTGCTGTGAAAACTAATAAAGGGTCTGATTTATGTTATTGTTAACTAAAGTATCGAATTTCAGAGGTCAATCGAGGCGGCAAATCTGTAAATCCGCCACTGGTTGGGCTCTGCTGTGTCAGTTTTTGTGCTTTCTTATTTTCTTTTTTCTCGTTTGTTTTCCTTGCGTCACATGATTTGTGCCTGACCATGCGAAATGTAAATTATTTATGTACATACATATGTATGTGCTCTTGTATGTAGTAAAAATGTAAGGCATTACCAACTATGGTCTGGCAACTGCCTCAATATCTGAGTGTCTGGCGGCTTGGCGTGACAATAACGCAAAGAAAAATTTAACTGTTAACTGGATTGTTGTTGTTATAGCTGTTATTGTTGGAGGAACCCTCGTCAGAGCAGAGCAATTGATTGGCATTAGGCCAGCGCCAAAAATACTATAAAAATTGTGTGCCCTGAATAAGAATAACATATTACAACAATACGCAAATATTGCATATTTGCATAGATATTTTTAACATAGCTGACATAAAATGAGCTACAGTTCAAGTCCAAATTTCATTCGTTCAGTTTAGAAGTAGTTATGGGTAATCTTCTAAGTCTACGAGTATTAAAAAGATATATGTATGATAAGTCGTTTAACTTACCGTGAAGTGCAATTTTATGCCTCTTTTAAATTGCTTTAAACTCGAGTTGGTTCTATTATACTCGGTAATTGCCTAATTACTAACTCGGTTTCTGGGCAGTTTTATGCACTTGACACTTTGGAATCGTCACAAAAAGAAGTGAGTTTTATTTATACGGCAATTAGTTGAAGGAACGCCCTCCTCTAAACTGTAAGCACTCGAAATTATAGCTTTTCAAATTAGCCATTACGCCTTTAAGACGCCTGGGCGTTGTGCCATGAAGTATGCAACACTCTTTCATGTTTACCACCTAAACAAAAACCGAAAAAATACAATTGGCCAATTAAGTTGAAACTTTGGCTTGTTTGTTGTTGTGTCCACCGCCGACGAGAGGCGACAGTTCCCTGGCCCGTTGCCCATTGCCCATTGCCCCATTGCATGCCTGGCAACCATTTTGTGAACATTTGCGTGGCCAAATGTAGTGAAAGTTGGTCAGTTTTGGTTGGACTGCATGTTTTATGCAGATTTTGCACTAGTTGGAAGTTTTCTTGGCTATAAGAAGACCACATTGAAAACACAATATTTGATTTTCTGGCTTTCATGCTTTGGTTTATTTTATGTATATAAGTATGCATGTATATATGTATGTATGTATATATTTGTTTAATTTGGTTTTAAATATTTGCTAAATGCCTGGCGAAATTATTTAACATCTCAGCTAATTAAGTCAATGTATTACATAATTAGTTTAAATTTATAATAATTAAGTAATTGGTTTTTTTTCGATTTCTTTTTGTTTTGAGCTTCATGGAAGAGAAGAAATTTTTGGATCACATAAGTAGGTTTTGTCAAACGTCCTTCAAATAACAAATGAAATGAATAAAGTATGCGCAAAATTCAAGTAACCATTTTTAGAGCTTATTTACATTAAACATAACTAACAAGTGCTTAGCTTTTCGTAATTTTTGTTTTTTTTTTGGTTTCATTTGTTCGTTGGTTTATGCTTAGGTTATAATTTGAATCATTCGAGACTCAGATCATCTGACTTTTAGGTATCTCTCATTTTTCGATTTCTGTTAAGGCTGAAGACAGAGTATTAAAATGTTATTGTTTAAGAGTAAAAGTTGTTTATAAAATATATTTATCATATATCAAAGTATAGTGTATTTATAGAGTAGCTAAAGTTATATAGGGCGCATATATTACAGTTATTATTTTTACAGATCTCCGCTTACCTCACAGAGTAAGTCGGCGTATTTGTTCAGTTTCATTGAGCTATCAATCTAATTAACAGTACACAGTTTTTAAGGTTCTAGTTCTTATATAGTTATAAAATTGTTTTCTTCTTGTAACTCGAATAATGCCAACGCTTGATCCACTAAACGAACTAAACTACTTGAATCGTATTTTGTATATATGTATATATATATATATTTTGTAAATACGCATGCTTATAGAAATATTTTGTTTGTTTGCTTGTATAATTTCTAAATTGCATTTACGAAGGTCAATATATATATATATGTATGTATATTTTATTCATATTTTGTGTTTATTATTATATATGTATGTACGCTTTGATCTACATATATATTTTTTGGTATATTTTTCCTTTTCTAATTTTAAGAAATTTTTTTGGTAATTGGTCCTTAGTACACTACATAGAAAGCGTTTAAAACTGTAGAGCTATTTAAAATTCTATAGCATACATTTGTGAGCGCAGACAAAAATGACACAACGCCGCATTCATGGCTTTCAGCTAGATTAGCTCCCCCCATCGCCCAAACAGACAACACCTGTCTTTCAACTGACCACCCCCTCTTTCTCCCCTACACAACACACACACACACACACACACACACATACAATCACAGACAGGCAGACATTTTTGTCATCCACTTTGAGCAAACACCTTTTTGTGTCAACACAAACACAGAGACCATGTTCAAAGGCAGCTGCTGCCCTTTTTATGCTGCCCATAGCTGTGACGACCTTTATTTTTTGTCTATAGGTAAAACGCCTGCGCCTCTTACATTGCTCTAAGCGTGGGCATGTCTCTTCAGGGTGTGTGTGTGTGTGTGTGTGCATTCTACGGTCCTTTTGAACACATGTTAATTGCGAATGGTAAAACGAGCAAACTTCAGTGCGTTTTGGCGCAAAAAATAAACGTAAAATTCAAAAAACAAATAAACCGCCTAAACCGCATAGACTAAAGTGTCAGCCAGATATAAATTTATGCTGGCCTTGTAAAGTTTTACCGCTTATACACACCCAAGCACACACACACTGTTCTAAATAAGCGAGCTAGATGTGGCTTTTATTTTGTTCGTTGGGCGGAAATTAACAAAAATATTAAAGCGAGTAAGTGCAGGACTAAAAGATAGCCTTTATAGCAATAATTTGCAGGAATATAAAATCTACCAAAGTTTTTACAAGTTATGGATATTTTGGATGATCAAAGGTAGTCGTAGAACAGATTGATGTTCAGACGGTTTAAGACTCAAAAAACTTTATGGAGTCAAATATGCTTTAAACGCATGCAAAACTTTCTAAAGCCCCTTTTGACCATAATTTGTACAGGGCATTAAAAGCGTGTATTTGTACATTCAAGCTAAATAACTTTTTATGTACCTGGAATGTAAAGTGAAATTATATTAGCCAAGGTATTGGGTAAGATTTAAATTAAAAACCCAAAACACTTTTAACACTTCATATATGTACATATGTAAGTGTGTATTTGCAGCATGTCCTAAAAGTATATTTCAGTGACAATAATTAGCAGACGCCACAATTGTCATGCAGCTGTTAATTAACTGACTTAGTTCGGTGCTGAGGGAAAACCTAATTAAAACTAATCCTTTTAAACATATAGGGCGCTTGCTGTGCGCTTGTCGGGGCTTGCAGGACTTGCGGGGAACCAATTGCGGTGCGGTGTTATTTATTTTGTTGCTCTTTGTCAACATTCTGCTAGTCGCATTCGAATATTTGTTGTTTTTTTTTTTAACGTTTATCGCAGCTATTTTTGACCTTTTCGTTTCGTTTGGTTTTTCTTTTGTTTTGTTTTCTCCTCCCACTCCTAAGAATGGTTTACTTTGGTATTTTTCACTTAGTATTCTAAATATTATTGGATTCTTCCGTTGTTGTTTTCTATTAGTATTAACGCTACATTCACTACTTTCATTTAGAAATGTACTTTTTGCTTGCCTTCTTTGCGAAGTAATTGCAATCAACATGAACTGAAGGATTTATATAACTATCAAATATTTAATATTATTATTGCGCTACTTACATGTAAACAGTATTGGCTTTAATTTAATTAAATTATATATTTTATTTTGGCCATATTCTTTTAATTACTATTTCATGAAAATTCAATTTAATTGATATCTTGCTGTCCGGCCGGGCTTAAGACCGCCCAAAGTTATTTAATTATTCACTTTTGCCATAGTTTTTAATGCAATTGGTTATTTCGCAGGCGCATCCACGTTTCATTATACGTGTCTGATTTATTGCTGCATTTTAATTTCGAGTCATTTAACTGAAATCCACAGCAAACTGTTTTAATTGTATGTGGGGTCAACAGAGAAAAAAATTAAAAAAAAGTGTTTGTTAAATGAGCACTTTGTTAAACTTTGAGCGAATATTATCAGACTTAAAACTAATTTGTAATTCTTTTAATTGAGCAACATTTGTTTTTATTAAAGCCAATATTTGGTTTATTTTTTCAAAGTAAACTTCTAAAAGCGGTAATAAACGATTGCAGCTCATAAATTTTATTGAAAAACGATTTAACTCTAGTCTGATATCAGAAATGCCATTTAAATTGCTTTTCAAATGTTTGTAAATTGATTTATGATAGTCATTTCCTCTACAATTCTCTGTGACCCCCCTCTCTTACTGCACACACATTCATACGTACATTTGGCAATCCCCTGATAACCACAGGCGTTGGCCAACAAACATTTGTTTGGCATCGTTCCACCTGATGACCTTTAAACTTTAATAAATATATAGTATATTGTAATATTATTTTTGTGGGAAACCCTTTTCGGGAATTTATGCAGCAAGTGCATAAAACACCAAATAAATATAAATAAATATGTGGCTCTGACATACGTTGATTTTTGCCATAATTTTTTCTGCGTCATTTATGGATGTTGCGCATGTTAGTTTTATTTTTATGCCTACCTTTGTTGCATCCACAGTGATGTTGTTGTTTTGTTACAGTGTACGTTCGTGTGTGTGTGTGCAAGTTATGCTTTTCACAACCATGTTGATTTTACGCTTTGTTTTCCTTTTTTTTTATGTGCACATTTACTCGGCATTGTTCTTTTGCTTATTATTTTTTTTAACAAAAAACCGCTTTCGGTTTCGTGCTGCTGTTGTTGTTCTTGTATTTTTTAGTTTCAGTTGAACGAAAAAGCTCAGTCGTTGAAATTGAGGTAAAGAAAAGTATCTATCACCAATTCTTATGTTCAATAATCGGACTTAGGCCCAATTTCTCAATGTCCGGTTACTCAACTTATTCTAAGTTTAGTCGAATTTGAGTTTCTCACTGTTCGGTTAGCACTTACTTATCCGGTGCCTGGAGGTCCGGTTAACACTTATACTGATATAAAGTCCCGATATATAAATATCAATACAATCATCGTAAGGCGAACAGCTGACTTATTGTTTATTTTTTTTTTTATGAAGCAAATTTTCAAAATGCTTATTTGAGTCTTCTAGGTCCATAAACACATGCTCCTCAACAACTAAAAAGTTTTTCCCTCGTTGCCGTTTACAACAGGGCTCATACAAAGTTATTATATATACATTATAGCAGTTTAGCAGTCACAGGCAAAATCAAAACCAAAACCAAAAGAACAGCTGAATCCCCGTTAAGGTTGGCAGCACCATTCGGCGATAGTGATATACCGATGATAGGTTACTTTGGCTTTGAGAAAACCAAAATGAATAACTGCAGTATAGCTCTGAAGTTAACTCATTCCAAGTTTAACTGGACATTGAGGAATTGGGTCTTAAGGAAACACGTCCAACAATAAAACTTAAGAATTCAAATGAACTTTTAAAATCATTTTAAACGATTCATTGCAACTCTGGCGTGTCGGTATGTATGTCTGTGTCGAATGTTGTCTGTGTTCGTAATAAATTACATTTTATATAATTTACGCAAAATTTTACGTTCACGTTTCGCTCTCGTTTAATGCTTTGCGCTGCTGTTATCAAAAATGTTTATTGCTATGTTTGCTGCTGCTGTTTATTTTGTTGTCGTTGGTTTTTATTGCTGTTGCATATCACCGCCACTGCCCAGGCCAGCTTTGGTTTCCGGCGGCACCTGTTGTGAACACGGAGAGCAATTTTTACGAGTTAGTTTGGAATTGAATTCAACTTTTATCTAATACGGGCAGAGACATATTATGTAAATTAAAGACACAATGTAAGCATAAGCAACATTCAGGATAAAGTAGCAAGTGTGTTAGTGTATGTGTGTGTGTGTGTGTGTGTGCGACAGCGAGTGTGTTTGTGTGTGTGTTTACACAGAGAAAAAACATCAACAAACAAAGAATAGACATTAAATTGCTGCCAACAACGAAAAAGCCCCAAGATACACACACGCACACATACATTCATATTTAATATACTTAGCCAGAAATTTGTATGTGGCATCAAATTGAGGAAAATAAAATAAGATTTTGAAAATGAGGTAAGAAAAACTGGAGGCGGAAACATTTAAGTACAAAACTTAAAAAGCCACGAAACAGAAATAGAAATAGAAATAAAACACGGAGAAAACAGAGAATATCTTGCCCAAGAAAATTAAAAAAAAAGGTACGCAGAATACACCAAAAAACATTTAGCAAGACGCAAAAATATATATATTGTATAAAAAAAATATATATTTTCATTTTATATATCATTTTTATTCCTTGTTAATTTTGAAAAAGGGAAATGAAAAGAAACTCAAATAATAAAATTGAGTCCAAAACCATGCCGTAAACAGATTTCGAATATAACACAAAATTGTTTAAGTACATTCAGTTTGAAATAATCATATATCAGAAGCTTAAGGCAAATACTAACTTATAAAATGATTTTTGAATTTTAGTCCCCATAAAACGCTCAACAAGACATTGAAACAGCGAAACAGAGGAGAAGTCTACGAATGACAACAAATAAGAACGACGACGATTGATAACAACGGCGACTGTACCTAGTACTTTATGGCGGAAATCGATCGACATTGATTAACCGCCATAGAAACTATGAAAGTCCAGGAAATCCATGGAATCTGATTGATTTTGCTGTTGTTGGTCGAGCTATGCGAAATATCGTGACAGTATCCATAATGGCAATGAATGTGATGTTAAATGAATAAGTTGTTGTTATTGTGGTTGCGAAAATTGTTGTGATGGTGATGTCGGTGGAGAGCAGGAGAAATAGAGAGATATGGTAGGAGAGTGGTAGATAATAGTAGTATATACAAAACAGTGCACAAGGCACATCCTCAAAGACCAACACTCACCAGCTTCTTGAAGCATTCATCGAAGAAGGCAGTCATCGAGCGATAAAGATGCCGCTTCACACCCGACAAACTGTGTCCCTCATCCGGATAGATTTGTTGCTTGTAGAGCACACCCTTGCTGGTGAGGGCTCGTGCCAGCACCATCGATTGCTGGACATGCACATTGTCATCGGCTGTGCCGTGCACTAGCAGAAACTGACGCTCCCTTAGGTTGTCCACGTATTTGGAGAGATCGCTTTCCTCATAGCCCTTGTAGTTGTCGGTAACATTGGGAAAACTCAAATAACGTTCAGCATAGGTGGAGTCTGTAAAAATACATGGCCATAAATCAACTTTTATTCAAAGATATAAAACATTCGTAATTAAGCTGCAACAAAGTTAAGTTCAAACCAAAGAACTATCGTTTTCTAAGCGAGCTAGTTCCAAAATCATTTGCTCAGTAGTTCAATTTAATGTTAAACGAACCCAAATGGCTTACAGCTAGATTTTAAACCAGGGCTTCAAGCTTTAATCAAGAAATCACTTTTTCAGTTAAGAATTTATTTCTCAGCTTACCGTACAGCTTCCAGTTGGTCACGGGCGAGACACTGATGCCGCATTGGAAGATTGACTGTTGGCCAGCCAAGGCAAGAGCTGCTGTATATCCTCCATAGCTCCAGCCCCAGACACCCATGCGGCGAGAATCGATGAAGTGCAGGTTGTCCCGCAGATATTCGCTGACCTCCAGCTGATCGGAGACCTCGACGCTGCCAAGACGCTTGTAGACTTCATGCAGGAGCTGATAGCCTTGTCCGGCTGAGCCACGTCCATCGATCTCCATAACTATGTAGTCCTTGCTGCCCGCCAAGTAGGTGTTCCAGTCGACATGCCAGCGATCTGTGACCAGCTGGCTGCCTGGGCCAGAATAGACGTGCAAGATTGTCGGATAACGCGTAATCTCATCCTCGCGCAGCACGGGCGGCAGATAGAGACGCACTTGAGCGTGATAGCCACCGGAGATCATGACTGGAAACGTTTTGATCTGGGGCAGCGCTACCTTCGCCATTTTCTCCTTAAGTCTCGTGTTGTTCTGCACCGTGACAAGTAGTTCCAGAAACTGTGACTTGGGCTCGACCCGAACTTCCTGGGCGGCTGCTCCCTCCGCTTCCTTATGCTGCTGATCCTGCGGCATGCTCTGCTTCTTTGTCTTAGGTCCACCTGACTGCCTTAGACCATATATTATGGAAGTCGGAACCACGGGACCCAAACATTCCAGGAGCACATAACGAGCCCGCAGTGACAAAGCAAACTGCGCTTCATGGTACAAGCAATCGCTTGGGGGCGGCAGTCCTCGCCCCTGTCGCTGCTGCTCTACGGGCATCGCCGGTGGCGGCTGCGGCATCGACTCCGTCTCCTCTGAGTCCTCCCAGTCGTCGTCCCATGCAGTGACAAGCTTTGGCGGCGGCTTGGTGTGACCCTCGTCGTAGCCATCGCTGCGCTGCATCAGAGCTGGACACGTCAGACAGTCCGGCGCTTGCAGAGAATGTCCCTGTCGGGCTGGCAGAGCCGAGACGCGATATAAATGCTGTTGCGACGGCATGCGCTCCGGTGTACCAAGAAAATAGCTGTTAGAAAATGTTAAAGGGAAATGTTATCAGAGGGAAAAATGTTACTCACAACAGTTATCAACTCTGTTAACAGTTAATGGTTCACTAATACCTTAAGAAAAAATCTTCAAGTATCAGTAGAAACTTTAAAATTGCACAATATTTGATTAAAATGTAAGTTTGCTTCTGAATTTGAATTTAAGACTTTAGACTCAAACAGTTAATATGTTAATATGACTGAGATTCTGTTTTGAGCTGAAAGCTGTGGAATTTTGTTGCATCCGTTTGATACTTACATCCAATTATCGAGCTGATCCCAGTGCAGCAGGCGATTCACCTCGTAGGGGCCATGAGTAAGGGGCAGGACGCGATTGTTGTCAATGTCCACGTGCACGATGTGCCGGAAATAGCCTGTCGGTTAGGGTTGTGGCTTGTGAATTGAGGTCAAAACAAAGGCCACATTGGCATATGGCTCACTTACCAAACGAGCCGTCTCTCAACGGCGATATGGCCACATATACGCTGGCATTCGATGCAAACAATGGCACTGAGACGGTGTCCACCCAGCCACGTCCATCGCCGCTAACTCGATGGGTCTGCACCAGAGACAGAAGAAACATGAGCAGAGATGGAGAGATAGAAAAGCACGCCTAATTTGGCATCATTTCAACATACCTCAATGCAGGCGAATGAGGGACTGCGGCAGACGCTCACCACGGATATGTTCTGCGGTCGATTTAGCCAGACCACAGCGATCTCCGTGCTGCTCACCCAACTGGCGCTGCTAAAGTAATGATCCCTGGCAAGGACAATAGCGAATTAGCAGAAGAATTACTTAATTATCAATACGCACTCATTCTGTAAAATTTTCGGCGGTTTCAAGTCGGTGATGTGTATCTTTTGTGGATCCTTTAGGCTCGCCACCCGCAAAATAGCAATTGGATTCTGTGTGCCCGGCTTGGGATACCTGTGACAAATAATAGTTGAGAATAGCTTAATATAGAAAGGACGTAACTCGCATTTTTGTTGTTTTACAGGAGAAGCAAAAAACTTAATAAAATCTAAAACACGAAGTATGAAAAGGCTTTTTTTTAAATTGACTATAACTTCGTAATTTTTAATCATAGCACATCGAATTTTTGCAGGAATGTATACTTGGGAGTAGGCTTTTAGAAACTGCAAAAAACGCGATTTCGAAAAAAAAATTGAGCTACGTCCATTCTGTATTAAGCTAACGATATACATATGTTTATAAGCTCTTCAAATCTAATCTGATAACAAGTTGTGAGAAGCAGTATAATTTAAAATGAAATGCACACAAGGCAAAAGTTTTGCCCGAAACTATTCTTGGAATATTCATATTCAATTACTCGTAGATTAAAGATATGCAGACTTGCTTACATATTTACATTTCTAATACCCAAATGATGACATTACACTTAACACAACAGGTTAGGTGGCAGTTATGTCAGCTGCGTAATCTCTCTGGCTTGGGGGGCAACAGTTGTGGCAACCTTTTGTGCATTTGACAATTTATCAAATCGAAAATGACAGGCGCTCAGGCGGGAGGCATCTTTTGTGGCCACCCAAAAACTTGCTTCCAACTAATTTTAATTCCAAAAATGTCGCCACGCAGACACACACACACACACGCACACACCTGGTTGCCAAAAACTATTCACATTTCTCGACTCTCGAAAACTTCATGAATTTTAAGCATTATAGCCCGAGCACACTATTAGGGTTAATGACAGTCACGAGCACATCATTAACACCTAATCGAAAAGTAATATATGTAAAACCAAGAACAGGCACACGACTTACCGTAAGGATCTAATTTCCGGGTACAAGTTGGCATGCGGATTAGGGCCACCAGCTGAGCCACCTCCACTGCCAGCACCTCCACCACTACCTTTACCACCATTATGGCCAGTGCCACTGGCCATGTTCGGTGTTCCAGGGCCGACTGCGGGGCCAGACGAAGTCGTGCCGTACCAAGCAAAGTGCTGCTCCTGCACGTGAGTATCGTTGAAGCTGGCATAGAGCAGCAGGTGGCCGTCATCCGACACCCAAATGGCATTATTAGAGTGCAGCATTTCTTCTGCAAAATGCAAACACAATACAAATTACAATTCACTTACGTTCCATACAAATATATGTATAAAGTAAGTTAAAGGTGAAATTATCATAATAGATGAATTGCATGATTACATTTCTTTCTTGCATATAACAATAGTAATCAATAATTCTGATGATTACATTTCTTCCCCACTCTAATCCAATAACAACAACAATCATAACAATAACAATAACAATGAAATGTAATCAATTAGGGTATTCAGTAGCTATGATATATGTGATTTGTGTTATATATATTACACTTTAGCTAGGGAGTGCACTTTTTACATTTCTTTTGTCGTATTTGTGACAAGTCAGCTGTTTGCCAGTTCGATGACAGTTCAATTGCAATGAGCAACTATTTTGTATTAAGCAACTAAAATACAAAAAGGAATAAGACAAAACTAAACTGACTGAAAAACAATTTGATTTGTATTTTTGATTAGAGTGACAAGAGAATTATTTGTGTGTAAAATTAATTAATTTAAAATTTACTGGCTTTTACAACCAGTAAATTGCTCAGTGTGACCTTATTTCATTAGATCGATAATCTCGAAATACGCGATATAACAATATAACATATAAGATGATATTTGTAAAAATACCCAGAGGCATGTTTGCTTTGATTAAAATGTTTACTTTACACATATCGTAGCTACTGAGTACCCTAAATATTTCCTTACCTTCGTATAGCCAGTCGGGTATACCGTTATAAACGACACCAGGCACGGCATCGTGAGTTATGCGATAGGCGTGCGGCGTTCGCACCTCCTGGCGATAGTATATCTCGTAGTTGAGCACAAAGATGAGCGCATTGCCCGAGCTGCTGAAGCGGGCAAAGTGCAAATAGGGCCATTCCTCCAGTTGCGGATTGTGGCGCAGTTTGATGGTTTCGCTGCGCCAAGGATTAGGATTATTAAGGCGAGAGTGAGAGAGGTTCGTTAGCTTACCTCGTGTGTGTGTCATAGAGTGTGTATTGGGCCAGATACGAGTGTCGAAACAATTTGACAACGTTCTGGGCCAGCAGCAAGTAACGTTTATCCGCTGATATGCTAAACGTGAAGGGTGACAGAGTTTTCTGCGAAATATACACACGCATACATGAATAGATTAAGTAAGTTGCGAGCTCGCTAGAATTTAGCTTGTATTCACAACGACTTAACGTTGCAATATGTGTTTAAAGTTTGTGATGGCTGCCATAACAATGTACGATTATGAAATGGTGAACGTTGCGTATGTGTAATTTTCATTAACATTTTAATTGTTTTGGGAAGTGCGTGTTCTACTTTAACAATGGATACATTTTCACCTAGCAAATTTCAAATCCATTTCATATTAAATTCCAGAGAGACATTTTATAATGCTCAGTTTGGATGACAAACTTGTAATAGAATATTCTTCCCATAGATGTCGCTCTATGTTAGTCACAATAAATGTTGAACGGAGATCGAGAGCAATGTTTTTATTGGTTTTGTGCAATGTCCGTCATGCTGTCTGTCCGTCTGTCCGTCCGTATGAACGAAACTTTTTCGACACTCGTAAAGCTAGAGACTTGAAACTTTACAATTATGTTTATCTAAGGCCGGGTCAGTTAAAGTATCAAGATTGGGGTGCTACGCCTACAAGGAGGCTGGGAAATCGATAACATCAATAACTGAAAACCGATAAAACCATATATTTCTCACATTCTTACTGCTAGAATTACCAAATTTTGCACGAAGATGGCTAGTCGCGTCTCTCAAAAAACTGCATAGAAATTTTGCCTCCATGCTCCTTGAAATTGGATACGCCTCAAGTTTCCTCAGTTTTTGGGCTAGAGCCTTCAAATTTTGTGTCAAGATATGTAATGACTTCCCTAGAAAACTGTGTCAAAAATTTGAATGCAACGTCCACACCTGCCGCCCCCCAGCCACCGCCGTCAATAAAACGTTAATGCGTGTAACTTGTACATTTTTTAAGCAAGAGTCACCAAATTTAGTAGGAAGATAGGTGGTGACATCTGCATTAAAAACTTGGATGCCACGCCCGCCCAAGCCAATCGGAATCGGCTATATCTTGAACTGTTTTTGAGATGGAGCCACCAAACTAGGGAGGAAGATAGGTGGTTACAGACCCAAAAGAATTGACATCTCCCAAAGATCTGTTTCAAAAATTTGCTGGCCAAGCCCACACTCTCCGCTCCCAGCCTTCCCCACCTTTTAAAATTGAAAATTACTTCCACAGTTATTGGAACTCATTGCTTAAATTAAACTTACTTCCACAGTTATTGGAACTCATTGCTTAAATTAAACTCACACCTTTTTGAGTTCAAAATTAAAATAAGGATTCAGCAAACTACAATTATAAAGATTAGCTACAATTGGCTTAAATTAAATATGTGCACGTATGCAAATGTCTACAATTATAAAGATTATCTAACCTACAATAAGTTTGAATTAAATAACTCAAAGCGCCATCTATTGGTTAGATGATTGGTTGAACTATTGCCAATAAAATCTCTGAAACCAAAGGGTGATTTCCTTTTTGGATCAAATAAGTAA
Source organism: Scaptomyza hsui (assembly GCA_018152825.1). Taxonomy (NCBI): domain Eukaryota; kingdom Metazoa; phylum Arthropoda; class Insecta; order Diptera; family Drosophilidae; genus Scaptomyza; species Scaptomyza hsui. Next base: position 528,390 of record JAECXO010000025.1, read on the forward strand.
AACGAGAATGGCCACAAAAAGTTGCTTACATTATTTTGCATATTTTGCCAATGTTTTTAAGTTCGGCCGCAAAGCATTATTGTAATAATTATTAGGTAAGACAATACAATTATTATGGGACTTATCTTTGGTAATTTTTATACAAAATCAATATTAAATATTTTGCGCTCCAATAAACTTATGTTGCATAACAGCTCTGTGCCTTCATCAGCTGTTGTACGTTCGTTCGCTAACTTAACAAATTACGCAAAAGTGGCCACCTCATTAAAAGAAAATTTTGGTGCATTAACGTTGTTATATATACAACAAACTTTCCACTGCTTTAAAGTGTGATTAAAGTTTGATTTTTAATGTTTATTTGTCACAAAAAAGTGTCTATAAAAGTACCTTATTAAAGACTCCGAATAATAGTTATTGTTAACAGAACAAGATGACTCCTCTCTTGTTAAGGACTGTTTTGCACGCTAATTAGAGATGAACTAAAAAATTATTTAATCTAAATGTACTTGCATTATGCAACTAAGCTGTAAATGACCTTTTAATGAAACATTTGTTATGCATTGGACGTTTAATATTGCTTAAACTAACAAATATCTGGCCCAACACCTAAAACAAGCTTGGCGATGGTTTCAGTTTGAAATTCGGTTGGTTTTGATTCCTGGCACACCCCTGATATGCTTATTTGATTATAGCACATTTCGCATTTTATATAACAGCGCTCATATAACAAGTAGCTGATAAGTTCCAGGTAATTTCAATTATCCATGTTTCTTGGTCCGCTTGGCGTTGAGGTCTGAATTAGTTCTCAATTCTTATTGCTTTACGACGGTTGTTGTTCACTGAATTTTAGATTACAATGAATTTAATAATTTTTGCTATTATAAGTATAGCTTTACTTGCAAAGCCAAATGAAGCATCAAAGGGAAGTTCGGTTTGTTATCTAATGAGGTTTGAGTGATTTTAATATTTATCCCAATATCTTAAACAGGAATCTGTGAAGCTGGATCCGTTTTTTAAACAAGATTTTGTTCCTAAGGCTGTAAAAGGGAAACAATTTGCCGATCAAGAAGCGACGATTGTAAACTTGAAGAAAATGATCGAGCAAAAAGATATTCTGATGTCACAACAAATTGAATTGAGCGCAGCGTATCAGAATAATATTGCAATTCAGGAAAAACGTGTCGCTTCAAATGAAGCTCAAATCGCAAAACTGCAAGTCGACATTAACTTTAAAGAATCCCAAATCCTCGCAAGAGATCAGGAAATTAAGAGATTGCAGTTCTATCAGATGCAAATCAAGGACAAGAACGCCAAAATCAATCAGCTTGACAATCAACTGTCTTTGAACGATGGCAAAATCAAACAGCTTGAGGAAAATTTGGCGAAGTGTAAAGAAAGTGCTTCGTCCTTCAGCTGTCTGGGTAAACGGACCGATGTTTATACGCTTAAGTTCGCTAAGCCCTTCCCTGTTTCTTGTGACTCGAAAATAGCGGGATCCGGGTGGACTGTAATTCAGAGGCGTATGGATGGCAGTGTCAGTTTCTATCGAGAATGGAATGCGTACAAAGAAGGTTTTGGAGACGTGCGAGGGGAATTCTTCATGGGATTGGAGAAACTTCGTTTAATAATGCAATTGCAACCTCAAGAATTGTATATTTACCTTGAGGATTTTCAAAACCAAACCCGATATGCGAAATACAGTAATTTTTACATTGAAAATGAGGCCGACGCGTATAGGCTAAGGATTGGAGACTATTCTGGAAATGCTGGTAATACAATGAGTCATTATTCGGACAAGAAGTTCTCAACAATTGACCGGCAAAATGATTTGAGTTATTGTCCAACCAAATTTATGTATGGTTGGTGGTACAGGAACTGTGATACAAGGTAATTAATGCAAACATTTTTTTAATCTCATAAATCTCACTTTCTTCCTCTATATTTTTATAAAGTAACCTAAATGCACTATACAAACCGTACGATGATAATAAAATTGTATGGGAAACGTGGCATACAAAGCGACTTAAATTTGTACAAATGATGATCAGACCAAAGCCTGTTTAACCCTCCGTCTACCGCATGGGTCCAGCCAAACCCATTTCATTTTCAACTTAAATTTTAACATACTTCCGATTGGGCAAATCGACTGAAATTTTGTGACTTTTCCTAAATATTATATTTCAAATTGCATTTCATGCATTTTGATGATGCTGTGTGGTTTTTTATTGATACTAAGTTTATTCAAAATGTCAAATATCTGTTCTTAGCATTTTGATAGCATGAACTTGAATTTGGAAGGAGAAATTTCATTATGTGGTACCAGCATGAATTTGTACACGGTGAGTTTCCTTTTTTCGATATATTGCTCACCACGTGTTCATTTACCAGGATGCTATTTTCGATATTTGCGAGTTTTACAACAGTTATAGATATATATTTATAATGACTGATGAATTGGAATTATTTATAATACGCGATCGCGTGATGAAAAGTTTGAGTGCAAACTTCGAATTGAGATTGGCAACGGCTTTACAGAATGACATCCAAATGAATCCTGAACGGGATATTGATGTATTCGATGAAGACGATGGTGATATTGCGTAAAATATAGAAACGGACATGGTGATTGAACCAAACGAAATTTAGGAAAGCGGCGCATAAATTGAAGAAGAAACGGGAATTCAGCAAGCAACTGGCTCTGATTCATTTTTTGTCAGCACAAAGTGGAACAAAAATTGCTCAAAATGTTTCGATCCGGTGTGCCAGCAACATTCCAAAGTTAAATATTTTTGTTTTAAGTGTAATAGCGATACTAAATAATATAATATATTAATAATATTTTAAAAGAATTTAATTTGTAAGCAGTACTTAGGTCTAAATAATAAAAACTCGAAATAAGGTCTACCTGCATTTTTTTTTCTACCCTTATTTTTCTTACTTTCATTAGTTTTTTCTTCATTAAATCAAAGTCAGAAGGCGTTGATATAAAAATGTTAAGCCCTATGATATGTAAACACACTTAAAAGTCACGCCAAAAATAAAAAATTCGCATACATTTATGTGTTATCGAAAAATGCGGTAAACGGAGGGTTAAACCATAAAACTCAAAAATATATATTCAAAATATAAGATCATTAAATTTTTGTTTTTTAATATCAAAATATATTTGTTGAGACACCTAAATGATAAGCTAAGCAGAGTTTATTATTATTAAATGTGACGCATCAAAAAGACAAAATGCTTTTCTTATGCTCTGAAACCGAAGGTAATGAGTATATTAATATACTAATATACTAAGCTAAATATTTAAAACATTGCAAATTTCGTCAGAAAAAATGTCACGATTGGGGTGCTACGCCCACTAGGGTGCTGAGAAATTGATATAATCGATAACTGATAGTCGATAGAACCATATAATTTCTACATTTTAAATGAAGACACCTCCAAAGACACCTGGTTGCCTCCCTTAAAGAAAACTGCCTTAAAATTATGGACGCCACGCCCACTCCTTTCGCCCCAAGTCTCCTTACCGCTTTGTAATGTCTAAATTGACTATATCTTTGACACGTTTTAAAGTACAGTCTTTAAATTTAAATGGAAGATAGATAGTGACATTTCCCAAAGATCTGGACTTAAAATGTTGATGCCACCGCGTCCGAAGTTTACCGAAGTTTAGCACACGAAGAGAGCACAATAGATACACACGTTCTTTGACTATGCGCTACCCAACCGATCTGAACGAGAGAACAAAAAGTATAAAGATAAAATAACAATTTACTGGGAAAGTACCACCACTGCCGCTGCCGCCTCCAACCTCCTACAAAAATAAGAATGCGTGTGACTTTTTGAGTTTTTAATCTAGAGTTACTAAATTTGATTGGAAGACGGCTGGTGACATTTACCAAAGATCTGCATTAGAAATTTTGATGCCACTCCCACCTCTGCCGCCCACCTTTTAAAATCGGAAGTTCAGCTATCTTTTACAGTTTTTGAGTTAAAACCACCAAATTCGGTAACAAGATAGCTGGCGATGTTCTTCAAGCAGACTCCTTCAGATCCGTTCTTGAACTGGTATCAGAGTATTCCGCAGTTTTTCACTTGTTTAAAAACTTACTTCTTAAACAGCTCAGTTCAAATACTGTACGCTAATTTTAGTTCGTTCAAATGTGATAGACCGAACGCTTTAGATTTCGCACCCGTGGCTGCTCCTTTAGTGGAAGCCACATTAATTATTTACCAAGTGGCAAGTGTTGACACAAGCGATTGCTTTGCAAGTTGCAGTTAGTGGCACTTGTTGCTGCATTTGGCCCCGAAAGGCAGTCAAAGTGCTCACTTCTTGGCAGCTGTCAAAACTTGGCACTGAAACTTATCCTCTTTTAAAGGGAGGGTGATTGGTATGATATAAACACATCCATAAACATGTGGCTGCTTTATTTGTTTGTTTTTCAATTTCAGAGCGCGCATTATTCATTTGAAAGAAGTCTCTTATACGATGCCCATGTTTGTTCAGGCCTTGGCTTTTATCGTTATGGCGCTGAAGCGATATATGGCTTGTGCCCATTTGTTGTTGCCTACTTTTGTGCGTATTGTGTATCAGTTAACAGTGACTGCCAACTGTTTTGGCTGCCAAGTCAAGTGTGTACACTCCAGATACGCCTAGTCGTAAATAACATGCTGCTGCTGCTGCTGCTGCACACACAAATATTTATTCAACTCTATTCAGATAAGCAATGCGCACTAAAGATGAAGATGTGAATGTTTGCTGTGTGTGTTATTTGTTGCTGTTGTACTTACAAATGTCACATTGGACATGAGGACGCGTTCGGTGCGATTGCCAGCATTTAGCAGACAGATGCGACCCAACTGGTCCTGATACAAAAACTCCTCGGCTGCAGTAAGCGGACGTAAATTATAAGGGAGATATTTAGTAGCAATCGTTAACATCCAGTTTAAGTGTTGGACAACTCACCATCGATCCAGCTGCCGTTGGCGCGTTGCGGCACGTAGAGGCCGTCGACAATGTCCTGCAGCTTGATGCGCTGCCCCTTAACGCGTGGTCCCTCATCGGGGGGCGTGAGGAGCACCTTTTTTGATAAATGCAGAAATTTTATATGTCGTTTTCTATACACGAACACTCACACACACACACAGACGCACAATTGTTACCAAACCAAACGAAGAAAAAAAAAATACACGACACACAAACAACGAACGACATCAAAACACAAAAAAATATATACACACATATAATACATGTACATCAAAAAGAAAAGGAAAATGGAAAAAGAATTTCGGAGCGGTGGTATTGGTGGTGGTGGTGGTTGGTGGTTGGTGGTTGGTGGTTGGTGAGGGGGCGGTTACATATACAAATATCACGCAGCCCAGGCACAAAGGAAATAAACAAGTGAACAAAGATAAGAGACAAAAATGAGCACAACGTATTTACACGCATAACATTTAAGATATTTGTTTATTTATGTTTCTATGTTTTTGTTTTTATTTGTGGTACAGTAAAAACTCTCTTGCCGGAACCCTGCCTCCCTCCATGACCGTACAATTTATTCTTAAAGAATTTAAAATATAAATAATATTGAATAACATAACTTTTAAATAAATTTGGTTTGACCCTAATTCCATTGTAGTCGGTGCTAACTAAATATAAAATATATAAAATAATTTGTAACGCTTGTGACTAAAGCAATACATATAATTATATTTCAGCGAGAGGATACAAATTTACACAAACAGAGATATAATAAATAAATAAGATTATTTGATTTTTTTTGATTTATGTGAACGATTGCAATTTTTTTTTTTGTACTCAAACACAAAACCCAATGTTCATCACATAATGAAAAAGACTAGTTGGTTTTTAATTTTAAAAATAAATTTGAATTCCATATATTGGTCAAATGTCGCTAACTGCTGTAGAGAGGTTTTACTGTAGAAGAAAATTTATAATTGTAAATGTTGCACAGTAATAGTGTACTTTAAAATTTCAATATACAAAGTGTTGTGTTTGTATGTGTTTCCTTTTGTAAATGTGAGTTGTCAGAAAATTGCATTCGAATTGGTTTAAGTATTTGGTTAATGGCTTATCGAATTAATTTCGAATTTGTTCATTTTCCATTAACGTTTAACACAAAAAAACCAGTTACGATTAGTAGAAGTCTTTGCAGTGAACTTACCACCGAAGTAACAATCAGGGCCAACACAATAATGATCACCAGCAGGGCGATGAGAATGCCGCGCCAGTTGCGCTGATTGGGATTGCTGGAAACCAACTGCGCAAAAAAAGGACACAAAATATTAGATAATTAATTTAAAATGTACAGATATAAAAGCCACATGCGGCACGTTAAAGGCCGGCTTAATATGCGTTCAAAACAAAAGGAAAAGACCGCAATAATTGACAAAAATGGCGAGGACTAACATTAAGGATGCCATTAAGGCAGCCATTAATGGGGTAAAGTAATTGAAAACTTATGATTTAGTAAGCACTTAGCATAAGTTTTGAGCTTGTCAATTTTAAAAAGAATAAAAATTGAACATAAAGATATTTCAAAGAATTTTTTAATTTATACCTTTCTTAACCTATTGTTAGGTTACATTTTCTCTTTGTGTACAGTAATTGCTTACTACACAAACGTGAGCCACAAGTCTGTCAAATCTGTATACGCAGAATAGCTCCTTGACTAATTTATACAACCACGAAACTACCTAGACAGCACATACACACTTACATGTGAGGTCTGTGTGAACAAATTGCTGTATAGAAATTCTACAGCAACTAGTAAATATAATGCTTGTATGCATACAAATTAACTGGCAGTCAATGGTATGCGAAACCTTACGCTTAATGCATAGTTAATTTAGTCCGCAACAACGAATTTGCACACACAATTTTTGTTCAGCAATAAATGGGGCAACTTCAGCAACTTCACAAAATTGCGGCAAACATTCAGACACGAAGGCTCGTACGCGCTGACACCGATTACCCGATGCGTGCCCTTTAACCAGTTATATAAAAGGGGTATTGCAAGTCATATAAAGAATATGTTTGTTATGTTTTCAAGCTTTAAATTATTAATAAAATATGACTTGTAGCTCATTCGTTCGTCAGACATGGCTCTTGTTTTCATTGCTTATTGTAATCGATTTTTACAGAAGATCATTATTACATCAAACTTTCCCCGAAAAAGCAAAATATATGTTGTTTTTTTTAAATTTGTGTTTTTAATAACGGAATAACAATCGAGGTATAAAAATCTAGAAATAAATACACTCACATCCATCAACATATGCCATTCTTCTTGCTCGTTAACTATATTTAAATGGATTAATTTTCTTTACACGGTACTTGCAAGTCGAAGTCTTAATGTTGCACAGACATTAAGCCGGTTGGTTAGTCAATTATGTCAACAAAATACACATAAAAACATCCAAATACAAGGCATGTTTTCATTACTGTATAATTAATTAGTTAAGCTGAGCTAGAAGTTCATCCAATAGATAATGCATAAAATCATAATTATGAATTAATAGCATGTTTTATATCATGTGAAACGGCGTAATCCATGCAGAAGTTATTCAATGCACAAATTTGGCATTAAATTGGTTTTATAAATTTCTTCACTATCCACTAAATGCTTTTCACTGCACAATTAAAGACTCATCAATATTTGCAATATTGCGCCTCCGGTTGTAATAACTAACAAAAATACTAGTTGGTGGGATGTATAACAAATGTTAGCTCATGTTTATTTATAAACGAACACACTTATCCACTCTAAAACTGTGGCAACAATTGATTGCTGCCGCAAGCGAGGAAAATCGAACCGAAAAGAGTGAAAAGTGCAAAGCGAAAACAACATAAACTAAACTAACTGCATATCAAATAACGATTGTGGCCAAAAGTTATAGTTGACTCTTGTTATTGTTTATAGTACATAGATCATAAAGCCATAATAACAACAGCTCATGTTTATTTGAATTGAATTTATCATTTGCTTGTTCGCGACCTTAAGCAAACACATTAAAAAAGTGGAGAGAAGAAAGCACTCAACTTGATTGCAGCGAAAGTCGCAAGTAAATATGCAAATACATATTGCGAGCATAAATGAAATTTAAACACTCAACTTGATGGGTTGCCGTTAACGCTAAAAGAATTAAAAGTAATTTCCGTCATCAATTCTGACCTCCCTCAGGCGCCATTTCTGCCACTTGCCAAAGTAGGCGCTGCTCTACAGGGCGTATGCTTGCTATTAATATCAGTAAATTTTTAATAGCTCGCAATTAGGCATTGTGGCTTAAGGTCTTGTTTGCCAAAAACTGTTGTAGAAAACAAAGATTATGTCACAATATTTGAGCTATTTTGTCAATGCCACAAAATAAACTTAACCTAATTGACTAAACAAATATTTGTTTGGCTAAAAATGTATTTTATTTATTATGTTCTTTGACTGGAATTATTTCATACGAAGAATAGCTAAAAATTTCATAATTCAAGTTTAAATTGTAAAATTTGTTATTTTAATTCAAGTAAATTTAGTCAAAAAGCTTTTAAATATTTTTATGATTGAATTTTCATTTTTATTTTTTTTTCCTTATGATGTATAGAACGTATTTATATTATTAAGATTTATTCTATAGAGCAGAGTTTTTGTTAAAAATCAATTGTTGCTTATTAAGATGAGACATAAGAATGCTTTTTCTGTGTTGTTTTATTTTCGATTTGCCCTCGAGAGAAAACTTATTCTCAGCCTTGTTGTTGTTCTTGATTAAATTCTCTGTTACCTGAGCTGCCAGCTAAGCTATAAGTTATATCCAAAGCGTTCGTATGGCAGCAAGTTAATGTTTAAGTGCTGCCTTCCACAAATTGAGCAGCAGGAAGTCTTGCACTCCAACACCAAAACCGGACTAATGCCCGTAATGAAGTCCGCCCGAGGACCAGCAACGGATATACAGTTACGAATACGAATGCCAGTCAGCCAGCAACTAACCGCCTCATACTACATTCTGCTATTCACTCTCAACTAAGAGCATTAGCTGCTTTTGCGGTTGAGCTGAACTTTTTTTTTTTTTTTTTTTTATTGTTGTCCGCTGTTGCCCCGAGTCGCGTAAAAGTGTAAAAGTTTAAAGTTGCCAGAGAGCCGGCACTTATTTGCATAAGTTGCCATAGTTATTAAGCTGGAAGCGAAAAAAATTTACGCTGCATACTTTTAAGCGCATTAAAACAGACACCAATTCAGAGATGGGAAAACTTCCCAAAGGGTATTAAGAGCCATTTTTTTTGTATCCTATGGAGTTGAAAGTATAATTTACTCAGGTGGAGTCTGACTGACAATTGCATAAGGAATATTGTTTTATTTCTATAATTTTATTAGAAAAGAAGGTTGTAAATCGGCTTAAAATGAAAAATGCTTTTTCAACATGACACACAAAGAGAAGCTAATACTGCCTTCAATCACGCATGCAGTAGTAAAAGCAAAATTCTTGTCAACATCATCTTTTATTTGGAAACCAATTGAACTGTAACAAATCCTTCTTTATTGATGAAAACCTCAAATCGGTTGCCCTTCAATTTTTGAGCAATGAATGCACCTTACACAGCATAAGTAAAAATAAAGTTGGAAAATTGTTGTCGGCAACCCTGACAAACTGTGTGTAAGCTTCTAAACAATATTGCATTTGACGACTGGGCTGGCATAACAAGCCAATCTTTATGGCTTGCTGCCTTCCTGCCAAACATGAAATCCATAAACAGCTCCTCTGGGCACCATTGCAAAAGGATACGCAGTCACATCCTAGCTAAGCATACCATTGCCATTTCTAGATGGCATCGCTGCATAGGGGGCGCATTAGGCAACTCTGCCGCCGACGCTCTCGTCGTCGTCGTCGTCGTCGTCGTCGTCGTCGTCGTTTGTGTCTGGCTTTCCGGAACGCTTGTAGCATTGTCTGTGCTTGGTCTCTGATCTGCCGCCATACCTGCAACGGTTGCCGTTGTCAACAACAGTTGAGCTCAAGGCCATAACGGCATAGCGTTCGCTATAACTGCCACGCGCATCCTTCTGTATATATCCTTGTATTCGTTCTATATGTGTGTGTTTGTGTGTATGTCATGTCCATGTCTAGCTCTCTGTGTTTGCGTCTATGTCAACATACACTTGAGCTTCCATTACACGACCATGATTGCTTTTCTTCCCCTTCTCTTTTTCTCTTCCTTCCACTCTCTCCTTCTCTCTGTTGCAGCAGGTGTCGAGACTGTCAACGGTCGTTAAGTTGCATGAATTTGCCAAAAACAAAAACAAACTAACAAAATATATAAGGTATGGTACTCATAGTTCAAATTATAAGTGTCGCGTGATGGCAAATATTGATAATGATTATATAATATGTATGTATAGAAAACAGTACATTAAACTGAAATAATAATAAATAAAATGAAGTGCATGTCAAATATGTATATATATTTATATGTTTATATTCCATACTGACATTGTTTATGTGTAAAAGTGTCATTAGGTTGAAATAATAATAAAAACAAAAGTCATTAAGTTGCATGTCAAAAAAACATTTATATACGTATAATGATAACATAATGTGCACATGTAATCATTAAAACAATTGCTTTCAACCAGATTAGTGCAAGTAGTAGTCATTAGCTTGAAATAATTTGCAAACCCAATCGATTATAGCTGTAGACTGTCGGAATTTAATATCGCGCCCCTGAGGTATGCAACACTTTTTGATTGCGAGTGGCGAGGTTGAGAACTTCGATAGCTAATTGATTTCCGCATGAATGCCTAATCACCATTGTGAATGGCTGTTTATTTATGCGTCTATTCAAAACTCAACGCGTAAATTGTGTTGTCTACTAGATACCCCTCCCTCACTACCACCTTTAAGCCACTCCCCTTTTCTGAATGGTCGTTCAGTTTGCTTTTGTATGCAAATCGCAAACACGAACACGCAACGCAACGCAACGCGTTGATAATTCAATTTTGCAATTGTTGTCAGCGCTGTCAGCGCTTTGCATTTGAATTACATGCGGAATTTATTTCAATTATCATCGCTGCCGGCTGCCAGCTGCCACTGTAAACTTGATGCCATCATCATCCCTCCTCCAACTGGCCAACTGTGCAGCGAAGCGTGAGAGCGCCAGCTGAAGTTGACCGACTAACCCAACACCCCATTATCCCATAGCCCTCAGCATTGGAGATGGAGCTGAGAGATCAACTTTCTTTCGCAGCTGTAGAGTTGTTGACGGAACTTTTTGGCGAAGTGATGCACTTGGCCAAGTCTCAATTAGAATGCTTAAGTGCTTCTGTAAGGGACCTTAGAGTTCTCCTTCTTGGTATAAACACTTGTTTTGTGTACTTGACTACTAGATTTTACCATAAATTCTATTGCATTTTACAATGTATATGTATCTGTTACACAGCTTTTATTTTTAAAGTTGTCCTGGTTTTTATACCATTATTGGTTCTTCGACTTCGAAATGTAAAGATATTGCTTGTTTTGTAATGTTCAACTTTTTTAAAATTTATAAATACCAAAACCATTAAAAAAGTGTTTAATGACTGAAAGGACAACTCGTATATTTATACCCTGATACCGAAAGTAGAGTGTATATTAGTTATTTTTGCAATCTCATCCGTTTTGCTGACTTTCCATCCGCCCTTCTAGATAAACGTAGCAAACGCATTCTTTTCACTTGTTTTTGTTTTTTTGTTTTTTTTTTAAAACAATTTCCCTGTATTTTTTTTTGGAATACTTTAAAACATGAAAATTTGAAAGCCTTATAGTTTCTTACTGATTTGATAGTAAATATATAAAAATGTTTACCATTAATTTACAATTTGTGTATCAAAGCAGACAAATTATGTACAAACTAAAAAATAAGTTTTTATTTTTTGTTCAAGGTAAACCTTGAAGAAAGCAGTTTTAAATGTTTTTCACAATTTATCAGAAGTTTTCGGTCATAAATTTGTTTGGGGGTCGTAAATTCTTTTTGTGCAAGTTATAATAGTTGCAAATAAATCGACTCAAGTTGGATATTCAAGAAAAGTTGCAATTTATTTTACAGTTTTAACAACTTTATTATTGTTGGTTTTATTTGTGCACAGGTATTATTAAAATAATTTTTTTAAACAGGATTTTTTTTTTAAATGATTTTAAGATCCGTGTACTTTCACACTGACTCACACCTGTTTAAATATTTAAATATTTGCATTAAAATTAATTATGCCCTAATGATATTTATGCATAAAACACAGACTGCAATAGGTGTGTGTTGTTGTGTTAGTGTGAGTGCTTGTGTTTGATGTTGCTGCTGCCAGCATTACAATCAAAATTACCTCATCATCGTAATTATCCTGCTCAGGCATGACTCGGCGTTTGCTCGACTTAAAGCGGCGCTAATGCGACTAGCACAGGATGTAAATTTTCTTCTACTCGTTTTCACGCCAACAACATCAACAACTGCTGTGCGAGTGCGAGTGTGCGTGGCCGTGGGCGTAGGCGTGTCTATTGGGGGCGCTGGCTCTGATGAATTGAAGATGTCGCCAGTTGTCGTTTGCTCGCCTGCTCAACTTTGTAGATTGCTAATCGAATATATCAATTTCCCGATAACAACAATTTCCAAGTGCTCTTAATTTCTGTCTGTCTTTCTTTCTATCTTTCTCTCTGTCACTCTATTTGTCTTTCTCGCCTTTTGTCCTCTTTATGTATATAGTAGTTCTTCTTGTGAGTCAAGGGAACGCATCAGCTTGCCGGCATCCTGCAGAGCTGCTTTGAGTGGCACAAGTTATAGCTTGGATTCATGCTGTTGTTGTTGGCACTTTTTGTGCCCTTGGGTTGTTGCTGGTAATTACGCTCGTGCGTATATTTGACTTAGGAACTTGTCGTTTGGCCCTCGCAATGCGCTTTTGCTGTCCGCCGTGCGTTCTTCTTCCTAATGAGCGTCAGCCCAAAAAACTTGACACTAATGATGCAGCATACTTTTAGGTCGAGCGCTAAATTGAAAGAGAATGGAAACACATTTTAAAAAAACCCCACACACAGAGCTTAGTTTTCTTTTTGCATTTGCTCGGTTACTGCAGCTGTTTAGTGCCAATTTTCATTTGTGTGCTTGTGTGTGTGCGTGTGTGTTTGGTCGTGCGTGTGTGCGTGTTAGGCGCATTATTGCCGTGGCTGTTGTTGTTGTTGTTGTCTTAGTAGTGCATACATATGTTGGAGCTTATGTAACATGCCTCATTTTGTGCATACATATGTGTGTGTGTGTGTGTGTGTGTGTTTTTGTATGTAGGTTAAGTTGTCTAGTGCTTAATATTTGCATAAACAAAGGACAGCGCCCAAAAGTTGGCAATGCTTCTTTCACTAATTACGTGTGTGTTTTGGTAGATTTTCTTAGCTTTGTTTGTTTTAAACCTTAAAAACTAAACTATCAATTATTTAGTATGCAAAATGTTGCATGCAAATCGGGGGCAAGAGAGCGTGCGGAATATTAAAGCTGGTGTTTTTTTATTATATGCAAATTGTCAGATCGGGTTTCGTGTTGAGAGTGTGTTAATAGCATAACGTTTTAAATCTGACTAATGAAAAGTTTTTACAGTAAATCGATTTATAATGTAAATGCAGTAAGTACAAAAGAGTATTACAGTATAAAGTGTTAAAGAGTTAAAAAGTGTTCTTAAAGCTACTTGAATCATAAAGGATGCCAAAGCGATATTAAATATGTGTGTACTTCACCTTTGTGGAGGCCATTTTAGAAACTCATTGAATACAACTAATTGCACCCTACTGCTTTCACTTGAGCCCTAAAGTGCAATCAATGACTACAATAGATTGCCCGGCTGATGACAATGCTGATGACATCGCAAAGCATTTTATGCTCGACCTACAACCACTTCACTGACGCCAGCTGTGTCACCCAATAATCTATATACAAAGGATTCCGTAAGTCTTTTGCTTTTCCTAGTCATCTCTAGAGCACACACACACACACTTACAGATTTTGCTGTTTTTCTAGTCATGATAGTGCACAATACTTATGACAATGCAAAAGTTTTGCTTTTATTCTTTAACTTTCTGACTTTCAGAGCATAAACCTTAACGTGCAGCCATAAATTAGGAAATAATTCAAACTTTCCATTATGCAGCTATCCCGCCCACCAACTAACAAAAAAAAAAACAATGGTTATGTTTAATATAACAACGGCAACAAGAACATAAATTACATTAATTTTTGGCTTGGGCAAACTGTTGCCACAAGTTTTTTTTTTTTGCCTGGTCAGCCAAGCGTCGAGCGGCGTTTTTATTGTTTTCACAGAAATTATTATCATTATTTTTAAGCCAACGCTACATTGAAAAACTTTCAGCACGTACAACAACGAAAAACAAAAAGAGATGTACAAATAAAGTGCATTGCATATTTGTTGACGAAAACACTCGCTTGCTAACTGGACAACTGACCATTCCGAACAAAAGGCAGTGTAACAACTGTTTTCCCGGTTCACCCACATGAAAATACAGACAAGGGTTTATGCTTGAAATCCCGTGGAAAATGCCACATAAACAATGTTAACAAAAAAAAAAAAAAACAGGGTAATTTGTTAAGAGGAAAAACTTCCTTTGTTTTCCTTTTTAACAAAAAAAAGAATCCTTTCACCTTTTAATATGTTGCATTTTAATTTTATAGAATAAATCTATTGTGCTTGTGATTAAGCCTCTGCCTGAACCGATTTCTATAATGGATTTAATGGTGGAAAAAGAGAAAAAGGAATGTAGAGAATCTTCCTCAAAATGCCCTTTGAAAAAATTACCGTGTTGGGAAAGAGCATATAATGGCAAACGCTTGCGAACAAAAACTTATTCGGCTCTTGTTTTGCTAAAATAAATGTATTTATGGTATAGGAAGAAAAACAAGAACTTTTCATTGCCGCATTGTGTAGACGAAACAAAACATTTTGTGCAAAGTGTGCGCTTGTATTTTGTTATCAACATGTTGACATTCGTTCGAGTGCTCTCTTCCTCCGATTGCCCGCTGAACGCCACTCTGTCGTTTTAGTTGGCATCCGGGCGTAATGCAGCCGTGCGTAAGCTGCTTCCGTTTTGGGAGACGAAGGCTCTCTCTCTCTCTCTCTCTCTCTCTCTCTCTCTCTTTCTCTCTACATATATCATTGTCAAAATGTTTTCATATCGTCGTTCCATGGCGTTTTGTACAAAATTTAAATTTATTGCTTCAATGAAGCGGTACTACATATGAATTCTGAATTGTTTATAACACACACACACACACACACACACACACACACACACACACACACACACACACACACACTAACACTCACACACATTTTATTTTATATAAGCCGAGCTGCTAAATGTGTCCGTATCTGTCCGGGTGCAGGGGACACACGCGTCAAGTGCAAAAATCAATTGCAGCCACTGCCCACAAAACGTGTTGCAGCCAGCAATTTGCCAGGACACTTTGATGGCCCCGTTGCTGCCACAGTTGGCGTTGGTACGTGCCACGTATGTACGTTGCCGCGCCAGTCAGCCATGTTGCACGTAAGCCGTAAACGTTTTTAGTGGATTTGTGCGGCGTGGCTGGGTTACGACAGCCATAATGTTTCATTAGTGGCCGGTTCGTCGGTTCTAAGTTGCCTCAAGCATCTGCCAGAGCAACGTGGGTTGCTTGCAACAGCCTCAGCCCCAACCTAACTAACTAAACTCAAGCTTGGTATATACAGGTGTGTGCAGCAAAGCGAGAAAGAGAAACAAGCCATAATGATCTACTAGTGATTCCGGGGAAGTGATTCAATCGATAGAATGCTATTGGATTCCTACTAATTCAATTGAAATTGACTTAAGCCCTACAAAGCGACACCTGAGAGCAGAGAACGTAGAGAAAGCGAAGCGAATTACAAAATGATTGTCATTTTAATTGGATATTTATTATTCAATACAATACTACGTTACGGATTACAAAAAACTGTGATGTAAACACATTTCTATTTCCAATCACCAACCAATGCCAAACAATCAAACTTGTGTTAGAAAATCAACCAACTCAATTATATATTGAAACCGCAAGATGGAATAACTTAGTTTTAACCCTAGAGTGGTTACATACACTAATGGTCGAATCGACAAAGTCTCATTTAATCTTCAAAATGTTGAATGAAAACTTTTACACACAAGTTTGGCATTGTATTTAAAATCAAGAATAGACCTTAACAAACACATAAAACGTAAAGGTTTTGTATTTTAAAAGTTTTATTATTATATTTTATTTAGCGAATCGCAGTTAAGACCATTTTTTGGCACAAAATCGGTAAAGGTATTTACAGTTTCTAAAAGTAAAAGAAGAAACATAATGACCTTTCCGAAAATCAACAAAATAATTAGTTAGAGTCCATATCTTCAATTTAAAAAGAAAGCATTAAAAAAATAAATTATTTCAACAATAAACACAAAGGTCAAGTTACTTTAAAAATAACGACCTTTGTAACCCCATTTTCACGGTAGCAGAGCTTAGGAGCATAGCTCACACTAACTGCATTGTGAAGTAGAACGCAACAGAATAAGAGAATTTGGAGAAAAATAAGAAAATAGCAACAGTGTTCGTCGAATCGACGAAGGTTACCACTCTAGGGTTAAACAAACTACAATAATGCTCAAACTCGAAACATTGCACACGTCAATTCACATTCCATCCAGACGAAATGGAGAGGATGTGACTTTAACGTACTATTTTGCTCCAGACGACCACAAACTTCTCCCTTTTTCTTTCGTCATAGAGATGTACCGTCAACCCTAACATTCGAATCCTTGAACTTTTCTCGACAATTTAACGCCTTCTGGCACAACACTTTCACACTACATTTATACCTTATGTTGAGTTTTCATCACATATTGAATACTCTTTTCTATTAAAATTAAATTTTAATGGTTTTACTTTAAGTCTAAGGACAACATTGACTTTAATATGAATGACGATGGAAATCAGAGGACATATAAATAAATTGTATCATAATGGGGCAGGACGCAATAAAGGACAAATGTTGTCATCACTGTGCCTCTCTGCATCAGCAGCAACAACAACGTATTGTGTTGGCATAAAATTAGGCAGCAGCCATTAACGGAAGTAAAACGTGAGAGGGAGAGAGAGGGAGAGAGAGAGAGGCAGGGTCCCAGTGCGACGCAGTTGCTCCCCGTTTGGCGAGGATTGCAAGGATTGCACGTTAGTTTTAATGCATGTTTCATGCGCCATTAGGCTTAATTAGTGGCATTCTCGTTGATGTTGATGATGGCCCGGACCCCTCCTCTTAAATGAGTTTCAATGTGGCAGCCAGTGCTCACTTTACAGAAGGGGAGGGGTCAGAGAGAGAAACATTAAATGCATGTCGTTTGGCATGCTATTTTATTATTGCATCCTTTAGCGTGCTGCTGCCGTTGCTGCACTTTGTATAAATCGTCAAACACGAGAGCCGCCTCGGTTTACATTTTTTTTCTTTTATTGCAGCAACCTTCGAGGCCAACACAAAAGCATAAAGTATACATATATGTATGTATGTATGTATGTGGCTGATGACAGCAACCACAGAATGAAGATTTAATTAAGAAAAATAATAAATGCGTTCCTCGAAGCGGTCAGCTTAAAGCGACTGCCAACAACATTGGTAGCCATATAAATTGTCGCCTGTATTTGGCCAAGAGTCTTGTGGCCCCAAAGTAACCAAGTTCACTGAGCTTTCGGGGTTTCCATTTACATTGAGTTCTTCTTGCTGCTCTTGTTTCGTAAGTTTGGCAACAAATACCAAATACTATTTATATATATATATGTATGTATAAATTGCTGCTCATTGCTACCGGCACTCGATTTCCCGAAACTGCCTCCTTCTTTCCTCCTTCAACACCCACCAAAAAGAAGCAAGCACGCGTTTGGCAGAGATCTGATAACTTTAGCTTGATTCCAGCTAAATTTAATTTCGAATTTCTCAGATATTTGCATGTTCAGCGTGTTTTGTGGTGGTTTATTACATTTTTGGCTTTTTCCGAATAATATTTATTAATCTACAAAAAAACAGCTAGCTGCTTCTCTAAACCATTTTTAGGAATTCGCTTTATTCCAGCTAGATTTAATTATTTTTGTTAATTTAACTAACTATGAAAGAAGTTGATTTTGTTTTAATTTTATGTACATATAACAAAAACTTTTTGTTTTTTTTCCAGCTTGGCATTCCTATCCTATCATGGATTTCTGCTGATTGCCGCCACTGTTCCAAGCCATCGGCTGGAACATTTCTGACGCCGTTTTTATGGCCCAAGACGTTGAGTACTTGGGGCAGTTGCCTCGAAAAGAAAAACCCGTAAGCAGCGTCGCCCAGCGCCAGTGAAGCAAACAAAATGCTTGACATGTTTGCCCAGACGACGTGGCAGTCAAAAGTGGCAAACGTGGCTGAGGCTGGTCTATTTCTGTTGGCCAACTGTAGCTTAGTTAACTGGGGTACAAAGCTGAGCCATGTTGCTACATTGAAAGCAGCACATAAAAAGCTAAATTATAGTCAAAGTCAGCTAAAGCAAATGAACCAATAAAGACGACAAAACGACAAAGACAAGTTCATGTCAGTTTGTCGCCGGCCATTTCCTTATTATATTCCGAATTTATCGTACAAACACAGCCTTGATCAACACAGAAGAGAAATACATTATTCACCTTGTAAAAGTCAAGAGCACGACAACCAGCAGAAGAAGAATGGGAAAATTGCAGGCAAATCAAAATAAACAACGGCCGCTGGAATAATGTAAAAATCGACATGAAAATTGTACAAATATTTTACAACAATAAACAGGCTATGTTTAAATAACCAAATGGAAATGGGAAATGGCCATGGCAATGAAGGAAAATCAAATGCTTAGAGCAGAGACCGAAAGTTCAAGATGATCAATAAACAAACAATCAAAGAATAAAAGCTAAATGGCTTATTGTGTAATATGTCGATGCTGATTACAACGATTTCAATTAGAAAAGTCTATTTTAAGTGGCGATGACCTGTGGACCTGTGACCTCAGGTCGATTAGAGAAAGATTTATATGAACTTGATGGAAACATATTTATTTTATTAGCTGTCTCGGGTCATGTAGAAATATTATAACCATAAATACGGCAAATTGTCTTCCTTATCGGGCAATATTTATGTGGTAGCTACAAGAAAACAACAACATTTAAGCCATACAACACAGTAAACTATAAATAAAAGCAAATTTTTGGCTGGCTGACATAAAGCTTTTAATGTACAACGGGGCGTATGCGCCATAATTTACATTAAGCCAACAAACAAACCAAAAGACAAATGAGAATTGTGCAAATGGGTCTGCCACAGACTGTGAAGGAGAGAAGAGGAGGGTGGGTGTGAATGTGTGGTGGGCCTGGGTAGGTAAAATTGTTAGTAAATGAAATTTTTGCACATTATTTGTACAGTTTGTGTTCGATTTTTGATGCGCCTGATTGACAGATGTGAGTGCATTTTCAATGCCAAACGGCTTGGAAAACTATTTGTAAAGGGGTTAAGAGGTGGAGGTTGAAGGTTTAATGGTTGCAATGGCTTCCGTATGTACGAGCTGTTTCAATAAACATTAATTATTTATTTGGTCTACGCAGCAGGCGGCTCATTAATTAAAAAAACATGTGAAAATTATTTATAGCATAATTGAAAAAATACGCCAGCAATGGCAAAATAGCGTAGTCATATAAACAAATAATTAAATATGCTAAAAAGCAACCAGGTAAATAAAATAAATTGAACACACATTTAGAAGCTCGTAAATTACAATCGACCACTTTTCAATACAATGCAAATTCTATTTATAGAATGCGTTAATACGCTCGCTCGTGTGCTCTCCAAAATGATAAACAATAAGAACAGCCGTAAATATTTCGGCATGTAAATCTTAGCAATCAATTATACAAGACACATTCGTGTGCGGCAAATTTAGGATCCAAAGATATTTTCTCTGGAATATGACTGCAAATAAATTTACATGCTTTTTCACAAGAGCATTTAATTTCTTTAGGGGATTACTCAAGTGCTTAGGCAGTTGTCCAAATAAAATTTGCTTGCGTTTTCAACAGAGCCTTAAATTAAATAGCCCAATCTACAAAGAGAACCTAATGGGCTGCCCACTGAAAGAAAACTTAATTGCATTTGCAAACAACAAGCAAAAACCGCAACGAAACATTAAAAATGCTGCAGCAACAGAAACTGACAACTGAAAGATATTTCGATAGCCTTTATTTCAGTGAATGAGAGATGGTTTGAACTAATCAAATCAGTTTTACCAATAACCAACACCTTAATTTTTGTAACTTTTGTAACTAAACAAACCTGCATTATCTACTTTTTAACAAGTACGATTAATAAGAAAATTATGCGAATTCAGTTCGAGAAAAGTAATCAGAATGTGAGCGCATGAACCAGATATTACTGAATGGCAATCAATCGATCGGTTTAATGAGGCACTTGAAATCATACTGGAACTCGAATTGTTCGGATTCTACTGAATGATGAATAATGTAATATCGATTCAGTTTCATGTTCACAGACAGTTAAATTGCTAGAAAATTGCATTGTGTATTGCACAAATTGAGGCAATGAGTGCCGCCCATATTATTTATAAACAGCCCCTAAAGGTCATAATACACAGTACCCCAACTCTACCCCTAACCCTAGTTGGTACAAGGATAGGGCCCGGCATTTTCATGTCATGTTGCCAGCGGCAACAACTGCAACTAAAAGTGTCACGAAAACTGTTAAAAAGCGCTTCAGTAACTTTTACAATCAACAAACATGACAAAAACTGGACACAGAAAACAAAAGCAAGTGTCAAATACAAATACAACTACTACACTGAGCAAAGAACATTCAAAAAGGCAACAAAAAACAGAAAAAGTAAAGAAATAAGAACTTGATGCATAAGTTTCGGCGCTGAGCCGCTGAACCGGACAGCAACGGACATGGGTATCATATAGAGCTGGCACATAATGCCTCTGGGCTAACAACAGAATAATAATAGAAACACGGCCAGCTTAAACTGGCATCAAATCATTTGTTCAACGTTGCATTGTTAGCTCCACCTACATTTCAAGAAAGTTTATACTATGTAAATGGAAATAAGGTTAATTGTCTACAAAACATTATTTTCAATACTGATAATTTCAACAAAACTAAATTAAATTTGGTATGAAAATATATTATACAAATGTTGGTTTCCTTGTTTCCTTTGTGTGTTTACTGAGTCACAAAGAGAAAGGTCAACCAAAGCAAAAAAAGATTCAAAGTCTATAAAAGTTTATTGTTTTACCATATACGTAAAGGAAATCTATTAAATTTAGCTAGAGTTAACAAATATTAAATTAATTTATAATGGTTTTTGAAATATTCAAACGAAAAGTCGATAAAGTGCCAAATTTCGGTTTTTATGCACGATTTTTTTGATAAATGTTCGTTATGAGAGACATAATGCATTGACATTTGGGCGGCAGAGGTGGGCGTGGCATTAAAACTTTTGATGCAGATCTTTGGTATATGCCAACATCTATCTTCCTACCAAATTGTGTGACTCTAGCTCAAAAACTGTAGGAGATTAATTAATTTCCGATCTATTGGTACACCAAATATCGTGCTTATCACTAGCTATGAGTTTCGCCTTTTATTTAAATACAATTTTTTTCGGTAAATTTCTTTTTTTTTACAATTGTAATACAGGCGCGTACGAATGTCGATTTATGAACGTATTAGGCTGGCAGATAGTATTTAAATTTAAAAAAATTTTAAAAAAAATTTTTTTTAAAAAATTAAAAAAATATGACACTATAGTCGGGGACATAATTTAAATATAGATTTAAGTTTACATTTTTTCATTCTTGCTTAGAGTTATAGTGCTTGGTAATTTAACCATTTCCTAACTTTTGTAAATTTATCTAAGGTTCACTAAAATAAAAAAATTTAAAAAATTTTTTAATTAAAAAAAAAAAAAAAAAAAAAAAAAAAAAAAAAAAAAAAGTCGCCTATCAACATTATCAAACCATAAAAGTGTAAATAAAACATAAAATGGGCCAACATTTGTGGTAGGTAATGAGAGAAACAAGCAAAATGCAACATTGAACATTGAACAAGGTTGCAATTCAATCGCGTTCAATGCATGAACATTTCGATAATATAACATGACGGTTCTGGGTAAGTTAATTAAAATATATAATGCCAGTTAGCAGCAAATTTAATTATAAATAACTATAACCATACCATAAACATGCTCTTTACACTCTTTACACTTCGCTTCTAATTAGCAATTTCATTTTTCTGTTTGAATGCCATTTATCAACGTATCACCATTTAAATATTCCAAAACATTTTATCATGTTAACTCAACTTTCATGCTCTTTATTTTAGCTTTTACTAAAAGCATGCACTTTTGAAATTTTTGTAATTTTATACCCAATGTAAACCCCAGCAATCTCATATGTCACATTTTGTGTGCTGCGTGTGACGAAGAGAGGGACGAAGTTGTTTTGCAGTGCAGCAGCTGCAGCTGCTGTCAGCTAGATGACAGTGTCATTATGCCCTAAGCAGAGAGTATAACAAGTCGAAATTGCTGCTGAAATGGAATTTTAGTGCATGGACATGAGTCAGCGACAAAAACGCATACAGCATAAGTTCTTAAGACACAAATGACAATGGAAACCGCCGTCTTCTTCTTTTTGGTGCTCTTGTGTGTGTGTGTGTAATGTGAGACTTGTGTACGCTGAACGCAAATAACGTAAAGTGGAAGCTGCAGTCAACAAGCGAGCGCCAAATGAAAGTGCAAAGTGCACTCCAACAGAAAATATGTGTGTGTGTTTGTGTTAGTGTTAGTGTTAGTTAACTGTATGTGTGCGTGAAAGTGCCGCCAGCGCTCTACTTATGCTGCATACTTTGAGGCGCGAGCATGCTTAAGATAAATAGCTGAAAGCGCCAAACAAAATCCCTGCAGCTGCACACTTCCCACTTCCTCCCCTCCCCAGCAGTTTCCTCGACGAGTGCAATTTGCGCGAAGTTTGCAGTCAGACCAAAAAAAAACTTTTCAGGCCAAAAGGTACCAAAAAGTTTTGCGGTGCGCTGACTATCAAAAAGAATTCATTGCGTTTTCATTTCTCTATACCCTATTACCGACAATTTATTTGTGCAAACCAGGCGTAATCTGTGTTCAAATACTTACAAAGTGTGAAAATATTTGTTTTTGATATCAATATTTATTAATTGATAATACTTATAAGACTTGCTAGTGTTGAGTGTACGTAGTATCTGCAAGTCGTGAGACAACGTTTCATCCAAATTTTCTTACACTCTATTCTTGGTCATAATTATGTTAATTAAGCCAAAAGTTCTCAACTGGCCTGCAAACACATGCCAAGGCAAGAAATTTACTGTGCTTAAATGAAATGAAGCAAGCAAGTTAAATTTGAATTTAAAAAGACCCACAGTTGCACACACACTCATGCACTCACCCATCTACACACTCATACGCTCAGGGATCTCACATACTTTAAGGGGTAGCCTCGGTTTTATTTGCATATCATTTAGCGTACGTAACGGCCAAGGAATGTGTTGCATAAAAAGAAATTGGCTCAGACAAACTACCTGACTGCACAGCAGCAAACACTTACAAACTCTCACACATGTCCATCAATAACACACACATACTCACACACGCTAGCACACACACATACAACTCATACACTTACACACTCGGTGGTAATTTGCTTTAATATTAAATGTGTAACGAACTGTAAGAAATATGAACGCGTTGTATAGTTTGATGTGAACGCATTTAGAATGAAAAAAAAATACTAAAAAAAAAATGAAGGTGTGCAAGCTGACCGTGGGCGGGAGGTAAGGGTGGTGCAAGGGGTTGGGGATGTTGCAGGGTGTCATGGACATGGATATTATGGCATTGAGCGTGTTGGTGGGTTGTTTTAAAATATTGTATGCAATTAGAGAAACCTAAGCAGCCAGAACATAAAAAAATGCCATCATAAGGTGAGGTTTGAATAATTTTCATTAGCTAACTGCAGAGGTTTCTCAATTGAAAAGTGTGCCTTCTAGTAAGGAAAGTTCTCTAAGTTCGATTACTCTTTACTTTTTATAAATAGTGTTGAGTTTTTTTTTTATGCGTGCTTCCGAGTATTGAAAGGAAAGAGGCGGTTTTAAAATGGCTTTTAGTTAATAACGAAATGTACTTAAGTACTTGAATAAATAGATGGATAAGGAGCTTAAATTTTTCTGAAATCTTAAGCTTTAAAGTATTTAAGCTTAATATAACAAATTCGTAGGGCCACCCATGCATCTGTTCGGGCTTAACTAACATTGTTGCCTTTCTGCTGTTGAGCACAATGTCACTGAATATGTGTAGGTGTTAAGTTCATTCTCTCTATCCCACTCACTTTTTCTGAATCTATCTCTGTCTCTATTGCCGTGTGACGGCGCGGCGCAGCAAATTCATTTAAATTTAAATACAAATGTGGCACGTATCCCCATAGGTAATTGTATAAAGATTTTCTCGGCTCTTCCCATGCATATGAGAATGTGTAAGTGTGTATATACATGTGCGTGTGTGTATGGCTTAATAAAGCAGCATTAAGACAAAATATTCAACCAAAAAATGAAGTAGGAAAACAAAATGACAGCCCTTCGAGACGAAAGAATTTATCTTGGTTCTCTTAGGAAGTTGTTTTGTAGGTAGTTGATATAATAAACCAACTTGCTGGGGTAATTGGCAGCGTCATCAAGAATTCCACAAAAAAGTGGAGACCGAACATTTTGTTGCTGGTGGGCGTAAGTGAATGTGAGTGTGTGTTTGTTCAAGCAGTATTTGTTTGGCTTAATTAAAATGCTCAATGCAATAGGACGTGTGCGGACTTTAAAGTTATGAAAATATATGTTAGTGGGAACACAAAAAACTTTACAATTAAAAAAAAATTGTTAGGAAATGATGAAAGGTATCTGATATTCGGACACTCTCGACTAAAGCACTCCTACTTTACTGTTATGATGTATGTGTATATATTGTTGTTGTTCTTTGCGTTTAAATTCGCAGCAACTGACGTTGGTCACCTGCTGCTAACCACAGGTCTGTTTTATAGTCAGCAAAAAGCAATTTGGTCTGGCAAACAAACCCCCGCTTCTTTTATTTTTCATCCTGTGCTCCATACCCCTGCTCTTTAGCAGCCTTATTGCTGTTGTCTGTAGCTGCAAGAAGAGTGGAGAGGGTGGAGAGAGGAGAGAGGAGGGAGAGGAGAGAAGCCCAAACAAGGCGTTTCGTGTTTGTTGCCACTGCTGTTATTCAGCGGCGTTGATGTCCCGCTGGCTTTGGCACTTCAATTTTATAACGACAGCAGCAAAGAAAGCAACAACAACGAACAACAATGACAACAATGAGAATAGCTGGATGAACAACAACCGCGAATCCTTGGCACCTGTCTAATGGTCTGTGGCTGCTGTGGACACACCATTCACCATTCACCATTCACCATTCAACATTCAACATTCATTGACAGCACCATATTTAAGGTTTCGGATTTATTTTTACTGACCACAAGATAAAAAGCAACCATTTTAGTGTGCTCTAAGCGTGGTTCACGCTGCGTATACTTGATGACCCATAATAATGGCACGTCGATCAAAAGTTTATTATGATTGTGGCATTTTAATGCCAGCTAAAACTTCACATTCCAAATCTAAGCTCTACTCTCGAACAGATTTAAGCACTAGAAAATTTTTTCATGTTTCTGAAGCGTAGAAAAAACTATTATCACGTTCATTTTAAATATTTTCAACATTAGGTTGAATATAAAATGTATTTCTTAAGACTGGAACTCTAGTTTTGCTATTACTGCAATGCAAAGAAAGTAAAGTATTAATACTGAATTAAAGAAAAAACGTTTTAACAAATATATATGTATGTATGTTTTGTATACAGTATATTAAAAATAAATATACTATTGTGATCCGATATTAACCGCGGCTTACATTTACATTTTCTTGAAGCTACCGTCATACCGTATGCATATGAAGATTTTTTTTTGCTACAGGACCAAATCGCTTTATGTTATTAATTGTTGTAACAAATAAAGTGTCTTAAGTTCGATAAAAAAAATGTTACTTCGAGCACTTGAAATCACTGAAATCGTATCCGCAATCATAAGCGGCACATAAAATGTACTTCCTTGTCAGATCATTAATCACGTAACTTTCGGGCGGCCGCATAAATATATCATAATTTTTGCGAAGCGAACCCAAAATGTAAGTTTCTGCTAATGATTGCATGCCACTGCCATACTAGTTTAATTCCACCTCCCACTCTAGATGGTTTTTCTTTTTTGTTTCCCGGCTCTCCTCCTCATCGCACAGAGAATGCGAACCGCAACAGCTCAAGGCGCACTGATTAAGTTTGCCACAGCAGCTTGAAGAGCGGAAGCCTGCCACGCCCACTCCCGCACTCACATCAACGCCAACGCCCACTCGCACTTTAATTAAAGGCGAACAAACCCCCCTTCTCTTTGGCCGCAGAAAAAAAAAATGTCAAGCTTATGCCATCAATCAAAATGCTTAAATAAAATGTTTGTTTTAGTTGTTTGCCACGACGCAAACAGGCTAAATCATGCTGAGCATATATACCAAAAAAGAGAGAGAATTTTAATGGGTGGCGGTGGAGATTTTATGTGTGGGGTTGGGAGGACCATAGTTGAAAATCTTCGTTATGTGTATTTTCCATGCCAATTGAGCGTTGGAAGAAGGCAAAAAGTTTACGCAAGAATGGCGAAGAGACAATAAAAATGTTGTTGTTCACATTTGTGTTTGGTTGTTATTTCGAGTCGTATGTATGTATATACTGTATTAGCAGCGACAAGCAAATGAAATTTATTGCCTTGTTGTGATAAACGTGACGCGTCTGCTACAAGAACACACACCTCCACAAGAAAGAAGACACAAATTTTGAGTAGCAACTTCAAATTTGATTTGTATGCTTGCAGTCCAAAGCCAAAAAGCCAAGACTTCGAGCAGCAGCAGGCCAACAGGTTAATGTATCACCCTGAAAATTGCTCAAATGAGTAATGTGACTAACACTATGGCCCATTTAATCCCTGAAGTCCTGTTGTTAAAGTAATAGCTTTATAGTTAATTATCTTTTATCGCATTTTCTTGAAACTAATCCTAGGACATTGTTGACCTACATTTGCTTAAAAATAAAAAAAATGCTACAATTAATAAGCTAAGCAGCTCTAAAGTTAAGCTCTAAGTCTTTTTTTAAATTTCTCAGGTTACCAAAACATTTTTTTTTCTTTAATTTATATGTTATCTATAATAAAGATCCCAAAAATTATGCAACAAATATTTTAAGGTATTTTTTTTATCTTTTTAAATTGTTTCATAACTTTTAAGCTTTGTCAAAACTTAAGTATTTAGTTAATCGCTTGCTATTTGTTGTTATTTTATGTTCAGCATTGGTTTTTTTTTTATTTATTCAAATATTTTCAGGTTTTTTTTTAAGACCTTTTTTTGTGCACTTTATTTTTTGTTGTCCTGAAGGATTTCTGAATACCTGATGGATCAAAACTTTTGCCGGCATTTTAGCCAACTGCATTTGCATTTTTATCTATTTTTTGGGTAACGCTTTTGGCCATTTCATGCTTGATAGCCAATTGGGTGGCCAGAGTTTCAAAGCTTGAATAAAACCTGCTAAAAATATTATGCAGCTATTTTTTTCAACTGCATTTGTTGCTGCAGGTGAATTTTAACACAGAGAAGGTCGCACGCTGATTCTGATAAAAGCAAGTCCTATTTCCGCTTCGTGTTTTACACACAGCCAGAGGATGTGTATTGTTTGATCTGCGGCACAGTTGGGGGTCTGTCAGGAGTTTGTCCTTTTGTTTGTTTGTATGTTTGTCCCTTTGGCTGTGTGGACTTAAATTAAACCTCAACAATTTGAAGAGGTAAACATTTTTGGCCTAGTCTCCCACACGTAGCGCATACGTCACGTTGAGCAAAACCTTTTCGTAAAATAAAAATGGAATCTACAGAAGCCAACCAAACACTAGGAATGTCAATGAGTCAATAACCTATTTACAAGTTTCATAAATATGTCAGCTATGAGCGATAAATATAAGCCTATCAATTGAGAACACATAAGTTGAGCTATTTATTATTACTATTATGGCTTAGAGAAGTGTGTGAGATCAACGTATAGATGGCCTTAAACAATGGATTAAGGCTACTTTAGTTTGGAGGACAAAACATTTAAATATAGTAAAGATATTAGTTAACATGCAAACACTTTAGAGGTTTAAGAAGGTGAAAAGATTATTTGTAAAAATACAACGTGCGGGTTTTTAGAAGGTCGCTTAGTAGCGGGTTAAATGGGTGTGCATACTATATTGTTGTTGTGGTAGTTGTGCGTGCGTTTAAGCTGCTTTAAGATGTGACTTGGGCAAAGAGTTGAAACAATACTTACCACAATGCGCCTGACACGTGTCATTTTGCGGTAGTCGCCCAGTTTGAGGCAGAAGCCGCTTCCTCAAGCGTTTCCCCCACCTTCCAACTGAGTATCAAAATTAGCTTGGTTTCTTAACACACCGACGGCAATTTGCCTGCACTCGTATTAAATAACTCTTGAGTTCTTAGTGGCAGAAATACAAATATTTAGGTTAAACAGTCACAAAACAACCACGATATTGAAATTAAATGAGTTTTTTCTATTGTTTATTCCCAGTTTTGGGAGAAAGTCACGCGTTTCACGCTTGTTTTTGCTTGTCGAGTCAGCTTTGCATTTATTTTCACCTATTGGACTTTTTATCGACCGCTGCGCCAAACGTCTCAGATGAAACTGAATGTGGCCCGAGATTGGCACACAGATGAAATACCCCCTGGAAAATGTGGCCAGGCGAGTCCGTTGAACACACACAAACTGCGGCAAACAGAGAGAGAGAGAGAGAGAGAGAGAGAGAGAGAGCAGTCAACTCCTGCCTCTCTACAGGCGCTATTCTCTCTCTCTCTCTCTCACATGCATGCTCTCTCTCATTATTTTCTCTCAGCACACTCTGCGGATACGTAACAGCGTGCCATTGGCATTGCTTTTCAACACTGGCCAAAAAAGGTCACAAAATCGAACTGTCATGTAAAGAAAATTTCGTTTTAATTTAAATTTAAAATTTTATGAATGTTTTTTGTTTACTGTTTCTATATCTATTGTTTAAAATCATCAACAAATAAAATTAGATTATGCTCCATCTGTTTTGTGCAGTGTATGCGTAGAAGAGAGCCAGAGTGCGCGAGCAAAAATAAAAATGAGCGCCGAGAGAGAGAGAGAGAGAGCAAAAGCTGGAGCGCGGCTGCTACTTTTGTCTTTATCTTTGACTTTGCTTTGCTTTGCTTTATAACACTTTTATTTTGGCCAAACGCAAAAAGCACGCAAAACGCCAAACGAAACATGGAAGGGGAGGGAAAGAACGAAGACGCATTGAGGCGCGCAGTAAGTGGGTGCGTGCAGATGTGTGTGAGTGTGTGTGTGTGTGTGCTGTTGGGTGTGTTTATTTGTTTGTTTTGCTGCGTTACTTTTGAAGCTGAGGGCAAGAGGGAAGAGCGCTAAGCGCGAAGACCAGCAGCAAATGCAAGCAGCGAAGACAAAAGCCGAGAAATTCAAAAATCAGACGCTGCAAACTTGTTGAAGAAATATTTGTATGTGAGAGTTGTGTACACATACATACAAACTATATGTGTGTAGGTGTGTGTGAACAACTCTCAGCTGCGTTTTAAACCTGCGGCAGTTGCTCCAACTAGTTAATGGTGGCAAATAAAGACTTTGACGGGGATAAGGGATAAGAAGTGCTATGTATATACTCCCTGTGTGTGCCCAAGTAGCTCACATACATACAAAGCGCAACATGTTGATTTAACATGTGTTCCACACGTCGCACGTGTGTGTGTGTGTGTGTGTGTGCTGTAATTACTGCATTCGAGGGAAAATGTAATTAATTAACTCTATGCTAATTGCAATTTAATTGCAAAAGGCAGCTATGGAGATGGAATTGGCTGAGAAAATTTACCAATTGTGAAATTGTACATAGCCTTGCAACGGAAATTAATTAGCTACCAGAACTAAAGTGTTTATGAAATTAGACCTGTCTTGCAGAGGAAAAGGAATTCATACAGAAAGACAATTACATATGTATCGATGAAAGATAGCTCTTCTGTACAACATACTTACTAGTTAATGCTCTTATCGCTGTTCGTTTTTAAATATTTGCTCTGTGTTAGATCAACTTTAGCTGTGCAAATATTTCGGCTTTTATCAATTTACACGGATGCACAAAAGTATGCTACAGATTATTTGTGTTGTCTTTAAACGGTATTGTTTCTGCCGCTATTGCGTGCCCAAGTGGCCTGCGAGTAAGATTTGCTAAGGCTCGACATAGGTATGTACACATGTAATCTGTCCGGCCCAGCTATAAGCAGGCAATAAGTTTCCATGCGGCTTTCTTCTTTTCGTACACTCTGCCACAATACGTTTGCACCTCCTATTTTGGTTAAGCCTTAGTATCCTTAGTTTTGCATTGTGTTCTGCCTTTCCTTTTGTTTTCCCATTTTTGTTTCTCTGATTCGCTTTTGCTTTTGTTGAGCTTTGGAGCCTCGGGGCTTTTGGGGTTTTTCGTTATGTTTTGGCTTTGATTGCTTTAAGTTTTGCTTTCAGATGATTGCCAACCAAGGCGTAGTCAGATTCAGATAGCCCTATGGATTTCAGTATCGTTCCGGCCCAGGCTTTTAGGCTGGTGTTAAGTTGGTTTAGGTTGCTTCACATGCAGAGCAAATATTTGTATGTATATACATATATACTATGTTCAATCTTAAATGGTATAGCAGAAATGTTTATTAAATTGATTTTGCATGTTTGTAATGGAATTGGGACTTGCATTGTGTTTCCATTCACCGAAAACATTCCTAATAACTATGCAATTTCATGCACGCTGTGAAATCAAATCAAATTTTGATTAAAACGCATTGTGCAAAGCTTAAAACGAGATATATTCTATTAAAAACCACAAGCACTTTAAAACTTTAAAATATATGCGTACAAGAGTTAGCTTAATTTTTGTACTAATGAAAAGCTCACAATTAAAATTTTATGCGCATTTCTAAATTGTCCAGTGGTCCAGTTTGGAGTACAACATCGCGTATGCGTGACGTCATTTGGCAAACACATGGCTTGAACTTTTTATACGCGAATAAGGCATGCAGCATTCCAGTCAATTAGTCAGCTTTTAAGTTATGCACATACAATCAGCAGCCACTGTTTTTATGCCCCAGGCATAATAACACATGCAGCGCATTTAAACAATGCTCCAAATACACAAAAACAATAAGCACTCGAATTCGCTTTTAATTGCTACAGAAACAAAACGGAAAAGTGCGCTAAAAAAATAACAAATTTGCATATTTTGCTTATAGAATCATAGTCTGCCATTTTGTATTTGCTGTTTTCTCAATTTTCATTTGCAAGTTGACTTTCTGATTTCAATCGCAAATTAACTTTCTGCATTTTTGCGCATTGTTTTTTAATCTTCTTGTCTAGTTGAAGGCGCTTCAGGATGCGTTCATTCACCGATTCCATTATCTGCCTTTCAACACACACACACACACACACACACACACACGCACATCAATGCCACATGTCAGCCTCGAGTCTAAGCACAAAGTGCAGCTGCCGAGTGGCAAACTTGGCTTTCTGTTCCCATTAACCCTCAACTCCTCATGACCTCTTAAGTTATTTCTAATTAAAACGTAATTGTCTAACAGTCTGTGGTGTGAGCTGCTTACAGCGCTATCCACTTAATTAGTTGCAGTACTTAACCTCAAAGTTTGACAATTGATTTGCCGACATGTTTGGCTTAAGCCGCCAACATAAAGAAAAATCCTTAGCTTTGTAAATCGAAAGTTTTGCACTTCAAGAAAACTTTTCCAGCATAGAAAGTCATATCGAGCAGCACAATAAAATAGTATTTGAATGACGTTTTCTAAAAAACTGTGTAGACAAAGTTGACATAAAGCATTAAGAAGTTACAACACAATAACCCAACAATTTTATCGAAAGAAAAGGGAGAAGATTGTTGAAGTTTGAATTTGTTTTTAGAGCATATATTCATAAAGCGTTTGAATTTTCGTTTTTCGTTTCGTCAATCTATATTGTTAACAAAAATGGGAAAGAAGCCTGAAATCTTTATAAATGTGAGAAATTACTATTCAATTAAGGTAAGCCAAGAATGTTCTTAAACTAATGCATATCTGGTCTGCTTTTAGGCTCAGGAGCTGACAAGTTGCTCTAAATTTGTGTTCATAATAGAAAGCCACATGCGACGCTTATTTATGAGCGTACGTGTTTGTGCCAGCGTATGTGTGAGTGTGAGTGTGTGGTAAGAAGCTGTTGGTATAAGTGCAGTGTTTGCCGCAGCTGTTTGCAGAAGCTGGACTGCAACAATAGGATAAACAAGCCAAAGACTGAGCTCAAAGCCAATGCGGCACACACATATTTGCATAGACGGAAACGGAGGAGAAGAAAGAGGGATTGTGACAGGGAGAGGGAGAGGGAAGGAGAGACTTGTCCGAGAGCCAACAAGCGTGGCCAAGGCACGTTTATCGGCCACAAACGGGCCCAGTTTATTTGAGAGGCAAACGGCTGAAATGGAAAATCATGAAAATTACATTTTACTGCTTTAAATAAGGCCCACAAACACCGCAAAATGTTGGCAAACATTTTTGGCTATATTGAATAAACGCATTTGTCGAATGTCGCCTAGAAAATGTTCTTGATGTTTGCTGTCTGATTGCTATGCTAAAAGTGAATTGAAAATTTACAAAGGATAACTGCAATAAATCTCTTTTGTTTATTAATTTAATACCAACAAATTTCTGGATTAAAAACTGTAGTATTTTTCTTTAATTTTATCATGATTATTCATGTATGATTTTCATTTGTATTATTTATCTTTTATTTAAGTTTGCAGTTTGCAATTTGCATGTGTTAAGCTTTTGCCTCTTTCCTTTTTCCGTATTTTATTTGATATATTTTATTATAATTGTTCAGCATGCATAATAGTTTAATAAAAATTTTATGATAGTGTGAACATCTGTTGTGGCCTAGGGGGCAGTTAGGCTAACTGATAGTGGCTGTTTGTACTCTAAAATAGCCAGATGACGCTGACTATCAGCGATAGGATAAGAGTTAAGAAAGCTGAGACTTACAACTCAGCGATGGAGTGGAGTTAGGGTTGTCGCAGGGGTTAAAACCCTGTAGAGAATAAAACCAGTACAATTCCACACCACCGTGATATACTTTTTGGTTTGCGGTGTCCGTTTTGTGTTCGTGGCCTGTGGTCTTTGTGGTTTCTGTGGATTTAACAGCGAGTGTTAATCGTGTTTCTTTTTTTGGCTAACCAACTCAGCTGTGGTAGAGGCCGTACGATCACCAGGCGATCAGACAAACACCTCCACGGGTTAGCCAACAAAATAAAGAAACATTCATTGCTGTCGCCACTCTGCACTTTGAAGAAACAAGCGGAGATATTTGTGTGTCGCCGGGCATAAAACAGGATGCTTTCGCTGTTGTTTTGGGCGATCTGCCTTGTTGTGTAAAGTGGGTGTAGTGTTTTTACTGAAATATATATTATGTTCATGGCACATCGGACCTTAAGAGTCCCTGTGAGGTGTTGCCGCCAGCCAGACGAGCGGCCCAGCGTCGTGAGAAACTGTGTGGAATGTCCTGGGCGTCCAAGGAAACATGTTCGGAAGTTGATGTTTTTACGGAGCCCAGCCCATGGACATATTGGCGATCTTGTGGACAAAGAGCACGAGGTGGCCATTTAAAGTGATGCCTGCCTGATTCGCACCAGGAGATCTAATGATCTTAACACAACACTTCCTTTGGACAGGTCATCACGCTTCTGATTGGGACGTTTGAGTTTGTTTGCGTCGCGGATCGGGGTGCGTGTGACGTTCTTTCAAGAAACTGACAGAAAAAGTGACATGCCCGATAGAGTTCCGGCTCCGAGTGGTCTTCCTTTCATGGAGCCCCCGGTGGCCACATTCTTCGGCTGTTCTCCGGTTTTCCACAGGAAGGATACACAGAAAGCGCCTACCTGAAATCTTGCCTCAGGAGAAGCTAAATGGTCGTCGGCCATTTATAATAGGACAGCAGCTGGCTACAACGCAGCGTGGGAGCTAATATGAAGAGTACGCGCAAAATATTTGTAATGGTAAACCAGCTGCTGGATTGTGAAGAACAATGAAAAGGAAAGTAAATTTTTCGGATGTGAGCTGTAAGAGGTATTAGCTTGTCCGTGTGCTGGGTTTTGGGCTTCCTTGTTGTACACTGCTTGCGAGCGACGAGTAAGTGTTTTGACTGGTGGCCTTTTGGGTTAAGTTTGTTTAATTTGTTTAAATGTTGGATTGCAAAGGAGTGCACGATGCTATAAGACCACAATTTGATTCTGAGGATGCAAATCAAGGGATTGATTGCCTTAAACTAACAAAGGGGCAAGATACATTGTGCACTGTCCGGAAAAAAATTGAAATAGAGGATTTTAAGGTTGATTTGGGTAGGTTTGTTAATTAACCAGGATAAGATTCGGAGGTTGTTTGAAATGACTTGCGGGATTACAAGGATTATAATTTAAACGAACCCAGTCGAATGATGTTCTTGGCGTTGTCTGCCGAAAATATGTTGGGAAAGTCTAAAAGATCAAGAAACTCTGGACTGGGTGGATAATTTCCGGCAAATTGAAACACAAAGTTATCAGGATAAAAAAGGATTTGAAACGAAAATAGAAGGAGGCAGGTTCCGGTGACGCTATCGGCTGACAACCCGGAGAAACTGGACTGAAAACTGGCGCCCCGGGGGGTATCGCTACCGAACTTAGGGGACTGCACAAGCCACGGTTGGTTGAGAGGATCACTACCCGACTTGGAATAAGGATCCGATAACTGATGCCACTGCGAGTATTTGACCGGCTTATCGCAGACGCGCGACGCCAAGAAGGTGCGCGAATCACCGCTGCTAAGATCGTGTGGGGCGCGGGGCTAAAAAGGAGGGCGGTTTTGAATGACGGGCCGGGGAGGGCGGTGTGTTAGCTTAAATATTTGTTGTGGCTGTTGTGGGTTGTACTTAGTTGATGACTTGTTGGGAATAATTATGTTTGCAAACGTATAACACATACGCCCCGTTGTGCTATACAATTATTTATGACTTTGCTTATTTAGTTAACATTTTTCTCCGAATCGGTAGGTTAAGTTAATGAATTAAAATGTTTTTAGTTTTTAACTGGTGCGTTTAACCTAAGTTAAGTGAGTAAGCTCACTCAATCGGTTGAATCAAATTTAGTTATTTCATAAAGTCATTTGCAATTACAAAAAAAAACTTTTAACAATTTGCAAAAGGGGCACAAATGAACATTGCTGTTGTTGTCGTTCCTGTTGCCAAAAATAAACTATTGGGAATAGGCATTCTTTTATAAGAATACTCTTGCAGATGATAATATTATTTCTTGGAAAATTTTGTAAGCAATTAAGAGGATAAAAAACGGTTACATGATGCATCAATGAAAGAATTTAAGCAAAATAGGTTTCCATTTGGGATAATTTAACAATTTTGAGGTTTTTGAGATAGTTTGTAACAAAAAAGCTATTACTTAACTATAGTTAGAGAGCTGTTAAGAGTATCTGCTAATCGATCTCTTTTTTGTAGAACATTTTCACTTCTTCTTTGTTCAATTTGTTGCTACTTCCCGTTGACTGCTTTGGCTGTGGCCGAAAAAGTTCTAACACAAGAAGCTGCATGCAAAGGGGGCGAAAGGGAATGAAGAGGTAAAAGCTGGCTGTCAGTTGCCGACATGGGAAATTTTTTTGTGATTTATATCACAATTTACTGGCATTTGTTACTCGCATTCTCGCTTGTGCTCTTATTATTGAATTAGATGTGGTAGAGGGACTCTTGCCAGCCGTCCCCTTTGACCTTCCTCCTGGCAGCCTAACTTCACCTCGCCGGTCTGTCGATGATAAATCAACGTGCTAACAAATTCTTTAGTCCGCTTTTGCTTTGTTTGCTGTTTGGCCAACAAACAACAGCGGCAGTTTTCCACGTGTCTTCTGGTTAACAAAACTTAAGCCTTTTGGAATGACACGGAATGCTTTTTTTTTGTTTTGAGATCCTTTCTGTTTCATAAATTGCCAGCGCGCCTTTGTTTTCAAGCGATTCGCTTGAGTTATTTTTAATTTCATGGGTGCAATTTCTCAGTGTCTGTGTTGTTTGTGAGCCTGTCACTGGCAGCCAAAAGGAAGAGAAGAACGAGGGGGGAGAGTGAACGGTACTCATTAGCTGACGAATTTCTTTTGTTTTCTACATTAATATTTCATTATAAAGCCGGGTCCAAAACTCATGCGAATTATTTGCTGTTTGTGTGAAATTAAATTAGAGACGCATCAGTAATTAAGTTAGAGCCTCTCTCAATGGCGGACTAATGCATTTTTAATACCCTTTTTAAATCCTGAATTTAATTTTCAAAATGCATAAATTCCTATCAATCATGGCAAACTTAAATAAAAACTTTACGAACATAATTTGAGAATTTTGTCACAATGTTTTATGGCCAAGTTTGAAGGCTCGGTAAAACAAAAGCCATTAAAAGCAGACAAATGTAGTTTTTAGTCGCCTTTTCTTTTTCAGCTTGACTGATTGTTTAAACAAGCAGATTGTGGTAAAAAAAAGTATATTGATTTTATAAATGTACACTTTGTTTGTTGTTGTTGTTATTATTTCTCTATGCAGCCCATCCATTGACAAGCGTTTGATTGATTGGCCCACACTGACCGCGGTGGACCGCAGGAGCTGCAAGGATGGCGGCCGGATAGTAGGACTATTAAAACTACAGCGGCTTAGGGTATCTGGAGAACAGTTTAGTTGGGTTTATTGCCCGCATGTTATTTTCCGCATTTTATGTGGCCCAAATGGATTTCACGCAGATAAATTGCTTGTAATTACCACCAAAACAACTAAAATAGAGGTGGACTTGAATAGTTTGGAGCTTGCTTTGATATCACAACAGTCCGTTTATGCAATTAAAAAACGAGCACGATAATATACGTACACACACATATGTTATGCTTAGATTGGAAATCAAACCATACAAATCTTAAAACGCGTTCATTATTTAAAATCGATTTTTTTAAGAATATTGTCTCAAAATTTCAAGTCTGCTAAAAATCCAAATTTCTCTATTTTTTTCCTTCGTCCAGATGATCCTGCGTTGAGATATGATGTCAACGGGAAAAACATAGGCTCACCGGAAATGACGCCGCATTGGCATGGTTTTTACTATTTTTTTCTGAAAATTTCAGCAATTTGTTAATAAAATGTGTATCTTTAAAACAAAAACAAGTTTGACAAAAATATTTCATACTTAATAAAAAAAATTATTTTAAAAAGTCAGTTTTTCTCAGGCCCTTAAGAAAAAATACATAAAAACTAATTCTAACAATTTGGTATTGAGTATTTAAATGATTGAAAATATCTAAAAAATAGTACATACTATTAAATAATATTTTATTTGAAAACTATATATTTTTCTTACATAAGTTAATTATGTTGAAACGCGTCCGAAAGCTGTAGATAAATAAAAACTTTTCAAGACATTCAAATACTGTTTATTTACGTTCACTTTACAAATTTCTAATGCCAGGTGAAACAGCAATGGGCTATAAGGAGATAGAGATTTGCCACCAGGACCGTCAACAGCATGATTGGAAATCCAATGTAAAAAAACAGTCGAAAATTTATAATGTAACCATACTGGCCGGCAATTCCCGCAGTCACAACATTTGCCGAAGCGCCAATCAACGTTCCATTGCCACCAAAACAGGCACCATAAAGAAGTGACCAGATGAGGGGTGTGAAGGGCAAATCCAGTTCCCTATGCGTGGCCAGCTGGATGACCAGCTTAAGCATCATGGTCGTGATGGGTATGTTGTCGACAAAAGCGGACGCTATAGCACAGATCCACACCAGCAACACGATGCTCACGAGCAGCTGTTTACTTTTGCCCACACTCATAATAATCGCAATGGTGCATTCCCCAATATATTCAATCACTCCCAGCTCCGTCAATGCCTCCATGAGCACAAAGAGTGCCGCAAAGAAAATTAATGTGGACCACTCGACAGCCTCCAGCACGCCATCAATATCCGGCCTGTTGGCCAATACCAACAGCAAGATGGCCGACAACAGTGCAGCCCAGCAGAGAGTCACCCCCGCCAGGGCGGGCACGGAATGCAGAAAGAAGAGCAATATGGCTAACGAAAATGCCACGCAACACATGTAAAGCAACGGCTTGTTCTTAATCTTACAGTTTGCCTTCATGCTAGCGAGGGTCTCCTCAAAAGGGGGTGTTCCCTGGCTCTCCTTAGTTTTCAGTTTCGCTTGCAGTTCGGCAATTCTCTTGGCAACCTCCGGACTCTCCTCCTTGTTTAGCTTCTGGAGAGTGGTTAGGGAATCGCGCATTTGATTTTTGACATAGATGCTGTTGCGCACCAAAAAGTAGAGCAGCCCAAAGCCGAGAAGCATGCAGAGGAAGACAGCCGGAAACATGTGCAGCACAAAAGGTCCGAACTCGATGCCATGCGACTCGGCATAGTGATTTGTGGCAACTATCACATTGGGGGGATCACCGACAGGGGTCAAGGTGCCGCCGATATTGGAGAAGATCGCAATGCTGATGAGCACGATTTTGGTGCTTAGCTCAAGGGATTCACACAAACGGATGGTAACTGGCACCATCAGGAGCACCATTGTCACATTGTCGAGAAAGGCGGATAGGATGCCCGTGAACATGCATAGATAGAAGAGGAGCATCCAAATGTTGCCCCTGGACATCTGATAGGCGTACACAGATAAGAAATCAAAAATACCTGTCTCGGCAAGTATGGCAACCATTATCATCATGGCAAAGAGCAGCATCAGTGTACCCCAATCAATCCACATGATGATCGTCTCCAGCTCGGGTCGCTGGTCCAGCATACTGAGCACACCAATGGCAGCCGTTGCAACGAGCACAGCAGCGAACGTTCGATCCGTAATGTCCCAAATGATGAGCACATAGAGAAAGATCAAGAGGCATAAGCCACACCAAATCCCTGTGTTGACATTCATCGGATTGGCATTGATCTTCACAAACAGAGCGGTGGAATCATTGCCCATGTTCTGCATCATTATCTGCAACTGTTCCTTGGAGCTGCTGCTCCTCGGCTGCAGTCCTCTCGCAAGCCCTTTATTTTGATTCTTGTTCAGTTTTATGTACTTCAGCACAGAATCTCCCTCATCATCACCACTGCCGGCTTTCTTCAAGTACACATACCAGTCCTCTGATATGGAATCGGTTTCGTTGGTTTCAGAATTAAAGCTTTCCACAATCACCATGATGAAGGGCTGGGAATCATCTGCTAGTTTGGGATCTTGAGTCGCGTGCACATCAATAGAAGAACCCTGCAGGTCTAATCTTATCTCATCACCCTTCGGCTCGTGCTCAATCTTTGTCAAGTATGGCTGTGACGGCACCAGTGGCACCAACACATCAGACGATTCGTGCGGCTTCGTTATGACCAGAAATGCTGTGAAATACAGCCAAAGAATCAAAAATACCGTTATCTTGCTGATAACCCAAACCAGGTGAAGAATTCGACGACGGCGTTTCTGCTTTTCAGTGAGTTCCTCGGTAAGCTCAAGATGCGAGCGGCGACTCGGATTGAAACGGTTTAGAGGAGCCATGGTCAGCAATACGTTTAGCTTACAGGCTTACGTAAACAAATGTACATATAATTTTGGTAACTGCATTAAATTTCTTTGTTTTTATAAATTATATGTTTGTGCCAAAATTTAACGAAATAAATAATGAAAAAAACTAATTGACAGTCCCTTGTTTTGTAAGTCAAAGCATTTTAATTTAAAAGTGACACACATAATTTAGATATTCATAAGATATGATAAAGTGAAACCATCTGTTGTCGTTTCTTTTAGGCTTGTTAATTTATATCAAATGTTTTTTTGCTCTTTATAGTGCATTAACTCTGGCGCCAGCATTTAGCCTTTACCATACAAAGTGTGTCCGTTAAATTTGAATTTAGAGACTTTTTCTCGCGCCGCTAGAGCGCCGCTATTCTACCGGCACAAATAAAAAACTTATTTCTTTTACCGATGAATCGATATTTTTGGTCAAATTACTGATGGCGGCAAGCAGGAATCAGCTGATTCAAAATCAAAACAAATGTGCAAGTATGTACAAAATTATTGGAAATACTAAATAGTTTTATTATTATTGCAATTTAACAATTTAATTTCAAGTGGATGTCGGACAAAAGAGATAGCGCTGGTCGGAGAGCTTGATAAGCATTTTTATAGAGATATGGCTGGATAAAGCCGATGAGCTGCAATTTTAAATTTCGAGCTACGATAGTCATATCAAAGAGGTATCGATAGTTGTAAGCTATCAGATGCCACTCGATATTGCACAGCTGTCATTACTCATTTGGTACTGTGTGTTTGTTAATTAGTTTTGTATTTATTAAAAAAGTCCTTATAAATTATTTAAAAAATTTAAGTTCTTTAATGATGAGTAACATGCAATCTTTTTTCTCGCAGAATATATTACATTGTATCAAGTGCAGAGCTCATTCGTGAGCCAATTTGTGGTTCACTGTTAAGTCAGAGGTTCATGAGCCACTGCTGTTATTAAAGTTCCGTTCACTGGAACCATCGGTTCGCAGCGACGAGCAAATGTTCAGTATCGTTCCAAATGAAACGCAAAAAGGTCAAAATATTTTCTCTCGTGTTTTTTGCATTTATATGGACATAAAAATGGCTTTATAGTTTGCACGCAAGCAAAGCAACAAGCACGTCAGTGCCCCAACACACAAAAGTTATGAAAACGTTAACAAAAATAATGTAAGTAAAGCGTCAGAAGATATACGAAAGGGTGCAACAATTTCGCAATTGCACTCACACAGACAGACATATGGTCGCTTACGTTCACTATTGCGGGTTTGTTGTCTATAAACAGTTGTATGTGACTATGTATGTGTGTGTTGCTTGTTTTGTCGACTCATGGTAACGTGGCAGAAATGTTTACCAACTTAAAGTGGCATGCCACAACAAGGAAGAAACAGCTGGAACCGCTAAGATTGGCTGACGCAATCCCAGCGCAAGTAAAGTCACCATTGAGGCAGCAATGTTATTGCTGCTTCTTCTTCTTCTTGCCACATGCTACAACACGTGCAATGTAGCCGTGAATCATCATATTTACTTGTGTGTGTTTATCGCAACCTGTCCCACTCACACTTGCACGATCTGTCGCTAAAGATTTTGCATGCCTTTTACTGAAATTCAAGTTCAAGGCATATTTAATTCAAAGGTAACTTGTATTGGCAAATAATTATAATCTCAATCTATGGTGGATTATCAGCTGACCTGTGACATTCATATTTGTTTATGTCTGTCTATGTAATGATTTGTACAATTTTTAATCAATGCCATTTCCCTCCAAAAGTGCATGTAATTGTTATTTAACAAACTGTTATTTCTTTCTCTTTTTTTTTTACTTACAGTGCCACCATGGCGTTCCCACAACAACCAGATCAAGAACCAACGTTCATCACATTCTTAGGACCATCATCATCAATATCTTCAGCATATATCACTTCAAGTTATGACTTCGATTCCACATATGAACAACAACAAAATAGAATTGACAATGGAAGGTTTGGATTTGCCACGAGAGTACTGGGAGCTGAAGCTGGAGCCAGCATCGCCGACATCGGCTATGGCCAGCGAGCTCTTTGCGCTTGAAGACCCGACAGCCAACCTATTATATGACGATAACTTTGCAAGAGGTGAGTTTTTGATATTACCAGTAATTGGATTGAGTTACTAAGTGAATGAAATGTTGTAGGACTTCTCTACATTAGCGATGAGCAAGCGGATAGTCTGCAGGAGGATATCTCCATGGATCTGCTGAGCGATGAGGATTTAGTTGTGGAGTTTTTAGACCTCAAGGACGAAGGCAAGTTACCAATAATTAACTAGGTGCAGATACAACTTTTATTTCGGCAGTCTTTAAATCCAAGTCAAAAGATAATAGTTAGTTTAGATTTTAGCCTAAAGTAAACAACTCTGAACTGATAAATGTTTATTGAGATCAGAAATTAGCGATTTCATAATACTGTGTAACAAAACAATTGTAATTAACAATTACATAGAACACATATCCAATTGTTTAAAGAATTTTCTTCTAAATTTTACTTAACTTTTAAAGACAATTGCATAATGTAAATTCATGAGTATTATGTAAGTTTACATAAATTGCCAGCTTCTTCTGATATGTTTAGAAGTAAGAACCCAGAAAGTAATAAGATATAACATTATTATTATTATTATTGGACGTAGATATACTAAGAAAAACAGTACATTCAAGTGGCCCAACGATACCAAGCACCGCCCAACCGACCGAGGGGCACACCGCGTAGCGTACGGTTACGTAGATCGCGAACATGTAGACAAATGAACATGTAGACTAATATTAAGAGGGAAAATTCGTTATAGTTTGAACATAAAAGTCGAAAAGGGTTATGAAAAGCAGTTAGTTAGAGTGAAAAGCTTGAAGAGCAATGGGTAGAAAATTCCTTGTCCTTCTGATCGGAACAGCAAAACTAATTTGGCTAATTAATTACGAGGAATCAATTTCACCATTTATTAGTTTATGTAAAAAGACTACACCTAGCATTGTTCTGCGATCAGAAAGAGAAGGAAGATTTATTAGTAAAAGTCTACTGTGGTAGGAAGGTAGGTTAATGTTAGTATCCCAGTTAAGTCTCCTAAGGGCAAAGAGCAAAAATTGTTTTTGTGCTGATTCTATTCTATCCTGGTGAATCATGTATTTGGGATACCAGATACAAGATCCATATTCAAGAATAGGACGTACCAGAGACGTATGTATAAAGTGTTTTGGTTATGTAGGGATCGTCAAATTCTTTCGACCAGTGCTTAATGAACCCCAAGGTACTAGAGGCTCGACTTGCAACTGAAGAGATATGCTTGTGCAATTTAAGTTTTGGGTCAAAAAGGATACCTAAATCATCAAGTGGGCTTCCATCAAGAAAATATATATTTGAGAAAGGAAGGCGTCTATAAAAAGACATGACTTTACATTTATTGCAATTAAGATTTAGTAAGTTAACGCGACACGACTTTTGAAAATTATCTAAATCAGTTTGTAGTTTTTGATCAGACAACAGAGCAGTACCCGACATGCATAATTTTACATCGTCAGCATACATCAGCACTCGAGATTGGTCAATAACAGATGGAAGGTCATTGATGAACAGTGAAAATAATAAAGGTCCAAGGTGACTTCCTTGCGGAACACCGGAAGTGACATGAACCACCTTAGAGACAGCTCCATTAAAACTGATTCTCTGTGTTCTATGAATTAAATATTCCCTTAACCACCGAATAAGATTGCTTGGAAAGCCTAGAAGTTGAAGTTTATGAAGTAAAAGGTAGTGATTAACCGAGTCAAATGCCTTGCTGAAATCAGTGTAAATAAAATCCGTTTGCATTTTATTTTGAAAGCCATTAACAACGAGTGGTAGTGGATCTTTGTTTCACGAATCCATGCTGGTATTTATGATCTTTAAGTCAACATTTTTAAGGTATTAAGCCTTTTTAAAGGGCATTCAAATCCTTAGTGCATTTAAGTTCCTTTCTATAAATTCATACAAATATATTGTTATATTGTATGCTGTCTGCCTGAAAGTAATATATTTTTTGGTTTTAAACCAAAACAAACATTTTATGATACTGTTGAACTTTGATCGTCTGAAAAATGTAGACTTGTTCGACGGCTTTATTTCGCTGCTTGACGAATACTTAGTAACAAAATGTTGATCTGTTTAAATCGTTAATATTTGGAAAGCCAGTTTTTAATTACGCGAATAAATATTCAAATGTTAAATAATTGATTAGGTAGCAGACAATTTTTAATACATTTAGCAATCGAAGTAATAACTTATATGCCTTTTTCTACCTATAGCTTATAACTAAGATCTTGACTGGAAAAATACTACGGTTGCAAATGAGAAGATATTTTATAAACATTGTTTATGTTATATGTTTATATTCGTTTCTCGGTTTGTTTATCTAAAAATTTTCCACTCGCTGAAACCGATTATGTTTGGCCATTTGTGAATAGTTGGCAAGTTTTGTTGGTCAGGTTAGTGTCAGACTTGCAGTTCAAAGAACCGGTTTTATTTTTGTTTTGTTTTGTTTTGTTTGGTTTTGGTAACATTTGGTCTGCTGTGTCAGCCATTGTTTGCAACGTAGTAATTATAAAGTTATTATGAACCCAAAGCCATATAAATAAAACAAACGAACAGGAACAATTACATACGTGAATTGTTTTGGCTTGAATATTTAACATTTT
Source organism: Scaptomyza hsui (assembly GCA_018152825.1). Classification (NCBI taxonomy): domain Eukaryota; kingdom Metazoa; phylum Arthropoda; class Insecta; order Diptera; family Drosophilidae; genus Scaptomyza; species Scaptomyza hsui. Next base: position 572,998 of record JAECXO010000025.1, read on the forward strand.
TCTTAGTTTGTTTATTTGAACACGTTTAAATTTTCACAATTCAAAGTATTTCAAGAACAACTAAAATGTTAAAAATAAATATACCTTCTGATAGGTTAAATTATAAACCAGTTGATATTTATTGCAGATCTTATTTTATTTTAGTATTAAATTTTTGATACTGGCTGAAATTTCTCTTGTTTTAAATTTAAACTCTTACTCTCCTGTCTTCGGTGGACGTGCCTCCATTTCAGGCATCTTTTGGGGCTGGGTACGTTATTATGACAGGCTCTTATATAAACTCGATGTAGCTTTCGATTGCGAGGAAACAGCGAGAAAGAGAGCGAACAAGAGATATAGCTTTATATAGGCCGCTGTCATTGAACTCGACAGCTGTGCACTTTCTGCCTTATCGGGAGACGAGATCTTCATATATACATTAATATTTTATATGGAATAAAAATTAATAATAATTTATATGTAGTATTGTACTTTTAATAGTGTATTCGCCATAAGTTTTGAAACAAATCTGGTACCTTTGCACAACAATCTATGTTTTCTATTTGCATTTTGAGGCTGTAGGCGAGTTCATTGAACGTCACCTTGTGACACTGTCTGGTCGATTTCGTTTTGTGCTAATTATTTCAGCACCTATCAATTTAAGAAAATTGTCACTTGCCCTGACACCTGTTGGTCTGTTGCAAAAAAATATATAATTGATAATTTGCTACAGAATTTAATCTATATGTAGCTTAGAGCTCTGCTGCAAGTTAATACAAGTGAAAACGTTGCAGTCGGACGCAACCGACTGCGGAATACTCTGACACCAAGAACGGATGGTAATGTGTCTGCTTGGGGAACATCGACTCAAAAACTGTGGAACATAACTGAACTTCCGATTTTAAAAGCTGGGCGGCAGAGGTGGCAGTTTCATCCAAATTTTTGATGCAAATTCTTGGGATCTGTCACTAGCTGTCTTCCAAATTTAGTGACTTTAGCTTAAAAACTCTGAAAGATACATGCATTCTTATTTTTGAAAGGGGGTTGGTGGCGGCATGGGTGGTACTTTCCCAGTAAAAAGTTATTTTACAGATTGTAAATGACCACGCAGCGCCATCTAGTATCTAGTATAATGAACGGAGATAAGTTATGCTCATCGATTGATAGGCAACAGATCACACTAGATGCCATTTTGAGTTACTTAATTTAAACTAATTGTAGGTTAGAGAATATTTATTTATTTACTGTGGAAGTCTTTTTAAAATTAAAAAGGCGGTGTAGGCTGGGGGCGGAGTTGTTGGGCGTGGCGTTGAAATTTAAGATAAACACCTGTGAGAGAAGTCAGTAGCTACATTGAAACCTATTTTGGTGACTCTAGCAAAAAACCTGTGGCACATAAGCATATTTTCTATTTTAAAAGTCGGGTGGCATGGGTGGGCGTGTCATCCAAATTTTTTTTGCTGATCTTTGGGAAATGTCACCATCTATTTTCCATCCAAATTTAAAGACTGTAAGGCAGTTTTTTTTTAAAGCTGTCTTCCAACAACTTCGGAGTCCCTATCATTTAAAATGTAGAAATTATATGTTTCTATCGACTGTCAGTTATCGATTATATCAATTCCCCAGCACCCTAGTGGGCGTAGCACCCCAATCGTGAAACTTTGTATGACGAAATTTGCAGAAATTTGCAATGTTTTAAATATTTAGCTTCAAGCGTCGAAAAAAGATGCGTTCATATGGTCGGATGGACGACGGAGAGACAGACAGACATAATTAATATTCACTTTACCTTCGGCTTCAGAGCATAAGAAAAGCCTTTTGACTTTTTGATGCGTCATTAGCCCCAAGAAGATAACAAAATAAGTACTGTTTGGTTATCATTTTATTAAGTTTATCTGTCTCAACATATTTATTTTGAGATTGTAAAACAAAAATTAAATGATCTTATATTTTGAATATATATTTTTAAGTTGTATGGCTTAAACAGATTTTGGTCTGATCATCATTTGTACAAATTTAAGTGGCTTATTATGCCAACGGCCCCATACAATTTTTCGTTTGTTATTGTCATCATCGACCGATCTATATTCTCCATTTAGGGTACTTTATAAAAATATTATATAAGTGAGATTAATGAGATTAATAAAATGTTTGCATTAATTACCTTTCATGACAGTACCCGAACCACCAACCACCATTATATTCACTTGCACAATCAGTTGCATATAAGTCATCATTATCCCGGTTAAATGTTGAAAACTTCTTGTCCGAATAATGACTCATTGTATTACCAGCATTTCCAGAATAGTCTCCAATCCTTAGCCTATACGCGTCGGCCTCATTTTCAATGTAAAAATTACTGTATTTCGCATATCGGGTTTGGTTTTGAAAATCCTCAAGGTAAATATACAATTCTTGAGGTTGCAATTGCATTATTAAACGAAGTTTCTCCAATCCCATGAAGAATTCCCCTCGCAAGTCTCCAAAACCTTCTTTGTACTCATTCCAGTTTTTATAGAAACTGACACTGTCATCCATACGCCTCTGAATTACAGTCCATCCGGATCCCGCTATTTTCGAGTCACAAGAAACAGGGAAGGGCTTAGCGAACTTAAGCGTATAAACATCGGTCGGTTTACCCAGACAGCTGAAGGACGAAGCACTTTCTTTACACTTCGCAAAATTTTCCTCAAGCTGTTTGATTTTGCCACCGTTCAAAGACTGTTGATTGTCAAGCTGATTGATTTTGGCATCGTTCTTGTCCTTGATTTGCATCTGATAGAACTGCAATCTCTTAATTTCCTGATCTCTTGCATGGATTTGGGATTCTTTAAAGTTAATGTCGACTTGCAGTTTTGTGATTTGAGCTTCACATGAAGCGACACGTATTTCCTGAATTGCAATGTTATTCTCATACGCTGCGCTCAATTCATTTTGTTGTGACATTTTCTTCAAGTTTACAATCGTCGCTTCTTGATCGGCAAATTGTTTTCCTTTTACAACCTTAGGAACAAAATCTTGTTTAAAAAACGGATCCAGCTTCACAGATTCCTGTTTAAGATATTGGGATAAATATTAAAATCACTCAAACCTCATTAGATAACAAACCGAACTTCCCTTTGATGCTTCATTTGGCTTTGCAAGTAAAGCTATATATATAATTTAAAATTCAGTGAACAACAACCGTCGTAAAGCAATAAGAATTGAGAACTAATTCAGACCTCAACGCCAAGCGGACCAAGAAACATCGATAATTGAAATTACCTGGAACTTATCAGCTACTTGTTATATGAGCGCTGTTATATAGAATGCGAAATGTGCTATAATCAAATAAGCATATCAGGGGTGTGCCAGGAATCAAAACCAACCGAATTTCAAACTGAAACCATCGCCAAGCTTGTTTTAGGTGTTGTGCAAGAGATTTGTTAGTTCAAGCAATATTAAACGTCCAATGCATAACAAGTGTTTCATTATTAAAAGGTCATTTACAGCTTAGTTGCATATTGCAAGTACATTTAAATTAAATAATTTTTTTAGTTCATCTCTAATTAGCGTGCAAAACAGTCCTTAGCAAGAGAGGTGTCATCTTGTTCTGTTGACAATAACCATTATTCGGAGTCTTTAATAAGGTACTTTAATAGACACTTTTTTGTGACAAATAAACATTAAAATTCAAACTTTAAAGCAGTGGAAAGTTTGTTGTATATATAACAAAGTTAATGCACCAAAATTTTCTTTTAATGAGGTGGCCACTTTTGCGTAATTTGTTAAGTTAGCGAACGAACTTACAACAGCTGATGAAGGCACAGAGCTGTCATGCAACATTCCTTGGCACGCAAAATATTTAAAATTGATTTTGTATAAAAATTACCAAAGATAAGTCCCATAATATTTTTATAGTCTTACCTATTAATTATAACAATAATGCTTTGCGGCCGAACTTAAAAACATTGGCAAAATATGCAAAATAATGTAAGCAACTTTTTGTGGCCATTCTCGTTTTACTTATTTGCTCCAAAAAAAAAATGACCCTTTGGTTTCAGAGATTTTATTGGCAATAGATCAACCAATCATCTAACCAATAGATGGCGCTTTGAGTTATTTAATTCAAACTTATTGTAGGTTAGATAATCTTTATAATTGTAGACATATGCATACGTACAGATATTTGATTTAAGCCAATTAGCTAATCTTTATAATTGTAGGTTAGTGAATCTTTATTTTTATTTTGAACTCAAAAAGGTGTGAGTTTAATATATGCAATGAGTTCCAATAACTGTGCAAGTCATTTTCAATTTAAAAAAAAAAATTTTTAAACAGATTTTTGGGAGATGTCCAGTCTTTTGGGTCTGTAACCATCTTTCTTCCTACTAAGTTTGGTGGCTCTATCTCAAAAGCAGTTAAACATATAGCCGATTCCGATTTTATAAGGCGGGTGGCTTGGGCGGGCGTGGCATCCAAATATTTCATGCAGATCTTTGGTAGATGTCACCATCTATCTTCCTACCAAATTTGGTGAGTCTTGCAGGTGTGGGCGTGGCATTAATCGATACAGTTTTCTGGGGAAAGTCATTACCTATCTTGACACTAAATTTTGTGGCTCTAGCCTGAAAACTGTGAAAGGGACGTGACTAGCTATCTTCGTGCAAAATTTTGTAGTTCTAGCTGTAAGAATGTAAGAAATATATGGTTTTATGGGCTTTCAGCTATCGATGGTATCGATTTCCCAGCCTCCTAGTAGGCGTGGCACCCCGATCTTAACACTTTTTCTGTCGCTCGTATGAACAAACAAAAATGCAAAGTTTCAAGTCTCTAGCTATACGGGTGTTTAAAAAAGTTGCGGTCATACGGACGGATGGACACCATATATATATATACTATGATACTTTCTGTATCAGAGTATTAAAAATCAGTGGTTGGAATGTGAGGAAATTTTGTTTTTCTTCACAATCCAACACTTAGAAAAAAACGTAGTTCAGATAACCACATTCATGGTAAATTTAACTATATTCGGGTATAATTTCATCTTAAACATGAATATAGTAAACTTGACTAGTGAGAATGTTAAATCAACAATAGAATAGAATGTTCGAATATTGTTCATATTAAATTTGAATATGGAATTTTTAATTTTAACATCTCGGACACCTGAAAACCAAGTCTCAAACCATGACACTCTTGATTTCAATAAACTCGCATGCGTTTTCTAGAATTGTTAGAAATATAATTTAAATTATTAAAAATGCTTGAAAGATGAAAATTAGTTTATATCAAAACTCACCGAATACGAAATATGATAGCCTGCGCCGGGATTCGAACCTGCACCTCCCGTTTACTTAGCGGATGCCTTCACCATTGCGCTGTTGCCGAACACATTTCGTATGCAGTTAGTTTTGACTTAAAACGGAAAAGCTACGGTGCGGAAACAAAATGCCTGCTCTTTGAATTGAATGCGGAACGTAGTAAATCTCAATATGAAGAGTTTTAGAACTAAATATAATTTATTAAAACGGACATTTAATTTTATATTTTAATATTTGATAATGCGCATAGTTGTATTAAATATGGTTCAACGTTAAAATGAACATGCATTGTCATTTTGAAGTTTACTCATTTTGTTTTAAGGTGCAGGCACTTAAAAGTAAATACGTTTCATGTTCATTTTGCTGATTAACTATGATTTTAGTTGAATTAACATTGTTTATAGTGATTTTTAATACGTTTCATAGTTAAAACCCGCATAGTAAAATTTACTATTTTCCTAGTGGATTCTCGTGGCGTTTTTTTCTGAGTGATTGAATCAAACTTAAATATGTTTAACAATAATATAAAACTACGAGAAGTAACTGTAAAGTTTCAATTCGAGTATTGATATACTAGTATGTTGGTTGTACTGATCAAGATTAAGTAAATTACCAGCGTGCTTCAGCTTCTATTTTAATTGTTTTCCGATTGTCTTATCCCTTGTTGCTTTGGATCTTCACCCCTTCCAAAGCTGTGCAATTCCAACCGCCACGAAGTGAAAATATGATTTGCTTAGTGTCTGTCGCTTACTATGCCCACTGTGCCAAGTCGTTGATTCGGTGTGATTCGTATTCTCTGATTTTTGCGTTCGGCTGCTGCTGATCAAGAGACAACAGTACGAATCGAGATTGATCTTATTGCAGGGCTGTTGTTGTCTCCCACACATACACGGTTTCCCTCTCTCTCTCTCTCTCTCTCTCTCTCTTTCGATTTATCTGTCTGTGCCCCTCTCTCGTGGGCAAAATGTGTGCGCGCTCAACGCTTAATGCTCAGTACGAATTGTTACTCTGACGCGTGCGCTTGACTAAAAACTCGGCTCTAGTTCCATCAACAAAAACAACAACAGCAACAGCAACGACTGGAAAACAAAGAAACTGCAAAAATACATAAAATATATGAAAATAATAACAATAACTAGATAGACGCACGTCTTGGCGTTTTGAAACGCGCAAAATAACAACAGAAAGAAAAATACGTCAAAAACAATTAAACGAATTGGATCTTATTTTAGTGGCCAAGCAAGCAAGCAAGCGAGCAAGTGCTTGTCAAACTGTTGTCACCAACAACTAAGCGGAATTCGCGACGGCGCCGAACAAAACGAAACGCGTGCGTTTGAGGCGATCACTTCGAGCGGATTCACATATGTAGCCGATCAACGTGAACAACTCCTATCTTATATTTTCCGCCTAACCCCCCTTCCCCTAATCGGGTAACTTACTCGCGCTGTCTCTCTCATCTGAGTTACACAAAACGAAGGGCATCGTTTGCATAGTTTCGGACAGCATTCGATTGTGAGCGCACAGGACATTGTGAGCATGATACCACACTGTGGATACCGTTACATGTGGAACCGTGAAATTGTGATCAATTCGCAAAAGTTGGTGAAGCGACGTTAAGCGGCGAAAAGTCAAACTACAGCTCAGCTGCTAAAACAACAACAACGCCCTCCAAAGTATATGCGGCAGCAGTTGACCAGAAAATTTAAAACTCCAACATCTTTTCCCCTCCTCTTTTAGCTCTTGAAGTGTGTGTGTGTGTGTGTGTGTGCGTATCCGCCTCACGCCTTTCGCTTATTTGCTTGTTATTAACTTTTGTTTACTTGGCCCATTCGTTCGTTGCTTTGAGCCAACTATAAATATTTTTGTTTTGATACCCGTTCAAAATTCGCTGTGATTTTTTCTTCTCTTTTTTTTATTTGTACAACAATTATTCAGCAGGTTTCTTTTGCCTGTTATATATAGTGTATATATACATATATATTCACTGTTGCAAATAAATTGTAAAAATATTTTAAAACGCGCATCTCGTTAATCTAGCAATTAGTTGAAACATTTAGATTAGTTAGTAGTTCCAATAGTTTTAATATATAGTCCCTAGCATTATTTCTCTTTACTGCCTATTGTTTTGCCCCTCAATTCCATACTCTTTGTGAATCTGTGTCGCTGCTGCCGCAACTATGAGCAGTTATATCTTTATGCAACAAGCCTATGGTTAGTATACTAATTGAAAACAATAATCTTTTCCTAAATAACTATAAATATTATGTTAGTGGGGTTAGGTTTTAGTGTGAAACAACTTGAAACTCAACTTATACCCCGATTCCACTAGGCTTCATTTATCATAACAGCGAGGTCGCTAATGCAGGTCGTTCCACTATGAATCCAACTGAAACAGCATATAATTTTAAAAGAAATCCGATTAAAAAGCCGCTGACAGCTGTTTGATTTTCTGTAATACTCAATTTGGCGCTGTTAAGCTCCTCTGTTAACGAAAGATGAGCATCTTCGTAACAGCCAAAGTCCGTAAAAAATGTATTCAACTGAGCGAAATTGAATATGATTCAGATCCACTACATAGGAATCTAATTCAAATAGATGCTGCATTACCGAGTTCCAATTACATCCGTGCATCGGGCTCTAGTGGAATCGGTGTATTAATCAATATTACTTTTAAGACAAGAACTTATAACCTAATGTAGTTAAAACTGATTTGTCCCGCGCAAAACCGGGTAGCATATTGTACTCACTGATTATGTATATGAAGGAACCCATCTTTTTTCTTTCACCCAACTGTTATTTTTGTTTGTTTGTTCGGTTGTCTTGTCAGTTGTCGCTGGGTTGCTAAAGATGACTTTCCGGTCAGGCGGGTTTTTCAGATACTGGTCTTTCATTTGATTATTGTTTATTGTTTTTTGCCTTGCTTTCAGTTTAGTATGTGTATTTATAAAGTTATCGACTTGTTTAACAGTCGCGCCCTTTCCAAATAATTGAACAGGAGAAAAAGTGTACATTTATTTATTTACATATCAAGTACACACATACAAATAAGTTCATTTCAAATTCGAGACTGTCCAGACTGCTGATAATGGATGCTGTTTTTCAGATATTTGTTGCTTGGTTTAATTTTTAGACTCGCGATAAGCGATTCTCTCCCTCTCTCTCTCTATCTCTCTCTCTTACAATGTTTGTGGACTTTCTGTGACCTTGACCCAGTGACCTAATCCAAACAGACGATAAACACGAAAAAACAAACATAAACCTCCTTACTATATGTTTACATGTAATCACATGTTGTTTGCATTTTCTGCCAGTGTAAGCCCTATTAGCAAATTGATTTGTTTTTGTACAAGGAAATTCTCAAAGTGTTTTCTAAACGCTATTTTTCTAGGCAAACTGCTGACTCGTTAGATTCTAACGCCAAGGTTGTATTAAATCATGCCCCCATTTATATTTAATATATGTATTACTTTTTAAAATATACTAAATACATACTACATTCGAATGATAGTGCGGAATTGGCATTGCTTTTCTATTCCCACTGCTTTGTTTCATTTGCTGTTTGCATTAATCTCTGATTTGTCTGATCTGAGCTTAAAACAATTGCAAATTGCGTAGTTTGCAGACAAAAAGTAGGACAAACTTAATACTAAATACACTCCATACAAGTGTCGAACTGTGTAGTTTTAGTAGAAATGTTAGACCCAGATTGATTTGTAGGAATTTGTACCTTAACAAAACAAAAACTTATTTTGAGTGAAAAAATATAACCTTAAATTCATATTAAATGTTAAGTGTTGATTTAATATACACGTGTTGGGTCATTCAACTGCTGTTTGACAACTGATAAACAAGTCTTTTTTCAGAGAAACTAATTGATTCACTTATCTGGTTGCAGATTATACAATAAAAGGGTTTCACCCACCTAAAAACTTTATTTTAGTCGTCGATTAGCAACAAAGTAGCTGTCAACTTTTCCATGAGTGTTTCGTTTTTAAATCTGATTAAATTTCCAGAAGAATCTAGATTGATTAAAATATGGAAACATGTTAATAGGCAACTACTGGCACGCCCTTAAAAAAATAAAAATAAAAAAAATTACCCTACACACACATTTGTAGGTGCAGTGAGTTGCATTCTAAATTGAAAACTAGATTTTTATGCAAATGCAGCTCTGATTCTGATTCCGATACGTTGCATTTAGCAGTTGCTCCGTTTATCGCGCCTTGCGTTAGTTATGGAACTAGTTATGTTAATTAACAGTCTGTACAATGTGTGGAGAATGCGACCCAACCCCAAACACTGGTCAAGGTGCCAACTGTTAGTTTACTTCCAACAGGTGTGCTGACGAAGGTCGCAGCTGTTCTCCCATTCTCCGACTAGATTTCTATGCATAAGTATATGGACTGCACTTGACAACTGTATTTTGGGGGGATGGTGAAATGAAAGCAGAGAGAGGGGGGTGGGTCGTTGATAACCTTTGGCGGGCAACGGACGTTGCTCAATTGAAATGAAACTCAGCGTCAAGAGTCACAACAAATAATCAAGTCAAATCGTCGTCGAGTTGCTAGCGAACTAATTTCAATATTTGTCATTCTCTCTCTCTCTCTCTTTATTTGCCTCTCTTGCTCTTGTTCTTGCTCTCTTTAAGTGAGTATCAATAAATGAATTGAAAACAACAAGAACAAGAACAACAACATCTGAAAATATGCCACAATCAATATGCAAATATTTACGAGACATACAGCTCCAAATGGTCCAGGCGTCCTTCACGTCAATGGAAATGAGTTTGAATTAAGCGTAGATGAAGAACAACAACAACAAAAACAACAATATCTCTGATATATTACGACGCAGTTCATGTTTTTATAGCCTATGTAAAAGTTGTAAGAAAAGACGTTTCAAAACTATAATAATAACTATAATAAACTAATTTAGCAAAATAAATAACATGCATTATAAGTAAAACTGTAAAATCTAATACCCCGATTCCACTAGGGCTTCATTTATCATAATAGCGAAGTCGGTAATGCAGGTCGTTCCACTATCAATTGAAACAGCATATAATTTTAACAGAAATCCGATTTTAAAGCCGCTGATTTTCTGATTTTCTGTTATACTCAATTTGGCACTGTTTATAACCAAATATTGATATGAAATTTGGTATTTTTTTTGGCTACAGCGCTGTTAAGCTCCTCTGTTAACGAGGAATCGGGGTATAAATCCACATTGACTGCATTTCTAGTGACCAAAACAATAATTATATGCAAAGATACCTGAAAACAGTTTTTTTTAAGAACATTTATTTCCTCTCTTGCTTACAGAATGCCTTCTAGATCAAAAAGCGCCGCTCTACATTGATTATGAGTCGGCGGGTTTTCCACAGGCACTCGATGTGGCGCCGCAGGACATCAGCCTACCCATGACGAAGGTCCTAGCTGATGCTGCTAACGTCACCGATTCCACCGATTTCCAACATGGTGACTCGTCCTTGATATTGCAACAACTGACGCCGCCGCAGTCGCCGCCACAATTTGATGGCTACCAACAGCAACAGCAACAACAGTTGGAGCAGCAGCTTGTCAAGGAGGAGCAGAAGGTGGTAAGGATGTGAAATAGAACATGACTTGTAGCAAGTGTTTTAAAACCTGCTTCTCAAATTTCAGCTCCCAGCTGCCCCTGTCGCATACAGCTTCAACAACTGGGTGCCAGTCAGTGAAATTGCTCGCGAAACGCAGCTGGTGGACGACATTGTGAATATGCGTGCCCAGGAGCTGCAACTGCCCATCGACTGGCAGCAATTCAACGATGACTGCGAGTCACAGGCCTCATCATCCTTGGGGCAGCAGCAGCAGCAGCAGCAGTAGCAGCAGCAGCGGTGAGGATTGGCTGCCCGCAAGCAGCAGCAGCTCACCCAGCCACACCATCAACGATGATGAGAAGCAGCAGCATTCAGCATCAAGTGGCGGCAAGAAACGCACTCGCACCTATGGACGGGGCGTGGAGGATCGTAAGATTAGGAAAAAGGAGCAGAACAAGAATGCGGCCACACGCTATCGCCAGAAGAAGAAAATGGAAATGGAGCATGTGCTCGACGAGGAGCAGAAGCTGACGCAGGCCAACGATGAGCTCCGACGCAAGCTCAATGAGAGTCAGCGCGAGTCGCGCTATCTGCGGCAGCTGATCCGCGAGTTCTACAAGGAGCGCAAGCAATAAAATCCCCTTAGTTTAATACCCCCTTTTGCAAAGTTATCGTTATCGTTATCATTATCATCGTCACGTTTTAAATCCCAGAGACCCCCAGCACGAAAGTTTCTCATCCACCCCCCTGTTCACCACTTATTCTGCGCAAATGCAAAGCCAACGTCAAACAGTTTAAGCTGCCTGTCCGGGACTAGCGCATTTGGCACTCATGACAAGCCGCCGAGCAGCAGCTTCGATACCCATCTGCCATCGCTGGTCAAGGACAAATCCAACAACACAACATGCCGCACAGGCCAATGTGCCGCTATTCGGATGCAACCCAAATTAAAGATGATGAATAAAACCCAACACGAAAACCTTTTTGTACTTACGTACACCAACGTAATATCATTTCTTTTTAACCCTGTGCGGCGGCAGCTTACTGTTTAAACTTTTTTTTTTGTTTTGGCATTTGTTGCAACTCTTCTTTTGAAAAATAAAATGTTATTATCAATATATGAGTAATAAATTACAAAAAAAAAGGTTTTCAAAACACTGCTTTATTATTTTTCCTACTTAAATCTCTTTTTTGCAGCACTTTCTTCATCAGACAAAATTTACAAAATTTGTTATACCCCGAACCCATGAAATGGGTAAAAGGGTCGATATAGCCATGTCCGTCTGTCCGTCCGTCTGTCTGTATGTATGAACGCGTCGATCTCAGAGACTATAAGAGCTAGAGACTTCAGATTTTGCACATAAGCTCGTCTAAGTCCAAGGCAGTACAAGTTTGTTTCCGATTTCCGATAACTATTTCCGTTTCCGATATACACATGCGATCGATAACATAAAAATATCGAATACCGAAAATCTGACGTTTTGTAAACTTGATACAAAATTATGAAAATCTGCAAAAATTTCATCGAAATCGGTTAAAGTTTAGTCACAGATGCACACAGACAATGGCTGTAAGCGTTATGTACAGGGTTCGGGGTATCTCCTAGTCGGGAAATCTCGACTAGAGCCTTCTTACTTTTTTTTACTAAAACTTACTACATTCGTATATTTGCTATTCAAAGTCAAACGGAAAATGAATAAGACTATATATTTTAAATTTATAATCCAATAACTTACAACAAATTTAAGTTGTTTTTTTATAATTTTTTCCTTATGAACGTTTGAAATTTAAAATCCTTCTAAATGACGGGTGCCGTAAACCTAGTGTTAAACATAGACATCGACTAAAAAGAAACTTTGTAGGAAGCCCAGATACCGCTATGACGAATGCTGCCAAGCATTATCATCAGTCCCTTCTGTTTTGTATTATTTAAGCTTAATTTAAGAGAAGATTAACCAGTATTTGGGAAACACGAATTGTCCCTGGAACCTCTCGATACCGAAGCGGATTTCTAAGCTATTAAGCTGTGTGAAATTTGTTTTTGTTTTCTATTTAATCTATTCAAAATATCAAGATAATAAATTTTAATTTACTAACTCACTGTACAAAAAATATTAAGACAAAAAACCTACAAAAATCACATAATAACCCAGATAATGTTTTAAAATTGGGGAAAGGAGCCTGTTGTGTTACCGCTCTCTTTCGCATCAAAATTAAGTGAAGGACAAACACAAGTGAAGCACAACCCCAAAGCACACTAACGTCATGGGTGAAAAGGTTGAAAATTTAATTGAAATCTAAAGAAAAACTAAAGTTTAACCCTGAACCCTCCCAGGGTATCTCCTAGAAGACACATTTTTAATGTAAATTTCCTCTTTGTTTTTAAAATCGAATTTCGCAAAGTGTTCACGTTTTTAGCAATAAAACGGGTTTTTAAAGAACTTTTTTAAAAATCCGATCTACTGATAAAACTCAACAATACGTGCATAAACTCAAGCACATACTTTTAATTGAGTTTAATGAGCTGCCAACTTAAGGCAAATTTTTGCAAAATTACCATACCCTGACATTTTTAATAATAAAAGGCTTGATGGTTGTAGTAAAAATTTACTAGACACTTAACGAAACTTATGAGCTTCGTGTGCGTATCAAAAATCAAACTTGATCCTTGAAATAATAGGTATGGTAAGTATTAACTTTTCTACAAAACTTTTTGAAAACTCATAAAATTGAATTTATAGTTTTGATTATACTAAACAACTGCATAAAATATTTGTTTATAACAGATTTTCAAAACTGTTGTAAAGCGTATCCTTCTTGTCCAGCACATTGTTATAAGCTTAAGTCATTAGCTTACTTATAGTAGTAGTTGCTAAAAAGTTAGTTAATCAATTTAAAGTCAACAACATGTTCAAGCAGCAGCAGCATCAGCATCACAATTCATTGTCAGCCACCGCCTAATTCCCTTCCCTCCTCCAACAACTCTTTCTACCATCCCAGCTAGTCAATAAGCACACGTGACGTAGAAGAGACGTTGCATAATCGGATTATGATTATGTCTATACGGAAGTGATTAGTGGATGAGTGTTTGCGCTGTTATACAGACTGTCTTGAAGCTGGCACTATCATCGTTTGCCAGGGCATCAAGTGCAGTGCCGTAAAGAACGCCAATTAATTGAAAAAAAGTGGCAGAGCTCAAAAGATGGAGATTGATGCAGCGAGCGCCAAAAGTGAATCTGAATTACAAATGCAAGCCGAAAAAAACAAATGAAAGATATAACAAAACAAATTCTCAACTGTGTACATACATATATTCCTTTATTGGTTGGTTGCTTTCGTGTTCTGTGGGATTTGCGCGCCTTGGCATTTGACTGATGAGATGGCGACGTGAGAGACTGACTTCGTTCTACTAGAACGTTCCTTTGGACTTCGGGCGCCATTTTCACTACTAAACTAAATTTTCCACATCGTTAATTTATATTAATATGATTTCTGTGTCAACGGACGGACGCGATGCCGCCCATGTCTGAGCCAACGTGCTCGTCACCCGTCGCGTATATATGGTATATACTATATTTAAACACATACATGTATACGGTATATACATATGTGTGTGTGTGTTTATATGTGACCAGGAGCGACACCCATGGAGGTCGCCGCGACGCCGTCGCAATGTTTATCTAAATTGTTATTTTTCACACTCACGCAGTTCAATGAATTTGTGAAAATTACGTTTGGGACTTTGTGTTTGCTCATCGGCGATGTCGCCGGTCTCTTCCTCGCTGCCAATAGGGGGAGAGGGTGACGGGGCAGCCGGATGGCGGTCTCTACTCTAGACTGGTGACTTTAAGCGTGTATTGGCATCAAATTCAATTTGGCCCCTATTGTGTTAATACTGTTATTAGCTTTAGCCGCCGCGCCATCATTTCGCACACAAATCCTTTACTTCAATTCTTAAACCACAGCCTAGCAAATAATTTCACGACTCAAGTGCGCAAAATGTCAACAGGCAAATCAAAATAAAGGGTAATAAAATCAGCAAAAAAATAAACTTCTCTCGTAGATTACACAAAATAATAATAGGGGTAACTAAGAAAATAAGAATGTCTTACAAGACATGGGTAGAATTTCTCTAGACGGTATGGCACAGAATTTATTGTATTGTATTTTAAGCAGATTTAACTTTTTTATCTTAAAAAGAATACTTAAAATAAAGCATAATAAACATTTTCATAACCAACAATAATTGTATTTCAATTAAATTGTAAATAACTATAAAAAGACAAAGTACAATTAATATTGTTTTTAAGCTTGTTTGTAAACAAACAATCGTTTATGTAGGAACAATAACACTGAAAACCTAAATAACTGTCCAAAAAAGTTGACTTGACATTTTCTAACAATTTGAGTGAAAATAATCGAATAAAATTCATTTTATTTATTAAATGTTCTAGCACAAATTTCTACTAACCGGCTTACTTTTTTCTGTGCGTTTAACAATTTTTATACAGTTAGCAGAACTCACCGAAAATAATGT
This sequence comes from Scaptomyza hsui, assembly GCA_018152825.1. Lineage (NCBI taxonomy): Eukaryota > Metazoa > Arthropoda > Insecta > Diptera > Drosophilidae > Scaptomyza > Scaptomyza hsui. The sequence goes on from JAECXO010000025.1 coordinate 588,395, forward strand.
CTAATCTCACTTGACTTGACTCCCGATACGGGGATCAAAATACATTTAGTCAGCCAGTCAATCCAATCAACATTTTCGACTCAACCCTTAACACAAAAAAAAAATTGAGATGGCGTAAAGTTTTCAACTTAATTGAAATTGGCCCGCATTGCTGTAACCCGTTTTTTTTTATTTAACATCATTGTTTACATATTATTTAGGTTTATTTTTATTGAGCGGCGGCGAAAAAGGTGCAAATGTGAAAATGTGTATGCGAGTGTGTGCGGGTGTAAGATAAGAAGTTATTGTTGTTGTTGTTAGTGGTGGTGGTGTTGGTGTTGCGATTAGATAAGCAAAAAATCAAACAGTTGGCTTTTATTTTCGAAGGGAAGTTCGAATTTCTAAGAGCATAAAATGTATATCTAATGGAAATTTGTTACTTGTTCACTTTTCTTATTTCTTTTTTGTTTTTTTCTTGCAAATGAATTGAATTCTACTACAACTGCATTCCAAGTTAAATTCTATCTATTACTCACACTCTCTCGTTTAGCTTATTGTAATTAAAGGATCTAAGGATGTTGCCTCATGTGGCGCTAAACCAATTTGTGCTGCGTAATTATATAAGTTCCTTTGTCTATTTTTTTTTTTTTTTTTATGTATCTTTGAGATATGTATATTCGCTTTGTCGCTACTACTTCCGTCATGATGCTTAGTATATTTTTGCGGTAATAAAATTTACACTAATGGACGCATAATACATTTAGTCCCACGCTATGACTCATATACTTACTTACCATTGGTCCATTAACAGTTCGTTAAAGCCACACACAACAGTGGCTCATGTGATAATCCCCCTCCACGCACCCCCTCCGAAAAATGCAAATTGTGATTTCGTTGTCGCATTGTCTCATTAACATGCCAAGGGTTAACTTCATGTCCCTCACACAGCTCCCCCTCTCTCATTATGATTATGACATTGTTAAATGTTATGAAAAGTGTCTCATGTTTAAACCACCCCCACCACCCCCACCACCCCCACCAGCCCCACCTACCCAAATCTCAAGTTTCTTCCGTTCACACATTGATTCACTCCCTCCCCAAACCATATTATGGGCCGACTCCTTGGCGTCGCTGCCGACTTGCAAATTAAGTCCGCCGAGGATTTGCCCACTGGCATCCATTTACAGGCACCGCCAAACCGCCTTGCCTCCGCTGACGTGTTGACTTTTAATTGTGTTTTAAAGTGTTTAGCGTTGACAGAAGGGTACGGGTGTGAGGGGGGTCGGTCGCTTGGGTCGCTTACAGGCCATTTGGCTGTTGATTTAGCTTCGGTTCTTTGGTCATTTGATGCCTAATTAAATTTAACGATGACGTTGATTTCTCCACCACTGCACCACTGGGAAGAACGCAAGCAGTTAGCTTAGGTTTCATTTTACATTCCACAGCAGCAAAAGCAATCGAATGTGCTCCCAATGGGCTTAAGTCCTTAATGCGTGTAGAGTAGTCCTTTTTAAAACATATTCGATTTTAATAATGTATGTGCAATAATGATGATTGCATCAATGAGAAAAATATAGTTTCCATATATTATACTGTTTTTGAGTAGAGTTTTTTTTTTTTTTTTAAGTTATGTTCATATTTTTATCTAGCAATCAGACTGGATTAGTATTCGATTGATTCTTGATATCTTTCAGAATAACAAGTTAGCATTTTGTAATCTGTCAGAAAATTAATTAATAACCCGTTTATTTTTCTTAAGTGAGAAAACATTTGGATTTCGAACAATTTTGGAGCATTATTTTGAGGATTTACCAAAAAGGTGGTAAAAGGGCTTCCTATTAAGTTTTGGTGACATTTATTGTAATTATTATTCTAGCGTTCAAGTAGCAGCTTGGTAAACTTGTTCGTCCTATGTCAGATTAAAGCAAATAGATCAATTGAATCAGCGAATTAAATCGTTAGCTACTATATGCATTAAGATTAACTTATGTGATCTACATAGACGATTGCTGGAGTTCAGCTAAGATGGTGAGATAAGTGAGAAAAGTGTCACAATCTCTGATTATCTCCCGGCAGAAAATAAAATAAGGTTAGCTTTGAATAAATGATCCAAACAGTATAAATTGTGGACGCCAGTTTTAAAAATATCAACACAGAATATTTATATTTTAATTAAAATATTACAAATTAGTTTCCATGAATGTTTTGTAAGTGCATAATTATTATTTTGCGTTTGAATTTCTAAGATCAATACTTAGTTGAAAATTATTCATACAAACTTGTGGACGTAAGAAGTTTAAAGTCAATTCTCTTGAGTTACATTTTAAATTTGTCAATAAAGTAAAGTGCCATTAAATAGCTGCAACAATTGTCAATCACTTTCTATAGCTCTCTTTCCTCTTTCAGATTCACACAGCAGACTTTGTCAGGCAGACAAATCGAATGCAATTTCACGGCTATTTGAATGGGCATGACAAAAAAAAAACAAAAAACGATGTTTTCAAATAATGCAATAAATGAGCGCAATTTTCAATTTGCCAAACAGATGAGCCACAAACAGGCAAAGCAGTTTTCCACATTTCCCCCTATTTCGTTGTTGTTGTTGCATGCCGAGAGTTTCCCGAGTTGTTGCATGCAACTGCATTTGGTGCAGGGTTATTTAAGCCAAGTGCATACATTCACCATTGAGTATGGAACATGCAACATGTGCCTTCTGCCCTCTCCTTATCTATTTCCCTCTCACCATTGTTTTGTGCACTTGCAACAATTAGAACCCTTTTGGCTGACATTTAGACGTCGTACGTGACATTTGGGCAATTGCCTGCCAATTGTTTTCAAGTGGTTACCACCGGGCCAAGAGAGGGGTGGGATGGGGTGGGGTTAAGTGGTGCGGCAAGTGGGTAGCTGCATGCTTTGGGGCAGAAGCTTGACAAATGTGCATTTAATTAGCCAGCGAGCGCGGTTTCAATTTCCCTTTTTGCCAATTGGTTGAACTGTAATTGTTGTTGTTGTTGTTGTTGGGGAATTCAAAGGCTTCAACACACAAGTAAAAGACAACGCACAACAAGCGTTACTCAACCTCTCAAGATAATGATTATTATTATTATTATTATATCGTCATGCGTGATTTTTGTCGCTGGCAAACGAGCGTCACTCGAATCCTTAGAAAAACCAAAAACAATTAAAGTTTGTTTAAGAAAAACAAAGCTCATCATCATACACACACACACACACACACACACACACACACATAGCTAAGCAGACGCTTCAACATGTGTGTAAACATGTGCTCTTTCTTCAGCTCACTTTTCCCTTTCCTCCTCCTGGCACGCCCCACACAACCACATTCAAAGATAACGTTGCCTACTTTTGTGCGCTCGCCAACGCAAACAACTTTTGCGTGACGCTTGATTTTCCCCCCATCTTCCGTTCCCTGTTGCACCCACCAACCCTCACTCACTCACACTCAGTCTCTTTCCCGCCCCCTTTGTTGCCGCCATCAAGCTAACGATAGCTAAATTTGTACATTTGGTGTAAATGTAAATAGATTGTGCAGGATTTGTTTTTATCACACAGCACAAAATTATAGTTATATTTTAATTGCAAAATATAAAGTAATACAGTTTTTTTTTTTTTTAATATTTTGAAACATTTTATGGTTCCACCGTTCTTGTGAAAATGTTTGTTTCTAACTTATCTGTATGAATTAAATGTTGCTTTATTTATAAAAGCCCCAGGGTGCTTAGTTTATATTTTGAACAGTGTACATTCGGATTTGTGTGTTTTCGTGCATGTGTGTGTGTTGGGTGATTAAAGGGTGGCCCTGGGACCCAGCTCTAACATTGGAAGTCATCTTCTGTATTCTGGCAGCGGCGTCACACGATTTGCGGGCTGGTCAAAGTGGCGCCATACAGCCGCCAGGCAAAACCAAAGCTCACGCCTCAGCTGCCACCACTCTGCCCCTCTTCTCTTAGTTGGCTGCTCGTCTCATCTGTGAATCAGGAATTAAAATATGCATTGGTATGTTTGACATACCCTGCGCTGGTAAAAGTTGTACTTAGTTTGGCATAAGGTAAATAAACTTTAAGCTTAAACAAATGTTGGGAACATTTTATGGCTCTAAAAAAAACACATTCTCGACAGTTAGCCTTCTTATCAGTTATAATGGGAATGTCGCTTAGTTAATAACCTCGATTTGATGACATGAATCCTTAAGATTTTGTTATGATCTTGATCGTATTTATAAAGTTACCGATTTTTAGCATGGCAATACGATAATACTTAAACGTGATTAAGATTTCCTTATGACATTCGCTCGTGTTCGACCTCCTACAGGAGCATGCTTCATTAGCAGGCCTAGCTGCTGACCTGAGCATCCAATGCTCATTTACATAACATAAAGTCTGTTAGCTGTTTGTTGCATTGGATAATGTGCCATCAATAACAATTATACGAGAGCCATCAAAGGCAGCCTTTGGATGTCGCAATGGATATCCTGGCCAGGGCATTCCAATTAATGCTGCTTCATTGAACAAAGCGCACAAAACTAAACTTGCAAAAAGTGATAGAGAGGGTCAGGGAGGGGTTCGTGTGGCTGTCGCGTAATTTAAATGCTAATTCTGCAAGGACCTTTTCAAGGTGTGCCGCAATGAATTTTTACAAACATTTTAATAATCACAAATCAAGCGGAAGGTAAAAGTGTAAAAAACACAAACTTTGATTACATTTACATTGTAAAGTAGTCGATGCCTGATGCCTGATGCCTGACTTTGGTTTGACTGCTCTTCCCTTCACTTGTATCGTACAACGTGACGTATGCGCATTATTTGCTCGTGGCATATTTTTAAAGAACGGCGCTCAACTTTTTAATGACACCAATTAGCAACTGTTCTGTGTGGGTTGGACCGACCAAGGATACAGGCTTCCCATAAGCCGCTGAGGCTTTTATAGCTTCTGCTTATTTTGCCTGCCCTCTGCTGCTGCAGCTGCCTTTTTGCTTGTTAAGTCGAATGTGGGCTATAAATTCACTCGTTGCCGCTGTGTAAATAATAATTATTTCTGTACGCTTTTCTGCTGCGTCAAGTGACATGCCTCAAGTGCTTGGGCAAATAAATATGACAAACTTGGCTTTAAAGTAAGCACATAAAGGCAATATTTAAAGCATAAACACATACTTTACAAAATGACTGAAACTAATCATTTTTACACACATATATAATTTTATTTTTACCAACTTATGGATGACGTTCATACAGCGATTTAATTTCGTATGCACAAACTTTAGGCACTGTATGAACTCCATCTATAAGGTGATCAAATCAAAAGAAAATAAATCTCCTAAGTGAACTTAACGCTTGTAACGAATACAGGATTGCTCATTATAACGTCCCCTTAATATGTTGCCCATTGGAACGCCTAAGTTCATGTGTGACTTGTAGTCGATGGGCGAGAGAAGAGGTTGGCGCTTTGGAACCCAAGTGATTGGCTGCCTCAACTGGTCGACACTGGTGTCCGGCTTGATGCCACACTTGCCCATGGGCTGCATGAACATATTTGGCTTGTGAACTTGATCGTAGGGATCACGATAGTAGTCGCGATAGTTCTGGCATTCCAGGTAGAAGGTATCAATCCTATCCACATCTGCATAGTCCACAATTGGCAGACCGATGCGTGGCACAAAGCCCAATACGGCTCGTCGATGAATCCGCGAGCTCTGGGACACGTTCCACATATCCACCTGGGGTATTTTGTCCAAACGCATTTTTGATTTTGTTTATTTAATTCACGCAATCTGTATTAAAATGCAGTAGTAAAAATGTATTTATTTGATTCGGAATCCAATCGGATTTATTAAGCAAAGTACTTACATTTGGGGATATTTTCATAAGATGAATTGCTTAAAAAGCCAACTAGGATGTGTTATTTAATAGAATATGTATTATTGCTTCATCATTTATGTTAAATTAAAAAAAATGTATCCACCATCGGGCACAATTCATCGATATGATAAATTTCGAGACTCATTGTAAAGTTATACAAACAAAGAAATAAGGTGTTATGTACTGACGTAAGTTTATTAGCTAATTTAAAAACTTAATTAAATATTACAAACTTTTTAAATTTTTTTTTTTTCAAGATTTTTATACCCCTAACCCATGAAATGGGTAAAAGGGGTATAATGGTTTTGTGCAAAAGTATGTAACAGACAGAAGGAAGCATCTCCGACCCTATAAAGTATATATATTCTTGATCAGCATCAACAGCCGAGTCGATATAGCCATGTCCGTCTGTCCGTCCTTCTGTCCGTCTGTCCGTATGTATGAACATCTCAAAGACTATAAGAGCTAGAGACTTCAGATTTTGCACATAAGCTCATCTAAGTAATAGGCAGTACAAGTTTGTTTCAGATTTTCGATAACTATTTCCGTTTCCGATATACACATGCGATCGATAACATAAAAATATCGAATATCGAAAATGTAAAAATGGTAGTTGATATAATAGGTAACGATAGATTATTTCTGCCAATTTCATCGAAATCGGTTGAGAAACAACAGAGATATCGATTTAAGTTTAGTCACAGATGCATACAGACAATGACTGTACGCGTTAAGTATAGGGTTTGGGGTATCTCCTAGTCGGGAAATCTTGACTAGAGCCTTCCTACTTGTTAATATTAAAGTTTCTTGTATAGGTCTGTGCGGACGTGTGTTTATTATTTTTATTAGGAACATTACCAACCTTCATAAAAGGAAAACATAATCTGAAGGCTTAAACAAAACCTTTTATAAGTTGCAGTTTCCTTTAGAAATATAATTGTACCAATATTGAGGTACGTGTTCATGTGTTTATAAGTAAACAAGTGAAAACGTTGCAGTCGGACGCAACCGACTGCGGAATACTCTGATACCAGTTCAAGAGCGGATGGTAAGGAGTCTGCTTGCCGATTAGGGAACATCGCCAGCTATCTTGTTACAAAACTTGGTCTTTTTAGCTCAAAAACTGTGAAAGACAACTGAACTTCAAAATTTAAAAGGTGGTCCGAAGAGGTGGGTGTGGCATCCAAAATGTTGGTGCAAGTCTTTGGGATCTGTCACTAGCTTAAAAACTCTGAAAGATACATGCATTCTTATTTTTGAAGGGGGGTGGTGGCGGCAGGGGTGGTACTTTCCCAATAAAAAGTTATTTTGTGTTTATACATTTTTTAATTCTTACGCAATTGCGATATTTGGGGGCGGAGTGGCTTAGCGTGGCCATCAAATTTAAGATAAACACCTGTGAGAGATGTCAGTAGCTACATTGAAACCCATTTTGGTGACTCTAGCAAAAAACCTGTGGCAGATGAGTATATTTTCAATTTAAAAAGGCGGGCGGCATGGGTGGGCGTGGCATAAAAATTTTAATATCAGATCATTGGAAAATGTCACCATCTATCTTCAATCCAAATTTAAAGACTGTAGCTTAAAACCTGTCAAAGATATAGTCAGTTTCGATGTAACAAAGTGGTGAGGAGGCTTGGGGCGGAGGGAGTGGGCGTGGCGTCCTTAATTTTAATGCAGTTTTTTTAAGAGACGCAACCCACCAAATTCGAGGTCTCTATCATTAAAATTGTAGCAATTATATGGTTCTATCGACTGTCAGTAGCACCCCAATCGTGACACTTTGTCTGACGAATATGTTGACCCAGAAATTTGCAATGTTTCTAATATTTGGCTTCACAAAATTTATGTACTTTACCTTCGGCTTCAGAGCATAAGAAAAGCCTTTTGACTTTTTGATGCGTCATTAGCCCCAAGAAGATAACAAAATAAGTACTGTTTGGTTATCATTTTATTAAGTTTATCTGTCTCAACATATTTATTTTGAGATTGTAAAACAAAAATTAAATGATCTTATATTTTGAATATATGTATATTTTTAAGTTGTATGGCTTAAACAGATTTTGGTCTGATCATCATTTGTACAAATTTAAGTGGCTTATTATGCCAACGGCCCCATACAATTTTTCGTTTGTTATTGTCATCATCGACCGATCTATATTCTCCATTTAGGGTACTTTATAAAAATATTATATAAGTAAGATTAATGAGATTAATAAAATGTTTGCATTAATTACCTTTCATGACAGGTCCCGAACCACCAACCACCATTATATTCACTTGCACAATTAGTTTTATATTCGTAATCATTATCCCGGTCATATGTTGAAAACTTCTTGTCCGAATAAGAACTCATTGTATTACCAGCATTTCCAGAATAGTCTCCAATCCTTAGCCTATACGCGTCGGCCTCATTTTCAATGTAAAAATTACTGTATTTCTCATATCGGGTTTGGTTTTGAAAATCCTCAAGGTAAATATACAATTCTTGAGGTTGCAATTGCGTTATTAAACGAAGTTTCTCCAATCCTATGAAGAAATTTCCTCGCAAGTCTCCAAAACCTTCTTTGTACTCATTCCATTCTCGATAGAAACTGACACTGCCATCCATACGCCTCTGAATTACAGTCCACCCGGATCCCGCTATTTTCGAGTCACAAGAAACAGGGAAGGGCTTAGCGAACTTAAGCGTATAAACATCGGTCCGTTTACCCAGACAGCTGAAGGACGAAGCACTTTCTTTACACTTCGCAAAATTTTCCTCAAGCTGCTTGATTTTGCCACCGTTCAAAGACAGTTGATTGTCAAGCTGATTGATTTTGGCATCGTTCTTGTCCTTGATTTGCATCTGATAGAACTGCAATCTCTTAATTTCCTGATCTCTTGCAAGGATTTGGGATTGCAGTTTTGTGATTTGAGCTTCATTTGAAGCGACACGTTTTTCCTGAATTGCAATATTATTCTGATACGCTGCGCTCAATTCAATTTGTTGTGACATCAGAATATCTTTTTGCTCGATCATTTTCTTCAAGTTTACAATCGTCGCTTCTTGATCGGCAAATTGTTTTCCTTTTACAGCCTTAGGAACAAAATCTTGTTTAAAAAACGGATCCAGCTTCACAGATTCCTGTTTAAGATATTGGGATAAATATTAAAATCACTCAAACCTCATTAGATAACAAACCGAACTTCCCTTCGATGCTTCATTTGGCTTTGCAAGTAAAGCTATACTTATAATAGCAAAAATTATTAAATTCATTGTAATTTAAAATTCAGTGAACAACAACCGTCGTAAAGCAATAAGAATTGAGAACTAATTCAGACCTCAACGCCAAGCGGACCAAGAAACATCGATAATTGAAATTACCTGGAACTTATCAGCTACTTGTTATATGAGCGCTGTTATATAAAATGCGAAATGTGCTATAATCAAATAAGCATATCAGGGGTGTGCCAGGAATCAAAACCAACCGAATTTCAAACTAAAACCATTTCCAAGCTTGTTTTAGGTGTTGGGCCAGAGATTTGTTAGCTTAAGCAATATTAAACGTCCAATGCATAACAAATGTTTCATTAAAAGGTCATTTACAGCTTAGTTGCAAATTGCAAGTACATTTAAATTAAATACATTTTTTAGTTCATCTCTAATTAGCGTGCAAAACAGTCCTTAACAAGAGAGGTGTCATCTTGTTCTGTTGACAATAACCATTATTCGGAGTCTTTAATAAGGTACTTTTATAGACACTTTTTTGTGACAAATAAACATTAAAAATCAAACTTTAATCACACTTTAAAGCAGTAGAAAGTTTGTTGTATATATAACAAAGTTAATGCACCAAAATTTTCTTTTAATGAGGTGGCCACATTTGCGTAATTTGTTAAGTTAGCGAACGAACGTACAACAGCTGATGAAGGCACAGAGCTGTCATGCAACATTCCTTGGCACGCAAAATATTTAAAATTGATTTTGTATAAAAATTACCAAAGATAAGTCCCATAACATTTTTATAGTCTTACCTATTAATTATAACAATAATGCTTTGCGGCCGAACTTAAAAACATTGGCAAAATATGCAAAATAATGTAAGCAACTTTTTGTGGCCATTCTCGTTTTACCCTTTGGTTTCAGAGATTTTATTGGCAATAGATCAACCAATCATCTAACCAATAGATGGCGCTTTGAGTTATTTAATTCAAACTTATTGTAGGTTAGATAATCTTTATAATTGTAGACATATGCATACGTACAGATATTTGATTTAAGCCAATTAGCTAATCTTTATAATTGTAGGTTAGTGAATCTTTATTTTAATTTTGAGCTCAAAAAGGTGTGAGTTTAATATATGCAATGAGTTCCAATAACTGTGCAAGTCATTTTCAATTTTAAGAGGTTGGGGAGGCTGGGAGCGGAGAGTGTGGGCTTGGCTAAAAAATTGTTGAGACAGATCTTTGGGAGATGTCCATTCTTTTGGGTCTGTAATCATCCTTTTTCCTACTAAGTTTGGTGGCTCTATCTCAAAAACAGTTCAACATATAGCCGATTCCGATTTTATAAGGCGGGTGGCTTGGGCGGGCGTAGCATCCAAATATTTCATGCAGATCTTTGGTAGATGTGGGCGTGGCATCCAAATTATCGATACAGTTTTTTGGGGAAAGTCATTACCTATCTTGATACTAAATTTGTTGGCTCTAGCCTGAAAACTGTGAAAGGGACGTGACTAGCTATCTTCGTGCAAAATTTTGTAGTTCTAGCTGTAAGAATGTAAGAAATATATGGTTTTATGGGCTTTCAGCTATCGATGGTATCGATTTCCCAGCCTCCTAGTAGGCGTGGCACCCCGATCTTAACACTTTTTCTGTCGCTCGTATGAACAAACAAAAATGCAAAGTTTCAAGTCTCTAGCGTTACGGGTGTTGAAAAAAGTTGCGGTCATACGGATGGACGGACACCATGATGGACATTGCACAACACCAATATGATACTTTCAGTATCAGAGTATAAAAAAATAAAAAAACACGATTATTTTATTCATGTAGTATATGTATCCAATATATATTTTTTTCTTATTAAACTCTAAATGAAATGATTTATTTAATTTCTTTAATTTATCATATGATTTTTTTTCCCGAAAGACTTGTTTTTTTTTATTTTTTTTTTTATAAATAAAGCTTATCGTCGACGAATGGCTTTTTCATCTAGAGTTGGAAGAAGTTTGACACTTATTCCCATAAGAAGGCTCTAGTCGAGATTTCCCGACTAGGAGATACCCCAAACCCTATACTTAACGCGTATAGTTATTGTATGTATGTATGTATCTGTGACTAAGCTTCAATCTTCGATATCTCTGGTGTTTCTCAACCGCTTTCGATTAAATTTTCACAGACTTTCATTATTTTGTATCAAATTTCTAAAACACATTTCATATTTAGATATTCGACATTTTTATGTTATCGATCGCATGTGTATATCGGAAACGGAAATAGTTATCGAAAATCGGAAACAAACTTGTTTTTGAATTTGAAGTCTCTAGCTCTTATAGTCTCTGAGATCGACGCGTTCATACACACGGACAGACGGACAGACGGACATGGCTATATCGACTCGGCTGTTGATGCTGATCAAGAATATATATACTTTATGGGGTCGGAGATGCTTCCTTCTGCCTGTTACATACTTTTGCACAAAACCATTATACCCCTTTTACCCATTTTATGGGTTCGGGGTGTAATTAAAATAGACAAACTAAAAAGTTTGTTTAAATACTTTTTGAAACAACAACCAAAACAAAACATGTTTTGTGCAGTAAATAGATGCCAATACCAGCTTAAACTAAAACTCATATGCGATTACGTATTACAAGCAAGAAAATAAATCGAAAATCAATTTGGGTCGGGGAATTATGCATGCTAAAATGGCGATTGAGTGACCCCAAAACCAGGGAAGGACATCGAAAAGAGTGTCACGGGTTAGAGGCTGGTGAAGCGTAACAAGTGTGAGCCGTTCGAGGTAGGGGTGGAGGGGTATATTGCAAGTGCTGAGCAGCTGCTGAAGGCGAAAAAATTGTTGGTCTTGCTATTGACATTTGACAGGGGAGCGTGGGTTGGGCACGGTGTATTGGGATGTAAGCTGTAAGTGGAGTGCCACTTTTTTTCCTATTATTGCCATAATATAATATTTTGCTTTGTTTTTAGCATTTTAAATAACCGCGGGTGTGATTTTTACCCAGCTAAGCGACTCAAATGCCGTGGGGCGATGGGGGCTTTGCTGAAGTCGAAGTCCTGTCATGATTAAATTTGTGTGTAAAGCATTTTTAAGCTGCCTGCTTAAATATGCTGCTCGGGTTTGGAGCGCTTCTTGATTGCATTAAAGCCAGTCGCTCTTGTCCCTGGAATGATTGACAGACGCTTGTGGTTACTAGGGCTCTCTGGCAGCCAAGGAGACTGAGTTGTGTGTGATTAGAAAGCATCGAATCTGTTCTTGAAATGCAACCATTAAATAATGACAATCTTCTCGATATATGTAGCGCTTACAAGCACTTAGTCAAATTATTTTTTAAATGCACAAAATGTAGTCAAGTTTAGAAAATGCATAAGGGAAAGCTTGAGGCTGTAAACCAGAAAAAACACAATTGATGTTTTAACACGAGAACTACCAGCATTTGCTCCATACATATGTTTAGATAAAAATAAATTTAATTTGTTTTCAAAAAATTAAAATATATTTCATTTAAAAATTGTATGTACATTAGGGTGGGTCAATTTTTTTTCGCGACAAAGCGGTTATCAGAATCGTAAACTAGCATGAATTCTAACAAGTTTTGCCCAAGAAACCGTGGGTCTAAAATCAAAACAGAGCCTCCCATTTTTACGAAGAAGTTTTTATATCTTTAAGATACATACATTTTTTTACGTTTTCATTATATTGTGGTGTTTAAAAATTTTGCTAAATATTAAAACTTAATTTTGCTCACAATCCGCCAATAATATGGTAATATAAAAAAAAATTTTGTGTTTAAAATCAAGAATATACACATTAAGTGTGTGTAAATCACTTGGCAAGCCAAAAGCAACAAAATTTGGATCCTTCATATGCAGCAAATTCAATAATGTAGAATCATTAGCAAAGGAACCAATTGACATAGCAGACTCCATAATTAATTCAATTTCAAATAGAAAATTACCTTAAATCTGGCTTTAAAAAAATTAGAGCTGGAAAAAAAAATAAATGCTATATCTGAGCGGAAGTGTCTAAATGTTGGATTGTGATATTTGCAAATAAATTGCTTCACACAATACTGTAAAAAAAAAGCTTGAACTTATTGGGAATTTTAAAAATTAGTAGTTCAATCAGAGCACTGGCTTATGTCACATTTGCTGAGACAATTTCATCATCACATTTTTCCCCCTTTTTTTTTCGATTTTAGATACAAAATAATTTAATAATAATTAAAATCATCTGAAAACCAAAAAGCAATGTCCGTCATGGTGTCTGTCCGTCTGTCCGATTTTGAATATAAGTTCTCCTATACCATAAGCAGAACAAGTTTGCTTCAAATCATCGATAACTTTTCCAGTTTCCGATATACAGATGGAGTCGATAAAAACAAAATGAAGAAATTGGAAAATGTGAAACACGTTTTGGAAACTTGATACAGAAACAAGTAAAAACGTTGCAGTCGGACGCAACCGACTGCGGAATACTTTGATACCAGTAAAAGAACGGTTGATAAGGGAGAATGCAGGGGCGAAGGGCGTGGGCCATGTGGTAAACATCGCCAGCTATCATGTTACCAAATTTGGTGACTTTAGCTCAAAAGCTGTGGAAGATAACTTAACTCCCAAATTTAAAAGGTGGGCGGCAGAGGTAGGCGTGGCATCTTAATTTTTGAATCAAATGTTTTTAACTGTCACTATCTATCTGCCTACCAAGTTTGGTGGCTCTAGCTCAAAAACTCTAAGAGATATAGCCGATTCCGATTTTATAAGGCGGGTGGCTTAGGTGGGCGTGGCATCCAAAATTTTGATGCACATCTTTGGTAGATGCTGCATTCTATCTTTCTACCCAATTTAAGGGCTCTAGCTTAAAAACTATAAGAGATATCGAAATTTCCGATTTTAAATAGTGGGCGGCAGAGGTGGGCGTGGCATCCAATTTTTCATGCAGATCTTTTGTAGATGTCACCATATATCTTCCTACCAAATTTGGTGACTCTAGTTCAAAAATGTGGAAGTACTCGCATAACCGTTTTGACATGGGGGATGGCGGCGGAAGGTGTGGGCGTGGCATCCAAGGTTTGATCCATTTTTATGGGGAACGTCAATATCTATCTTCACAAAAATTTGGTGGCAGCCCAAAAATGTGAAAACTATAGGCGTTTCCAATTTCTTGGTGAAGGGGGGATGGGCGGAATCAGGGGCGTGGCATCAAGTTTTGATGGGGAACGTCAGTCCTATCTTGACAGAAAATTTTGGTGGTATAGCAAAAAAATGTAAAAGTATTAGTTTTCATTCTTGGAAAAGGGGGGGGGCGGAATCGGGGGAAAGCAAGTTGATGAGGAACGTCAGTACCTATCTTGAACAAAATTTGGTCCGTCAAAATGTGAAAACTAGCGTTCCATTTCTGGAGAAGGGGGGCGGAATTAGGGGGCGTGGCATCCAAGTTTTGATGGGGAACGTCGACCTATCTTAACACAAAATTTGGTGGCTCCCAAAAATGTGAAAACCATAGGCTTTGAAACTTATGAGAGCAATATCTATGTTTGACACAAAATTTTATCCGGCTCTAGAAATAAAAGGGTGTCAAGATTTCATGGGAAGGGGGATGGGGGCAATCAGGGCGTGGCATCACAATTTTGTGCATATTTTGGGAAAACTCTAGCCCAAAAAATGTGAAAACCAAAGGTATTTCCACATTTTAAGGGCAGGGATGATGGGGGCGGAAGGAGGGGTGGATCCAAAATTTTGGAGTTTTTCAGGGACATACTAGTATTGCGTGAAAATTTGGTAACTCTGTGCAAGAATGTGAGAAATATTTGGTTTTATCGGTTTTCAGTTATCGAATTTATCGATTTCCCAGCCTCCTAGTAGGCGTGGCAACCCAATCTTGACACTTTATCTGTACCTTCTATGGATAAACATAATTGCAAAGTTTCAAGTCTCTAGCTTTACGGGTGTCGAAAAAAGTTGCGTTCATACGGACGGACAGACGGACAGACAGACACCATGACGGACATTGACAAAACCAATATACTTGAGACCTTCGGTATCAAAGTATAAAAATAAAGAAAGTCTGTGAAAATTTAATCGAAATTGGTTGAGAAACACCAGAGATATCGAAGATTGAAGTTTAGTCACAGAAAAATACAGACAATAACTATACGCGTTAAGAATATTGTTCGGGGTATCTCCTAGTCGGAAAATCTCGACTAGAGCCTTCTTACTTGTTTTATTTTTCGATTTTAGATACAAAATAATTTAATAATAATTAAAATCATCTGAAAACCAAAAAGCAATGTCATTGTGTCTGTCCGTCTGTCCGTCCGTACGAACGCAAGTTTTATCGACTCCCGTAAAGCTAGAGACTTGAAACTTTGCAATTATGTTTGTCTATATACCGGTCAGATAAAGTGTCAAGATTGGGGTGCCACGCCTACTAGGAGGCTGGGAAAACCGATTAAACCAAATATTTCTCACATTCTTGAACAGCTAGAGTTACCAAATTTTGCACGCATATAGCTAGTTATGTCCCTTAAATTTGGGAGTTAAGTTATCTTCCACAGTTTTTGAGTCAAGTCACCAAATTTGGTAACATGATAGCTGGCGATGTTCACCACCCGACCCACTCCTTTACAAGCAGACTCCTTACCATCCGTTATTTAACTGGTATTAAAGTATTCCGCAGTCGGTTGCGTCCCACTGCAACGTTTTCACTCGTTTATTTTACTATAAAATTAAATTTGCGCTATTTACTTGAATAAGGCTTTTAAAAAAGAAAAAGTCTTCCACAAAGAGCATTGCATTGCTTATCTAAATAATTATAAGGCTGTATGGCATAAATCCTCTTAATTATCGCATTAAGCTGGTTTTCTTTTTAAATTATTTTATCTTAATCTCATTCAAACTGAGTTCCAGCTTCAAATTTTAAGCAGTGAGCCACTTTTTCGAATTAATTTTACGCTTCCAGAGAAAAGCAATTTAAAGCTGCAGATATATATTTGAATTTCTCTTTATTTTATGTAATATTATTTATTTTAAAAATTTTATATTTGATTTAAGGTTTTTGTTTTATACTTATTACTAGTTACTCATATAAAATTAGAATAAATTAATAGTATTAATTAATAATAATGTATCTTGATTTGGCTCTTGATTTTGAAGTCATGATCATGCGTCTGTTAGAAAGAAATGTTGGATACAAATATATATGTATTTGATTTATTACTATACCCTACAACCTATAAAGTATATATATTCTTGATCAGCATCAACAGCCGAGTCGATATAGACATGTCCGTCGGTCTGGATGTGTGAAAACGTCGATCTCAGAGACTATAAGAGCAAGAGGCTCCAGATTTTGAACATTAGCTCATCTAATTCCTAGGCAGAACAAGTTTGTTTCCGATTTCCAAAAACCCCTTTTTATTTCCGATATACACATGTGATCGATAACTTTAAAATCTTGAATATCGAAAATGTGAAACACGTTTTAGAAACTAAATACAAAATACTGAAAATCTGTCAAAATATCATTAAAATCGGTTAAGAAACACAAGAGATATCGAAGATTAAGTTTCGTCGCAGATGCATACAGAATATATATGCGTTCAGAAAATCTCCCAGTCGGGAAATCACGACTCGAGTCTTCTTACTTGTTTTTATTTACCTTGAAAACCTTCAGTATACTATAGAAATAGATAAAATTTTAGATCAGAAAAAAATGTATAGACATGACATAACAATGCAATCAATATTTCTGTAATGTTCGATTTAAATTAAAGTTCCGATTTAAACATTTAAAGGTCTTTACTTACATACACACATAGCTTGGCATAGACACTCGTGCAAGCAGTTGCAGTTAACGTGTGGCTGAGTAAAACCAGGGCAAACAAAGTCTAGCCTTAGAAAATATACCAAAAACCAGTTGATAGTTATTGTATTTGTTTGTTCGGCTTTTGTTTGAGATGCTGTTGAAGTACTCGACGTCGAGTACAATGATCGGTTTAATATGTTAAGGGCTGGCCCCTTCTTGACGACCACGAGACAGCAACAACAAGCAACAACAAGCAACAACATTAACAACAACAACAACAACAACAACAACAACAACAAGCAACAAGTGCAACCACAACAACAACAAGAGCTAGGACATAATCAAACGGCAAGCCGGATGAAAAGCAACGCCCACAAAGTATCTGAGAGTAGTATCTTCAGCTTGGCCTTCGTTTGCACTGCGTCTTTTTTTCCTGCTTATTATTTCCACATCGCAGATACGACAAGCGATGGGTCTAGATACGAAGAGGGAACAGGGAAGGAGGGCGGCACGCCAACGCGTTTTGCCGTTGTGTGATTTACATAATGTCCTTGTCGACAGCATCAACAGCAGCCGAAGCACCCCCTGACAGCCCTCGACCGAGTCGCGAGCCGTAACCCCCCGCGACTCACTAGTTTAAAAATATTAACTGTCAATTTGTATTTGGCAACACTTGGCTGAAGAGGCATTTGCAAACGGAACAGAGCCACGAACAGACCCAAACACTAAACGGCAACGGCAACGGCCAGGCCAACGCAAAGCCATGCCAAGTCAAGAATAAAGCTGATGAAGAGCGCAAAGTAAACGCAGTAGCCGGCAGAAAGTGCACTTAACAGTGAAGTTCTATACCTAAAGAAAACGCATGCGACTACATGCTTGGGGAATGCCTAATGAGTTGTGCAAATGTATGACTTTAACTTACACATCATATTGAATTTGATTTGCATCCGAAAAGTATGCTATGTTAAATACATTATTACATTCTTACATTTTTTACTTGTCCATGTACAAAGTCAGCGTATAACTGTATAATAAATTATGTTATTGAGAGTGTTAGTCACACAGCTATTGGAAAATTTTGCATACCCCAAATAACCTAAATCTGCAATAAATGAACTTAAAAACACAAAGTCAAAGAAATTATAGAGATTGCCCGACTAGCAGGTACCTTGTACGCAGGCTAACATTTTTGTTTAGATTATATTGTCAATTAAATTGTGAACATGTATTACCCAACAATTAATTTCGATTTTTAACCAACGTCGGAAACTTGATGTTAAAGATTAGAGTTATAAATTAACAAGATAATTTATATGGGCTAAAAAGTTTGAATTAAACATTTACAATAGTTCAATACGCCCGACACTGAAAACACGTGCAGGGCATCAAAAGAGACTGAAAAAGCCCAAACTGGGCAACATTTTATTATTATCTGCTCGACAATAGTTTATCAGAGCAGACGCATGCGATAAAAACCCTTTCGATAAGGACATAAGCACAGTGATAAGTAACAGCAACAACAACAATAGAAATCGTAGACAAACACAAAATACAATAATAACACATAATAACAGAGTAGAGTGCGGAAGTCACTCAGTTCAGACAGTGGGCCAAACACATACATACATGCAACAAAAGCGAATGCAGGCTGCAAGAGAATTAGAACTAACAAGTTACTCATGAGTCGTGAGTCGCTTGCCTCGTACGTCAATGATGCTAATCAGGAACGTCAATGCCCCACTTTGCACACCCACCACACCCACCACCCCCATAAATACCCCCTCCAACAACTCGCTCCCTTTGTGGAGTGGAGTTGGGGCAGCACGTGGTGTGCTCCAAAACATAAGCCACCCCGTTGGGTGTACAGTATGTATGTGTGTGTGTGTGTCTGAGTAACGTGATAAAGAGCTTGCAGCAGCAACAGGAACAACAACAGCAACGGGGGGTGTACTCTTCCCCAAGACCATTTCGCTGCATGCCAGCACTTTCGACTTTGCCCGCAGCTTACCATCACTCAATTGCAAAAGTTGTGGCACAAACAAAAAAAAAGAAAACGAACTCACTCAGACTTTCACTCACAATTGTTGAGCGAAATTAAAAGCTCTCCATTCGCCAGTCATTGTGGCTCGTGTGGGTGTCTCCCTTGCCCACGCTGACACACACACACACACACACACACACGCAACAAGTTCGCTTGTCGGGTATGTTGGGTCGTCGGGCCGGGCAGGCTCGTGATTCGCCTTTTGACTTCACATTCGCTCGGCTCGGCAGCTGTCGTCGCTGCCCAAATTGCGACCATTCCACAAGTGGCAGTCAACGCCGTCAACGCGTTTCCGGTGCTCAGTTTCCTAACTGATCCAACGCAATTTGGTCGTCGTCGTCGAGTTTCTTTTTCGATATTTTAAAACGATTCCAAAAATAAAATAACCAAATCATAATATTTAAAGCAACAGTTTGTTAAAATTTAAAAGGTTTAGTTGTTGAAATGCCTTTAAGGCAAGTTAAATGTGCCCACAAAAATTGCAAAAATCATGGTGAAAATGTTTGAAACGCATATTTTCTAAAAATAAATATAGTGAATGCTCCAAGAAATTGTGACCGTGCTCTATAAAAAATCATACAATTTACACACAAAACAGCAATATTGAAATCCAATTAAATGTAAGTCAAAAGGGTGTAAAAGAATTTCCAGAATTTTGTGAACTTTGATTAACTAAACTGAACTTCTTGAATTTAAAAACACTAAAAACCGTAGATCAAACCACTAATTTATTTTCTTTTTTCAATTTAAACACATTAATTTCCCATTAACATTTTTGTAACATGATTACTTATCCTTTATGAAATATCTGCAGTGTTAATATTTTCTAAGAGTTATCGTTGCAAAAATACATTATTTTAAATTTCTTTAAAAATTTAAATAGATTTAAATAGATCTTTATATATAAAGATAAAGTGGAGTTAGCTGTGATATAAACTCACTCATGAATAATAGTAATATTTTGACCAAAATCGAACGGCTTAAAATCTAAAAATACTGTGAAGGTTTTGGACGCGATACTTTAATTTTTCTTTTTCGTGGCTTAAGCTTTGTGGTTAGATGTCAAAACATTATCAAATGGCTTAGGCAAAATCTGATATCGCATGTGGTAGTTTCTTAAATGTGACCCACTCGTTGAAATTACGTAAGAGTGAACCTTTTTGTGAGCTTGTCAAATGCAGTTGAGCATTGTTTTGTACGCAAGCAACGACCTTTTATTCTTAAAAAAAAAGAGAAATTCATACGACGCACAAAAGTATGCTTTACTTATTTAATAGAGAGCACAATAAATATTACACAAGCGCAGGTGCTGGATGGCTGGCTGCCTGGCTTGACTGCCTGCATCTTAAGAACGTTTGTCAGACAAAGCCACATAAAATCTGTTGCATTTTCAGTGTCAACAACAGTAGCAGTATCTGAAACTGCAACAGGAGCAACTGGTAATAGCAACATGTTGCAGGCGTCAACAAATCGGCTACTCATTGCCGGATAATGGATAATGGAACAAAGTGCTTACAAGTTTTGTTTAAACTCATATCCCGAGAAAATGGGTTAATATAACTGTTGTTTTCTTTTCATATTATTTTTTAATGTCTGCTTGTGACCAACTTTGTAACGCACTGAAAAAAATACGTCGTTTGAACTACTGTGACTATTTTACAGGAATGAAGGGTCGTTGTTTTTGAATAAAAAAAAGTATTAAGCAGATACTTGCTTATCATTTTAGTTTACTGTATTAATACTTTACTGCATATGCTTAAATTCTTCCATTTAAGAAAGTGAAAATATTTTAAGGAATATGTTTTTGCTGAAAAATGATATTTTTCAAATACTTGTTTGATTGAAACTTGGCGAGTTTCTCAGAGCGTTATAGCTCAGGCAGCATCAGAAAGTTAAGTAGCGTAGGAAATAAAAATAAATACGGCATAAATATATAATTTTCACTTTATTTATCTTCGTTTTACCTGACAGTTGATCAACGATACCTGATAACAAAGTCAATTAGTGTGTGTTTAATGTACTTTTTTTTTTCGCAGCCAGCAAAAACGCAGCAAAAAATCTATTAATATCTTATATCGAATTCACATTGACAAAATTAAATGCAGCTGTTTAACATATTTGCCTGGGAACTTAACATTTGGCTTTTCTGCTTATTTCTTCATATATTTTCTTTATAACGTAGAGTGATTATGTAACATCATTGCATCATCTCCGGGAATGTAACCCTATAACCTTATACCCCATTACAGTTTCCGCAAAAGTGTTATGTGTTGTGTTGTAATTTCTACTATTAAAGGGAAATAGTAAGAGAGAGAATGAGAGAGTCCGAGGCCCAAGGAGCTTTCCACAATAACATGCAGCTAAATAATAGCGACACAGTCGCTCAGGCGACAAAAGAAACTCGCCGCAAAGTGCGCGTTTTGTATTACGCGCCAAGCAAGAACAAGAACAAGAACAAGTCCCTGTCCCTGTCCCTGTCCCTGTTCCTGTTCCTGTCCCTATTCCCTATTGCTGTATATTTGTAACTGTGTACATCCATGCACAAGTCAACGCTTTAAATGCTGCATGCTGTTCCGGTCAAATGGTCCAATGCCAAGGGGCATAGCCATAACAACGCCGCCAACATTCAACATTCAACATTCAACATTCAGCGGTTCAAATGCATGACAAACAAGGGCAAGAAAAAAAGTTTGCTCTCCCTCTCCCTCTTCCTCTCTCCCTCAACTTCAATGCAATCCATTGACCCTTTCTCCCACTTCCCCAGCAAATGCTTCAAATGTATCGCTAAACGGGCGTGTAGTTCTCAGAATAGAACATCTATTATCATCTATAATTGATCTTTGATTTTTGGTATTTGGCTAATCCCAAAACGAAATCAACCAAAAACCGTCACGTGTGATATTTGAGGAGTGTGATAATGATGGCTTATATTGATTTTAGATAACAAATTATGAATATGACGCAAGTAATATCAATGCAAAAGAGCAACTAATTCAAATATGTTGAGATTGTAGATAAAAATGACAGAAACGACCGACATTTACCACGAACATTAAGTGTGACTCTGACAGTTGGCCAAAATCAGTATGTTAGAGAATATCACAAATATTATAAAAATTAGATATGGCACCGTTAATTAGAAAATGAAGGTACGCCTTTTGGTAGCTTGCCAAATTACCATTTTCCATATTTATTTTCAAAGTTAAAGGCTCGAAGAAGTGTTTAGGTATTTTTTTATCAGCTATATTAAAAATAAGTTAAAGACAGATATGTCTTAAATGTATAGCAAAATAAAAACATATTGTATAATGAAAAAAAAAAACGTATTATATATTACTGTACACGGATGCCTGAAATGAAAGTATCTCTGGTGTTTCTCAACCGATTTCAATACAATTTGTTCGGTTTTTTTATTATTTTCTATTTAGTTTTTAAAACGTGTTTCACATTTTCCAAGTTCAAGATATTACTTTTATCGATCACATGTGTGTATCGGAAATGGGAAGAAGACGTTAACTCCCACATCTGATAGTTACCGAGATCGACGCGTTTATACAGACGGACATGGCTGATCAATAATATATATACTTTATGGGATGGTTCCTTCTGCCTGTTACATACTTTTGCACCTTTTTACCCATTTCATGGGTTCAGGGTATTATAAATGCGTATTGCATTTTGATTCAGATCTTTGCGGAGAATAGTTACACCCAACTTAGTGACTCCATTTTCATGGGGACTTATCGATTTGCACCTGCAGGTGTATCGACATGTTATTGCAATTGAAAAACAATAGGCATTGAGACTGAAGTAAGATGCCTTTTAGTGCCTTTTTAATTTCAATACCGATTAGTGCTAGAATAGAATATATATTGTAATTAAAATATTTGTTATAAAGTATGTAGTTAGATTAAATATTTTTTAACGTTTATAAATATCTTTCATAGTAATTGTCACGTGCTTGCTTGTAATTTAAATATTTAAGACATTGTAATATTCCGTTTAGCTTTTCTGAAAAACAATTTAAATGAAAAGGCTTATATTAAAAATAAAATCGCAAAAAATTAACAGAGAAAATAGATTGGAAATTGAACGTGTTTTTTTTAATGACCGTTTGGTTTTCTAACAAAAATGAGGTTTATAAAACGCAAAAAATTAACAAAATGATTGGAAGATTTATTTATTTATTTTTTTAACGCGACGTGCAGCTGTCGCCTCTTCGCAAGCGTCGTTTAATGCTTTTTTGTTTTCTCAGTGTACAGAAAATCCTGCACAACTCCATACTTCAATCTTCCAAATCGCCGGTGTTTCGTAACCAAATTCGATGAAACTTTGAGAGTTTTGTAAGTGATTTCGAAGAAATTTTTAGATCTTTGTAATGAAATTAAATTTTTTATGGTTATCGATTGCATGTGTATATCGGAAACGGAGAGTTATCGGAAATTTAAATCATACTTGATCTGCCTAAGGCTTAGGAGAGGATTTTTAGATTCTAGCTATTAAAAACTATTACAAAATATCCAAAAATATATTAAAATTTTTTTAATTATATAGCATAAATACAAATACAAAACAAATTATTAAATATACATTGCCTTGCCCTCAGCAGAAGTCCGTTCGCGTAAAAAAACAGGTAGAGCGTCTAAGAAGCTGAGTCCCTTCTATGGATTAAGAAATATATTTGTAAGGAAAATGCCAGCCAAGTTAAGAACTTACGCAGGCTATTATCAAAGTCTTGCGATAATGCGGCAAAAGGGTGACAAGGGGATTTCCATGCAGCACTAAAACGTTAAGGCATGGCATTTGCTCAAAGATTTTTACAACCAATATATCATCAATGCGGTTATTTGCCACATCCAGAACAACTAAACTTTTGCACTTAACCAACTCTGCCAGACTTTCGCTGTCCTTCAAATAATTCGAGGATATATAAAGTGATTTCAAAGCAGGTAATATGTCAGAGCCAATATTCTCAATCTTGCGTATTTGATTTGAGCAAAGATTCAATGTTTCCAGATCCCGACATGACATCAAATTGTCTATACGCCTAATGTAGTTGAACTTCAGAAATAGACAACGAAGCTTCTTAAGATTTTTAAGGCCTTTAATCTCAGTAATTGCATTGCAATGTAGAAACAGGCATTTGAGCTCTGTGTACTCTTCCAAGCACTCAATGTATCGATAGCCTAATAATTGATAATAATTCGATTAGATCGATTGGGATAAGACTTACTGCTGAAATTTTTTACCCTGATGGTCTAAAAAGAGCGCATCATTCAAATGTGGCGATAGGTTAAGATTATCCTTCTTGCATATAGCCCGCAATCCTTTTTTCGTCATGCGATTAAGTCCGATTACATCTTGATCCCACATTATTATATTTGTATATATTTTGTCTTACTTTCGAAGAAAATATAAAAATTTCAATGCTAACTTTTTCACTCAATTTCTAATATTAACTGTGTATAGTTTTCAATGCTGATGCCGCTTGCTACGTTTGTTTAATAATATTTTGTTAATCAGTAATAGTTTGTAGGGCTCGTTGTTTGTAAAAATTTGAATCTCCTGTTTTACCAGCAAGCTTTTTGTCGTTATCTGTAATCTCCATTTGGTTTCATCGCTATTTATGCATTTTCACAATAGTCAGAACATTATTTTTTCTCCCTACCTTAAGGGTTTAAACCGTGAAAAACTGTAAATTTTCAATCATTTATTTTTTAATAATAAAAATTCAACCTTTTTATTGTCTAAAGATATAAAAACACAGCTTCGAGAAAAACGCGTTTAAAGTTATGGCTGTGAGCCCAGCTACCCTTCAGTCGAAACTATAACTCGGATCGAAATTTTGGGCCAATATTTTAAAGCTGTTGTTGAATTTAATGAGATAATAAAAAAGTTTTGAATCCGTGAAACCCATGTAACCCTCTAAGAGTTTTGGTATTTTTAATTGAACTTCAAAATGAAGTGGCCTGCGCTGGTTACACAATATGTTTTGCACAGTCAGTAACTTTAATTGCCCGCATTTGAAACGTGTTAACTTTGATTCATATGCAAGTAGAAGAGGATTTAAATTATACCCCGATTCAACTACGGCTTAATGCATGAATACTGCTAAAACTCAGAAATGCAGCCTTTTTATACCCCTAACCCATAAAATGGGTAAAAGGGGTATAATGGTTTTGTGCAAAAGTATGTAACAGGCAGAAGGAAGCATCTCCGACCCCATAAAGTATATATATTCTTGATCAGCATCAACAGCCGAGTCGATATAGCCGAAAATCTCGAATTTGGAAAATGTAAAATAATGGGTAACGATAGAAATTTTCTGAAAATTTTCACCGAAATCGGTTGAGAAACACCAGAGATATCGGAGATTGAAGTTTAGGTCACAGATGCATACAGACAATGGGTGTACGCGTTATGTAAAGGGTTTGGGGTATCTCCTAGTCGGGAAATCTCGACTAGAGCCTTCTATATGGCAATCATGAATATGTACATTTTTCACATTACAGAGCAGCTTAGCAGAACTTGAACATAACAAATAACACACCTGTCAGCTGTCACTTAACAGATTCTGTATTTGAATCATACTGAGAGTCCCAACATATATCTATTAATGATTTTCTAAACCTATTTTTCTATCGCATCGACATAAATTGAAAACAGTAAACATTTATTGAAGCAACTCATTTTGAAATGACACAAACCAAAGATTATATAAAAGACTAAATGACTGACTGACCGATTGGTGATTAGCTCCCAGAAAAGGCCGTAAAATATGTATAGAAGTTTTCTTTTAGTTGTTAAAAATTGCACAATTTAGAAAAAAGTTATGTGGATTTTTTCATCTGATTAAACTTATTTTCATAATTTACATGAGAAATGTCAGACTCTACCCTGTAAAAATGGGGAAACAGTTCAAACTAATTAGTAACGTTTTTTTTTAGCCGAAAAAATGAACTTAATCTGGTTTTCTTTTATAATTTTTATTGTATGTTAAGTATTTATCAAGAAATATTTATTGTTGGCCATTGCAGTTCAAACTAATTAGTAACGTTATTTTTTAGCCGAAAAAATGAACTTAATCTGGTTTTCTTTTATAATTTTTATTGTATGTTAAGTATTTATCAAGAAATATTTATTGTTGGTCATTGCAGTACTCAATTGGCGAGATGGATGCCACTCAATTGACCGAGCTGATGGGCAGCCATGATTTCATGCAGCTGCAGCAACAGTTGCAGCACAACAACAACAACTACAACACAGATGGCCACAATGGACTATCGCCGGAATCGGTGGAGCGCAGCTCAAGGCCAGTGCGACGTGCAACACGACGCACCTCACAGGTAAGAAGAAGAAAAAAAAAAAAAAAAGAAGAGGAGAGCAACACAAATTCCAACAAAGGTTATTTAGTGAGAATGCATACAGAATTGATTGATTCTCGCACACACAGCTAAGCAATAACACCTACGATCTGGAGATGACCGACTCCAGTTCGCAGAGTGACGACACCAGCGGAGGGGGCGGCAGCAGCAACGGTGGCGGCAGCAGCACCAACAACAACAGCAACCAGCACAGCAATGCCCAAAACGGGCAGCGACCCTCGAGCCGGGGCCGGCAACAGAATGGCTCCACGGGCTCAAGCTTGAATCCGAATAGTGCCAGTGCGAATCGGAGGCGAAAGGGTGCGTTGAACGCCAAGGAGCGGAACCTGCGGCGGTTGGAGTCCAATGAGCGTGAAAGGATGAGAATGCATAGCTTGAATGACGCGTTTCAATCGCTGCGCGAGGTGATTCCCCATGTGGAGATGGAGCGACGTCTGTCGAAGATTGAGACGCTGACGCTGGCCAAGAACTACATCATCAACCTGACGCACATCATACTCTCAAAGCGCAACGAGGAGGCTGCAGCCATGGAGCTCAACGGTGGTGCAGTGGGAGGAGTTCTGCTCTCTGGCTTAACCGGCGACGTCGTCAGCGGTTCAGCCACAAATGCAGGTGGAACTGGTGTAGGTGTAGGTGTTGGTGTAGGTGTTGGTGTTGGTGGTGGTGGTGGTGGTGTAGCAGCAACAGTTGGTGCTGGGACAAATGGACTGGTGTGCTTTGACGATGCTTTGACCAGTGGGGCGGTGGGTGGTGTGGGCAATGTTGGTGGTGTTGCCTACGATTGTGCTTTGCTCGCTGCCAGCGATGGCAGTTTGTTGAACGCTGCCACGCCCACAATGCAGAGCCTGCAGTCAACGCAGGCCATGCACATCCTGGCACATACCCAACAACCACAGGTGGATCAACAACAGCAACAACAGTCGCAACAACAACAGCAGCAACATCTGCCCCAGCATCATCAACATCATCATCATCAGCAGCAGCAGCAATTGTTGCATTCTCATGCTCACTTAAATGCTAACATGTTGCTGCCACAACAGCAACAACAACCGCAGCAGCAGCAGCAGCAGCAACAGCAACAACAACCCACACTAATACTCAATGGTGGCCCAAACGGAAATGTTGGCGCTGGATTTCCCGATGTCAACGATAATTTCGATGAACCCTTTCGAGAGTTTCTCTAAATTCACCTCTGTTATTACAACATTTCCAGATGGTCTGTGGTAAAATGGATTTATAGTGAAGGGAAAAAATTAATCCAAAGTAAAAAGAAATAAAATATAGATATATTCACTCAAATCAAAATAGCGTAGCTTCAAAGATTTTAAAGAATTTAAAAACGCAAGTTTTCTCATGATCCTGTCAAAGTTCACAAGCATTTAAAAATGTTGTTTTTGAAATTCTCGTGGCTTGTAAAATAATATTGTACTCGTTAAAGTTTCTTAACACTTTCATATTTCGTTTTAAAGATCGTATCCTACAATATACTTATTTGTGGAATAAAAAAAAGCAATATTGCAACAATATTTAGTTCGTTACTTTGACAGGAATATAGGAATCCAGGCAACAAAAACGACAAAAAGAATCTTGTTCATTGCACCTTGTTGGTGCAAATTTCAAAATTATAACGCAATTAAAAAAAGTTGTTAAAATCTATGTACATAATGACGCATATAGTTAAGAGCGCTTTAAAATTAAATATAAATTATAAAAGTAGGTCATGATAGAAAACCTAAGAAAACGGACGAATGAAACACGATAAATATATTGTATATGAACAGCTCAACTGAAACACTCGAATGGAACAGCTTAAATTATTAGCTGAAACAAAGCGAGCATATTCAACTCAATTTATAAATGTATGTAGTAAGTATACTTATACATATATACGATTGGCAGCAAATAGCAATAACAAACAAGACGAAGCATCAATTAACGTATAAATAACAGTACTGGAGAAAACGTGTCGACTCAATGTCGACGCCGGGATAATCGAGTGCGAGTGCGAGTGACGAGTCTCTTAGTTAATTTACCACCCATGATCTTTTTAATGCACTTGAAATTTAGTATCGCTGTAATAGTTGGCACTTTAGCCGGGGTTGGTGTGGGGAGGGGGCGATTGAACCATGAAGCAAGGGGCAACAAAACAATTAACACACAGAACTGTGCTTAGCTGACACACATCCATTGTGAATGCCGACCTCTTGGGCGCCAAAAAGAGATAGCAACAGGCGACCGTGGTGACGTGCGTAACGGTAAACAGTAATAAAATAACAATGCCCAGTAGGTGGCGGGTGGCGGGTGGGTTGTGCGTATAAATGGAAAAATCTGGAGTGTGTGAGTGTATGTGTGTTTTCTTTTTTGTTTTTTTTTTTGGTCTTAGCAATAATTAAGTGAAATATAGAGGTTAGGGTGAATGTTTTGTTTTGTTCCGTGTGGGTGTCAACTTAAGCTTGTTGATTATGTTTGATTAGTCAAGATTTAGCTAAAGTTAACTAGGGGATTCTGTTGTCAGCACATTCACATAAAAAGCATCAAAACATCCAAATATGTTATTAAATGCAGAGAGCCGTCAATGCCATTTAACTTTTATTTTAAAAAATTACGTTTTGAAATTATTTCTTCAATAACGATGTTTTCGGAATTTATCGTCAATTTAAAACCATTAAAAATGTTTCAATAAGAATATATGGATGGATAATCAATACAAACTTTCTTATTCAACAGGCAGATTAAGTTGTTTTAAATAATCGATAGCGTTTCCGAGAAACACGGTTAGAATCGTACATTGAATTTTTATTAAGCAATAGGTGAAGGCGCCTCTTTCTGGGTTCAGGATACCTCCTAGTCGACTTCTTTCAAATTTCCTGCTTTTTTTACTTGTTTTCAAAACGCTTTATGATATGTACATACATTTACAACAATAAACTCTTAAGATATCAAAAGTTATATAAGTAATCCGTATATAAATTAAGTCGTAATTTTACCAAGCTGGAACGAAATGGAATTTGGAGCGGGTTGCAAACGGCTTGTGATGAGTTATTCTAGTCAAATTCAGTAACGATTTACGTGAAAATCTTTGAAATTGCAATATAGTCGAGTAATTTAGTTGTTTAGAAAATTATTAAGCTAATGTTTCCAACACAATTCACGTCTATTAATAAACATATATATATGTATACTATATCGTTTAAAATGTAAAAGATATAATTAACTTGTACATAAAGTTTTGTCTTGTCTTAACATAATGAGCATTTGGTGTGTACAAGCAACAGCAAAACAAGTACTCTTATGTACATATTATTGTTGGTATTTACGTACATATATGTAGTTTAATTATAAAATACTGAAATTTATGTATCAACACTGTACAGAGAACTAATGATATCCACGAAACATGAAAATATTAAATAAAATGAAACATATAACATATAATCTGATACTTGTTTACTAATAAATAAATTAAACCAAATTAATAATGCAGGCTGGCAACGGGTGGTTTGAAATGCAATTCAAATGTTCGCGCACATATAAAGTATGGCAGCTGGAAATCTGTAGAGCTGCCAGACGCTTAAAAAGATTACAAATATGAGCCACAAGCACGCGATATGTAAGCTGCCTATCGATAGGTTTATTCACTCGAAGTTTTCTTTGCAAAGCTTTTGAGCTTCCCAAACCCATTAACTGTAAATATTCTGGTCTTAAATGGTTGTTGAAAAGTCGATTTATGTTTGATTTATACAGCAATTGTAAATTTGATGATAATTGCTGGTTTATATATCGAAATTGTGACGTCATGCAACAACTTTTACTCTCTCCTGCGCTCTCTCTTTGCAAGTTGCATGCAAGCCGAGTAACGGACCTGCGCAATGCGCTCCATAACAATAACCAAAACAAGATTTTGTGTTTGCGTTTGCATTGTGTTTTTGCGCCTTGCGACAAAAACATCGCGAGCTAAGCGAGCGGCTAAAGAAAAAGTAAGTGATCGGCCAAGGTATAAATACTGCAAGAATAGTGATTAGTTAATTGCAAGCCAAAGTGAGTATACCAAATTTAATAACAACGTTAAAAGTGTATTAAAGAGTGCGTGTGTGTGTATATGTACATAAGTATCTACGGGTATGTAGTACATAAAATTAGGTGAACTGAGGGACGTGGCCAGTAGTGCAGTTATTTCTTTTCAGGTTCACTGCCTGCTTCCGTTCTACTTAGCTGGCCTTTTGTTTGATTCTTTGCTATTCTTTCTTTTTTTCTTCTTAAGACTACCGCTGTGTGAGATTTTAAAAGGCTCTACAACACATACAGACATACATTCGTGTGTTCGTATGTAAGACAAACAAGTTATGTATGTACATAATTTAAGAACGCAGGTATAAAACAAAAACAAGCAATAGTTGAAATTTTTGATGCTGTTGAAAATTCCGGTGCACGCATACTAATGCTGTTTGTCTTTAAATTTGTATGTATGTATGTATGCGTTTGCATTTGCCGTTTGAGTTCGTTACAGTTTGTTAACCTCTAGAAATCGCTGCATTTGGGATTTGGTCACAACGTGCTCCAATTTTAACACTACTTTGCAGCTGTTAACACTTTCGTCTCTAGCGTTTTAATTTCAAAGAAGCTCCTACACATACCTATACATATGTCTACATACATTTTTATGTCGAACGGTCAGTGGAGCTCCTGGTTATTGCCCCGTTAGCCATGTCTATAGGCAAATTTCCGGAATTAGCTAATAGCACGCAACACGAATGTGTTGTTGTTGTTGTTTCTTATGCAGTTGTACACATGCAAACTTCTCACTTTATACATACATATGTATGTATATGTATGTATGTTTAATTGTTCCAACATCGCAGCCCACTGACCCCAACAATCGCCTCCCATTTGATTTGTTACGCCCCGCGAATAAAAACCCAAGCGCATCAAGAAAGAATGCGAACAGAGAAAAATGTACTACAGTGTGTCAAGATGCATTTAAATTGCATAAAATTTTGTCTTAAAAGAATTAACATATTAAATGCTTAAAGTAAAGATTTCCAAAAATATAAATCACAAATTTAAATTTAACGATGTAGAGTTGTCTAATTCTCCGAGTATTTTAATGTAAACATTTTGTTGAATTTTAAAGCAGATGTTTTAAAATCTGCTTATAGTTCCTAAAAATGCATCAAATTTTCAATTGGCTAACGAACCTACTTTCAAAGAAGTATGCCTCTTTTTCATATTGATAAATAAACCCGACGAGCTCTAGTTTCTTATATAATATAAACACTACCAATTGACATTGCACTTCTCTTTGTGTTTCTTTTGGCTAATTTTTTATGATATTTATTTATTGCAAACACACAAACATTTGAAATGTCATTTAGATCAATAAAATAATTATGAATCAGTTGTTATATTTATGGAATAGATCTAATTACAGTAGTCAATCAAATTGTCGCATTTAATTATGGAGCTCACGACGTTTCACACCCCAAAACCACTGTGCAGTCCCTTCACGTCCTCCAAAGAAATATGGACAAGCCAATTTTATTGTCCTTTTCCAACTGCGTCATTTGCGACAGGTGAACAGCTGAACCTTTTCACTTCGAGTTCTTTTTTAGAACTCTCATTTAATCAAGCCCCGTCCATGGGTCCAACATTATTGACACTTTCCCCCTCCTAGGTTGACATGGTTTTTGAAGGCGATCGATTCGCAGTTGGGCGGAGGGTGGAGGGTGGAGGGGCTGACAAAATGCTACGATGTTATGTTTATTCATGTTCAACAGTGGGAAATTATGCCTATTGCGTTGGTCAACTAATTGGTACAGTGACCTATTCCAATTGAATAGTTCAAATGAACGGGCTGCTCTAACAAAATTTCCTAAGAATACCATAAAAAAAATGCCACAGGTCAACAACGGAAACAAATACTTTATTATTATTTATTTTAGAATTTTCAAACGTTGATTTTATAGAAAAATTATGGCTAAATTGATGAAATGTATAGATAATTAAAATTTGTATGAATTATTAAAAGCCTGTCACTTTTTTTTTTTATTTGTATCTTTTGCCATCTGTCACTTTCCACAATCTACATACGTTAGACCTACATTAGTGTAAACAAATTGTTGTATTGGATCGATTTTTATGACAGTTGCATTTGAACGCCCGTTGCATTCGAAACGGGAACATGTCCTTGCCACCAAAAAAAAAAAAATACTATAACAACAATGCAACGCGACCGACCCACAATTCAATATAATAACAAATAATAATAATGGAACCAGAACTAGGCCAGCCAATGTGGAAATTGCTAAATACTCTACCCTCATTGGCCACTTGGGTGACAGGGAGAGTGGCGGAGGGGCCGTTTGTTTGGCGGAGGGGGGTAATCCGCCGCCAGACGTCGCAGATAGACACAGGTGGGTGGTTGGGAGGATTTAAGCACGAGACAGTTGGACATCGTTTGTGGCTCGCTGTGGTTGCGTGTCTGCTACTGATTTGGGGGTTGGCTCCTCCACACACACACACACACACACACACGCACACCACTTTCCCTTTGGCCGTTTATTGATTATTGTGTGCAGACTGTTTTTTTGCTTGCATTTTGCTTAACAATTTCCCATATATCCTTGCAGTATCTAGACGTTGTACGCTGAGCGAAGTTCGATACAAAAATGGCATCCGGTGGTTTGACATGTGTCAAATATATAACATTTTTTTGCAATCTGCTATTTGCGGTAAGTTGACGCCCGCAAAAAAACGTATTGCAAGCTTATAAAAACTCTTCTAATTTTTTTTTTTTTTTGGCACAAAGCTATCGGGTCTGCTCATCCTGATGGTGGGTGCCATGGTGCAGCTGAACTATGCGCACTATTCGAACTTTGTGAGTGATCATATATGGACTGCACCCATAATACTCATGGTTGTTGGCGCCGCTGTGGCCTTCATCTGTTTCCTGGGCTGCTGCGGTGCCCTGAAGGAGAACAGCTGCATGATACTGAGCTTTGCCATACTGGCCGTAGTGATTTTCCTCTTGGAGATTGGCTTGGGCATTGCTGGCTATATCAAGCACTCGGGCTTGCAGCAGTTGATGGAAACACAGTTCAATACGACCATGAAGCATTACAAGGATCGTGATGATTACCGCGATGCCTGGACTCTGCTGCAAACCGAGCTGGACTGCTGTGGCACCTATGGACCAAACGATTGGGAGGGCATCTTTCCCAACAAAACCATGCCGCCAGCCTGCTGCAAAGTAATCAATCTGAGCGAGGCCAAGGAGTGCACCACATTGCATGCCGTGCAGCAGGGCTGTCTGCACAAGCTCTTGGGCATTCTCGACTCCAAGACTTTGATACTGGCCAGTGTGGTGCTCTCTGTAGCGGGCATACAGGTAAGCAGGCACCTAAATAATTACTTTCTTTCTGTTTTTTTTTGTTGTTGCTAATCTTGCGCTTTTGTTTGCAGCTACTCACCATACTCTTTGCATGCTGCTTGTATCGTTCGTTTCGCCGCAGCTACGATCACGTTTAGGCTGCGTAGCAAGGATCCCATCTATCGATTTTAAATGTAGCTTTGTAGTTTGGTCGCGTTTATGAGAGATCTGATAAGAGACATCACAAAAATACATATATACAACTCACAACAATCACACACAATCCATTAATTCCATTTATGTCAATCAACCATTCAAATCTTTTAGTTTGTTATTATTAAGTACATATACACTAACTGTTAATGTTATTTCCTGGCTCCGTTGCGCTGAGCTCTCTATGTAAGCTATATACATACACACTTCTCACAGTATTCCACTATATTAAAACCTATTATTTGATACACAATCGTACATTTCTTTCCGAATTATTTGAAATTCTTGCACACTGCATAGTTGAAATATTTAATTAAAATATATTTTTTTGCTTTGAGTGAGGTAATGATAATTTTTGGTATTTAGTAGTTTGCCATTTCGCCACCACACATGCATACATACATACTGAATATTGACTGTTTCGAAAATCATGCATCATTTCATCAGTTTACAAAGTGTCCTTGAAACAATTTTTATATGTGTAGTACTTTTATGACATGTGAATTTTAAATGTGTGTGTTTCAGTGATTGTGTGTGTGTGTGTGTGTGGCTAAGTCCCCAAAAATAAACCCACCATTTGCTGATTGTTTTTATATGCCCTTTATACCCAGCAATTTATTATACATGAAATAATAACACTGCGACCTACACACACACATACACATAAATATTTAAGCAACACACAAATATATAAATATACATATTTGAATATCTAGGTGACAGTAATTTATATTCAGAAAAACGTTTTGGGAGAATTTACATATCTTGCCAGCTCCTGAAAATAAAAACTGTTTAAGTATCGGATTAACAGTTTAAAATCGAACTTATCAAATAAACTTAACTTTAAATCGTGCATATTGCATATTTTGTCTCAATATGAGGCGATTCTCAAACGACCACAAATTAATATCGCATTTTAATTAATTCAATGTTAGATTACTTATATACATCGGATATATAAGCAAATTTGTCTTTTCATGCAAATACTCAGCACGATA
Organism: Scaptomyza hsui; assembly: GCA_018152825.1. Lineage (NCBI taxonomy): Eukaryota > Metazoa > Arthropoda > Insecta > Diptera > Drosophilidae > Scaptomyza > Scaptomyza hsui. The sequence continues at coordinate 623,285 of JAECXO010000025.1, forward strand.
TATTATTTATGAAATGAATTTTAAATATTTGTGTATCTAATATAAGATCTAAGTTCAAACGATTGTGCAGCACTGAAAAACTTAGAAATCAATAAATTAACAATATGAAACATAAAAGACAAACTTTCTATTTAAAAAAATATATATAGTATAAATTCAGTTAATCTGAACTTGGAAATAATATGCACTTTTGCATGTATGTTGTTATTTTTAGTATATATAGTATATGTATATATATCCTCGTTATTAAATACCTCGAATTACCTCTGTGACCCCATTCATTAAAAACATCTACATATACTTTCTGTTAATATCAGCTGCGAAGTTAACTTGGCCATATCAGTGTAACCAGCACAATCGATACAAAACAAAATCTTTACTTTTAAAAAAATGTATCATGATACACAATACTAAAAATTTTAACAAGAAACCGGTATAGTATCGATTGTTCAAATTTACACTTATACACTGTTCAGCGTGTTAGTTTGAATATTTAGGAAGATTTCGATTTTTGACAGTTTAAAAAGCTTGGTTTCAGGGTATCTCCTAGTCGTGCTTCCTTGACTAAAACCCTTTTTATTTATTTATGTCAGGGCACTTTGTATTTCGGTAGTTGAATGGACGGTTGTCATTGACGATATGCTTTGTTGTTTGTTCAATAATATTAAACAAACGTAGCAAACTGCGTTAGCATTGCCAACTACTCACATATGCAGTAAATACTTGAAAGCGGGTGTAAAACTCGCATTGAAAATTTGATAATTTCTTCAAAAGTTAAGCAATATATATACATACATATATTATAATGTCGGATCCTATTAGTGGTGCGGCATCGCGCAAAGAGGTAACCGGCCTAAATCGGATGACGCAAAAAGGATTGCGGGACATATGCAAGAAGGATAAGCTGTATCAGACGCCACGACTAAATGATGTCCTCTATTTGCACTATCAGGGTAAAAAAAAACTTCTGCAGTATGTCCCAATCAATTTAATTATTATCGTTTATCAGGATATCAATACATTGAGTGCTTGGAGGAGTACACAGAGCTCAAGTGTCTGTGGTTGGAGTGCAATGCAATAACAGAGATTGAAGGCTTGGAAAAACTTACTAAGCTTCGCTGTCTATTTCTGCAGAACAATCTTATAAAGCGTATCGACAATTTGGTGTCTTGTCCAGATCTAGATACGTTGAATCTTAGCTCAAATCATATTCGCAAGATTGAGAACATTGGCACCGACATCTTGCCTGTTCTGAATACCCTTAATATATCCTCGAACTACTTAAAGGACAGCGAAAGTCTGGCAGAGTTGGTTAACTGCAAGAATTTAGCTGTTCTGGATCTATCAAATAACCGCATTGATGATATATTGGTTGTAAAGATCTTTGAAAAAATGCCAGGCCTAAAAGTTTTGGTGCTGCAGGGAAATCCCGTTGTCTCACGGTTACCGCAATATCGCAAGACCTTGATATTAGCATGTGTAAGTAGACTTGAACCATATACAGTAAGTTTCTACATATTTGTGTCATTTGTCTCCCACAGAAAGAACTCACCTACTTAGACAGTCGACCTGTATTTATACGAGATCGCGCTTGTGCTGAGGCTTGGTAAGAAAGTTTTCCCCAAAGCAAGGCTTTGTTTATTTTATTATACGATAACTTTTTACATTTCGACTTTCAAATTTAGGAAACGAGATGGCTACGAAGGCGAACGCAAGGAACACATGCGCTGGAATCGCGCGGATCGTAAGAAAATGCGAGACAGTGTTAATCGTAAGTTATTTCAATTCTTTAAGAATAAACGTAGCTGCTTAGTTAATGAATTATATTTACTAGACACTATTCAACTTCGCAACCGTCATAAGCCAGTGGGAGAACAAGATGCGTTGATTAGTTCAACTGATTCGGAAGCTGAGGAGGCAAAAGACAAACGCGGTGAAAAGACGCGCGTGAAAGCCGACCTGGAGTATGGCTGTGTGGATAACATTTGGAATGAAGTATCTGGAGAAAATAAGAATGACAGCTCTGCCACTGATGAAGGTAGCGCAGGCTCACAGATGGAAGATCTAGCTGAACAACTAAGCGATGGTCAAAGGAAACCCTTGGATGGACGTCCCAAGATATTACATGAATCTCAGTTTTCTGATGTGGAAAATAATGAGGACGAGCAGAAAAGTAAGGAAAAACTCAATGCACCGGAAATATCTAATGTTATTAATTGTGAAAATAAGCTGGATACCAAGGAACAAAAATGCCAAGAAGGAAAACGTATGCTTATAGAGGAAACTAAGTTCGACAATGAGGTTAAGGATGAAAAAGAACCTATTACGCAACAGAATAATACAAAAGGGGAAGAAAAGCTTGAGCTGGAGATATCTGATTCTAAGAAGAACCTTGAAATTGTGGATCAAAAGCCACAAGAAGGAGATCGAGTGGTTATAGAGGATATTAAAGTCGGTAAATATACTGAGGATGATAACGCACAATATGCTAGTAAAACTGAGCTAGAAGGCAAGGATCAAAAGTCACAAGAAGAAAAATGTGTTATAGAGACAACCAAGGCGGATACTCAATTTGAGATGCAGAACCTGGAGATTAAGGATCATAATCCACGAGTAGAAAAACGTTTGCTCATAGAGGAAATGAAACTTGATGATTTAGATTCAAACCCAAAGGTCGAGGAAATGAAACTTGATGATTTAGATTCAAACCCAAAGGTCGAGGTTAAGGAAGTAAATTCAGGGAATATACAAGACGAAAGTACAAAGGATCTTAAAGACACATCCTTAGAGAAGGTAGAGCAAAATGCGGCTAATGAGGATTTGTTAAACAAAATTTTGGATGAAGGCACATCAAGAATGAATGAAAATACTGAGAATGTCGATGGGAAAAAGGACGTTAAAGAGTTATCTGAAGCTGATAGTGGCTCGGAACTTGATGAAATCCCTGCAGAAGATCTGAATAAATCGTGTGAAGAATTTGGCCAACTAGTTTTTGGTAAACATGGTCAACCTACACCCGAGGAAATTAAGCAACAATGTGTAGATAGAATGTACGAATCCTATGCAAGTGAAATATTCCGGGATCAACCCGAGTTCGACAAGAAAATGTTTGAAGGGGAAATAAAAGATTACCAACTGGAGCCAAGCATGATCTGTGAAAACAAACCTGTTCTTAAGGAGATGGTGGAAAACATTCCAACTAAAACTGAGGAGCAACTGAACTATGAGGCGGAATGCGAAGAGGCAAACGAATTGGTGGAGCAAAATATTGAGGAGCTTAGCAATCATCTAGCAGAAGATTTAGAAGAACTCAGGCAACCACTATATAAACTGCATGAACAGGAAACTAAGGAAACAGATTCCAATTCCGAAGAGGAAAAAGAAGCGGATAAGAAAGAGTGCTTAGAACTGACAACTGTAGTGCGATCCCTGCGCATTATTGAGGAGTTCAGTGTGCGACGCGATCGCATAAATGAGGACATGAAAGCCCAAGAAAACAAAGAGCAAGAGCAAAAAGTAACTAAAGCGTTGATAGAGGAAATAACAAGGGAAGAATATCAAAAAGATGCTGAATTGGATGCTGAATTTGAGGCAATGGATGCGGCCTTCGCAAAAGTTCTAGACGACTGCTCCGATGATGTTCCCAAGCGCGTTTTTGGAGCTGGCTGTGATACACCCAGTCATGTATGGCATCAAGAGGAACGCATGCGACAGTTGACCATTAAGCACACCAGCACTAGCACCTACTTCGATGAAGATCTGTACCAAATGCAACCCATAACAGAGAAAACTAGTGCCGATGAGGCATACGAAATTTGTGAGCAAATGAGCCAAAAATTGGCTGAAGAGGAAGCTGGGCTACGCGAGCTGCTGCAGGAGCTTGAGGATGAGAATGATGTGCTCTACGAGATTACTAGCACGCTGGGTGATGATGATGAGAAACTCGCCATAATGCCAGAGCCGCACATTGAAGATGTGTGTCAATCGCTTTTGGACGAGCTGATTGATGAGTTGCAATATCAGGAAGTAATCAATGGACAGAACGTTAGAAACTTTGATTTTGGATTGATTGAATCCGATGATGAGTACAGCTATTCGGCAGAGCCCAAAGTTGAGCCGCTAGTTCGACCTGATTTAGAGAATCCAGCAGGTGGTAAAACCCTGCGAGAATGTATTGATGGCTTTGGCCACTTTCTAGACACGGTGGCCGAGCACAAGAAGAAAAGAGAGTTGGATAAGAAGGCTAAGAGAAGCGGTGAAAAAGTAACATCTGGAACGAGTACCAGATACAAAGCGGAGACCGCTGAAGAGCTCGATGCTCACCTGGCCAAGATGGAGGCAAAAGTCAAACGAAGGGCATCAACGATAGCAACGCGATGTTATGCAAAGAGAGAGAACTTGGAGGACTCACTCGAAGTGGTCGACGGGAAGCTGGTGATTGTTAAGAAGGACACAGGCTTAGTAGAGGATCTGCCGCCACCTCCCGACCTGATCAGTGATACCGAGAGTGAAAGCGAAAGTAAAAGTTCAGATGATCATTGTGGCTATGTTACCGCAGAGGATTGTGAAACAACCGAGATGGACGTGGGACCTCACCCAACACGTCTCAGCAACTCGCGAGATAACTGGCCTAAAGCTGTTCGAGACGTTAGAGATGAAGTGGAATCAAATAGTCAATCAAATGCAAATGATTCAATAGAAGATGAAACCTTGGATGATCAGTCACCGGATCGTTATTACTCACTCAAGGCGAGGGCTACCTTTAGTGCACTGGATGAAGAGTTCCGAGAGAAACTGGATCTGGCAAAGTTCCTTGACAGTGATGGGGAAATAACCGATGAGGGCATGCGCAGCATTGACGAACTAAAAGCTAACCTAAAGTCTAAGCACCCGGAAATAATTGAACAAAACCCCTTGGCTGTAGTAAAACAGGATGAGATGCTTGCAGGCTTAATTGAGCGCAAAAGGTTGCACGACGAACGCGAACGTCAGCGGGAGGAGCTTAAAAAAGCACAAGAATTGGCTGCATCGAAGCTAGAATCACCTGAGAAAATGCCAACTAGTGAAGATCTAGAAGCTGAACGTAAATGGATAAGTGAGGACGGTCAATATTGTCAGGAACGTCAACCTCAAACTCAAACTGAAAACCCAAGTAAACAAGAGGAACCAAAGGACAAGCAGGAGGAGACAGAAACACAGCAGTATCAAGACTTAGCTAGTCACGAAGATTTGGGAGTATCTCAGTTAACTTTGGGTACATGTATGTTGTACGAAGTAAAGAGTCAGTTAGTGGAAGAGCAGGAGGATAAGAAGATCCCAGAAGAGATTGAGGATAAACCAGATTCAAATGAATTGAAGATAGTGGAATTGAAACCGGAAAAGAAGTCCAAAGAGACCTCACCTGTTAAGGAAGCTGTTGAAAAACCTGAACAAAAACCCAAAACAATGCTAAAGAAACTTAATGTGAGCATAGATGATGATATTATATCCGATGCCTCCACTGACCATGAATCTGACGAAGATATTGCCGTTGTAGAGCCACCAAAACTTCCCGAAGGTGCGCTCGATGAACTGTTTTGCAATCAATTTGAGGATGGCCTGACCCTTGAACGTGAAAACGAGGAAACTTTACGCAAACAGCTTTTCAATATGCCCTTGAGTGCTTGGACACGGCAAGACTCCAATACGAATGAATTAGGAAAATATACGGTTGAAGCTTTAACAACCGATGTGGACGATGAAAGCTCAGATGTGACCGTCAAAATATCGGATGAAAAAAATAACAGCGAAGAGATAGATAAAAGTACAGCTGAACCAGATGAAAGTAAAACAATTATATCCGAAGAAAAAACCAAAGGAGCAGAAAAAGCATTAAGTTCAGATTCTGATACGGATGATGGTGCTATAGGTGAACTGGCACGTGATGCTCAGGTCAAATGGGCCAAGATTTCTGAGGAACTGAATAGGTTCATAGATTCGGATGACATGAAATTGCTAGAAAAAAGTCAATTCAATGAGAATGAGGGCAATAGCGAGGATGCAGACGAAATAGAAGCTAGTCTTAAGAAAATTAATGATATATATAAAGAATGTCAACAATCAATCGAGCTGAAAAAGTCATGCAACGTTGGTTCCGGTGATCAAATTAAGGAATGTGACAAGAAGTTGGGAAAGGAAGTACAAGCAAATGATCAGGAAAATGGTTCCGGTGATAACATTAAGGACAACGAAGAACACGCAAATGATCAAGCGACCGTGTTAAACAAGGATGAGGAGGCATTCAAGCTTACATTGGAAGACCTAGATACTGGGGTGGAATTGACCAACAGTCAACCGACTATAAGACTTGATTACTTTGAAGCTGTTGAGCCAGATGATGCTGACGCCGAATTTAGCAAAGCTAATGAGCTAAAAACCGAAAACATTGAGTGTAACCTGGAGATCCTTAATGATGATGGAGATGTTGTAGTCAAAGAGGTCAGCGTCGATGCCCAAGTAACGTTCGAGTTTAAATAATTGTATTTTCTATAGCATTCAATAAACAAATCTATATATTATATGTAAATAAATTATGTCCAAAAGATTAGTGGCACTTGCTAGACTTACTGATATAGTTTGATTGCCTATCACAATTGGCACATTGCGAGTCACTTAAAACCGGTTTAGACTATCGCCCAAACCGGTTTCGTGTTTTGTTTTCTTGACTGAGCTAAGGGCACTCGAGCAGGTTATCGCTTATCAGCAAAAATGTTGCACTATTCCCAGATGAACCCAAGTACATAACATTAGGAAGCAGCAAAATACTGCGTGCACTGTTTATTGGACACGACTGTATTTCCAATTGGTATTGCGCAACACAACATAAGATCATTTATTAAATACATATATGTATATATAAAATCAAATATAGTCAGCTGACAACAGTTATCTGTGTGCTGTTTTTGCATTTTTATCAGCTAAGCAGAACTTCCAGGAGGGATCATTTTAATAAAATATGCTTTTAAAAGCTTGCCAAATTCAAGAAAACATTGAAAAATAGCTGTGTGAAATGACATTTCACTATTATTCCAAACATTTCAGTGATTTCCTATCTTATCTGTGGATCATGCTTTGGAAAGGTCTGTGACGTGTAAATAAATAGAGCAAATAGGTAAACAGTTAATGAGCTAGTTTATCGGTCAAGAAAACATAAACCATTTGATTAAAAGTTGAATAACCTTCAAATTCAATATTTAATTTAAAAAAAAATACAGTTTTATCCTTTATGTAATATTTAATAATTTCATCCATTATTTTACTTGTGTCAATGCGAATCAAATATTATTAGAGGTATATTAGGTATACAACGATCCAAACTGCATGAGCACAATCAGATAGGTAACCATAGCAGTGAAAATCTAAATAGAAACATATAAATGTTATTTTGTTTTGTCAGAATTTAAAATTAATGAATACTCACCGACATGAGCAAACTGTAATCAATATCCATAAAACCCTCTGCACTGATAATAAGTGCATCCTGTTCCACCTGTATTGCAAATTCAGCTAAGACAGCATTATAGGCCAGCGGGGGCGGTGCAGTCTGGCGCTGAGCGGCACAAGCCAAGCCTCGCACATGGCTGCCAATAAGCATATGCTGCAAAAGTTAGGATATATATTTTATATAAGTTAATGAAAGCAAAATGAGGAGTTTATGAATCAATACATATGTATTCATTATAAATATCGAGAGGTTTTCGAACTTACGAAATCGGAAGTGCGATAATAAGAGACTCAATAATCTCTTGAAAAGTTGTAGTAAAAAATATTAAACATTATAAATTGTATGTTATTTGCTTACCTGTCGCTTGCAGTATTCGCCACAGCGGCAAAAGGTAAAAAGTAATATTAGCAGCGGCACAAATGTTGAGCAGGTCATGTACATGAAAGCCGAGCCATAGATCTCGGCGAGAACGAGCATTGACCAGTAAATATTAATCATGCTGTCCAGAAACATAACCACGAAAATGCAGACAATTGACCAGCCATACAAACCATTATATTGACCAAATAATCGATATAGTTCCATATAAGCTTGCTTCAAACTAAGTAGATATTCCAGGGAGCACATTTGCTCGTACTTTACATTCTGCAGCAGGGAATTGGTGCCCATCAAACGACATCTGTGGACGACCTGAAGACGTTGTCCCAGTTGCTCCACATGGTAGCCCAAGAGATCGGCATAGAGCAGGAGGAGCAGGCACTGGAAGCGATTGATTAGAACGGCTAGCAGCGAGTACCAAAAGTAGCCAATGTAATCATTATGTAGCACCACGTAGATGGATGGAAAAACGGCCAAAATATTCAAACTGCCCAGCAGAAAGAACTTGATGTATCTGATCCAGGGCAATGCCAAAATCGGTTGCTGCAATTCGCATTGAAAACGCAGTCTCAAGCACTTCAACTGCATACAAAATTCGTAGTATCTCTTATACTGGCACATTGCTTGCGTTTCAACAACTGTTTTGAGAAGAAACATGTATTAAATTTTATGTACATATCTATTACTATATGATTAATAAGTATACAAGCCTGCCATTGCCACAATCTGTGAGATAAATACGATGCAGCTAACCAGCATCGATACGAGTAAATCTCCCTCGGGTGGGGCATATACCACTACATAGAAGGCCACACTGATGTTCACCAATATGATGGCCACCGTATAGACCTTTTGAACCTGCTGCTTTGCTTCCTTCTCGGCCCAGGGAACCAGGCCCAATATGGCGAAGTATTTAAGGTAACGTTGCAGACCGCACAGCATGTTTAGCTCTTTAGAACTACATGAATACTGCAATGGAATAGCCTTAAGACGAGGAGTCTAACAAGTTGACAGTTCACATTAATAACGGTTTCGCTAATTAAATTCAATAATTAGCTAAGTGCATTAAAATTGATATACTAAGAAGTGTTTATTTAATGTCCAGTTTTTTCAGTCATCAGTTATGCAAGAAAAAATACCAATAAAATTTATAAATAAATGTAAGAATAAACAAAAAAAATGTTATAAATTATTGATATATTTTCCCTTTTTTATAAGTTTTGTGCAATGGTAAACCACTTAACCGATTTGTTTAGTTTCTGATAGCATTTAGTTATTTTTAGAATTGAAAAGTGAGAATTATTAAAAGGCTTTTCCACTCAATACTTATTAATTGCCAATTAAGTATTACTAGTCGAGCAGCTACTTTTATGTGTTGCACTTTTAAATGATTTATTCTCGTTATCTAAGCTGGCATACTGCGTTACTATTTTAATAGTAAAACCATCGAAAAGTAAGCATGCGTGCGTATTAATACAAATAATTACTTATGGTGCAATATTGTATTACAAAATGCAAGGTAATTATGAAACAATAATTTCATACTAAAACAAATGCACCTGTTTTAAAGTATTTTGAGAGCAAACTTTCCAATTGGTAACAAGTACACTCTGCATACATATAGCATGTCACAAATCATGCCCAAATTTCTCCGATCATACCTAATCATCATGCTTATCAAAATTTCGTTAAGCTGCGACGCTTTCAAGCGTTTAGCTTCAAGCATTGATAAGCGTAGCGTTGAACAATTTTTTTGTTTTGTTTTTACCTAATTATAGGAAAAGTAAAAGTATGTGTACATGTAGAGTATATGCATATACACGAATGATTATTTCGAAACAGCAGCGCTACTCAGTAAAATGCCTGCAGTGCTGCTTTTTTTCAGAATCAGCTGATAATAATGTGGCGCTTCAGTAGAGGTATATATATGACACCGATTCGGCCAGTGAGGCTCAGTTTATGAAAGTTGTTCGAACGCTGCGCTTGTCAATCAGATTAACAAAAGTGAAATATAAATGTGAAAAGTGTTTCCTTTCACAAAGTGTTAAGATTAGAAAAACATTAAGTTTTGACATTATATTGTGGAAACTCTAAAACACTACAAAAGTGAAAAAATATGGCTGTTAGTATGCAAAATAATAAATATATAAATTATAGTTAAACATAAAACTACGTTTTGTTGATGTGATTAAAACAGTCAAAACACTTTTTCCAAAACCAATAAAGTTTCTTTTTTTTTTTTGTATCAAATATGTTAATTTTTCAGGTTTTCTATTAGACTATTTGTTTATGTTTAACATTTGTTTGTTTATAATAAGGTATAAATGGGAGTATTTAGTTTATTAAATAAATCTAACTGAGGTTTAAATAATTTCTGTACAAAAGGGTTTAATGTGATGATTTCCGATTATTTATGTTGTATATTCTTGATCAGCAAGAACAATTACAGACTCCAAATTTGTGACATCAGAAAGTGTAGCATATCTTAGTCATTATATAAAAGTCATTAATTATTTAAAATAGATTTATGTGTCTTTCGACAACTTTTGAGCAACACAATCCTAGTTCTTTTGTAAAAGTAGTAAGTTTTAATAGAAATTATCAGGAAGATTGCATATGTGTTTATTCTGACACTGGGTTAAAAAATAATTTGATAACTTATTTTTTACTCTGATGGCAAAGTTAGAAAACTAAATCCTCTTGTATTTTGTAAAGTCTATTATTTAACGTGATCCGATTAAAACTAATCTTAAATACTGTTATGATGATTTTAATGTTTATTTTGTTAGGTATAAATCTTTTTTAATTGTTCCTAATCAATTTCCTAATTCTGCTACTTTGCTTTAAAATCTTTCAGACCAATTTACGAATTGCTGTCATTGGCCAAAGCAACTTTGCAGCCGATGTTTTGGAACAGCTCTTGGAGAACTCAGTCTTCAAGGTCGTTGGAGTCTTCACGATACCCGACAAGGGAAGTCGCGAAGATATTTTAGCCACCACTGCAGCTAGCCATAATATACCAGTCTTTAAGTTCGCCAGTTGGCGACGCAAGGGCGTGGCCATACCCGAGGTCCTCGAGCAGTACAGATCGGTGGGAGCGACGCTCAATGTGCTGCCCTACTGCTCACAGTTTATACCCATGGAGGTGATTGATGGCGCTGCATTGGGAAGCATTGCCTATCATCCCTCCATCTTGCCCAGACATCGCGGAGCAAGCGCCATTTCCTGGACACTCATTGAGGTAATTAAATAACGATCTGAACCTGATAGGACCATTTTAAATACTCTTCCTTATGTGACGTTTTTAGGGCGATGAGGTCGCTGGATTTAGCATCTTCTGGGCTGATGATGGTTTGGATACCGGACCGCTGTTGCTGACACGACAGACAAACTTGGAGCCGACAGACACCTTGGACAGCATTTACAAACGATTCCTCTACCCGGAGGGTGTGAAGGCGATGGTCCTAGCGGTTGATATGGTTGCCAAGGGCACGGCGCCAAAGATTCAGCAGACTGAGGTGGGCGCCACCTATGATCCGGCCATGTTCAAGTTGGAGAACCAGGTGTTGAATCTGCAGCAGTCAGCAGAACGCATTTGGAACTTCATAAGGGGCCTGGACTCAGTGCCCGGAGCAATAGCGACTGTACTCCTAGCAGACGGCACAGAGGAGCAGGTGCGTCTCTTTGGTGCTCACCTCTACTCTGCTGGACCTGTCATATGTGGTGAAGCTCTCAAACTGAAGGGTCTGTCCAAGCCTGCCTGGGTTCATGAGAATGGCCTACTGATCGAAGGAACCGATGGAGCATTTGTCAATGTTCGTCGCATCAAGCGTGGCTCCAAAATGATCAATGCATGCGATTTTTTCAAACAGAGTACACATCAGCCCATTACTGATTTCACAGAGGATGAGTTTGTAAAGCGGACGGAACTGTCTGCCATTTGGCAGGCAATATTGAAGCAGCCTATTGAAGCCTCTACGGATTTCTTTGCTGCCGGCGCCGGCTCCATGGATGTGGTGCGTCTCGTTGAGGAGGTCAAAGAGGCATTCGATGTGCCTCTAGAGAACGAAAATGTGTTCATGGCGCCCGTCTTTGAGGAATTCTTCGACCAGCTAATTCGCAATCTACGAGAAGGTTCGTCCGGTGCCAGCTCCAATAAGATAGCCTATGAAGGATTTACGCTGAAAGCCAATAAACGAGAGATTCGAGTGCCTACCCAGCTGTTTATCAACGGCGAGTTTGTGGATGCCGAGAACCAGCGCACACTGGACATCATCAATCCAAGCGATGAGGAGCTGCTCTGCAAGGTGGCATGTGCGAGTGTGGCGGATGCAGATCGAGCTGTCCAGGCGGCGCATAAGGCCTTCTACGGGGCTTGGAAACAGGTCTCGGGCAGACAAAGGGGACAGCTAATGCTCCGGCTGGCTGAGCTAATGGAGCAGCACAAGGAGGAGCTAGCCACCATCGAGTCCGTGGATTCAGGTGCTGTTTACACGCTGGCATTGAAGACCCACATTGGCATGTCTATCGATGCTTGGCGCTACTTTGCCGGCTGGTGCGACAAGATTCAGGGCAGCACGATTCCCGTCAATCCTGCCCGGCCCAACAATGTGCTGACGTTTACGCGCAAGGAACCGATTGGTGTCTGTGGCCTGATCACCCCCTGGAACTATCCACTGATGATGCTCTCCTGGAAGATGGCCGCCTGCATTGCAGCAGGCAATACGTGCCTCATCAAACCGGCCCAGACCTGTCCTCTGACAGCTCTGAAGTTTGCCGAGCTAACCGTGCTCGCTGGCTTCCCACCAGGTGTGATTAATGTGCTGCCCGGCAAGGGTTCGGAGGCTGGTCAAGCAATTGCTGATCATCGGCTGGTCAGCAAACTGGGCTTCACTGGCTCCACGCCCATTGGCAAGCACATAATGCAATCCTGTGCCGCATCAAATCTGAAGAAATGCTCCCTCGAACTTGGCGGCAAGAGCCCTTTGGTGATATTCGCTGACTGCGATCTGGATAAGGCGGTCAAACACGTGAGTACATCCATAAGATTTCTATGATTATGAAATTATGAAATTATTTAAATCGTGTCAACTAAAAAATCCCATACCTTTTGTTTTCGATAGTATGTTAAAAATAGTGTAATCTTTAGAAACAGCTGACTTGATTTTAAAGGTAGTTGTTGCTGTTTAAAGATTCTGTTACCCCGATTCCACTTGGTTTCATTCATCATAACAGCGAAGTCGGTAATGCAGGTCGTTCCACTATCAATCCGACTGAAACTGCGTAACATTTTAACAGAAGACCGATTAAAATGCCGCTGACAGCTGTTTGATTTTCTGTCATACTCAATTTGGCACTGTTCATAACCAAATATCGATCAATTTGGTAGTTTTGTTGGCTAGAGCGTTGTTAAGCTCCTCTGCCAAAGTCCGTAAAAAAATGTATTCAACTGAGCGAAATTGAATATGATTCAGACTCACTACATAGGAATCTAATTTAAATAGATGCTGCATTACCGAATTCCAATTACATCTGTGCATCCGTCTCTAGTGGAATCGGGGTATAAAAGGTAAAAATAGTATATTTTAAGAACGAGGTCTAGTGGATCTTTCTTTTCTTATATTCTGTAAGACTGCAAAACTATTACTTCAAATGACAAGTATAATATTCTTTTTAGGGCATGTCGTCGGTATTTTTCAACAAGGGTGAGAATTGCATAGCTGCTGGACGTTTGTTCGTTGAGGATCGCATCCACGACGAGTTTGTGCGTCGCGTGTTGAAGGATCTGCGCACCATGACCATTGGGGATCCGCTCAACCGGTCAACGGCGCACGGACCACAGAACCACAAGGCGCACTTCGATAAGTTGCTGGAGTTCTGTGAAAAGGGCGTTGCAGAGGGCGCTAAGCTTGTCTATGGCGGCACTCGTGTGCCCAACATGAAGGGTTACTTCTTTATGCCAACTGTGTTTACGAATGTTGCCGATGATATGTTCATCGCCAAAGAGGAATCGTTTGGTCCGATTATGATTATATCCAAGTTCAACGGCAGCGATGTTGACTCCGTGATGGAGCGTGCCAATCGCACGGATTATGGTCTTGCCAGCGGAGTCTTCACCAAGGACATTAGCAAGGCTCTGAGCTTTGCCGATCGCATTGAGGCTGGCACGGTTTTTGTCAATGTGTACAATAAAACCGATGTCGCAGCGCCATTTGGTGGATTTAAGCAGAGCGGCTTTGGCAAGGATCTGGGCCAGGAAGCACTGAACGAGTATCTGAAGACCAAGTGTGTCACCATTGAATATTAACATATTCAATGTTAGAGGAAAACCAAAGACTTAATGCATTTCATATTCAACAAAACTATTTAACTCTTAATAAGCATATGTGTACGATTATTCACATACACTTAATAAACAATTTATTCTTTGAATTTATTTCTAAGAACAACAATGTTTTCACTGAATAAGGCAGTTAACATCCCGATTCCGTTAGAGCCGGATGCAAGAATGCAACTGGAACTCGGTAATGCTGCATATTTTGTTTACAGAACAGATTAACAGCACTGTAAACAGAAAATTCCAAATTTCTAATCGATATTCGGTTATAAACAGTGCCAAATTGAGTACAACAGCTTGTCAACATATGCAAACAAAACAAGACTAGCTCTCAGCTGTCAATTAACATAATTCTGTTAAAATAAAATGCTGTGTCAGTTGGATTGACAGTGGAATCAACTACATTCCCTACATCTCTGTTATGAAATATGCAGCCTAGTGGAATCGGGGTATAAGACAGTCAATATCATTTAGAATAAACTGTTGAATTTTTTGGATATTGGTCCGTTCAAGAGTAGTTAAATTAAGGAACTAACATATGAACAAAGAATTGTTCAATCGTTCCACATATAAAGCTATTATTTAATAACCTAAATGCAGTTTGCGATTAAACTGACATAGACCTGGCTTATATACCTACATATCAACGATTTTCTTTAAACGACTTAAAAGGTCAATACCTTTTGGCTTTAACGAAGTACTTTGTTAGACAGCTCTCTTTGGATAGCTTTTGTTAGACAGCTTGCTAATACAGTCGCTATATGATATACTATTTTTTACAGGTATCTGTTTTTTGACAGTGTCAATCGTTGATAATGTATCCGAGGGAAGCTAAGCTTTTGTTAAAGAATTTTTTATTATTATATTATTTTTTATATTATTATTATATAAGAAAATACAATATAATTCTTTGTTAAAGTCATACAATAATTTATACTTTTTTTTAACTTTATTGCAATGAGTTTGGTATGCACATAGCTCTTGAGAAAGTTAATTTAGAAAAGAAGAATCGTATTAAATTATTTATTGGAAGTAAAGAAAACGTCACTAACAAACAAGCAATAAGGTCAAAACAAGCTTTCTACAACTGAAATGGCTAAGTCCTTTCTAACTGACTACCCATGCACCGACCCACCCAACCCCTCGGGCTAACGACTGTGCAATTGCACGCAATCCGGCTTAAAATATGCAAAACTGCATCAGCAATTCCCGCTGGCAAAAGCAGCGCCTCTCTCTCATCTTCTTCTTTACCTGACAACTTTCAAAGCAGAAAAGTTTTGACAGCCAATCTGGGTCAGGACTCTGAAACGAAAGCTCGACGAGCTGTGAGTTAAATGTATCTGTTATTTAATAGGCTCATCAATTATGGATTCTAGAAGTATTCCATTCTCATAGTTGGGTTATTTGCACTTATATTCTAAAAGTTTTGCAAGCTTTTTACATTAGCCCAACACATTCCCCTCCTTCCTGATTTTAGAAACTTGTAATTGCATTAGCCGTTAGAACAAGAGACTGTGTTGTTCCATTGTTGTATGTTTCTGCTTGCATCTTGTTGCATGTTAGTTCCTTCATGCTAAATTTAAACAACTTGCAGTCTTTTTACAAACCATGAGCATAACATATATGTTAAGTCAAATTTGTACTCTTGTTGTGCGTTGATTTAGTTTTTTTCTTAAATGATTTATTAAGTTTGGCTTTAAGTCACTTAAGATATACCCTTAAAGCAGCCATAATACACAATTAATTTTAAAGCTTTAAACCTTAATTTTTTACATCTTAATTTCAGATTAAAATTATTTGCAATTTTTTATTTAAACTACATTTTAATTCAAATTAATTTTAAATTTATGTCGACTTTAATAAATAACAACAAATGGCATTTAATTGTTTACATTGAATTATAATTATTATTAATAGCTTATGAGTGTACTTAAGGTGCCAAAAAAAGTCTAGATAGTTAATCTAAGATATACGATGCCAATGAAACAAAATAAGTGGCAATAAACGCAAAACTATAAGACAGAAAGGTCTTAAGTAAGAGCTAAATAAACCGCAATAAGCAACACAGACTCACACACAACATATAGTGGTAAGAAAGAGCTTAAGTAAATGTCAGCCATTTTAATTCGGAAAAAAGCTAAAGGACTTGCAAAATACGAAACTCTGTGTAGGGTAGGGGATGGGTGACTTTCCGTTGTGTGGAGATGTAGAGATGAGGAAGAGAACTAAGTCAATAGTCGTCGATTGTATAACAAGAGTCGTGTATTCAGAACAGCTGAGATATGACGTAATTGAAAGTGGGCGAAAAAACAATGTACAAATAATGTTTACAAAACCCAGAAGAGTAAAAGCAACCCAAACAACATAATCTCAGATGGCATGATACAATTGATGACGTCCGAATAAGGAAAGCTTCTTCTTCTTATTCTTTGCCTTTTTTATGATTTATATAATTTCGGAATATTGTGGCTTCGACTTTAGCGAGTTGAAGTTAAACTCTTTGGGGGCAAACTGTGGCGGCAAGTAATCAATAAATATTATATTACAGAACTCTGCGGAAATCTTTTTTGTTGCTGCCACTCTCCATGCTATCTCTCACTCTCGTTTTCTCTCTCTTGGATCTATTGCGCAAGCTTGCGGCACATTGACTGGAAAACTAGCAACTGTTTTCAGCTTGGAAGTCAAATGGTGGACTTTTGCCTCTGCTTATTAGTCTCTGACCACCGATTTTAAATCTATGTTCAAGTAACTGGATTAAAATAGCTATAAAAAACTATAAAAAAAAGCTTTCAGAGCAGAGCAATTTTAAAAATATGCTTTTACTCATGCTTAAATTTTAAAAGTTTATTTTAAAAAAATTATAAATACAATATAGCCTTTCTATGCGATTTTCACTACTTGAAGTAATGTTAACAGTAAACCCTAGATATTTGTGAAGCTTTGTTTAAAAGGCTCTGAAAATAATAGACATGGAAATTAAATATTAAATTTACTCTAGCAGTAAAAACACTTCAAAGATGTTCATAACTACGAATGACTGTAGAAACCCAATGGCAGCCAACATGTACATTTTGAGTAGCACTGTATTGACTGAAGCCTAGCAGCTAGTGGGCACTGCTTGGCATGCAGCTCACGCACTGAAAGAAATTGCAAATCGCCGCAGCAGCGGCAGCGGCAGCGACAGCAAAAGCAGCAGAAACGCCTGAAAGCTTGCAGTCAGCGCAACTGTTGTTGCTCTCCTGCACACGGACCGGCTCGTTGCGCGCTCGCACTAAATATATGTATGTATGTAGCTATGTGAATGGGTGCCACCCACATGCCTGACAGTTCAGCAGGCAAGTCTGACATTCCAGTGACGACGACGGCGTCGCCCAGCTGAGTTAAAAGCTGCGAGGCGGCCGCAGCAGCAAAAAAGCTCTGACTGTGTCTTTCCATGCGCAATTGTTCGACAGGCCGCCCCCCCTGCGACGCCCTGACCACAAAATCACCGCCTCAACGACGACGTCGAAATGTTAAAAGCGACCGCAGCCGAAGTGGAGCCGAGCAAAAGCGCTCACAGCTGCAAATTGTAGCGCTGGCAAAGCTTACATTGAACTGGCACTATCATTGGCGTTTTAACTGTGGACGGTTGCTACTCGCACTCGCTGGCGGATTAACGGCACATAGAAATAAACAGTTGTATATATACATATATATATTTATATATATATACATGTATATTTTGAGAGCTATTATTATGTGCATGTCTGCGTAGAGAGGAAGAAGAGAAGGCTGAAAAGCAGCAGCGTTCAAGAAAATCCATCTGTATGTGTGTTGTTGTTGGTGCGCCGCTGCGAAAAATACAACAAATTTTCATGTATTTGCACAAAACGTTGGTTACATAAAAAAAAGCAAAGAAAAAAATCTCGAGGTGATGATGCAAAAGTGACAAACGAAAAAAATATCTCTAACTCCTCCGGCCTCAATAAAAAAAAGAAAAATTATACAAAATAAAATGAAAGTTAAATAAATAATAAACCTAAAACTAAAGACAATTTTTGTGGTGAACACAACGAGGACTCTGTGACCGCACTACTACCGAAAAAAAATATATCCTTTCAAAGGAAAAAAAAAAATATCACATACATACCGAAATTGGATTTTTTGCTTCTGCTCATGAAAGCAAACAAAATTTGATCAAATCTTAACAAAACTATACAAACTCGCGTAAAACCAAATCATTATATAATCAATATAATTCAATATATTATATGATTAAAGCCATTTCGAGTTTCAAAGTGATGGAAAATATTTGATAGCTAAGCTTTAAAGCAGGCAACGCCCTGAAAACTATTGATACCGAGATATAGCTCGTATAAATCCTTTTCAAGGATATGTAACTGAATATATCTCGATTTTGTAGTTTTTGGTGCATACGTACACGTATGTATGTACGAATTGTGTAATCAATATGCTTATATAAAAGTTGCAACTTTGACTCCAACCAAGATAGCTTCTTAAGGGCTGCAAAACAGCACAGAGCATTGAAAATTCAATTAAATACCTATTAAATAAGAAAAGAAGAGAAAATCGTTGCCTACATCTAGGCGCCCATTTAGCCCCCAGCTAAAGAGACTCGCCTATCATCCGATAACAGACATAGCCACAGGCGTAGCATACAGTTATATAGTTTAAGCCATAGAAAAAGCCGAGGCCGTTTTTCTTTTTTTTTTTTGCGCTTATGCCTCTGCCTCCGACTTGAACGCGCGTTGCGCAATGTAGCAGCGACGTCGCCGGCGGCAGCATTAAAAGTAAGTCAAGCAATGCGAATGCGTGAGAACACAACGCGTTATTGTGTTAGTGAGCAGTATTTTTAGCTGGAACAAAGAAAAAACACACACACACACACAAAATGAAAAGAGTGTAAGAAATGTATCCAATGATAAAGGCATAGAATATTTACCGTTAGTAGCTGTGACTGCTTGACCAGTACTGTAAAGTGTCTGCCAATCTTGAGCTCTACTTATGGTTTCCATTTATAGCATAACTAAGCCTGAGCATTTCCCAAGGGCTGTTCTAGCTGTCATTAAGCTGGCGCCCAGCTGTCAACTTTTATGGCAAAGCCCATACAAAAAAAAATAAAAAAAAAAAAAAACGAAGTGTTTTACCGTTTGATTCCAAAGCTGCACCAAAAAAACCTTCCAACGCATGTTCCAGTCCTTCTCTCATGCTCTCTCTCTACCTCCCCCTCCCCCCCCCTCTCTCACTCTTTTTTCTGCTTGCACTCTTTCTCTCTCTCGTTTGTTTGCTCTCGTTGTGCGCAGACGCTTAATGGCAGCTTGGGCAGCTTTAGATGCTTTTTCCACGCTCCTCGCTTGAGATTACATAACAGTTGGCAGAGTGTGTGGCTAAAATCGGTAGGCGACTGTAATTTCTATCCACGCAAATATCAAAGAGTTGACCAATTTAGTAACAATTAATTAACCAAAATTTATGAAAAATTCATAACAATTAGCAGCGCATGTGAAAATCTGTTGCTTAACCGTGCAAGTTACCAGAAAGTCCAGTTCAGGCCACTTTTCTAAGTCTGTCCTTGTGTCGAAAAAACAGAAGATGAAAAATCGCAACGGCAACAACCACAAAAGACATATTAAGACATTCATTCAGATTTCATTTGTAACGTTTATATAAGTAGCAAAGTTTATTCTGATCCAGAGTGGCAAAGTTAAAGCCAACAATGACTTTAACTTGATACTCAAATGTTAAGCTGCAAGACTTTTTTTTTTTACATAATCGAATGAGTTTAAATAGTAATAAATTATTTTATAAATAAATATAATACATCAAGTGTGTAATAAAACTTAATCGAAGATTGAAATATGAATATTTTTGCAGAAGCTCAAATGAAAATTGCTTTTAATTATCCAAATGAAGTAATCGAACATTGCAACCAACTAACTTAATCACATATCCATCTTTTGCCTGCCTTACCACCTTCCCAACAGGTGGTAGAGCAGGCAACACTAACAATAACCGTATTTCTAATTTCAGTTACCAAATAAATTTAGCGCAAATCTTAACACAATACTGCTACGAACATTCAGAACAAACCCCCATTTAAAAACAAAAAAAATGTTGTACCAACGCAGTTGATTAAGATACACCAAAAACAAAAAAAAAAATAAAACCAAATATAATTATTAAATTAACATAATAAATCGAATATAAATATTCATAACGATAAGCGTTCAAAACTAACAACTTAAGGACACAAACCAAAAAAAATATATAATAGTTTAAAACTAGCGTAATACCATACAAAATAAAAAGACACCCTACTTAGACCTGGTGTAACCAAATTCAACCGTACTAACAGCCAAAGAAAAAGAAAAAGAAGCTAAAAATGGCCGAGAAGAAGATTGGTGAATACTATTCGCCGCCGCCAAAGATGGGCAAATGGGAGGGTTTCAGAAAATTCCTATGGAACAGTGAAACTAGCCAATGCCTTGGACGTACCGGTTCCAGTTGGGGTGAGTACGATACACAAATAATAATTAAAACCAACTATATTATTACCAATTATTGCGCATACGCCCCGTGTGCTAGAGTTGTGAGGGACATTCAAGGGCATGTCACGCTTTCCATCACAATGTGTAACATAAAAAAAAAATAAAGCTTAAAAAGTAAAGAAAAAAAAGTTTCTCATTAAAATATTTACCCTAAACATTTCGTTTTGCCGTTTCTTACATAAGAAGACTAAATTGACTGTAACCTTCTGGCCTTCCTCACATGATAACGCTATTGCTGTTGATATACAGAGCCAAAATAAGCTTGCTAGAAGAAATGTTTAATCTGCTAGACTGAGCTGAGCAACATATGAGAAATTTGTTTATATACATCAAGTTTGTTATTGATTTGACTGTAGATAAATATACCTTGTAATGAGATATTTAACTTGGTTTACCTGCACGTACGTGTATTATTTTAATTTGAAGCTTTGTGTTCAACCCCTTAATGCGTATCGATCCACTGGACTCATTTTGTATGCCGTGCACAATAAAGAGTCACGTACTTGCCGCGGGCCAGTAAATTGCCTACCAGCACTAAATATAGCAGCTAATACTATTGTAGACACCACAATTCAGCTAGAGCACATGCGCTCACTCATTCAGTCTGTCAGTTTTGTTCTTGTCAGTTCGCCAGCGATTGCATAACAATTATGGAAGTGTATAGACAGACCGAGCTCTGGATTGAACACACATTTCTATAAGCCCTTATGTGGGGAGTGTTTTCAGAGAGTTAGGCCCATAATAAACCCTACGCTTACACAACAGCAGATATGACTAATCATTTGATTTCGTGTGTAAACGCTATGCCAAACAAACTAAATGCAAAATTGTCGTACATTTTTTTTATGGCTATGGCCAGAGACAATGGAATGAAAACAAAAAGAAAGGCAAAAAACGGTAGCAGTATGTTATTTATGATGTATTTAAATTTCTTGATTTTGGGCCTTAGATAATGTGTTTTGCACACACCCTTTCTATATATACATAAGTATTAACGGCTATTTACTAACTAACTGATATGAAGTACTTTGAGTTTGCGTAGGTCAGTTATAAAAACAAAAAGTAAATAATGATAAATTTTAATTAAAAATGCGATTTCTAGCCGTCTGCCTAAAAAAAGGTAGTGCATATTTATGCCTATTTATTAAATAACTTGTAAGTTAAAATTCACAAAAATGAAGCTTTCTTCAAGCAACAATATAAATTGTGGACTTAAGATTTAAGTGTGTGGTTATTATGCCTTTTTTATTATTAATTAATAAATATATAAATAGTTTACCCGCTTTGTGCCCAGCTGCCTCAACTGAGGCAAGTGCTTGCTGTCGTTTTATTAATAGCTTTTCATTATTTTTATTTTATATTAAAATGAAACAAGTTAGTCAAAGAAACTTGTACTTGTACTTTCCTTTACAAAGAATTTGTTATTTTCCATATTTTTAAACCGATTTAGATTAAGAAATATAATTATTTTGAATACAGTTTCGGAAACAAGTTCCAAACTAAATATAACAATATATTGACAACGAGAAAAGCTATCGATACTTTAAAACAAATTTGTCTGCCCATGATATATAAGAGCATTTAGTTAAAAACTGAGTCATCTGTGCTCATTCATTTGTTCACCTGTCATTATAAGGAGTTCTTGCTCCATTGCTTACAACCCAGTTAAGTGGCAAGTGGGAAATGGAAAACCTGCACTATCATGCACTGACATCGACTCGACAAAAATCAATTCTAACCTCATTCTTAACAGCATACTGTACCCACTGCTAGGCTGGTATGCTGGTAGGCTGGTGGGCTTGTAGGCAACCAACAAAAGTGCTGTTACAACAAGTGCCGCCCCGAGGTTAGGGCCCAAAACGTGGGCGTTGACGCCAAACAATTCAACATGGCTGAAAAAAAAAATGGCGTTGCTTTGTTTTCTTCGTTCGTTGTTGTTGGTTGTAGGTTGTAGGTTGTTGCTGTTGCATGATTGCTTTGTCTGTAACCTACTTGGGTGCAAGTTGTGTTGCTTCTTCAGTTAAACACTTAACACACGGCTCCAAAGCGATTTCTTTGCAACAGTTTCAATAGGGGCAAACATGTAAGTAAGCAGGGGCCTATTTACAACACATCTCTATATTTCCTACAAAGAAAATGTTATCAAAATGAGTAAGCGCAACATGGGAAATAATCTGTGTAATTTGCTCTCAGTGTAGCAATTAAAAATATACTGGAACGTATGTACATATATAACTAATAGCTGAACCCTTAGGGAATTCAATTATTACTATTGTTTTTCCCAATGATTAAGATTTCAAAACTAAATGAATTTGACTAGCATTTATGTTTGTTTTTGCCAAGAGAAAAATGTATTTTTATTCATGTTTCTAATTCAATTTGTATAAAACAAAAAACAAAAAAAAACTAAATATATTTGAAATTGATTTTCTATGATATAGAACTCTTTATGCCTTAAAAGTATAGTTTACCAGTAAAAACTGTCGAAAAGAAAGTTTGTTTACACATTTCATAAAAAGATATCTTAAAGATTAATTAATTATTTTTTACACAAGTAGAAAAGCAGTTTTTATATTTTTTAAATATACTGCTGTCAATATATTGTAAAATTTTTACTTCTTAGTAATTACAGTCTGAATTTTTTTGAAATCATATCTATGATATTGTCTTGAACAAATCAAAACCAATCACTTTGAGTATTTGAATTGTGGCACAGCAAATCAATTAAGACGGCAATCAGTTCAACCAGCTTTCAATGGGCTTAATTTTTGTGACGTTTTGTAGCACATGCGAGCATTGTTTTCTGAAAAGTCGGTTTTTATCGAGACCCAGCAATTTGCACTGACCCATCAAATTGAGCGTTGCGCTAAATAAGATGCCAAAATCCAAGTCGCGACACATTGACCTCCATAGATCTATCTGTTAATCTGCAAATCTGTTAAGTACTTTGCACTGGAAAGAAACCAATTATCCAATCGACGCTACAATTAGCGTGTGGATCACGATTGCCGATTGCATAAGCGCATTATAATGAGCACAAAATTTGCCTTTAGCATCTCTGCCACTTGGATTTCCATTGAGCTCAAGGTATTGGGGAAACTTTTGAAGAGACCATAAAAGTTTTAAATTGAAAAACTTTCAATGCGCTTAATTGGTAAACAATTAATAAAACTATTCAGAATGCATCAGTAAAGAAGAAGCCGGCTTTTAAATACACTTGATTTTAAGACTTGTGAGGGAAACATATTCAAAAAGATTTTTCATAGTTGTTGAACAGATAATTTTTAATGGATTATATATTTTTTTCTGATTACCATGCAAATTAAGAATATATGTACGTATAAAATGTAAAGTATGTATGTATGTGTGTACATAGTGCTTTGTTGAATCTACTTGCACGTTTTGTGTACATGACTGTGACTAAAAAGCCCAAAGGCTACTGCAAATTCTGATGTTGACAGTTGTATATTCTGCTTCATTCTGCCTTCTTTTGTGTGTCAGCAGCTGTGTGTATGTGTGTGTTTGTGTGTTATTTCTCTGAAGCTGTCAAAATTACCAGAGAAAATGGGCAGCACTGGCTACGAGCGACGGGCGGCCCCAAACAGAGCCCAAAGTGCAGCTGCAGCTGCCATAAAAAGGTAAAATTGAATCTGAAATTAAAAAAAAAAAAACAAGAAGGCTGAAGTAGACGCAATTCATTTGTGCATGTTCGTGTGCCTTTGTATGTATGTACATATATACAATCTGCATGTGAAACATACATGCATAAAACGCACACACACACACACATAGATACAAATACTTATGTACGAGCAGAGTTTGTTACATTATTGCGGCAGCTGTGCAAATGGCAAAGTTCAGCGGAGAGACCTACAAAAAGACCAAGAGACAAAGAGAGAGGAAGAAGAGCAAGAGTGGAAAGAGAGAAGAGTCGAAGCCTGAGAGTACGCGCACAATGCTGCGTATACTTAATGTTCCACTGAGACCAACCAGGTGCTCACCAGCCACACACACACACACACACACACACACACACACATACTCACTTACTAGCAATCGGATTTTATGTAGTACAAAAATCAAGCCTGGCAACAAATTTAAATCACACCATTTAAGTTTGAGGATTTTGTATAAGGCCGTTATAAAATGCTTACTTAATGTATGACCTACTACACAGTAAATTTATTCCTGGACTCTTGCTTGCTTGTTGACCAATATATCCCAAACAGTTGTATAAATAAAATAGTTTCCAACAACAAAAGTTTTTTTTTAAGAGATATTTGCTTTTGTCCAGAATTCAAATTCAAATCACGCAATGCAGTTAGTTTGCTTCTTTTGTTATAAAGGCTATAATTATATAAGCACTATATATGAATAAAGTTTGTATTTATCTATTTTGAGTAGTTTTTCCCTATACAGCAATATATATTATATTATTATTTAGCATATGAATTAAGAGCGTCTTATTCATAATACAAAACAAATTAGATTTCAAAATAAAACAGCTGTTCCGTGCAAATCAACTACAAAAATAATATAGCAGCTTAACTAACTCAAACCTAAGCTTCTGTGCATTTTTTTTTTTTTTTTTGGCTTGGCCACAAAAATTTGCTGTCACCAGAAGCCCCAAACCGCTGCAGTAGTAATAAAAGCCACGGAGACCACTGAAACCAGAGCTCGTTAAGTGCAGAGAAATACACTCAAAAATGCAAACAAACACACACACACACACACACATACAGAGAGTGTAATTACAATAAGAAAAGGCAGAATAGAAAAAAGCACAGCCAACTGGCAAAGGAGGCTTCTTGTCCCTTTTCCTTTGCTGGCACCACATTTAGAACCCTTGAAGTTGGCTCGAGTGTTGCCATGCAACACAAACGTACATTTTATTTAACTGCCAACGTAACGTAACTGCATTACGTAAGGCGATGAAAACGTTTTCCGGCATTTTCCTCAATTTGCACAACTCAATTGACATGGGAACGAACTCAGCTCAGCTTCCATAATTTAAGATTAATTGTGATTGAGTTATATGTCACGACAAAAAAATAATTATCTACAGAGAAAATGCTCGAATTTAAATGAATGAATCTTGGGCAGCGTTATCTATGAGGCAATAGATAATGTTGCAACATAATCTCTGTGACGCAATCTTAGCCCTGTTTTTGACAGTCGACAGTTAGCACTGTCAAGTAAGCTATTGAGTAACGGAACTTATTGCTCTATATATATATATACCATATATATATATACAAGTACGAGTCTAATATAACATCTATATATAGGTATATATTGTATATATGTATGCGTGTCTGTATGTATATGGCCATGAGAATTCGTTAGTGAGAGAATTGTGAGCGCGCATGCGTCTTGCCATATTGGTAATACTTGCCAACTAATTGACCATGAGAAGAATTGCTGGTGCAAGTAGTACTATTTCCAATAGGACCTGCAGATAACTATGCGTGCTACTTAACCAAATGTTACATATGTCTCAAATCGACACACTTTAAATGTTTTATATGCATTCGATTTATATTTCATTCAGCAAGGATTTGATAATAATACAAATATTCAAAGAGTATTCACTCTTCAGCACTCGTTGCTGTTGTTTATATTTGCATTCATATTTCTTTAGTTGAATTCCCACGGTATACATAATTCATCGAGGCTATCAGTTGATTAATGACTTTACAAAGTGACTGCAATGACAACGCCAAATAGAATGTTTTTTTTTCGCCTTTAATATAAATTTGTTCAGAGCCACATGGCGTATGTGTAATTTGTATATATTTCAATTAAGGAAAAACCAAACATACTTATACCAATTTTTGCATCTAAATATTTTTGCAAGCGGCCTCAATTTGATTTCGTTCGCAATTAAAAGATCTAAAAATATTTAACAGTAAGGGAAATGCTAAAACTAGACGACCTTTTAATCACTCTCAATTTCCAGCCAGAAATGTCAAAATGACAAACATGTCGAGAAACTGTGGGGTAGGGCAGTACAGCATCGGAGTAAACTTTTCCTGGCCTTTGGCTGCACACACCCACAAAACGCCACCCGACTCCTTCGCCCTTTGCCCCCTGTTCGAGCCTTCAAGAAAATGCCAAAAGTCGTGCATTGTGTAACCGGTGAGCAGCGAAGTGGCAACACAAATGGGAATGAGGGCGTGACAGGAGGGGGCGGGGGTCCTGCCCTTTGCATCGGATTGCCAATTAGTGGCAAGGAAGAAGCCATTGTGCGAATTTCCCTTTAACCTCAACGTCTTACTTGACATTTAGCTAAGAACTTATGTTCCTACTATAAAACAAATCATTAAAACAAAGTTTTGATTAACTTTGTTCAATCAATAATTTGGTGATTTTGGAGCCCAACAAATTATCCTTAATTGCCATAAAATTGTGGCGCCCATTAAATAGCATTTCATTAACATTGTATATAATTATTGTATTAATTCACTTATGCAATAAAATACAAACATTTATCTTTTCTATTTTGCAGCAAAAATTTTACTTTTCTATATTATTTTTTATGCGGCGTTAACTGGATTCTTTGCTGCCATATTTGCGGTGTTCTATCAAACATTGGAGGCTGATAAGCCAAAATGGATGCTCGACAATGGATTGATCGGATCGAATCCAGGTAAATTTACCTTATTCCATTATTTAAACGTACATTAGATTTAATATATACTGAGAAATAACCATTATAATATTATGATTTTTTTCGTTACAGGTCTTGGTTTTCGCCCAATGCCACCAGAGGCGAATGTTGAGAGCACATTGGTTTGGTACGAATCATCGAAGAAAGATAACTATAAGTATTGGGTTGAGGAAACTGCACGATTTCTGAAATGTAAGTACAATTCTCAGCAATTTCCTAGTTGACCATCAACCATTTGTGAATTAAACAGAAATATGAAGCAGTTTTATAAATTTGTTATTACATTTTTCACACACACACACATTTGTTTTTTGTCAATAAACACAAATTCAGATCACAGTAAGTGAAATAAAAGTTCTAATATTTTGAAAAAAAACAAAACCCCTAGTGCCAAATGCTAAATAAACATTAGAAGCTACTTAACTGATTCCTAAAAGTATTAAAAAAAAAAAGAAGAAGAAAACCCACTTATAAGTTAATCAAAACTAACATTTTGTTTTTGTTTAACCTTAGCTTACGACGATATACCCAAGGGAAATCAAGTAAACTGCTCATTTGAGCATCTGCCAACTGAAGGCAAAGTCTGCGGCGTTGAAGTTAGTAGCTTTGCGCCCTGCACTCTCGATAATAACTTTGGTTATCACGTTGCCAGGCCCTGCATATTCCTTAAATTGAATAAGGTATACTATAACTCTCTTATGCTATAAATATTTGCATTTGACATTAATCGGATTTCTCAGATTTATAACTGGATGCCACAAATTTACAACGATTCAAAGAATTTGCCCGGTGACATGCCTGAAGAGTTAAAGCAGCACATTAAAGAGAAGCAGAGCCTGCGACCAAATGAGGTAAGTTTTCTGAATACACAAAAATAAAATAATTCCTTTAATTCATTGCATTTTGTATCTCTGATAGACTGGCGTTGTTTGGGTGTCGTGCGAGGGTGAGAATCCAGCCGATGTTGAGAACATTAAGGCACGTGATTATTATCCACGCATGGGATTCCCCCATTACTATTTCCCGTTCAAAAACATTGAGGGCTATATACCGCCAATCGTTGCCGTACAGTTTACCGTCGAAAGTAAGTATCTTAGATAAAGTAAACCCAAATAGCAAAAATCGGAGAAGTACTTTTTAATTGAAAAATTCGCTTTTTAGTTTATGTCTTGTGTTTTGGAACATTCTCAAAAACAATGAAATTAGTTCAATGAGTGCGTGTGCCACTTCACATGCCTAAGCAAGCAAGCATTTACACAATGGGCAAACTGTGTGGAATGTAAATAAAACTCAAGCCAAATGGCATAGCTTTGAGTTTCCTCTTTCTGTCTTTGACTACCTGTGTGTAAAAAGACAAAAGAGTTGCACGCGACCCGATTAGAGCAAGCGAATTAACAAAGGAGAATATAATAAAAAGCCAGTTTTATGGCACAGTAAACGATTCAAACTGAAATAGGAGTCTAGGCAGCGAACGGAAAAGGATTTAGCAAGCAATTATTAAGGACGATCTCGTTTTGTATTGTATAAAAGCAAATAATTAAGCCGCTTAGCGAGACGTTTAAGAAAAGATGAACCAGGTCAAGCGAATTGAAAACAAATCGGAACTAGATCAAATATTCTTTTGAACATCGTTTTCTCGCTGATCCTAAAAGTATGCTACGTATATGTATATATCTATATGTCAAATTGAAATAGAAGTTTAACGAGGAAAACATGTAATCTAAGAATCTACCGATTTTGCAACTTTCTATAACTAACGAGGTTTTTTACCTTCTTGACAATTTTTTAGCCGGCGTCTTGATCAATATTGAGTGCAAAGCCTGGGCCCACAACATCAAACATGATCGCTCGGATAGGAGAGGATCCGTCCACTTTGAGTTAATGGTCGACTAAGAGAAGCGCAATGGAATCGCATCAGTAAAAGGCAAACAGCTACAAGAACAGCAAGTAGGATGTGCGGAGAAGCAGTGTGAGGCCAGGATTCGTAAGGGGATGGAATGAGACAGCTCGAAACAGGCATAGAATGAAGATTAAGATGAAAGTTAAGCAAAAGTCACGCTAAATAAAAAACAGTGACAAAACACACACACAGACACAAAACGTAGCAGCAAGCAAAAAGAAAAAACCAAATACAAAAACAAGCTAAATTAATAAAAATGCAAAATAAATACAGCAACAACCAAAGAAAAACTTTAACAAAGAGCTACAAAAATAAAAGTAAAAAAAAAATACCAAAAAATACATAACATGACTAAACCTAGCGCTAAGAAGCTAAAACTACCCAACGCTATCAGAACGCCCCACACACAAACACACACACACACACACACACACACACACACAACACACAAACAATACCCACACAAAATAAGTAAAAAAAAAAAAAACGCAAACTTTATTTGTTAGGAAAATTTTATTTAGTTAACAATTTAGGCATGAAATAGCAAATGGTTAAAATTGGCAAGCCACATAATTTAGCGCAAATATGATATTATAAAAAAAAAAAATCAAATTGTTGTTAAAAGAATTCTACTTTGTTTTTGGTGTATTTTTAATAATAAAGATATAAACGACAAACAGCGCAGCGAACAAAATATAAACAAATAAAAATGCAGCAACTGTTCTTAACTCAATGAGAAAAGTGTTAAATACATAAAAAAAAAAAAAACAAAACATTATTTATATTAATACGGTTTAAAAAAAAATATATATATATATATATATATATATATATATATATAATTAAATAAAACAAATTAACAATTGGAATGCATATAAATATATGTATACATACATACATACATGATTACAAACATTGTGAACATAACACTCCTTTCCCCCTTCACCACGAAAAGAATAGTAAAACCAAAACAATTTTCACACTAATCACAGGAATATAATTTGTTATAAATATATAAACAGACCGCATTAATCCCATAAACAGCAAACGCAAAGCATAAAATAATACATGTTTAACTAAAAATGTCTAAATAAAATACAAAAAAATAAAATAAAAAAATATGTGTAGATTTTAAATTAAAAAAAAAAAACAAAATGAATATGATGGTAAACTGCAAGGCAAAAAAAAAATATATATATAGAAACAAAACAGATAGATGCAAAAGAAGTAAATATAAAAAACGAAAAAAAAAACCACAACACATTTATAATTAATACTCTTCACTTATTATGAAAACGAAAAAGCAAGAGAACAACAAGTAAACAAGATCATTAATGTGAAAATTACATCAAGATAAAACAACAAGAAAATATAAAGAAATTATATATATAAAATAATTGAGGCAAAAACACAAAAATATAGCTGAAAGTAAAGTACAGAGTAACTGGTTACAATAAAAACAAAAAAAGTAAATAACATTTAAAATATATTATGTATACAAAGAATCCCCAAAGAAACATAAATAATAATAAAAGCGAACTTAATTTAACTAAATAAAAACCCTACCTTTTCGATATCACAACTTTCAACAGACAATGGCGATCAACAACCGCTTCTTCAGAATGCATGAAAAGATGGCAAAAAGGGGAAAAATGAAAATAAAAGAGAGCAGCTGAAGTTTCCTGATAACATACCCAAATACACATCCAACCGATGTTTTCTTTCGGACTATAGTTTCGCAAATATTTTGTTCCATTTTTGCGTTTTTGTTACGTTTTAAGATAACTTCATGTATAGGCCTCAACTAGTAGCTTAACAATTTTCTCGCTCTCTTGAGACCTTGCCCCACCCCATAAAAATTTAAAGAATCTAAAACAAAAAAAAAATACAAAACATATAAAATCAAATAAAAAATAAATAAGCTAAATCTCTTAAATGGCATACCAAGCTTTATAACTAACCCCCTTTTACCATCCACTTAACTAGTGCTAGTCTAAATGTAAGAAGCAGAAAAAATGCAAGAAACAGAATAAACTGAAAATTATAAAAATAATATATAAAAAAAAAACAAACAAATTAAACATGAAATGTTACATTTTTGCTACACGTGCAGCAAAATCGCTAAATAATAGTTTAATGGAAAATGTTATCCTTAAATATATATTATAAATATATTAATGACAACTAATTACTTATATTAAATGAATTTCAAAACTAAACTAAAGCGTACGAAAATTCAGGTTGAAGTTTGTCAAAAACCTTGACACAGATCCAAAACAAATTTTTAGAATTTCAAAATTTTGCGAATATTTAAAGATTCATTTAAAATGTTCTCGATTACCCAAAAGCATTGTTTTGGCTCCTGAAAATTGTAAATTTCATTTAAACTTTTAGTTTAATAAAAATTTATATAAATATTTTTAGCAACAAATTTAAAAAAAAATTTCACGGCAACCAACAAATTGTTTACTAGTTTTCTAACAACATTTTCTAGAGCTTGTTTTCCTATAAATCAAACAAATGCAAATTAAAAAAAAAAAACAAAACAAGAAGAAAACAAATAAGGCAATTATTTAAGTAGTGAACAAAAAATGCTGCAGTTTGCATAAACCGAAATATTAATAAATAAACAAACATAAGTTGTGAGATTCACTCTATTTTTTTCCGGTGCAGTCACGGGCAGCCGTAAAACATAAAAAACAGCAACACTAATTTCCATTCACATAGCTATTTTGCAATTTAAATATATTTTGCCAAAATTTCGAATTTCAACGCACAAAAAATTCACATCAAGAATTGTTATTTCTTTTTGGTCTTTAATTTTATTTTTGACCTGGGCAAAGTGTGTTCCCAAAACCGCCGATAAATATTAGTAGTTTATATAGGGTAAAAAAAGCTATAAAATATAATATTTAATGAGAAAAAAGCGTAAATCATATATATAATATATATATATATATAATTATATATAAAAAAAAACTGCCAAGTAAATGTTTGACCCTCTAGCGCGTGTATTCAAATTATCAACTACGACAAAAAATTGGCACTAGAGTTTTGTTTTTCAACTACGAAAATTGTTTTGGATCCAAAAATGTGGCATACTTTGCACTTATTAGCATGCGGCAACTACTAAAACACACTTAATAGAGCACATATTTAACAAGTATATATATTTATTTATATGTATAAACTGCCATTTAAACACCAAGTGTATAAAAAGCAAAAGCTAAAATACAAAAAAAAAAAAAAAATATACTACAAACAACAAAACTCTTTTGTGTGTAAACAACAACAACAACTTTCGTGATCAGCACAAGGCAACTGCAATAAATGTTAATTAATTTCTCAAAAATATTTCAAACATACAATACTTATTCAAAAACTTTCCAACATTTTTCGCGAATCCAAAAACACTCAAAAATCGGTGCCGCGCTTCTTAAAGTAAAACATTTTTAATGATTGATTCAACTCACAAATGTGGCAGTTGTTTATTTTTAAGATATTCGCAAACTCATTCAAATTGACTCAAGTTGCGCTGTTACGACTGAGTTTTTTTGTTAAACCACTGCCACGCCCACATGTGGGTGAAGAAGTATTCCACAGATTTCAGCGCGAAGTGTGCAATTTTTTGGATCACAATTTGCCCGAGACCTGAAAACATCTCACAACACGTGCAAATTGCAGCGCATAATTAGCAAAAAGAAAAAACCGAAAAAATATTTAAATAAGAAAATCTTTTAGAAAACAACTATAAGAAATATAGCTTGAAAAAATTGGTTAATACATTTATAATTTGCAAACGCATTTGGTTTTAGCAATTATAACAAAAAAGATTTATTGTTTAAAATATGATATTTAGAACTAAGCGATGTAACATTACGGTATACAATTATGTATACATACACATGTTATATAAATGGTAAAATATTAAAAATAAAAGCAGCATGTAAACTATAATTAAGTATGATTACAACAAACACACAGACATTTTAATTTACAACAGTTAACCAAAAAAGTAATGAACAAATTCAGAAACATTCTGGCTCAGCATATAAAGGCTACAGAACTTGCAGTTGGTAAAATTAACCTGAAAAAACAGGACACAACTTTTAGTTGGTAAATTATAATTGTTGATTACGACAACATTACATAACTGTACCAAAAGTTAGTTGATTCAAAGAAGAAGAAAATCAATAAACTCGATTCATTTATTCTGATTTGAATATTAATTTTAATTGTAACAAGAACAAGAAAAGATAAACCTAACAGAATTGCTTTAATTTAGACTTAAAAGTGAAAATTATAGGTAAATATCCTCACAAAAAAAAAAAAAAAAAAAAAAATGAAATCCATGGTAAATTTAAAATATATATATATAACTATATATATATTTATGTGTAACAAAATGAATGACAAACAAATACTGCTTTTGTATTGTTTAAGTTTAAATATAAATCAATGAAAATGTTTAAATATTAAATGAAAAACATAAGATGTAATATTAACAATTGAACTTACAACAACAAACGAGTAACTGAACATCAACAAGAACAACAACAACCAACAGCAGAAAGCTTCATTAACATTCATAAAGACATGTATGAGTAACAAAAACCAGAGAAAATGTTTGAAAAATTTTACTGAATTCAATAAAAATATTATGTTGATATGGAATTAACTAATTCCAAATAAACAAAAACAATCCAGTGCCTTTAAGGTTATTATTTAAACAAAAGTAAGTCTGAAATATTTATCAACTCTTAAGTTCAACCTGCACGTTTTAGCGAGAATTGCCAAGTTTTGATTTGAAAAATATCTTTTTTATGATAACTGCTCCCAACTTGAACTATTTCATATTCATATTTCATACTTTGTGAAAACATACCTTATTGTCTTTTTTTTATTTCGTTTCTTTAAAGATGTTCACGAGCCCGTTTAAATATATGTTTGGGTGATGCGCTTCTAAAAAGATGTAGATTCCACTGTTATAAATGGATTAATTTATCAAACAAAACCAGCTATTACTTTTGTTTTGTGCGGCCATTTTTGAGCAGTTTAAATACTTTTTTGAACTAAAACACACCACATATACTAAAAAATACTGAACATCGATGGCAAATATCGCTTAAATATCGTGCTTTTCCCATCTTTACATTTTATTTGTTGCGTTCAAATTATGATGCATTATTTGCAACTATTGAAGTTTTTACAGCTGTCTTATTTCGTGACAAAGCATCGATAGGAAACTCGTTTACTTTCTATCGATTGGCCACCACTATTTACACGATAGTTTACCTGCCAACTTGCTATATATCGCAGCGTTTTTGATAACATTTATTTATCGAAGTTTTGCAATTCACAACGAATATAAAATATAAATATTATTTAATTAGTTGCAGAGCGTTTTGATTGTTAAATAATATAATTTTAAAACGATAATAGAACGAAATTATAAATACCATCAAATATTGTATGTATTTACCGCTGCTTAAATATCGAGCTACTGAACCATTTATGCTTTCCGATACTAGTAGTTCGATGAGCTGAAAAGAACTAGTAAAAATTTCTATAGACCGCGTCACTTTTTTCTTTTTTAAACTAACTTTAATCAATAATTATTACAACATATATACATTTATTTTGCTATAAAACTCGCAATTTGACATCATATTAATACGGAAACGCTTTAGCTGTGAGCGCACAACGTCAGTAGAGGAATATCCATAGAGTGAAAGATCGCAAAAACGGCGTGCCAAAAAAGGACGCCGACGCCAAAACGCGAATTAACGCAGCATTCCAGCACATTATCCTTAGCCTACAGACGACCCGAAGTTAACCAAAAATGAGCAAAGACATTTACTACTCCGATAAATACTACGATGAGAAATTTGAGTACAGGTGAGTGGCGCATACAAATTTAAAGCGGGAAAAAATTTGTGATCTGTTTGTATGGTGATTATATATGTATGTATGTACATATGTATACTTTATCTTTGCAGACATGTGGTCTTGCCAAAAGAGCTGGTCAAGCTGGTGCCCAAAACACATCTGATGACAGAATCCGAATGGAGATCAATTGGTGTGCAGCAATCACGCGGCTGGATACATTATATGATTCACAAGCCGGAGCCGCACATTTTGCTATTTCGGCGTCCTAAGACGGAGGAGTAGGCGAACCAAAAACGCATAGACTCTCCCACACCTTCGATTACATAAACATGCATGCACAAAAACACACATACACACAGCGTTTAGCAATACAGCTGACGTTGCGGAGCAGCTGCTGCTGCGACTGCGCAAATCGTGGTAGCTGCACAAATGTTGCGGCGGCGGCATAACACCAAAATCAACAACAACACTCACCATACGTACTACGCACAGATTTGAACAAACTTTTTATACTACAACTTTTCACACGCACACAGTATTTAGGTTTTGTAGAGAAGAAAGTGTTGCACCTTTTGAATATTTTCATATAAACATTTTTAATTAAGTTGCCATATGCTTCTATGTATGAATAGTAGCATAAGAGATTGCCATATGTTAAAATGAATCCTTTTTGTCATTGGCCATTTGTTAACTCCTCGTATACGCCTATATCTAGCATTCCGTTTTGCCTATTTAAACATTTTTAATAGCTAAGTAAGCCTTTTATTGTGTTATTATTGCCATCTGGATAAGCGATGTGAAAATTGCCAGCACATTTTTACTTTAATGTTAAAGAAAATATGATTTGTGATCTTGAAATTTTTAATCAATACATAATGCATACGTTAAAACATAATATAAACTTATAATAAAATAAAACATAAATATATATTTATTTAGAATACTTTCGGCGTTGATTGCTTGAAGTTTTTCAATATCCAACATCAATATTGTTTTTAATATCACGGGTACATAACTAATTACATATAACTTAATTAAGATCAAAGAGTTTATAATTAAAATAAACACCTCAAGTAATACTTATTAAAATCTTTCTTATAACAAAAACACTTAACATTAACTTTTTACGCATCGAATTAAATGTAAATAGAATCCAAATATGATCTGGTCTGCGAATATGAGAAATTGTCTGAAAAGCTTGCTAATTTTCAAAATACCTATATCTATCCGGAAAGCCAATGAAACAGTATATCTACATTCAATCATTTACATATATAATATTGCAACAAGTTTATATGAGGCTTATTAGGCATTTCCTAAAATGCATTTCCGTTTGACGTATACACTCATTCAAAATTGATATGCATAACTTTTTGACAGACAATTAATAATCGGCAGTGCATTTGTAATTGATATGTGAATCGACACAGTCCTTAATCCAAACCTACATTCAAATCCTAAATCTTCAGGAACCAAAGCTAACATTTGACAAAAGTTGGGTGTATATCGAATATCTATAAATGTGAAAATTTTACCTTACCTTACAGTCGTATAAACTAAGTTTTAAAAACTGTCTGTAAAATATTAGCATATATTTTTTAATCCAATCATGCAAAGGGTAAATCATACGAACATACATGAATCCTACTTTTAATGTAAAAAATAATTAAACAGTTTCGAAAGATTCTGAAAAGGGAAAAAATGTTCGTTTGTAAATACAATATTTGTACAACTATAATACACTATATTGTTTTTGTAACCCATTGACGCTCAAGCATACATAAATGTATGGCAGAGTAGTATGAGTGTATATAATGATATATTCCACTTTCTAAAATGAAGATCGACAGTTCCGGTAGCAATGCTTTGGCACGTTTTCGTACACTCCATGTGTGTGTGTGTGTGAAGAAGAGCTGTTCTGTGGACATATGCAAGGGTAGCTCTGCCTGCTGGTTATGAATTCACCACTGAAGGGATGGGACTACGACAAAAACGCTGTCAACAACGGCCATTTAGTCGCAGTTAGGCCCTGCCACTTATACGTAGTTATCAAATAGCGACAAAACCCCGATATTATTTTTAATACACTATGTTTTCTTAAGAGTGTTGCAAATTTGTCACGAAATGTGTAAAGCAATTTAGCTATGACACAAATATGATGTTTGCTTAATGTAGATCAAAATTGTCCTGTTTCTATCTTTCTTTATTATATACGTTTCATTGCAACTATTTTACACCAATAAGTTGGAGCATTTTGTTAGGACATCTAGCATATACATATTAATTTTTCGATAACTCATAACCATTGATCCAAAAGCTTTTATCGTTACAAAATGAAAAGAAATATATTATTTGATTTCGTAAGTTATTAAATAAAAACAACAAAAGTCTGGCAAGAAAGGGCATGTAATATTCGGAGTCTCTACTGTTAAATGCTGACTGGTGTTTCTTGTTTTTGTTTTTCCCACCAGCGTGTTTTGTGTCGCTTACAGTGGCCAACGGTCAGCAGCAGAACTAGCCCCAAGGCAAATCGAATTGAAGCAGATCAAAGGCAGCTGGAACACTGCAACTGTGCGACGCTGATTTTTATTACTATTTATTATACGATGCGATTCGAGTGAGTATCACCATGAGGAAAGGCGGAAATCGCTAATTGCAAGATTTTTATTATATTTTTTGAATACCTCGGACGCGTTTACTCAACATTCTTAGGGCTGTTTTAGAATTTTTAAGGTGCCCATAGACATTTAAACACTATAAACAAGTAAGAAGGCTTTAGTCGAGATTTCCCGACTAGGAGATACCCTGACCCCTATAGTTAGCTTACATTGTCTGTGTGCATCTGTGACCAGTGGCGGATTTACACATTTGCCGCCTGTAGCCTTTTCAGTTTTTTCCGCCTCGATTGACCTCTGAAATTTATGATTCAGATCCTTTATTATTTTCACAGCAAACAAACGGTTTTTTAAGCAAAGAAAATCTCGTTTTTGTACTACTTTCGAGGAAATTAAAGTTATGTCTTAATACTATATAATAGTTACGTAATATGAACGAAGCTTACACAAAAACTGTACATTTGTTTAAAGTTGATATACATTTTTTTATTTTAAACTCATTATCTGTTAGTATTTAATGCATTACAATAACTTTTTGCGGGACTTTGAATTTGCTAAATCATTAATTATATCGTCGTATTTCATCTTGTTCACCACTTTTGACTCCATTGATAAAGGAGCTAAAGCGTTAAGCTTTTTTGCATTTTGTTTTTTGCTCTCTTCATGTATACATGTGTATGTATGTACTTGTAAAGAAGTGAATAACTGTTTCTTAGCGAATTAAATAAATTTATTTAAAAAAAAAAAATCGCTGTGAAATTAGAACCTTCGGTTTTCGAGTAAAATTTGCCGCCCTAGGCTACAGCCTACTTAGCCTGCTGGTAAATCCGCCACTGTCTGTGACTTACGGCCTAGTACTTAGATGAGCTTATGTTCAAAATCTGAAGTCTCTAGCTCTCATAGTCTGTACCCTTTTTTGTAACCTTTAACCATTTTATGGATTCAGGGTTAAAGGGTTACATGGGTTTCCCACATTGATAAAACTGACTATTTTTAATTAAAAAAAATAATTGAAATTTGGGCTTTTGGCAGAGTATTTAACAAACTTACCTGAAAAAATAAAAAAAAAATTGGTGTAGTTGAAAAAAAGGAAAATCCTTCGTCCAAATCCTGTGAAAAAGTATCTCGTAGACCTGTCTAAAATTTCGAGATCGCTTTATGGGCTCTTCAGAAATCTTTGCAACTGTTTTTAAGAACACAGCTTCGAAAAAAACGCATTTATAGTTTTGTCGCTGAGCCCAGCTACCCTTGAGCGCGTAACTTCTTATATCGGCTTAAAACTTTTAGACAATATTCCAAAGATGTGGTTTTTAATTAGATACGGATTATACAAAAGTTAAAAGATAATGTGGTCTATCTAGTTTCGCGTGAACTTCAGCATTTTGAATCGTTCAATAAATAACGCAAAAATTTCGAAGTAAGGGGTTGAGGGTTTAATAAAAGTAATTTTTTTTTTAGATACCTTTACAGCTACGGGTTAAAAAATTTGGATAGATGATGTTTCAAAATTGGGATGCTTTTGGCATAGCTGGCCGGGGAAGGTAAGATTAATAGTTAAATTAATCGTTTTGTTCATTTTATTTTTCCCAATGTAGAACGTAAATGTAATTATTTGTCTAAAACACAATAATGGGTTTTACTTATTGAAAAAAAAAAAGATCCATAAACAGTATTCGTTTCAGTCACACTCATTAAATGTAAGTTTGCAATTCCGGCTGTGAGCTTACACTCGACATTACTATTTAGTCGGTAAACAATAGTCGGCTGATCAGAGCAACACTGCAACTATACAATGCGGAATCTAATGAAAAGGAAGTGGGCGACACCAAAACACTGAACTACTTTGAAAGGAACGGTACAAGCAAGAAATCTATATGGCCAAAAGTACTGATAATGAATTCCCTACAAAATTTGCAGCCAAAAGAAAGCGAAATTCAGCAAGAACAAGACAGTTAATTAAGCGATGCTGCCACCGTCGACGTCAACGGCAACGCGTCGTATGAGTTACGTGTGCCTTGCATGCAATTGATAAGCAGCGCTGCGACTGCGACGTCGACGCATTTGATGAATGAAAGTAATCCAACACCCAAGCACAAAGGCACACCCACATACACACACACACACACACACACACACACACACACACACACAACATACAATGTCAATCTGTCATGAGTTGTGCTGCTGACTTTGGCGGCGCAGTCGCTTTCGCAGTTGCAGTCGCAAAATTTTGAGCGCTCGTTGGCTACGTTTCGTATTTGATTTTGATATAGTTTTTAGTACTATTTTATAATCAGGCGTGCCAAGTTGAGTCGTGTTCTGTTCTGTTCTTCTCTGTTCTGTTCTGTTCTGTTCTCCTCAATCTCTCAGTCTCTGTGGATTCTGTGGGATCAGTGTGTTTCTGTGATTTGCGAACTGCGATCTGTGATCTGCGATCTGCGATCTGCGATCAGTTGTGCCGTCGTCGCGTGCTCGACAACAGCAAACAAATAGATACTTACACTTGACTCGTGCTCTTTTTATATGTATATACATATGTAGTTAAAATTTCGTGTGCCCACAAACAACTGAATATTGACCAGAAGGGTTGAAAATTTATGCCAAAGTTTGCCGCAGTTAATTTCATGTACTAATTTGTAAGTGAATACGAAAAAAATTAATAATTATCAATGAGTAAAAACTACAAACAGAACTAAGACTGTGCAACACTTTGTGTATCAAGTGAACTATAAAATATTTGTACATTGACAAAAGTATTTAAATTCATCTCTTTTATCTCTTCCTATTTTGTAAGGGGTAAGTCTTTCAAACACATTCACTTTACATTCATCTTCAGAACACTTAAGAATCAAATGATAAAAATTAATAGCAAATTCATACTTAGAAGGATAAAAACCTAATACAAAGGTTTAAACAAAATATTATCATAGACAAAGGACTTTTAAAATTTTGATCATTTCAATTGTAAGCTTGTTGAATATTGTTGAAAATATGCAATTATGTTATTTTTTTTTCGATCAGTACAGAATAAAAGATATTAAAACTATAAATTGCAACAGCAAGTTTATTACGTAAGAAATTGTTTTTAATAAATTTAAATAATATCACCCAATAGGTTATCGAGGATATATCCCAGTTTGTTTCTCCTTGTGTTAATATTAATGTTTATGTTAGTATATTTTGAATTAGCAACAATAAATAAAATTGAAACTTTCCCTTCCTCTTGCTAAACGTCCAGCGATTATGATTAATTTGTTAATGCATCGATTTTTGCTAACGAGAGAGCGATAGAAATTTAGATTGCTTTTGCTGATAAGCACTCGCCACAGCATCAGCTGCATCTGCCGCATTGTCTAAGCTGGGGATGAGTCGGAGCCGGGTAGCGAAAAGTGGGGAGCAGGCATTGTGGTGTCATAGGGCCAAGGCCCATTACCCGCTTTAAGGGTAGGCCGCACTTCATTTTGCATACGAGTATACCGCAAAGTTGTTTAGTTTTTGTTTGTTGATTGCATTGTATTTTGTTTTTGTTTTTGTTTGGTTTTGATATTTGTTTTTTGGTCGTATTTTTAGCCGGTTATACTATTTTTGCTGCAGTTTTCTGTCATGTTTATAAATAGTTGCATGGGTTTATAGATTTAAAAGTGGTTTACTTAATTTAAAATGCTGTCACACACACTTGGCCTTAAGTCGAATATTATATATATTTGCAATTTTCAAAATTCGCCACAACTTTCATAAGTTGTCCTTATTATAGAGAAGGCATTGGTATGGACGTATGATCAACTCAGAAACTTAAACAAACGGACAGACAAACATGACTATATGGTATTAGCTCGCCTTGCCGATCAAGAATATATATGTGTCAGGCTATTGTTTGATTTTTGAGGAACGATCCCAGCTATTTTTTGTATAAATATTATTTCTTGATATGCCAGACATCGAAAAATATATATATTTGCTCTCCATGATTAATTTAATTTAGAAATGTTTTTGTTCAGAATTTAAGGATCAAATATATGCATACCTCTTAGTTGTGAACTATCAAAACAGAATATTTCTATACAGATCGTATGTGACAACAGGGTATTTGAAAGTCAAACTGTTCACACCTCCAAAGCTTCTAAAAAAAAAAAAAAAAAAAAAAAAAAACAAGACAAGTATGCGAAGCAGTTTTGTTAACATACGTTTTTAAAAACCACATTTGAAAATTATTAAAACCTTAGAACTTACAGAAATAAATGCGCACAAAGATTCAGATTCAAAGAAAACAAAAATTCAATTAGACATATAAATTTGTATATTTGTTGGGGCTGTAAATATTATTTATTGGTTCATTTTATTATGGCTAATTTATAAAAAATCAAATTAAAATGTAACAGAATATTAAAATAGTAAAGAATATTAAAAAATTGGCTTAGTTTGCTTTCAATAATTGTGAAACTAATTAAGCTCACATAATCTTATAATAAACACATTTGTATTTAAAAAAAATTATCGCAATAGGTGAATATGATTTAAACTATGATTTTTGTTTAGTAATTGTGTAAACAAACACACAGCATATTTACAATATATATATATATTTTATGCTTCATTTTTGTATTCTTCCGGCTCAATGCCAGTTGGCTCGTTGACAAAAGATCACATGAATAAGTGCTTATAGCTGAAGAAGAGGCTGAGGATCTAGATGGTAATGTTTTATGTGGCAAAATTGTGTTTGCTGAACGTAGGTAAAACAAATGATATAAAGCTGCAGTTGAGGATTATAAAAGTCAAGCAAATAAGTGCGTTGAATTTAAAATCGATAATAATACCTGGACACGGCCTTATACAACACATTTTATTTTTTTTTTTTTAAATTCTGTCTGTTTGGAGAACTATTTTACTTGTTATGAATAATTTGTAGCTTGCAGTTGTCTGGACTCGCAACGTTAGAAGCAAATAGTCATTCATTGTCAATGTTCTGGGTACACAAATTGATTTGCATTTCGAAAACAACAACGAAATCACCAATATTATCAACAACAACAGAGGCC
The DNA here is from genome assembly GCA_018152825.1 of Scaptomyza hsui. Taxonomy (NCBI): domain Eukaryota; kingdom Metazoa; phylum Arthropoda; class Insecta; order Diptera; family Drosophilidae; genus Scaptomyza; species Scaptomyza hsui. The sequence continues at coordinate 666,141 of JAECXO010000025.1, forward strand.
CGTGTAGGCGACCAGTCTCATTTGTTGTCTTGTTGAGATGTTGGAATTAATTAAAATGCCGTCACATACTATAAATACTTGAATGACCCTTTTATAGTCGAGTCAATGCTCAATACATGCAATTACAATTAAGTTATAGTTACTTAGCATATGATAATTTACTTATACACTTTACACATTAAATAGCTGATTAAGATCGGACATTCGATTTATGAATAACGACAAAATAGATTACACCGAACAATTTATGAATATGAATTAGTTAGTCAATGAAATGTAAGTAAATGAATCGATTCTTAGCTTTTACTTTATCATATCATGAATATTAATAAAACTTTTCCATTAACAATACCCTTGTTCTTAATAGAGGATGCAATTGTTCGGCTATAGTGTAAGCAATGCCAAGTGTAAATATTCTTGATTAATCTTTTTGATTGTAGATCTGCATATCTTGTCATCAGTCTGGTTGTTCAATTGAGTGCCCTGGATCACTTTTCACATGATCATCCCTATTAGTATTATTTGGCATTGATCCATTCATTCATTACTTTTCATTAGGTGGTCGCGCTATGTAAATTTATTTGTTTGACACTAGCATAACAGTGAACAATTTCACAATTACACTCAATGCAACAATCAGCAGAATCATATCAATTGCGATGCATTCGCGAAAAGCGTTTAACACAATACCATGTGTAAAATCTTAATTGATGGCAAATAGTTGCATTGAAACTCTAATTGCTTGGTACACATTTATTTTGAGAGTTCAGTTCCATATCAGCTCAATTAGCATGACGCAATAACCCAGCCCACTCAGTTAGGTTTAATTAAAACAGTTTTGTTATCTTATTGTGTAGTATTAAAATAGTTGAAAGCCACTTGAAACCTTTCTTTCTTTACAGTTAGTATATTGTCAAGTTGGCTTGGGTGCCTAAAGGTTTAATTTACTAAACTACCTTTGGTGAAGCGACCCGCCCGTGTGTACGGGCCTAGGGTATTACTCAAATAGAGTCAGGATGACGCGACCTAAGCAGGATGCCAGCAAATTCAAAAGCTTTATGCAGGAGAATGTGCTCACAATGGCCACCGTGATCGGTGTGTTTGTGGGCGGTCTCATTGGCTTCATCATCAAAAACAGCACCGGCGAGTGGACAAAGCGTGAGATAATGTACATATCATTTCCGGGCGAAATATTTTTGCGGTGAGTCGTCGAATGTTAGCCATCTCAATCAATGAGAAATTATTCAATTATGATTACAGCATGCTCAAGTGTCTCATAGTACCCTTGCTGGTTTCATCGATAACAAGTGCCATCGGTGGATTGGATTTGAGCATGTCCAGCAAAATAGCAACAAGGTGAATACGCTGAGCTGATTAACCCTAGAAGTATGTATCTATAAATACATCCTTGATTATGTTACAGAGCCATCACTTACTACTTTGTCACGACCATTTCGGCTGTTATTCTGGGAATATGTCTAGTCACAACCATACGACCAGGCCAGGGTGCTAAGCTTATGGAAACACGCACGGAGACCATTGATAAAGCATCCAAGGTGTTGACACCTGATACTTTAATGGATTTAGTCAGGTAGGCTATACAACCCAAATTGTTTCTTTAAATGATTGGTAAATTTCTCTTTCAGAAACATGTTTACGGACAACATCATACAGTCAACAATGTTCCAGGTATGCAAACTTGAAAGTAAAAGTGTATAAAATTACTAAATAACAAAGTTGAAACATTGTATGAAGATACTGTATAAAAATGCATTTGCATCACGTTTTATGATCTTAAGCAAGCAGTATTGTGATAGCAAAATTTTAAAAAATGCACGAATGCAAAAATATGAATAAAACCAATCGCAAGTGAAAGTCTTTCCACTCCAATCCGATAAAGAAAAAAAATGAGAATATGATAAACACATTGAGGTAGAGCACGAAAACAATTTTAAATCATTTTAACTAGAGAAATTCTTGAAGAACCAATGCGAGAAAGGTTGCGAAATCGATTGAGAATCTTTTTCATATTTGCCGTGACGGAAACTCAATTCTGGAGGCAGGTTTTCAGCACGCATTCGTTCAATTTATCATTGCAGCTATGCCAATTATTCAATTGTGTGCTGTTGTTTACATAATTTGATTAAAGCACAGCGCGGCACATAATCAAAACTGACATGATAGGTTACTCCAAAGCAAAGTTCTTTCCGTTTCAATTGAAAATGGAAATGATAGGGGGACCAGACATACATATCCATGTGTTTATGTATGTGTATGTGTATGTGTATGTAAAACATACATACTATCTAATTTACGTGCACGTTGAGTTTTCAATTATCACCACAAAAGCTATCTCAACTACGATATGCGTTATACTCGTAGTATATGTAAATATGTATGTATGTTAGTTTGTGTGAATTTGGATGATATATACTATGTTGCCAAAAACGAATTAAAGCAAAGTGTTCAGCTTGACTGCTGTTTATGTCTATATAGAAAAATACTACTGAATATTCATGTGCACAATTAGATTATTGTCGCTCTGACTTGTTAAGTGTGCATAAAAAAAGTGTGTTGAATGTATGATATCCAAGTTTACAGCTTAAGTAGCTTCTCTACATATGATAACAAGTTAAGACATTAGATTCTTAAAATAAAAAAACCTTTCTTATACTTCATTTTGATAAATTAATTCCTATCCATAATATTTTTATAGAATTTTAACATCATACCCTTTTTAAAATTTAGGTTTTAAATCAGATTGTTAGTGAAATAATGAAAACAAATCAAGTGAAAACGTTGCAGTCGGACGCTACCGACTGCGGAATACTTTGATACCAGTAAAAGAATAGCAGGGTCGACAGGGGTTGGCCGGGTGGTAAACATTTATCTAATTTAGTGACCTTAGGTGGGTGAGACATTCAAATTTTTGATCCAAATATTTGGGATGTGTCACCAGCTGTCTTCCAATCAAAACTAGTGACTCTAGCTTAAAAACTCTGAAAGATACACGTATTCCTATTTTTGAAGGGGGCTTGGTGGCGGCAGTAAAAAGTTATTTTATCTTTATACCTTTTTTAATTCTTACGCAATTGCGATATTTGGTCTAGTGTCTAGTATAATGAACGGAGATAAGTTTTGCTTATCGATTGATAGGCAACAGACCACTCTAGATGGCTCTTTGAGTTATTAAATTTAAACTAATTGTAGTTAGGAGAATCCTTATTTATTTACAGTGGTACAGTGGTTGGGCGTGGCTTTCAAATTTAAGATACACATCTTTGGGAGATGAAACCCATTTTGGTGACTCTAGCAAAAAAAAAACCTGTGGCAGATAAGCATATTTTCTATTTTAAAAGTCGGGTGGCATGGGTGGGCGTGTCATCCAAATTTTTGATGCAGATCTTTGGGAAATGTCACCATCTATCTTTCATTCAAATTTAAAGACTGTAAGGCAGTTTTTTTTTAAGTTGGCTTCCAACAACTTCGGAGTCTCTATCATTAAAAATGTAGAAATTAGATGGTTCTATCGACTGTTAGTTATCGATTATATCAATTTCTCAGCACCCTAAAATAATATACTCTTTACCTTCGGTTTCAGAGCTTAGGAAAAGCATTTTGACTTTTTGATGCGGCATTAGCCCCAAGAAGATAATAAAATAAATACTGTTTGCTTATCATTTTATTTCTCATGGCTGATTTTTAAGTTTAGCTGTCTCAACAAACGTATTTTGAGATTAAAACACAAAAATTAAAAGATTTTATATTTTGAATACATATTTTTAAGTTGTATGGCTTAAACAGACTTTGGTCTGACCATCATTTGTACAAATTTAAGTGGCTTATAATGCCAATGTTTCCAATCAAGTTGAGGTGTATTAGCATCGTCCGATGTGAATGGTCCTTTCAGGTCACTTTATAAAGATAAAGAGATAGAAAGTGACATTTATGAGATTAATAAAATGACTAATTACCAATTAGAACAATTATTATACCACCAAGCAGACATATAACTGCTTGCACAATTTCCAAATGCATATATATCATTATCCCGATCCGATGTTGAGAACTTCATGTTTAAATGATAAGCCAATGAATCACCAGCATTTCCAGAATAGTCTCCAAGCTTTTTTAGCTCATACGCCTCAGTCTCGTGTCCAATAAGAAACTCACTGTATCTGGCATATCGGTTTTGATTTTGAAAATCCTCAAGGTAAATATACAATTCGTAAGGCTGCGATTGCGTAATTAGACGAAGTTTCTCCAATAATATGAAGAATTCCCCTCGCAAGTCTCCAAAACCTTCTTTGCACGCATCCCACTTTCGATAGAAACTGACACTGCCATCCATACGCCTCTGAATTACAGTCCACCCGGATCCCTTTATTTTCGAGTCACAAGAAACAGGGAAGGGCTTAGTTCCTGGCACTTTAATCGTATAAACACCGGTCGGTTTACCCAGACAACTGAAAGACGAAGCGCATTCTTTACACTTCGCTAAATTTTCCAGAAGCTGTTTGATTTTGGCATCGTTCAAAGACAGTTGATTGTCTTTGTCCTTGATTACCATCTGATAGGACTGCAATCCCTTATGTCTTGCAAGGATTTGGGAATCGTTAAAGTTAACTTCGAGTTGCAGTTTTGTGATTTGAGCTTCATTTGAAGCGACTCGTTTTTCCTGAATTTCAATATTATTCTCACAAGCTGCGCTCAATTCGATTTGTTGTGACATCTGAATATCTTTTTGCTCGATCATTTTCTTCAAGTTTACAATCGTCGCTTCTTGATCGCGTATTTTATTTAGTAATTCAGCAAATTGTTTTCCTTTTACAACCTAAGGAACAAAATCTTGTTTAAACAACTGATCCAGCTTTACAGATTCCTGTTTAAGATATTTGGATAAATACTAGAATCATTCAAACCTCATTAATTTACAAACCCAACATTCTTGTGATGCTTCATTTGGCTTTGCAAGTTAAGCTATACTTATAACAGCAAAAATTGTTGTGTTCATTTTAATTTAAAATTCTGTGAACAACAACCGTCGTACAGCAAGAAGAATGGCGAACTAATTCAGACCTCAACGCCAAGCGGACCAAGAAACATGGATAATTGAAATTACCTGGAACTTATCAGCTACTTGTTATATGAGCGCTGTTATATAAAATGCGAAATGTGCTATAATCAAATAAGTGTATCAGGGGTGTGCCAGGAATCAAAACCAACCGAATTTCAGTTAGAGAATTTGGTTAGTTTAAGCAATATTAAAAGTCTAATGCAAATCAAATGTTTAATTTTAGGAAGGTCATTTCCAGCTTAGTTGCATATTGCAAATTTAATACACCGTCCTTTAAAAACCGTCCTTAACAAGAGAGGTGTCACCTTGTTCGGTTAACAATTACTATTATTCGGAGTCTTTAATAAGTTACTTTTAAAGACACTTTTTTGTGACAAAAAAAACATAAAAAAATCGTACTTTAATCAAATGGTAAAACAGTGGATATTGTACATTTAACAAATTTATTGCACAAAACCTTGTTTTTTTTAATGAGGTGGCCACTTTTGCGTAGTTTGTTAAGTTAGCGAACGAAGATACAACAGCTGATGAAGGCAAAGAGCTGTCATGCAACATAAGTTTCTTGGCGCACAAAATATTTAATGTTGATTATGTATAAAAATTACCAAATATAAGTCCCATAATATTTTATAGTCTTACCTATTAATTATAACAATAATGCTTTGCCTTTAAAAGAATGGCAAAATAATGTTATCAACTGTTTGTGGCCATTCTCGTTTTACTTATTTGCTCTAAAAAAAAAATGTACCCAAAAAGAAAATCTCCATTTGGTTTCAGAGATTTGATTGGCAGAAGATCAAACAATCATCAAACCAATAGACGGCGCTTTGAGTTATTTAATTAAAACTTATTGTAGGTTAGATGGTCTTTATAATTGTATAAATTTCCATACAAGCAGATATTTTATTTAAACCAATTGTAGCTAATTTTTATAATTGTAAGTTGGTGAATCTTTATTTTTATTTTCAACTCAAAAAGGCGTGAGATTAATATAAGCAACGAGTTTCAATTTTAAAAGGTGGGGGAGGCTGGTAGCGGGCTGATTTAGATAATTTTCAAAAGTGGTGTCGTGTTAGCTTACTAAATCTTAATTGCAATAAATGTAAAATCATGTCTTTTTATAGACGGCTGCCTTTTTCAAATATACCCTGAAAATTTCCTTGAGTCGCGGTGCTGGGGTTACTCCTAGCGAGAAAGCTAGCGAGTTAAATGCTGACCGCAACTGCTCACCCTCAGCAAATGGGACTCCGTGAAGGCGCATGTCATTGGCAGCAATGGCATTGGCTTGCTCAGCTAGCTTTGCAGTAAGCGTTGCAACTTGAGTCTGCAGCTCGGACGTCTCCTTCGCCACTGATTCCAGCCGAGTTCGAGTTTCTCGTGCAATAGGGTCAGTACACGAACCTCGGACTCACTCATCATCTTCTCTATCAGATCGGCTTGCTCATCAAACCGCTGATTTATCAGCCGGATAAGAGAAGCAGGGTCACTGGCCTTATTAGATTTGATCTCTCCAGAGGAATTTTCACGCGTACGTTTTGGTAGAGGTGCCATAGTATATTATGTAGTTTAGTGTAATTGAGTGAAATTTTAGTGATATGTTTAGATGTGTGTGTTGGTGTTTGGCGCGCTGTTACTCTTCTGTATAAGTTGTCAGTTGACAGGAGCAAAGAGAAAACAAAGCATAAAAAGAAAAATGTTGTTGTTTTGTTTTGTTACGACTGGCGTTATGTGATTATAAAAGTCTTTTTTATAATACAAGTGTACTGTTACTGTTCCGATAATATTAACAAAATTTTTGCACTACTTTTTACAATCTCAGTCGCAGTTTAATTCGGTTTATTTAGTTGAATAACGGAGCGTGAAAATTGCGCGTCTTGCCTATTCAACTTTATTCTGATCGCAGAACAATGCTAGGTGTAGTCTATTTACACAAACTAATAAATGGTGAAATTGATTCCTCTGAATTAATTAGAAAAATTAGTTTTGCTGTCCCGATCAGAAGGACAAGGAATTCTCTACCCATTGTTCTTCAAGCTTGTTTACATTTTTCACAAAAAAAGCAAAACCTTAAAACTTAATAAACGGTGTCACTTCTATTAGTTCTCTTAAATAGTTAGTCTTATGTTATTTGTCTACATGTTCGCGATCTACGTAACCGTACGCTATGCGGTGTACCCCTTGGTCGGTTCAGCGGGAGGTTGGTTCCTTTTCTGCTTGGGTGCGCGCGTTTACAAGCCGGTGCTTGGTATCCTTGGGCCACTTGAATGTACTGTTTGTTAGTACATCTACGTCCAATAATAATATCTTTGGTAAACGCACTAGCTACATTGTGAAAAAAACTGTAGAATTAATGCATATTTTATATTTTAAAAGGCGGGCGGCAGAGGTGGGCGTGGCATCCAAAATTTCAATAGAGTTTTTTGAGAGACGTGACTAGCTTACTTCGTGCAAAATTTGGTAATTCTAGCTGTAAGAATGTGAGAAATATATGGTTTTATCAGTTTTCAGTTATCGATGTTATCGATTTCCCAGCCTCCTAGTAGGCGTGGCACCCCGATCCATACACTTTGGAAACTTGTAGAAAAATTTTCGCTGCGCCACATACATACTTTGAGCGGTTTCCATTTTTTTTTTTTTAAAGCTTTTCACAAACTATTTAAAACAAGATTTTCAGAACTTATACTTTGCATCTGTTAATTTTAACATTGTTTGTTTTGCTTTATTATATTTTAAAATTTTGTTTACCAGAAATCACTTATAATTTGTTGTCGTAAAAGCGAATACTAGTCGTCTCATAAAAATGATATAAAATAATTTAGTTCGATTGCGCGCTATAACAAAAATTTCACATGGCAGTCCAAAAACAGATCTAACATATTTTTAATGTACGGCAGTGTAATTTTCTATTGTTGCCTCATCAGAAAAAAATTATTTTCACTTATTATTTACAAGTTCCATTAAAATTGACAGTTTAATTATGAAAGTTTTTTTTTCATGTTTTAACGCAAAAATCAGTATAAAATTGTTCTTATACCCCTAACCCATAAAATGGGTGAAAGGGGTATAATGGTTTTGTGCAAAAGTATGTAACAGGCAGAAGGAAGCATCTCCGACCCCATAAAGTATATATATTCTTGATCAGCATCAACAGCCGAGTCGATATAGCCATATCCGTCTGTCCGTCCGTCTGTCCGTCCGTCTGTATAAACGCGTCGATCTCAGAGACTACAAGAGCTAGAGACTTCAGATTTTGAATATAAGTTCTCCTATACCATAAGCAAAACAAGTTTGTTTCAAACTATCGATAACTATTCTGGTTTCCGATATACACATGGAATCGATTACAAAAAAAATCGAATTTGGAAAATGAAAAAATAGGGATTGAAAAAATGGGTAACGTTATAGCTTTTCTGAAAATTTCATTGAAATCGGTTGAGAAACACCAGAGATATCGAAGATTGAAGTTTAGGTCACAGATGCATACAGACAATGACTGTAAGCGTTAAGTATAGGGCTCGGGGTATCTCCTAGTCGGGAAATCTCGACTAGAGCCTTCTTACTTGTTTGAATTGGGTTGTTGTTGAGAAAGTTCGACTAGAAATTTTTTTAACTGCTAATTCAACTAGAAACGTGTAAAATTTTTAAAATATTTTAACGCAGATAGATCAGAAATTAAATATTTGTTATTAAAAAGAAACTGTTTTTTTTTAACCAATCCGCTGGCACATTAGTATGCAAGATTTCAGTAAGAAACAAGGTTAAGCGGTTAAAAATAATACAAATAAATAAAGTTTAATTTATTTATTAAAGTTAACATTGTTGATGCAACAAAATGCTATGCGTTTGATGTATATTTTCAGCATCGCACGGAGATATTTGAAAACACCAGTATTTCACCAGCACGTAAGAAAACACGGATTTTAAGTGCCTGTCAATTTACAAACTTAGGTTTATTTTACAGAGCCCATGGAGAATTGGGAGTTTAAGTCGGCACAGCGTGAGGGATCCAACGTGCTGGGTCTGGTCATGTTCAGTGTTATACTGGGCACAACAATTGGTCGTATGCGGGAGAAGGGTCAGTTGCTGCAGGACTTCTTTACAACGCTCAGCGAGGCAATGATGACCATAACATCTTGGGTTATTTGGTAAGTATGCTAAGCTCAAATTTATATTGTATAAACAAGATGCTAAGGGAACAGTTTTTGAATGATTGCAGGATATCACCTTTGGGCGTTGCCTTTTTGATAGCGGCCAAGATTATTGAAATGGATTCCATAGCCGCAACAATACAATCCTTGGGATGGTATTTCATAACCGTCATGATAGGTCTTTTCCTCCACGGCTTTGGTAAACCTTATCCATATTTATATCAAGTTCTAATACTGATTGTACTCTTTGTCAAAATCAACAAAATCCAGGTACAATTGCTGTCATATTCTTCTTGGGTACTCGTCGCATGCCCTATCGCTACATAGCCAAACTTAGTCAGGTCTTGGCCACTGCCTTTGGTACGGGCTCCAGCTCGGCAACGATGCCGTTGACCATCAAATGTCTGGACAACATGGGCATTGATCCGCGTGTGACTCGATTCGTCATACCCGTGGGTGCCACCATCAACATGGATGGTACCGCCCTGTATGAGGCTGTTGCAGCTCTCTTTATCGCCCAGTATCGTGAGATGAGCTATTCGTTCGGAACGATTGTGGCTGTCAGCATCACGGCGACTGCTGCTTCGATTGGTGCGGCGGGAATCCCGCAGGCGGGTTTGGTAACCATGGTGATGGTACTGGATACCGTGGGTCTGGAGCCCAAGGATGTCTCACTGATCATCGCTGTTGATTGGCTGCTGTATGTACATATTTAATCGACCTTAGCCGAGAACTAAACGCTAACAGAAGAAATCATTTATTGTAGCGATCGATTCCGTACTACCATTAATGTGATGTGTGATGCTCTGGGAACAATTCTGGTTAATCATCTGTCAAAGAACGATTTGGCAAGTGTAGATCGGGTAAGTTGTTATGAAATTTCATGTTTTTACTCAAGTCCTAAAGTTAAATGCTCCTTGAAACATAGCTCAATGCTGAGCCCCATGAGCTGCTCGAGCTGGGACCGAATGGACACGAAATGAAAGAATGAAGGCAGTCTTCTCTTGGCGCCTATAACCGCAAGCGATGAGTGATGGAGGACGAGCAGGAGCACGATGACGAGAGTCTTGACTCGAGAGAGAATGAAAACAATGATTCCGTGGTTTCTCGTTGTCGTAAGCTGACCTCATCATTTGGTTTGCGGCTGAAAGCAGCCAAGACGCATTCAATTTCAAGCAATTTGGAACAGTTGTGAATACTGTCAAAGCAGCCACGAATTTATTGATACGATTGTCTTCAATTTTTTTGACACTCGACGATCAAGAAAGATATAAATTAAGATTGGTTATTAATATTTCGCTTAAGATATTAATTATCATACATCATGATGTAAATAATTATGAATATAATTAAATTAAATTGAGTTCAAATATCACATATTCATACTTAGTACTAAAAAACAAAACAAAATTAACAAACACAACAACAATTTGTTACAAACGCGTAAGATGCGAAAAGATATTATTCTTGCAATTATTCCATAATTATAAAGTAGACAATCTTAACAGTTATTAGTTATTGTTACAGCGTTAAAATCAGAGATTCAAAACAAATCAAATAGCACAATATGCAAAAGTATCAAAAATAATTAGCATGTTTTGTATTAAGACAATTAGAACTAAACTATTATTGAAACAAAAAAATTTTTATATTAGTTGGCTCAAATTTTACAGATTTAATAAGAATAATACATTCATACATAATTCCAATGCCGTTAGGAGTTCGTGTTCGAAATTGAGCTTTGTAAATACTTAATAGCTTAATTATAATTAAAAATTACATAAACGATATAAAAACAAATTTCAAATCACCGAACGCCGAATATTCTATGACAATAATAGTGCTCTTCGAAAGCTTAAAGTAAATGTCAACAAAGTAATACGTAAACATAAATAACAACAAAAATTAATAAGTAGTTATAATATGTATAACATGTTGTTTAATAATTTAAGCAAGGCACTTTAAACAAAAATGCAATCAAAAATACGCCAAAAATTTGTAATTTCATAGAAAACATAAAAAATAATTAATTCAAAAATTATAATGTCTAAATACATAAGCCGTTTGTAGATGTGCGTAGCCTAAATGATTACAAATAAATTTTTTGGAATCTGTACATGGTTCTTATATATATACAATTGAGACATTAAATCAAATTTTGGTATCTGTTGAATATGACATTAATATGCGAACACTCTCTCGTCATTTCAACCCAATATAAAGCAATGCAAGACTTAAAATGGTTTCTCTGGTTTGATGGGTTTTAAAGGCTCATTTAAAGAGAGAGGGTTAGGTTATTTAACCTTTTTCAGAGTCAAATATGAATTTCGGTACTGTCTCAGCGACCGTATCCGTGAGGGATAAGCTGACTCTTTGAAACCCAGACACCCTGTAAATCTATTCTTGTTCAGTCATTGTTCTTAAACGCAGTTCGATACGTTATTTATTATTGTCATCCACGCGCACACGCACATAGACAAAGCTCAGCTTGACTTTGTTTGTATGCGTAAAAGCTTTTCCAAAACGCATGGTTACAGCCAGTACTTTTTCATTCATAACTATAACTGTATCTTGTTTACTACCTAATTCGGACTACTCTTGTATTTTTTGCAAAAACGTACAGTCAGTAAAACTTTTGCCACCAATGCTGCTTAATCTAAATGTTCGGTGAAAACAAATATATATTAAATTATATAGTGACACTTCTTGCGTTTCAGTTATATACACTGACCATACCAAAGGACGGACAGACGAACACATCTATATAAACTCAGCTCGCAATGCTGATCATGAAAATTTAAGCTTTATGGGGTTGGAGACGCAGCGTTTTATGCGTTACACATTTCTTCACAAAACTAATATACACTTTTCAATAAAATATAATATATAATGTATAATAAAAAATATATTTTCCTGTAGTAAACATACCCAATAATTGTAGTGTATATAAGTAAACGTAACTTTGTGACACTTTGTCGCAACATATACAAACATATACATATGTAAGTAACCAAACTTAACCCTCCGTTTACCGCATGGGTCCAGCCAGACCCATTTCATTCTCAACTTAAATTTGAACTTACTTCCGATTGAGCAAATCGACTGAAATTTTGTGACTTTTCCTAAATATTTGTTTTCTTCAAATTGCAAAAAGTAGTTCCAGGATTCATGTCATACAAGGATAGATATAAGGATTTTAAATTTTCTATTCTTCGGTTTACCACATGGGTCTGGCCACACCCCTATACATGTTTTATGGAATAGCATAATAAATCACGCATTTTGATGATGCTGGGTTGTTTTTTTTATTGATACTTAGTTTATTCAAAATGTCAAATAGCATTGTAATAACTTGACCTTGAATTGGGAAGAAAAAATTTCATTTTGTGGTATCAGCATGAATTTGTACACGGTGAGTTTCCTTTTTTCGATATATTGCTCAGCGCGCGTTCACTTACCAGGATGCAACCGTGCACGGCGAATTTGATATTTTCGATATTTGCGAGTTTTACAACAGTTATACATATGTCGCAGATTATTTTTGATTTCAAAATATAACGAGCTTGTACCGTTGCTTGTGTTTGTTCATTTGCTTTGTGGTGCATATTCTTTGCTGTCGCCGTCGTGTATTTAAGCGTGCCAGAATACCGTTATAGTTTCTGTCGATGTAGTCTGATGGCGGGCGTGAGCGTCTGACTTGGGAATGAACACTGTGTGTTTGCATTGGTATATGTAGAATAGATGATCTCTCCAAAGTGTGTTGGTATTGCGTCTAGACATTAGAACGGTGCATTTTGTCGCACTGCGCAATTTTGGTCGTGGTGCGTGGTAAACGCATGTTGGTCTGTTTAGTCAGTCAACTTATGATCTTGGAACGAAACAGTCATGCCGAGCTCCCGAGTAAAACGCATCAGAACGCGTCGCGCCGAATACACAAAGCACAGCGACACAGAGAACGAGCCATCACCTGACGATTCGACACATAAATAATTATAAAAACTGATGAATTGGAATTATTTATAATACGCGATCGCGTGATGAAAATTTTGAGTGCAAACTTCGAATTGAGATTGGCAGCGGCTTTACAGAATGACATCCAAATGAATCCTGAAGAGGATATTGATGTATTCGATGAAGACGATGGTGATATTGCGTCAGATATAGAAACGGACATGGTAATGGAACCAAACGAAATTTTAGAAAACCACTCATAAATTGAAGAAGAAACGGGAATTCAGCATGCAACTGGCTCTGATTCATTTTTTGTTAGCAAAGATGGCACAAAGTGGAACAAAAATTGCTCAAAATGTTCCGATTCGGTGTGCCAGCAACATTTCAAAGTTAAATATTTTTGTTTTAAGTGTAATAGCGATACTAAATAATATAATATATTAATAATATTTTAAAAAAAATTAATTTGTAAGCAGTACTTAGGTCTAAATAATAAAAACTCGAAATAAGGCCTACTTGAATTTTTTCCTACCCTTATTTTTCTTACTTTTATTAGTTTTTTCTTCATTAAAACAAAGTCAGAGAGCGTTGATATAAAAATGTGAAGCCCTATGATATGTTAACACACTTAAAAGTCACGCCAAAAAGCAAAAATTCGCATACATTTATATGAAAATGTGCTTGGGTCTGACCAGACCCATGTGGTAAACGGAAGGTTATCGAAACATGCAGTAAACGGAGGGTTAAATAGATAAACATTCCAGCGCACTCGTAACTCGATCAGCCACTTGTGTGCAGCGCACCAGTAGTTTAGGTCCATTTGAATATAAGAACCAGAAATCAGGATAAAACTGACTACTCAACTGAGCTGACGCTCATCTGTTCTAATTTGAAAAAGTGTTCCTCTAGTGAAACATAATCCAAATTTAACTTTATCACGTCACGAGAACGTCGTCTCCGATTCGATTTATTTTATATACTATTACATGTATTATATTAAATATGTATATTTAAACTTATTACGCTGTTTTTTTTCGGAAGTCATTGTGCACATTAACCAGTAGTTGATCTTCTGTGAATACTTTGGTTGGTTTTTATGGATACCTTTGTGGTTTCGACTTTAAATAAAAGTCAGCACTTTACCAGATCTATGGTTCCAGTATAGCCTCCCAAGATTTGATGACGTTTCCTGCAAAGGGGAAGAGCAATCACACAGGATATGAAACACTATTTCTTGTTCCTCTCCACAGAACCAGCAGGTGAGCGTATCAGAAAGATGCAATTTACTTAGGTAGTACCTTGGCTCTAAGTGACCACTAAGGTAGCCTGTAAGAATGCAAAGGTCAAAGACTTTTTAAAAAGGCCTTGAATTGGGTAAGGAAAGTTTTGGCTTTGTTTGTCCTTTAACGAAATCTGTCCAAATTTCAATTTTCAAAATAGTTAATTTCAGGTATTTAACAATTAACCGATATGTAAGTATGTAACAGAAGGAAGCATGTCCGACCCCTTAGAATATGGCCAAATAGATTTTTCCATTAGCGTCGTGAAATTTTCATCAAAATCGGTCAAGAAAATCCATAAAAGTTATAACAAGCAATTTGTCGAATGTCTAGGGTTAAGGGGATCTTCTAGTCGAGCTTTCTCGATTAGAGAAAGTGAGTGATCTTTTTTTTCTCTTTATATGTAGTTTGTTATAAATATATATGGAAGCATACACGTTTCGCTTTTATTGATTGTATTTTCTATAACAGAAAGTTCTTGTTTACAAAATAAATTCAAATTTTTGACAGCACATCTAAATTTTCAGAGTATACAAAAATACAAAATTTCAAAAAAAATAAATAAAATAAAAATATAAATAAAAACAGTCTAGGATATTGTGCAGTGCCCGCCAAGATGTCCAAGACAATGCACCATCTGCAGCAGATGACCAACACCCAGCTGTTAATCTTGAGCTACAACTATAACCTTGCGCCAGACGATGTTGCCAATTTGAGTCGAAGACAGCTGGAACGCCGCCTCCATGTGGCCATTATAACTGAGCGCGCCAAGTGGCTTGCTCGCGACATGTACGGAGCTGAGTCTGAGCCGTATCCGGACAGTCCGGACAGAGGTGCTTGGCAACCGGAAGACAGCTTATACGATGATGAGAAGTTTCCCCGCGTGCCACTTTCGCACTGGAGCTATTTGGCTGCATGGGAGCAGGAAGTGCAGCGGATTAGTGGTGGCAACGAGCAGAAAGAGCTGGAACAGATGAATCAGTTGGCATTGTGCATGCAGGAGCAGGTACAGGTCGAGGAGAAGTACACATTTTTTCAATATAAAACCAGCATTAAACTTAAACCTGAGACGGAGCCACAACCTGAGTTTGAGCCTGAACCTGAGTCAATAGTGTACGAGATGGCGCCACACGAGCAGCAAGACGTTAATGGCTCGGGATCAGATAGCGAATATTATTCTCTGAGCAGCAACAGTAGCTTTGATGACTTAAAGCCATCCTTGCATCGCCATTTGAACCAACTAAAAAAGGCCGAACGCTTTAGTAGTTTCTTGTCCTCCAGTAGAAGTGTTTTGAAGCCAGCGGAATCCGAAGCAGACTTCTCCATGGAGCAAGAGCTGTGCACCATCAACTATATCAGCCCGGAAGAAGTGCTGGCCATGGAGCTCAACAGCACCAGCACACTGGTCAACAGGCAGTCCTCCATTACGATGCTAACTCGGCGTCAGCGTCCAGCTTTTTGGCGTTACATTCTAGAAAGATTATGCTGCGATGATCAGGGTAAACTGGATGTGGATAAGTTGCGCTATACGATCATTTGCTGTGCTCTAGTCGCATGCACGTATGCGAGTGTCAAAATGCTTCAATAAATTAATAAAAGGCCGAAGTTGGAAATTAATTGTATAAACTTTTTATCGTACACATGCCAGCACTAGACTAAAATATGTAATTTATCTCTATTGCGGTAAGAAATATATATGTATATATTTTTATACATTTTTCATTATATATAAAATAAAATTTCAAAAAACTTATGTGCTATTATTTTTTTATATTTTAATTAAAATTAAGCGCGATTGCCCCAATATTTTCAGTATTTTGGACGTCATTTACCAATTTCTCAATGTCCGGTTAGTCAACTTATTCTAAGTTTAGTCGAATTTGAGTTTCTCAATGTTCGGTTAGCACTTACTTATCCGATGCCTGGAGGTCCGGTTACTACTTATACCGATGCTAAGTCCCGATATATAAATATCAATACAATCATATGACGGCGAACAGCTGACACTTGCATTGTTTATTTTTTTTTTTTAAGCAAAGTTTCAAAATGTTTATTTGACTCTTCTAGGTCCACAAACTCATGCTCCTCAACAACTAAAATGATTTTCCCTCGTTGCCGTTTACAACAGGGCTCATAGAAAGTAATTGTATAAGCATTTTAATGTGCAACATGCAGCAGTTTGGGAGTCAAAGGCAAAAACAAAACCAAAAGAACAGCTGAATCCCCATTCGGTGATAGTGATATACCGATGATAGGTAACTTTGGCTTTGAGAAAACCAAATTGCTTAACTGCAGTATAGCTCGAGCAAAAAAGTTATTCCGAAATTAACTGGAGTTTAACTGGACATTGAGAAATTGGGCCTTAAACATAAAAGAGTTTTTAGCCAGTTAAAAAAAAAAAAAAAACAGTCATTCCGCCTATGAAATGTTAGAATGCGTCATCTTTAAGTTTTTATGGTTTGACTTTAACGTTTGTTAGATTATACTAGTAGTTGGAGTCATCACTCAAAAGCCACGTTCTATTTGCAGCAAAGGCTGCCTGCAAAATAAAGTTCTTGAGATAAAACGGAAATGAAACTGTAATTATATTTATGGCATAGAGTGTGTGTGAATATTGTGAGTGCACATTAAATGGGATTGCATAAAAATGAGCCGTTGGAATCGTCGTCAACGCAACGTGATGACTGCATTGCACATTTGGTTTGGCCGCCTGAAAGTGAAGCAGGTGAGAAAATCTCAGTGCTTGTGGCAATGATGCGCAAGCTTAATGACTTTTGGCAATTTCCCTAAGTTGAATCTGGTTACTCGCCATCGTTGCCTTGCCTTGAAGCTGGCGACGATGCGTCGACTTCCGGGTCGTCATTCACCTCCTTCGGCTCCTCCTGCTGCTGAGTGGTGAGGTGTTGCTATAAATCTTCTAAAATGTCGTAAAGTCAACACAGCAGACTATTTTAGTTGCCAAATAACTGGATAATGGTGCATAGAATTGCAAGTTGCTGTGTCCTTCATGTGCTTCCACCGACACAAATAAATTTTTCTTCCCCCCATATTATGTGTCGAAAATTGCTTAACAGTATGAGCTGTGAAAACTTGCTGTTATATTTATACATATTCTTTTGTCCGTCTGAAACTTAGCATTTATATATATTTATTTATGGAAGGGTCATTTAAACTGTCAACATTGGGGTGTCACGCCTACTAGGGGGCTGGGAAATCGATTTAATCGATAACTGATAGTCGCGTCCATTTTACCATCTTTACACATTTTATGGGTTCAAGGTATAAAAACTTCCATAGAAACCAACCCCCACTTAAAAACATAGATTTATTAGCTTTTTACTTATATTTGAATGTAAAATACCAATACCAATACCCATCCCATTTCCATTTTAAATTTCCCATTTGTTCCTTTGCTGAGTTTATTATTAAATTTACCCAATTTAAAGCCCCCTATTGCAATAGAAAAGCTTAAGCTACTGGTCATAAATAAAAAATTAAGTCATAAAAAAGGCAGAGATATTAAATCGTCTATGGGCAAAAAGAAAACAAGACAACTGTCTTGCTGGCATGGTAAGGATTTTAGTTAACCTTGAAATATTTGAAATCAATAAAAACTATAAACAAAATATTTATTTTAATGTTTATATTTTTTTAAAAATTTATATTTTAAACAACAAATACTAGACAGATGTGTATACAATAAATATAAATATATTATTTTAATTCCAGTGAACATTTATAATACCCATGTTTGTAAGTCTTTTGGCTGCAGGGTACAAAAATGTTAAATGGCATTTTAATTTTGATTAGAAACCATTAAATTCCTTTTGCATTTTCATGGCTATCCACAACTAAGAAGACCCACTTACCCATTCAATTGCGGAGCTTACTTGTTTCTCAATGCCATTCAAGAGATTTGTGAATTTTTTGGGGGGACATTTAATTCAATCCATCAGCTAATAGAGCCTCAGTTAAGCAGTTGGGCGTTGCTTTAGACCACTTATCTTCAAATGAAAGCTTTGTACAGTATAAATGTTGTTGTTGTACAATCCACACAAACACACAAATAAATACACAAGTGTTTTGGCTTTTATACCAAAATAATTGTTACAATTATTTCTTGCCCGACTGCCCAGCTTTAACACATGCCTCTTGACTTTAATCTAGTATGCCTCAACTCAACTTGCTTTTGCGTAGCTAATGGGTTTGCTTGTTTTGGCAATGCTTCATGGCTCGTTGGTTGGCTGCTTGCCGCACGCTGATTGCCGTTTAGGCTACTTTGAAGTGGTTTTTTTTTTTGTGGCAAGACTTAAGCAGTACATTACCAGAGCACAGTAATGTGTAAGTCAAGGCCTGATAATGGGAAAATGCAAAAAAAGTATAAAAGGCATTAAGAAATGTAGCCAGGCATTTCACCAACAATATGTTACCATAAAAACGTTCCAATCCGGACTTATCACAGCAGCAGAAAAGGGGTGGTAAACAGGTAGGTATGGGGGAGGTAGTGGTTTTGGTTTTATTTTAACTTCAAAGCTAACTTTAATATTGGTCTCTTCTCATGTCTTTTCATTTTATTTAAACAAAATGTGTGAAGAAAACTGTGAACCTAAAAGCACACAATCACAATAGTTGATTGTATCTATTACTAATCACTAGTTCTAAGACATATGTTTAATACTCTTAAAACAGTCTAGACTATAATTGATTATACTCTGATACTGAAAGTATCATAGTATATTGGTTTTGTGCAGAGACTTAAAACTTTGCAATTATGTTTGTCCATAGGCGCGTCACGATAAAGTGCTAAGATCGGGGTGCCACGCCTACTAGGAGGCTGGGAAATCGATAACATCGATAACTGAAAACCATTAAAATCATTTATTTCTCACATTCTTACAGCTAGAATTACCAAATTTTGCACGCAGATAGCTAGTCATGTCCTTGAAAAAACTGCATCAAAGATTCTTGAAATTAGAAACACCTATACCTCTTACAGATTTTGGGATATAGCCACCAAATTTTGTGTCCAGACAGGTAATCAAGTTCCCAAAAAAATCTGTATCAAAAATCTCCCAGCCCCCGCCGTTCTTAAAACGTCAATGCGTGTATCTTCCACATTTTTTGAGCTAAAGTCACCAATCTTGGTAGGAAGATAGATTTCGAAAAATTTGGATGCTACGCCTACCCAAGCCACCCGCCTTATAAAATCGGAATCGTCTATATCTCTAACTGTTTTTGAGATAGAGCCACCAAACTTAATAGGAAGATAGATGGTTACGGATCCAATCTATATCGAAAATTTTTGGGCCACGCCCACCCCTACGCTCCCAGCCTTCCCCACCTTTTGAGATTTATAAATGACTTCTACAGTTATTGGAACTCAGCTTAGCTGTGGCTGCTTATATTTGTTTATAAGCTGTATATGTAAGTGTTAAGCTGCATCTATAATGTGAATGGCAATGGCTCAACGGATAAGACACCCGCCGCATCATCGAGAGGGTCCCTGGTTCGAATCCCGGCACGGGTAAGTAAATACAGAAAAATTTGTTAAGGTTTTTAATTTAATTTCTTCTCTTTCATTGGCAGTTTAAAAATAAACTCTTTGAACAAATGGTTAGTAAATTTAAGTAATGTTCTTTATATATATATCTTTATCTTTATATATCTTTATATATATGTTCAAAATGTTCTTCAATTAAAAACCAATGTAGTTTTTTTCGTAAATCGTTTTTGAATTTAGCCTGATTGGGATTGGTTTAAGTCTGAATCGGGCTACTTTCAAGAATTCCGGATTGACACAAAACGTTCTTTATTTAAGAATTTTGGTTTCTGTTTTAAGAATTCCGGCCTTAACGTACTATTGACTTCGTTGGGCTGCGATTTGACTACGTTAGTCTTGATTTTTTTTATCTGACCTACAAGTTTTAATAAAATAACTCAAAGCGCCTTTTATTGGATTGACGATTGTTTAATCTTTTGCCAATCAATCGATAAGCATAACTTATTTCCTTTCATTATACTAGACACTAGATGGCGCTGCGTGATCATTTACAATCTGTATGTAAGCAAATATCGCAATTGCGTAAGAAGTTCAAAAAGTATAAACATAAAATAACTTTTTACTGGAAAGGTAAATCCCCTGCCTACACCAACCCCCTTTCAAAAATAACTCTTTCAGAGTTTTTAAGCTAGAGTCACTAAATTTGATTGGAAGACAGCTGGTGACACTTACCAAATATTTGCATCAAAAAATTGGATGCCTTTTAAAATCAGAAATTCACTTACCTTTCACAGTTTTTGTGCTAAAGTCACTAAATAAGATAACAATAAAGCTGGCGATGTTCCACAATCGGCCCACTCCTGCCGCCCCCCATCAGAGTACTCCGCAGTTAGTAGCGTCCGACAGCAACGTTTTCACTTGTTATACTTTGATACCGAAGGTCTCATAGTATATTGGTTTTGTGAAATGTCCGTCATGGTGTCCGTCTGTCCGTCTGTCTGTCTGTCCGTCTGTCCGTCTGTATGAACAAAACTTTTTTCGACACCCGTAAAGCTAGAGACTTGAAACTTCGCAATTATGTTTGTCTATAGGCGCGACAGATAAAGTGTCAAGATTGGGGTGCCACGCCTACTAGGAGGCTGGGAAATCGATAAATTCGATAACTGAAAACCGATAAAACCAAATATTTCTCACATTCTTACAGCTAGAGTTGCCAAATTTTGCACGCAGATAGCTAGTCATGTCCCTGAAAAAACTGCATCAAAATTTTGGATGCCACGCCCACTCCTTCCGTCCCCATCATCCCTGCTCCTTGAAACTGGAAACGCCTATAGTTTTTACATTTTGTGGGCTAGAGACACCAAATTTTGTGTCAAGATAGATATTGACGTTCCACAAAAAAATGCATAAAAATTTTGGATGCCACGCCCACCTCTGCCACCCGCCTTATAAAATCGGAATCAGCTATATCTTTAACAGTTTTTGAGCTAGAGCCACCAAACTTATTAGGAAGATAGATGGTTACAGTTAAAAACATTTGATTCAAAAATTTGGATGCCATGCCTACCTCTGCCGCCCACCTTTTAAATTTGGGAGTAAAGTTATCTTCCACAGTTTTTGAGCTAAAGTCACCAAATTTGGTAACATGATAGCTGGCGATGTTTACCACATGGCCCACTCCCTTCGCCCCTGCATTCCCCCTTATCAACCGTTCTTTTACTGGTATCAAAGTATTCCGCAGTCGGTTGCGTCCGACTGCAACGTTTTTACTTGTTTTTCTTTGGTTTATGGCATTTCCAGCTCGTTTGCGACAAACCATCAAATTGGTCGTAAGTCCGTCGCGACGTGATTTAAATGAGTTTATCTACGTCATGCAGATTATCAACACTGAACAAACAAAGCGATTTCTCGTCAATGGTGGATGGAGTGCATACCAGTATACTTAACTGCAAGAATAGTTCTATTCATCAGGTTTGACCCCATCAATTTAGTTGTTGTCGCCAGCAAACAGACTAAAACTTAATACTGATTGATTGTGTTTCACTTGAAGTGGCTAGGTCAGGTCAATCCCTCAATTCCAAATAATGATGCTCTTAACCTATAAGGTTAATTAGATAGAAAAGAAAGCTTTAATATTTTGTAAACAGCATCAACTACGAGAACAGCCAAGTAGTATCAGCTTAATAAATCAAAAAATAAGAGACGACAATTCTAGATAGATGCTGTTCACGAATATTGTGATATGTATGCATGTGCAGCAATATAAATATTTATTAACATTATTGCCGGGGATTGCTATTGCATGTATGTATTCAACTATCATATATAATTAACATTATCAACGCTGACCGCTTGGCCAAAGTGGACATCTGAAGCCACTTCAGCGTCAAAGAACTGCTGACTTTCGGATTCTTTCGAAGAACATATGTGAGTACTCTATTAGATACATAAGACACACTTATGAAGTAAGATTTTGAAGCTGTATAAATACCAGGATTGAGTCATGAGGACAGTTCTGATTCAGCAAAGCAAACGAAACAGTTGATTGTGCTCCACATCTTTTAATCTTATAACATACATAAATACTTTAAATTTATACTCTGATAGTGAAAGTTTCATAGTATATTAGTTTTGTGCCATTTTCGTCATGATGTCCGTTCGCCCCCCGTATAAAATGAAGAACATCGGGTCATAAAATATTGATAAGAACAGATTTTCTTCTTTTTAAGAACCATTTTCTTATAGTATGAACGAAATGTTCTTGAAAATTTTCTTAAAATGATACCATTGGTTCTTAATTAAAGAACCATATGTGCTTAAAAAAATTAAAACGTTTTGAACTTAGAATTAAGAACATTGGCGTGTTACATTAATCTCTGAAACCAAAGGGAGATTTCGTGTTTGGGTAAATTTCTTCGGAGAAAATAACTAAAACGAGAATGGCCACAAACTGTTGCTAACATTATTTTGCCATTGTTTTAAAGGGCGGTCGCAAAGCACTATTGTTATAGTTAATAGGTAAGACTATAAGAATATTATGGGACTTATCATTGGTAATTTTTAAACAAAATCAATATTAAATATTTTGCCTTTATCAGCTGAAGGAGTGGGCGTGGCACCAAAATTTTGATGCAGTTTTTTCAGGGACTAGCCTAGCTATCTACGTGCAGATTTTGGTAATTCTAGCTGTACGAATTTGAGACAGACACCATGACGGACACTGCCCAAAACCAAACCTTCAGTATCAAAGCATAAAAAGGTTTTACCATTTGATTAAAGTACGATTTTTTTATGTTTATTTGTCACAAAAAAGTGTCTTTAAAAGTACCTTCTTAAAGACTCCGAATAATAGTTATTGTTGACCAAACAAGATAACACCTCTCTTGTTAAGGACGGTTTTGCACGCTTACTACAGATGAATTCAAAAATGTTTAAAACTTGCAATATGCAACTAATCTGAAAATTACCTTCCTAAAATTAAACATTTGTTTTGCATTAGACTTTTAATATTGCTTATAATAACCAAATCTCTGGCCCAACAACTAAAACAAGCTTGACGCAGGTTTTATTTTGCAATTCGGTTGGTTTTGATTCCTGGCACACCCCTGATATGCTTATTTGATTATAGCACATTTCGCATTTTATATAACAGCGCTCATATAACAAATAGCTGATAAGTTTCAGGTAATTTGAATTATCGATGTTTCTTGGTCCGCTTGGCGTTGAGGTCTGAATTAGTTCGCCATTCTTATTGCTTTACGACGGTTGTTGTTCACAGAATTTTAAATTAAAATGCACTTAACTATTTTTGCTATTATAAGTATAGCTTTACTTGCAAAGCCAAATGAAGCATCAAAAGAATGTTGGGTTTGTTAATTAATGAGGTTTGAATGATTTCAGTATTTATCCAAATATCTTAAATAGGAATCTGTAAAGCTGGATCCGTTGTTTAAACAAGATTTTGTTCCTAAGGTTGTTAAAGGAAAACAATTTGCTGCATTACAAAATAAAATACGCGATCAAGAAGCGACGATGGTAAACTTGAAGAAAATGATTGAGCAAATAGAAATTCAGATGTCACAACAAATCGAATTGAGCGCAGCGTATGAGAATAATATTACAGTTCAGGAAAAACGTGTCGCTTCAAATGAAGCTCTAATCACAAAACTGCAACTCGAAGATAACTTTAAAGGATTCCAAATCCTTTCAAGAGATAAGGAAATTGAGAGATTGCAGTCCTTTCAGATGTTAATCAAGGACAAGAACGATGCCAAAATCAAACAGCTTGACAATCAACTGTCTTTGAGCGATGACAAAATCAAAGAGCTTCACAATCAACTTTCTTTGAAAGATGCCAAAATCAAACAGCTTGAGGAAAGTTTCGCGAAATGTAGGAAAAGTGCTTCCAACTGTCTGTATAAACCGACCGGTGTTTATACGATTAAGGTGACAGGCACTAAGCCCTTCCCTGCTTCTTGTGACTCGAAAATAGCAGGATCCGGGTGGACTGTAATTCAGAGGCGTATGGATGGCAGTGTCGATTTCTATCGAAGCTGGGATGCGTACAAAGAAGGTTTTGGAGACTTGCGAGGAGAATTCTTCATAGGATTGGAAAAACTCCATCTAATGACGCAATTGCAACCTCACGAATTGTATGTTTACATTGAGGATTTTGAAAATGAAAAACGATATGCCAAATACAGTCATTTTATCATTGAAAATGAGGCCGCGAAGTATAAGCTACAGAAGGTTGGAAACTATTCTGGAAATGCTGGTGATTCACTGGGTTTTCAATTGTATACTAAATTTTCAACATTTGACAAGGATAATTTTTATAAATGTGCAGCCAAGTATAAGTCTGGTTGGTGGGAGACCTTACACTGTAGGCACAGGTAATTAGTGCAAGCATTTTATTAATCTCATAAATCTCAATTTCCAATATTTTTATAAAGTAACCTAAATGGAGTATATTCATCGGTCGGTGGTGGTTCTGATAAACAAAAAATTGAATGGTACAGTTGGCATAAGAAGACACTTAAATTTGTACAAATGATGATCAGACCAAAATCTGTTTAAGCCATACAACTTAAAAATATATATTCAAAATATAAGATCATTTAATTTTTGTTTTTTAATCTCAAAATAAATTTGTTGAAACAGCAAACTTAAAAATCAACCAAAGGAAATAAAATGATGATTTTGTTATCTTCTTGTGTCAAAAAGCTTTTCTTATGCTCTGAAACCGTAGGTAAAGTGTATATATAGTATATTTTGTGCTATGTTTTTCATGGTGTCTGTCAGTCTGTTTGACACCCACTAGGGTGCTGGGAAATTGATATAATCGATAACTGACAGTCGATAGAACCATATAATTTCTACATTTTTAATGATAGAGTCTTCGAAGTTGGTGGGTTGCGTCTCTTAAAAAAAAACTGCCCTAAAATTAAGGATGCCACGCCCTCTTCTTCCGCCCAGAGTCCCCTGACCACTTAGTAAAATCTAAAATGACTACATCTTTGACACTTTTTAAACTACAGTCTATAAAATTGGATGAAAGATAGATGGTGACATATCCCAAAGTTCTGAATTTAAAATTTTGATGCCGTGCCCACCCGTCCTTGTCTTATACAGATTTTATGCTAGAGTCACCAAAATGGGTTTTAATGTAGCTACTGACATCTCTCAAAGATCTGTACATATCTTAAAAGGCCACGCCCAACTCCGGCCCCAGCCTCCCCCACCTTTTAAATTTAAAAAGGACTTCCACTGAAATAAATAAAGATTCTCTAACCTACAATTAGTTTAGATTAAATAACTCAAATAGCTATCAAGTGTGATCTTTTGGCTATCAATCGATAAGCATAACTTATCTCCCTTTATTATACTAGACACTAGATGGCGCTGCGTTGTCATATACAATTTGTATGTATGCAAATTTGAAGTAAGAAATGTTGTTGGTTTTGATTCCTTGCACACCCCTGATACGCTTAATTGATTATAGCACATTTCAAATTTTATATAACAGTGCTCATATAACAAAAAGCTGATAAGTTCCAGGTAATTTAAATTATCGATGTTTCTTGGTCCGCTTGGCGTTGAGGTCTGAATTAGATCGCAATTCTTATTGCTTTGTGACGGTTGTTGTTCACACAATTTTAAATTAAAATGCACTTAACTATTTTTGCTATTATAAGTATAGCTTTACTTGCAAAGCCAAATGAAGCATCAAAAGAATGTTGGGTTTGTTATTTAATGAGGTTTGAATGATTTCAGTATTTATCCAAATATCTTAAATAGGAATCTGTAAAGCTGGATCCGTTGTTTAAACAAGATTTTGTTCCTAAGGTTGTTAAAGGAAAACAATTTGCTGAATTACAAAATAAACTACGCGATCAAGAAGCAACGATTGTAAACTTGAAGGAAATGATCGACCAAAAAAAAATTCAGCTGTCACATCAAATCGAATTGAGCGCAGCGTATGAGAATAACATTGCAATTCAGGAAAAACGAGTCGCTTCAAATGAAGCTCAAATCAAAAAACTGCAAGTCAACATTAACTTTAAAAAATCCCAAATCCTTGCAAGAGATAAGGAAATTAAGAGATTGCAGTCCTATCAGATGCAAATCAAGGACAAGAACGATGACAAAATCAATCAGTTTGACAATCAACTGTCTTTGAACGATGCCAAAATCAACCAACAGCTTGACAATCAAATATCTTGGAAAGAAGCTAAAATAAAACAGCTTCAGGAAAATTTCGCGAAATGTAAAGAAAGTGCTTCGTGAAAGTGAAGTGCTTCGTGCTATGTAATTTTTGTTTTTTAATCTGAAAATAAATTTGTTGAGACAGCTAAACCTAAAAAATAAGCCAGGAGAAATAAAATGATGATTTATTATATTCTTGGGGCTAATGCCGCATCAAAAAGTCAAAATGCTTTTCTTATGCTCTGAAATCGAAGTTAAATAGTATATTTATTTTGTGAAGCCAAATATTTGAAACATTGCCAATTTCTGGGTCCACGTATTCGTCAGACAAAGTGTCATGATTATGATGCTACGCCCACTAAGGTGCTAGGAAATTGATATAGTCGATAACTGTCAGTCGATAGAACCATATAATTTCCACATTTTATATGATAGAGACTTCGAAGTTGTTGGATGACTCCTTTAAGAAACTGCATTTCAGTCTTTAAATCTGGATGAAAGACAGATGGCGACATTTCCCAAAGATCTGCATACAAAATTTGGATGACACGCCCATCCATGCCACCCGACTTTTAAAATAGAAAATATGCTTATCTGCCACAGGTTGTTTTGCTAGAGTCATCAAAATAGGTTTCAATGTAGCTACTGACATCTCCCAAAGATGTGTTTCTTAAATTTGAAGGCCACGCCCAACCACTCCGCACCCAGCCTCCCCCGCCAAAGTAAATTTGAAAAGGAGGTCTACTGTTAATAAATAAGGATTCTCTTAGCTACAATTAGTTTAAATTTAATAACTGAAAGAGCCATCTAGTGTGATCTTTTGCCTATCAATCGCTAAGCATAACTTATATCCGATCATTATACTAGACACTAGATGGCGCTGCGTGGTCATTTACAATCTGTATGTAAGCAAATATCGCAATTGCGTAAGAATTACATAAAGTATAATCATAAAATAACTTTTTACTGGGAAAGTACCACCCCTGCCGCCATCAACCCCCTTTCAAAATACGAATGCATGTATCTTTCAGAGTTTTTTTTAGCTGTAGTCACTAAACTTGATTGGAAGACAGCTGGTGACAGATCCCAAATATTTGGATCAAAAATTGGAATGCCTCACCCAGCGTTGCCGCCCACCTTTTAAAATCAGAAATTCAGTTATCTTTTACAGTTTTGGAGCTAAAGTCACTAAATTAGATAACAAGTTAGCAGGCGATGTTCCACAATCGGCCCACTCCTACCACCCTTGCATTTATCCATAGCAAGCAGAATCCTAACCATCCGTTCTTTTGCAGGTATCAGAGTATTCCGCAGTCGGTTGCTACCGACTGCAAAGTTTTCAGTTGTTGTTTTATCTTTTTATACCCCGATCCCATGGAAAATCGAAAATCGGAATAAAACTTGTACTGCCTAGGACTTAGATAAGCTTATGTTCAAAATCTGAAGTCTCTAGCTGTCATCCAAATTTTGTATGCAGATCTTTGGGAAATGTCGCCATCTGTCTTTCATCCAGATTTAAAGACTGAAATGCAGTTTCTTAAAGGAGTCATCCAACAACTTCGAAGTCTCTATCATATAAAATGTGGAAATTATATGGTTCTATCGACTGACAGTTATCGACTATATCAATTTCCTAGCACCTTAGTGGGCGTAGCATCATAATCATGACACTTTGTCTGACGAATACGTGGACCCAGAAATTGGCAATGTTTCAAATATTTGGCTTCACAAAATAAATATACTATTTAACTTCGATTTCAGAGCATAAGAAAAGCATTTTGACTTTTTGATGCGGCATTAGCCCCAAGAATATAATAAATCATCATTTTATTTCTCCTGGCTTATTTTTTAGGTTTAGCTGTCTCAACAAATTTATTTTCAGATTAAAAAACAAAAATTACATAGCACGAAGCACTTCACTTTCACGAAGCACTTTCTTTACATTTCGCGAAATTTTCCTGAAGCTGTTTTATTTTAGCTTCTTTCCAAGATATTTGATTGTCAAGCTGTTGGATTTTGGCATCGTTCAAAGACAGTTGATTGTCAAACTGATTGATTTTGTCATCGTTCTTGTCCTTGATTTGCATCTGATAGGACTGCAATCTCTTAATTTCCTTATCTCTTGCAAGGATTTGGGATTTTTTAAAGTTAATGTTGACTTGCAGTTTTTTGATTTGAGCTTCATTTGAAGCGACTCGTTTTTCCTGAATTGCAATGTTATTCTCATACGCTGCGCTCAATTCGATTTGATGTGACAGCTGAATTTTTTTTTGGTCGATCATTTCCTTCAAGTTTACAATCGTTGCTTCTTGATCGCGTAGTTTATTTTGTAATTCAGCAAATTGTTTTCCTTTAACAACCTTAGGAACAAAATCTTGTTTAAACAACGGATCCAGCTTTACAGATTCCTATTTAAGATATTTGGATAAATACTGAAATCATTCAAACCTCATTAAATAACAAACCCAACATTCTTTTGATGCTTCATTTGGCTTTGCAAGTAAAGCTATACTTATAATAGCAAAAATAGTTAAGTGCATTTTAATTTAAAATTGTGTGAACAACAACCGTCACAAAGCAATAAGAATTGCGATCTAATTCAGACCTCAACGCCAAGCGGACCAAGAAACATCGATAATTTAAATTACCTGGAACTTATCAGCTTTTTGTTATATGAGCACTGTTATATAAAATTTGAAATGTGCTATAATCAATTAAGCGTATCAGGGGTGTGCAAGGAATCAAAACCAACAACATTTCTTACTTCAAATTTGCATACATACAAATTGTATATGACAACGCAGCGCCATCTAGTGTCTAGTATAATAAAGGGAGATAAGTTATGCTTATCGATTGATAGCCAAAAGATCACACTTGATGGCTATTTGAGTTATTTAATCTAAACTAATTGTAGGTTAGAGAATCTTTATTTATTTCAGTGGAAGTCCTTTTTAAATTTAAAAGGTGGGGGAGGCTGGGGCCGGAGTTGGGCGTGGCCTTTTAAGATATGTACAGATCTTTGAGAGATGTCAGTAGCTACATTAAAACCCATTTTGGTGACTCTAGCATAAAATCTGTATAAGATAAGGACGGGTGGGCACGGCATCAAAATTTTAAATTCAGAACTTTGGGATATGTCACCATCTATCTTTCATCCAATTTTATAGACTGTAGTTTAAAAAGTGTCAAAGATGTAGTCATTTTAGATTTTACTAAGTGGTCAGGGGACTCTGGGCGGAAGAAGAGGGCGTGGCATCCTTAATTTTAGGGCAGTTTTTTTTAAGAGACGCAACCCACCAACTTCGAAGACTCTATCATTAAAAATGTAGAAATTATATGGTTCTATCGACTGTCAGTTATCGATTATATCAATTTCCCAGCACCCTAGTGGGTGTCAAACAGACTGACAGACACCATGAAAAACATAGCACAAAATATACTATATATACACTTTACCTACGGTTTCAGAGCATAAGAAAAGCTTTTTGACACAAGAAGATAACAAAATCATCATTTTATTTCCTTTGGTTGATTTTTAAGTTTAGCTGTTTCAACAAATTTATTTTGAGATTAAAAAACAAAAATTAAATGATCTTATATTTTGAATATATATTTTTAAGTTGTATGGCTTAAACAGATTTTGGTCTGATCATCATTTGTACAAATTTAAGTGTCTTCTTATGCCAACTGTACCATTCAATTTTTTGTTTATCAGAACCACCACCGACCGATGAATATACTCCATTTAGGTTACTTTATAAAAATATTGGAAATTGAGATTTATGAGATTAATAAAATGCTTGCACTAATTACCTGTGCCTACAGTGTAAGGTCTCCCACCAACCAGACTTATACTTGGCTGCACATTTATAAAAATTATCCTTGTCAAATGTTGAAAATTTAGTATACAATTGAAAACCCAGTGAATCACCAGCATTTCCAGAATAGTTTCCAACCTTCTGTAGCTTATACTTCGCGGCCTCATTGTCAATGATAAAACAAGTAAAACGTTGCAGTCGGACGCAACCGACTGCGGAATACTTTGATACCAGTAAAAGAACGGTTGATAAGGGAGAATGCAGGGGCGAAGGGCGTGGGCCATGTGGTAAACATCGCCAGCTATCATGTTACCAAATTTGGTGACTTTAGCTCAAAAGCTGTGGAAGATAACTTAACTCCCAAATTTAAAAGGTGGGCGGCAGAGGTAGGCGTGGCATCTTAATTTTTGAATCAAATGTTTTTAACTGTCACCATCTATATTCATAAAAAGTTTGGTGGCTCAAGCTCAAAAGCTGTTAGAGATATAGCCGATTCCGATTTTATAAGGCGGGTGGCTTAGGTGGGCGTGGCATCCAAAATTTTGATGCACATCTTTGGTAGATGCTGCATTCTATCTTTCTACCCAATTTAAGGGCTCTAGCTTAAAAACTATAAGAGATATCGAAATTTCCGATTTTAAATAGTGGGCGGCAGAGGTGGGCGTGGCATCCAAATTTTTCATGCAGATCTTTTGTAGATGTCACCATATATCTTCCTACCAAATTTGGTGACTCTAGTTCAAAAAATGTGGAAGATACTCGCATAACCGTTTTGACATCGGCGGGGGGTGGGGAGCCCAAAAAATGTGAAAACTATAGTCGTTTCCAATTTCATGGAGAAGAGGGGATGGGGCGGAATTAGGGGCGTGGCATCCAAAATTTTGATGCATTTTTTTGGGGAACGTCAATATCTATCTTGACACAAAATTTGATGGCTCTAGCCCAAAAAATGTGAAAACTATAGGTGTTTCCGATATCATGGAGATGGGGGGATGGGGGCGGAATTACTGGCGTGGCATCCAAAATTTTGATGCATTTTTATGGGGAACGTCAATATCTATCTTGACACAAAATTTGGTGGCTCTAGCCCAAAAAATGTGAAAACTATAGTCGTTTCCAATTTCATGGAGAAGAGGGGATGGGGCGGAATTAGGGGCGTGGCATCCAAAATTTTGATGCATTTTTTTGGGGAACGTCAATATCTATCTTGACACAAAATTTGATGGCTCTAGCCCAAAAAATGTGAAAACTATATGCGTTTCCAATTTCATGGAGAAGGGGGGATGGGGGCGGAATCAGGGGGCGTGGCATCCAAAATTTTGATGAATTTTTTGGGGAACGTCAATATCTATCTTGACACAAAATTTGGTGGCTCTAGCTCAAAAAATGTGAAAACTACAGGCGTTTCCAATTTCTTGGAAAAGGGGGGATGTGGGCGGAATCAGGGGGCGTGGCATCCAAAGTTTTGACGCATTTTTTTGTGGAACGTCAATATCTATCTTGACACAAAATTTGGTGTCTCTAGCCCAAAAGATGTAAAAACTATAGGCGTTTCCAGTTTCAAGGAGCAGGGATGATGGGGGCGGAAGGAGTGGACGTGGCATCCAAAATTTTGATGCAGTTTTTTCAAGGACATGACTAGCTATCTGCGTGCAAAATTTGGTAACTCTAGCTGTAAGAATGTGAGAAATATTTTGTTTTATCGGTTTTCAGCTATCGAATTTATCGATTTCCCAGCCTCCTAGTAAGCGTGGCACCCCAATCTTGACACTATCTGTCGCGCCTATAGACAAACATAATTGCAAAGTTTCAAGTCTCTAGCTTTACGGGTGTCGAAAAAAGTTGCGTTCATACAGACGGACAGACGGACAGACGGACACCATGACGGACATTGCACAAAACCAATATACTATGAGACCTTCGGTATCAAAGTATAATGACTGTATTTGGCATATCGTTTTTCATTTTCAAAATCCTCAATGTAAACATACAATTCGTGAGGTTGCAATTGCGTCATTAGATGGAGTTTTTCCAATCCTATGAAGAATTCTCCTCGCAAGTCTCCAAAACCTTCTTTGTACGCATCCCAGCTTCGATAGAAATCGACACTGCCATCCATACGCCTCTGAATTACAGTCCACCCGGATCCTGCTATTTTCGAGTCACAAGAAGCAGGGAAGGGCTTAGTGCCTGTCACCTTAATCGTATAAACACCGGTCGGTTTATACAGACAGTTGGAAGCACTTTTCCTACATTTCGCGAAACTTTCCTCAAGCTGTTTGATTTTGGCATCTTTCAAAGAAAGTTGATTGTGAAGCTCTTTGATTTTGTCATCGCTCAAAGACAGTTGATTATCAAGCTGTTTGATTTTGGCATCGTTCTTGTCCTTGATTAACATCTGAAAGGACTGCAATCTCTCAATTTCCTTATCTCTTGAAAGGATTTGGAATCCTTTAAAGTTATCTTCGAGTTGCAGTTTTGTGATTAGAGCTTCATTTGAAGCGACACGTTTTTCCTGAACTGTAATATTATTCTCATACGCTGCGCTCAATTCGATTTGTTGTGACATCTGAATTTCTATTTGCTCAATCATTTTCTTCAAGTTTACCATCGTCGCTTCTTGATCGCGTATTTTATTTTGTAATGCAGCAAATTGTTTTCCTTTAACAACCTTAGGAACAAAATCTTGTTTAAACAACGGATCCAGCTTTACAGATTCCTATTTAAGATATTTGGATAAATACTGAAATCATTCAAACCTCATTAATTGTTCAAGCATGAACATGTTATCACCAAGTCGCACTTGCGTCTTAGTAAAATTCACCAAAACCATAAATGTAAAAACGAGCTGCATGCAGCTGCAGCGATAGCTATAAATAGATATCAATAAACATAGTAAGAACATAAGGTCACTTAAAATTGTATATTTGACCTGCGCTACTAGATAAGTAGCAAAGGGTATGAAAATGACCTAAATAAATAATGATACGAACGTCTGCTGGCGATAATGTGCCGCAGCAGACCTACTTTAAGATATCATGTTAGTATATAAGGACTAGGATTCGTAAGAATAAATCAGTGTCTTAACAGAACTCAAACGGGCATCTTCGCATGTTCATCTGGTATTTCTCAACCGATTTCATTGAAATTATACAGATTTTCATTATTTTAAGTCAAATTTATAAAGCGTGTTTCAGATTTTCGATATTGGGTATTTTTATGTTATCGATCGCATGTGCATATTGGAAACGGAAATAGTTATCGAAAATCGGAAACAAACTTGTACTACCTTGGGCTAAGATTATGTGCAAAATCTGAAGTCTCTAGCTCTTATAGTCTCTGAGATCGAGTTTTTGAGTTTTTTCCTTCCTCGAAAAACTGCATCAAAATTTTGGATGTCACGCCCACTCCTTCTGCCTAAGGACCCCGCCTTTTAGAATTATTTACCATATCGCATCTTCAATCAAAGACTTCAAACGCGTCATAAGCGGCAGAGCCTATTCCAGGTTTTCGATCTTTTCAGCCATTTTTATCCAGTCTGGCGCAGCATAAGCTACAAAATTTCTAGCCATGGGGGAGTTTATTTCTGTCAAAAATGGGTGCTCACTTGTTAGAAGAGATAAACGGAAAAATTTAACGAACAACTTACTGTTTATCTCAGATTTAATACTCATACAAAGCTCTTCATGGTTGTTCATGAATGAACACCTTAATATAAAGTCGACTGTCGCCTTCCGCGACTATCGATCAAAATGCATTTAAAAGATACAGTCCATTTTAGAAGGTAATAATAAAGAAAACAGATGTTATTATAAAGCGACCACAAGACGTGGCAAAAGATTACAGCACATACGTGTGGGAAAGACACACAAGCGCTAACAGATAATTTTAAGAATAACCAGCTGCGGCTGATACCATAAAACAAATAAGATCGCGGATCCGTTGCCTGCTTGTAAACGATCCCGTCGAGCGTGCCTGAGCGCAGGTCAGTAAAAGCAAGTACCTAAAATGTACATTATTGATAATAGAGTTTATTATCTTGCAGGAGATAGTAAACTCATAGAACTTAAGACCCTTTGTTAGGTATATAAGGCCTAGGATTTTAAGTAATAAAGACAGTATGAAAAAGTTACTCAACGAGCAACATTGTTTTGTTCATTTGGAAAGGCCAGTTAGGTTCTTTTCATTGGTCCTTTAAGCCGTTGCTGTTTTGCTTCCCCACCAGTGGTAAGGGGCAATCAGTAGACAAAAACCAAGCCAAACTTGTGTTTTTAAAGAGTTGACCATTTGGTTTTTGCCGCTCTAAAATTACAAAATTAGAGCAGTGTTAAGAAAAACCAGTGCTAGGCCGTCATAAATAAAGTGACCTGCCGGGATCAGGTGTTAAGTGTGTGAAATACCCGATTTAAAGCACAAGAAGTGCGTCGCGTGTTTAAACTCGCAGCCAACGGCGCTATTATATAGCGCGACCAGCGGACGCCACAGCAGACAGCGCTACAATTAGAGCGCCCTGCAAAACGCCGCAGCCGACAGCGCTAAAATTAAAAGCGCGTAGCGAAGCCGCAGCCAAAAGCGCAAATTAAGCGCCCAGGAGCAACAATTGTTGGGAAATCAATCAGTTATACAAGCAAGGAGACAAGCAACAGGCACAATCCAAAGCAAAGCAACACCCAACAACAACGTTTGCGTCAGAAAAATCTACATCATCAACAATTTGTCATCAACATCTGCATCATTAACATCACATCAACTGCATCAACGACATCGGCAACATCTACAAGGAGCATCAATACCTACATCTGCAACAGCAACAACTGGACACGCATCAGCAACAGAGTGCCGCACAGACGACGCAAGTATTGAAACTTAGCTCGACAACAGCGACACAACTGCAAAAAAAAAAAAAAAAGGGGCTGCTACGTCCAGCAAGCTACTAAGGGATATAGGAAGTTAACCGAATCTCAAACATATTGGGTAGAGCTAGAGAAGAGAAACAACTGGCTTTATAAGATTCGCCAGACTACAAGAGTACGTTCATGTGGAAACTTCCTCAGGAATTATAATGCTGCCACCAGGGGTTCTTTCGATTACTTCAGGTTGTACCTTACGAACAAATGACAAGATTTTAGTAGCTCATACCGATCTCCGTTCTGATAGTCAATCGCACTCTCACCGTCATATATAGGGACATTGACGAAAACCACAGCTCGTATGGGAACCAATGAGCTCATCAACAATAAATCCACAGTCGAAATTAATAGATTAAAAGGGGATAAATTATTTGCGCATCACCACCCAGAATTAAAAGGATTAAACTTTCTCTGTATCAGGTCTGCCTCTCTAATAATTGCATCGATACTTTTGTAATTATAGTTATATATAATTAAGTCAATAATTACGAATCGTAAACTCGGCCATAGCCTTTCCGGCTTCTGTTTAAGTAATTGTTAATTTTACATTAAAATAAAGGCGAGCCTACTTTGTGGCCCCGGCGATGTTCATGAATGAACACCTTAATATAAAGTCGACTGTCGCCTTCCGCGACTATCGATCAAAATGCATTTAAAAGATACAGTCCATTTTAGAAGGTAATAATAAGAAAACAGATGTTATTATAAAGCGACCACAAGACGTGGCAAAGATTACGACATACGTGTGGGAAGACACACAAGCGCTAACAGATATTTTAGAATAACCAGCTGCGGCTGATACCATAAAACAATAAGATCGCGGATCCGTTGCCTGCTTGTAAACGATCCCGTCGAGCGTGCCTGAGCGCAGGTCGTAAAGCAAGTACCTAAATGTACATTATTGATAATAGAGTTTTTATCTTGCGGAGATAGTAACTCATGAACTTAGACCCTTTGTTAGGTTATAAGGCCTTTTTAGTAATAAGCGTATGAAAAAGTTACTCAACGAGCAACATTGTTTTGTTCATTTGGAAAGGCCAGTTAGGTTCTTTTCATGGTTTTCTATAAACAAGTGATCGATGTGGTCAGAAAATCGTTAAGATATTTGCAGGTGTCCTTGGTAGCCCATTGCATTCCTTCGGATGTTTTCCCAATTCCATGATTAAACGAATCATTGCTTGCGAAAGAAATACTGATACCAATCCTGCGGTTTACACAATTAGAAAGTTGACTATGACTGACTTAGAATCAATTTACAGTAAGACACCAATATGCAATACAAGAATATAACCCAAGCAGCATCGTTTACGAGCATTCTTTTCAACGTCACATCCTTGTTTCTTATATCGACAGCAGCAGAAGCAACAATAGCATACGCTGTGGAACGACAAATAACTTCAGACTGCAAAGGTGTATATTACTTACGATATGAGAGGTAATATGATAATTATGGCAAGCAGAAACGCAACACAGATGTATAGCACCCAGTAGTGTTGAATGAGATTTTTCCAATCATTGGTCTCAACCTTTGGTCCTAAGCTTTTTGAGTGGTTTTTCTCGGTGGCAAGGTACCCTGAAGCAAATAAAGACTGTAGGAGTATTGTCCAGTTATAGTTTTTCCTTCCCTGGTGGTAGTGCTTGAAAATTCGGGGTCAGAGTATCATAAAGATAGTGAGTGAATTTATTCATCAACTGCTGATCATTTGTTATTTCTATGATTGGTGTCTTTTCCGTGTAGCTAACATTGGACTGGTACTTGCTATACTTCGGAACAGAGAAATAAATCTCATTCTCCCAGGCTGTGGCAAATATGGCTGTACAGACGAATAACGTTGCCAAACTAGCAGCGTGTCGCAGATGCAGCATATTTATGATTTTTCCTTGCTCAAAGAATATAATATTTGAAGACTTCTATAAACGGTTAGTGCATCACTGTATCCACGCAAATTTTGTACTTATGTATGATGCCAAATTATTTTCTTTTTTGGATAGAATTGTTTTCTAGACAAAACACAAGTTTTAATGATTGTATGTTTTTTAAAACACAGCCAAGATGGTGCCTGTGACAGACAGCCTACTGTGTTGCATTCAAAAACATGAAAAGTTTTATTCAAGAAAAATATTTGAAAAACATTAGCGGTGTTCAACAGCTCGTTTCATCGTTTCATGTTTCATAGTTGAATTGCGTTTCAATGCATTATTAAGAAAAAATGCCATTTAAAAGCTTTAAATATATGTTTGGGAGTCTTGCGCTTCTAAATAGTTGAAGATTTCACAGTTATAAATGAGATAATTTCTTGTTTATTTTATCAAACAAAACCAGTTTAAATTACTTTTGTTTGCGGTGGCCATTAATCAGAGGTTTTCATACTTTTTTGCACAAAAATAAACCAAATATACTGAAAAATACTGAACATCGATAGCAAATATCGCTTAAATATCGTGCTCTTCCCATCTTTACTTTCATGAAACATGAAACACTTTTTGTATACATAGAGTGGGGTGTTTCATCGTTTCAAGTTTTTTTTAATGTAAGTTGTTGTTGCGGGACGTCTTAACTATGAAACTAGCTAAGTGCAAGCCGCTGCTGCAATTCGGCAGCTAATCAGTTCTATTCGATCGCTCGAGAATTCAAATCGCTGTACAGTTTTCGACACCGTATATTTTGTAATTGCACAGCTCATGTCGGAGTTTTCAATAAACAATAAACACAATTTATAACCTAAACTTAAGTTCGGCCATGAAGGCAAATAAATAAGATTTATATTAATGAAAATTTCGGTGCATTTATATTTGTTAACTTTATATTTCGGAATTTCGATAGCTATTGAAAAAGCTCAATAGCGCAACATTTGGTGACCCCGACGTGATTTAGCTCTGTATTTGTTTAAATAAATACAAATTATTTAATTAAAAGAGTTAATAAAGCACACGCCCGCGCTCTTTGCATCGTTTCGCTGTTCTCGCTTCGTTTTGCGTTCGCTTTCGCTTGATTCGTTTTACCTGCATTGGCGCCCGCGCAGTTGATTTTCTTGTCGCTTTTTGCTAAAACAGTTACAGCCCGTTTCATTTTGCATTGAAAATCACCGCGCAAGTGTTTGACAACCAGTGAACCTAAAACTGTATCCCGCAAGTGTATGACATTCAGTGACTCTTAAACTATATATTTAAAGTGCGTGTATATATAAACATATATTTGAAGATGCAAAATACTGCTGCTGTTCATAAGCCTGGTGCACCGTTTTACAAAGCCAAGGCCAAAGCTATTGACGAGCAGCGAGCAGGTAAAACGGATGGCCAAAACAATCGCTCCGAACCAAATTGTGCATTTCAGCGATTGTGTTCGGCTTGAGGCTCTATAAAATGCTCAGCAGGCATTTAACAATATGCATAACGCATTGGAGGAGCTGGATTATGATGAAATTGGGAGTGATTTACGTGAATCTTTTGATGAACAATGCAAATAAATAAACGGAATTCGCCTTTGTGCTCTACTATGAGGCAAGATGCATCTGGTGACAATCACACATTGTCTCAAAGCCGGATTCGATTGCCTGAGATCAAGCTTCCAGAGTTTAGCGGAGGATACACAAAGTTTGCAGATTTTATAGAAATGTTCTCGTCAATCATTGACGGGGACTCAGGACTTTCAGATGTGGAGAAGTTTCAGCATTTGCGATCGTGCCTGAAAGGACCAGCCTT
This sequence comes from Scaptomyza hsui, assembly GCA_018152825.1. NCBI lineage: Eukaryota > Metazoa > Arthropoda > Insecta > Diptera > Drosophilidae > Scaptomyza > Scaptomyza hsui. The sequence continues at coordinate 705,232 of JAECXO010000025.1, forward strand.
GGACAGTGTTTCTTCGTTGGAAATCAGCAGTGCTAATTTTACAGTTGCATTAGAGCTACTTAAAAAGCTGTTTAATAACAAGCGTTTTATTTTCCAGGCACATGTCACTGAGATTTTGGGTTTGGGTTGCATCGAGTCGTCGTCAGCTGTAAAACTTCGAACCCTTTCGGATACGGTAAACGCTCTTTCATCTTCAGCCAGCGCAGGGTGTAGAGAGGTATGTCAATAAACTTAAAATAACAACTCTGGAATTTGTTTCATGATACACATTTGCCAACTTCCGTTTCCGCTTGCCCCCCATTCGGCTGCGTGACTCTTTCTCTTGCTCTGAGGGGCACAATGTTTAGTCGTAAATATGTTGAGCATATAATTTATCTGGCCTGATAATGGAACAAAAGCTGCCAAATACGAATGTATGACTCGTTCTTTGGTAAGACTTTGAAATCACATTATAATTCTGCTCATGTAACTTTTATTCAGCAAAATTCAACTCTCAACAATTAAATGAGGAATACAATGGCATGGGAAAAACCCATCTGACCAGTTTTAAACAAGTTACAATTGCAGTTCATTGGTGACAGCAGATGCTTAAAATAAATAAAATTTAAGTGATTATTGTGCATTTAATCTGCTGTTTAATAAGATGAGCTAAGTAAGATGAAACTGTGTAATAGAACTTAATTGTAGCTATTTATCGAGAAACTTAACTTGTTTTATGAATCTTTAAGCCTTTTTGTGCAAAAGTATGTAACAGGCAGAAGGAAGCATCTACGACCCCATAAAGTACATACAATATATTCTTATTCTTATTTTAAAAAAAATAAGACATTTGATGCAATCATTCTACATATATTACGGAGATCGCCCGGACTTGAGAGGTTCTTAAACTTTGTTCAACCCGCTGCAAACGCTTATTGACTCTCGGGTGCGGAATTGAGACGTTCGCAAATTTTGACTGCGACGCGTATTCTCTCTGACTTGCAAGATGATTTTCAGTTTCTGAAGAAGATTCTCCATCACGACGTATTTTTATTGGCCCAGCCTGTAAACATTTCTAGTTGAGATCTTGATCTTTTAGGCATCTTAATCTTGTATTGATGAAACGAACAAAAAAAATTAATAATGCTAATATTAATTAACAAAATTAAATAGTTGATACCCACAGCATCGCCACCTACCGGGTACAATTGTATTTTTAAGGCCCAATTTCTCAATGTCCGGTTAGGCAAACTATTCTAAAATTAGTCGAAGTTGAGTTTCTCAATGTTCGGTTAGCACTTACTTATCCGATGCCTGGAGGTCTGTTTAACACTTATACCGATGGACCTAAAATACTCAAATAAGCCTTTTGGAATTATGCTTCATTAAAAATATAAACAATTCAAGTGTCAGCTTGAGTCAGCTGTTCGCCTTAGGATGATTGTATCGTATTTATATACAGAATTGACATATAGATGAAAGGTAACTTTGGCTTTGATAGCTTAATACTATTACGCGTTTTCCCTATGAGGGATAATTTTGGCTTCTACGGGTAAAAGAATTTTTCAAATCGGTCCAGTAGTTTCGGAGCCTTTTCAATCCAAACAAACAAATCTTTCCGCTTTATATATTAGTATAGATAGATTGCGCATGGGAATATGAGTAACCACAGGCGCACAAATGCTGACGCGGTAATATCACACGTACTGACCGTCATGCATAAGCAGACGCCAGAGCAGGTATGCACATAATCATACACATACTCTTAAATGCAAGAATATAGAATATGAGAATACAGTCGAATCCCGATAATTCGAAATGGCAAGGGGAACACATTTTTTACGAATTACACAGGAATTCAATTTATCGAGATTTCCATTTAATGAGGCTCAAAAAAGAAAAATTCGAATAAACGGGGTTTTATATTTGACATCATGTTTACATATTTAACTTTATTGGAATTTACCAAATAATATAAGTACATTCATTTGTAGGTTTTACAAATTAAAGAAAAATCAAACAGAAACAAAATATCAAGCTTTAAAAAAGTCTGTAAATTTCGATTGCTTGCTGTTTTTTTCTCTTATTTTTTCTATTTCGTTCTCTTAACCTATTAGGTTGTCAAAGACACTATCATCAGCCTCATGTGTTGAAAAAAAGTTTTAATTGAGGAATTTACGCTCTGTTGGTTAAAAGTTCATCTTCTTCGGAGTCATCATCATCCTCATCACTTTCATTATTGATATGCGCAAATTCTTTCAAAATGTCGTTATCTGTCAACATACCGGATACAGCAATGTCATTGTCAACTTTTACGTATTCCTCGAAAGGTCCGGCATTTTCAGAGTTCTCAGAAATAGCTGCACAAAGATAATCTATGTTCAACTGACTGTCTTCTAATAAATCATCGCAAGCACGGAATCAGTTTTGAATAAACAAAATGCTAATATTTTTCATTATCAACTGCTGAAATAATGCTTTATTTTTGCGCAATTGATAACGTCTTATGCGTACGTTTTTGTGCCATTTTCACGGAACGATGTTACGCTTGGAAAAAACTCAGCAAACTAAGCGAAAACAGTACGAGAAACACAAAGTTCAACATGCATAGCGACATAGAGGCGGCATAGCTGTCTGCAAAACCTAGCGGTGATTAACCGACAAAAAATTTCGCGTTGCATTACGAATTGTAAGAGGTTACAAAACCAAATTTCAATTTATAAGAGGTCCAATATTCTATGCGTTGCGAAGAATACTACTAAGAATTAACGAGGGGACCAAAATGTATGGAATTTTTACAAATTAACGAATATTATTCAGAGGAACAGCATTTTTAACGAATTATTGAGGTTTTCGATTTAGCGGGGGACAAAATATCGGAATTCGACTGTATATAAAGTATCCGAGGGCTCCTCGCCAAAGAATTTAACAATAAAGAGCATTTGCAAAACGCAAGCCCAACGACACAGTTTGTTCTCTACATCAGTTTTAAGCCACACCAGTCATTGGTCTCCGCCTTTGGTCCTAAGCTTGAACGGGTTTTTTCAGGGGCAAGGTTAACTGAAGCCAAACTAGCAGTGTGTCGCAGAAGCAGCATATTTATGATTTTTCCTCGTATTCAATTTAAAAGTTGTCGCGTATAAGGGTATACCAATGTGTGAATGATGTTCAGGATGCCGATAGCAAGGCTGTTTCCTTCAAGGAGGGAGGATGGAGCAGGATCTGCAATGCTTGGAAGCGAGTGACTTTGGCTGAAAGCATCTTGAGTGACATGAGGAGCAACCGGGAGTTGTCCTATAGCGGGGGATGCCGGTAAGCTTATGTTGGCCAGGTTGTCAGTTGCCAGACTGTTACCTACACGGTCATCAGCTGCTTTATGGATGATTATTCAGAGTTTTGGTGAGTGCTGGAGAACTCCCCTGCACTCTCCTGTCCAATATCTGTCAATATAGGAAGTCTCTAATGTCGTTCGAGATAGTACAGGAGGTCTCTGGGCCCAACGAATGGCTCTGCTCTGCCGGCATTTATTGGTCAATCATCAATCATCGGCTAAGCCGTTGGGGTACGTATGGGTACAAACCCAGATTTCTTGACTCACAGTTATGGTGCGCTAGCAGCCTTTTAGCGCATATGTCGTGGTATGTATCAATCCTCGTGTATAACGAGGAACAAGCGGTCTCCTTTGCGCATCGTAGTCATTTGAAATGCATTTATAGAATTTTAAAATATTCCAAATAAATTACATTTATGGTGTTCACGAAATATTGTATCAGTGCAAAAGTGCAGCTTTACAATACTGCTATCCTGAACAAACAATTGCGCTACACAAGTCTAGTAAGTTTGCTATCTCTAAGTTTGCTATTGTGAGTGTAATTTGAGTGATTGGTAAAAATTAATTGAAAAATGCAATTTAATAGCGTGAAATCAATATTTTTTTTCTTTCACTTAAACTTCAATCTTTGAAATCTCTGGTGTTTCTCAACCGATTTCGATGAAATTTTCACAGACTTTCTTTATTTTTTCTGTATCAAGTTTCCAAAACGTGTTTCACATTTTCCAATTTCGTCATTTGGTTTTTATCGATTCCATCTGTATGATGATTTGAAGCAAACTTGCTCTGCTTATGGTATAGGAGAACTTATATTCAAAATCTGAAGTCTCTAGCTCTTATAGTCTCTGAGATCGACGCGTTCATACATACAGACGGACGGACAGACGGACAGAGGGACAGACGGACGGACAGACGGACAGATGGACGACTCGGCTGTTGATGCTGATCAAGAATATATATACTTTATAGGGTCGGAGATGCTTCCTTCTGCCTGTTACATACTTTTGCACAAAACCATTAGACCCCTTTTACCAATTTTATGGGTTCTTAGTATAAAAATACCAAGCGACTTTTGCAACTTGTCATGTTTTTATTGTTGTTTAACACTTATGTTGTAGCAAACTTACAACTATTTTTGTAGTTAAGGGTTGGGGTCTTGATTCAGTACAAATTGTTGTTGGAGAGGCTTGCACATATACACTTTTGCACTGATACAATACTTCGTGAACAACCCTATTATTTTTTTTTACCCTGATAAAAAAAATAAACAAAGAGTGTCTTATAATATGCTGAATTAGCCACCTCTTTTTCAAAGTATGGCACAGTATTGACAATATTGACAAACTTTTGCTTCATTTGCATATACTTATGGATATACAGTTCGATTGGCCAAGGTTCCACCGTTAAATAAACTGCTTCAATAAAACATATGTAAAATTCAGTATTTCAGTATACATTTATTTTGTTGCCTCCTGCTCTTTGACATCCAATTTATATATTAATTGTTCTGACTCATTTATGTAACTTGTTTTTAATGACTTTTCAAAATCCAATTCTCGCATTTTTTTTTTAATTCACTTGCAGATATGAATATCGGAGAAATTTCGTAAAACCAACATGGAGATTATTATTTACAGAGATTTTGTATAAATGTTCGGTATCGGAAAATCGCTGCTACTGCCATGACGACTATAACTTGAACTACTACAGTTACAGAATTGAGAGTCTTGTTCAACCAAATTAGAATTTAATGATGTCCCTAATGGTACGCCTGTGCAGACTGGGCAGCTGTGATCATCGTGAATTAGCGCTGACAGAAGTACTTTAAATAGAAATTACATTTACCCACTCGTCTCATCGATTCTTGAATTAGGCTCAATCCAGTTGTAAAGACACATCAAGTGGTGGGCCACATACAGTACAGAGAGCAAAGGAAGGGCACTTAAGAACAGGCCAACCCAAAACATATTCTGAAACAAGTAAATCAAAAAAAATGTTGAAGACATGCTTTTATACGCTTTCTTTCATACATTTGAAATCGATTTTAATTAATAATAAAAAATAAAATAAAACAAGTGAAAACGTTGCAATCGGACGCAACCGACTACGGAATACCTTGATACCAGTAAAAGAACGGATGGTAAGGAGTCTACTAGCAAAGGAGAGGGCAGGGTGGTAAACATCGCCAGCTATCATGTTACCAAATTTTGTGCCTTTAGCTCAAAAACTGTGGAAGATAACTTAACTCCCAAATTTAAAAAGTGGGCGGCAGAGATGGGTGTGGCATCCAAATTTTTGAATCAAATGTTTTTAACTGTCACTATTTATCTTCCTACCAAGTTTGATGGCTCTAGCTCAAAAACTGTTAAAGATATAGCCGATTCCAATTTTATAAGGCGGGTGGCTTGGGTGGGCGTGGCATCCAAAATTTTGATGCAGATCTTTGGTAGATGTTGCTTCTATCTTTCTACCTAATTTACGGGCTCTAGCTTAAAAACTGTAAGAGATATCGAAATTTCCGACTTTAAATGGTGGGCGGCAGAGGTGGGCGTGGCATCCAAATTTTTGATTCAGATCTTTTGTAGATGTCACCATATATCTTCCTACCAAATTTGGTGACTCTAGTTCACCAAAGTATATGTTCACCATGAGTATATGTGGGAGATATACTCATAACCGTTTTAACAACGGCGGTGGGTGGCGGGCGGAAGGTGTGGGCGTGGCATCCAAAATTTTGATGCAGTTTTTTCAGGGACGTGACTAGTTATCTTCTTGCAAAATTTGGTAACTCTTGCTGCAGAAATTTGAGATATATATGGTTTTATCGGTTTTCAGTTATCGATTTTACCAATTTCCCAGCCTCCTAGTGGGCGTGGCAATCTTGACACTTTATCTGACTAGCCCATAGACAAACATAATTGCAAATATTCAAGTCTCTAGCTTTACAGGTGTCGAAAACAATTGCGTTCATACGGACGGACAGACGGACGGACGGACACCATGACGGATATTGCACAAATCCAATATACTATGAGACCTTCGGTATCAAATTATAAAAAGTATGTCTCGGTCGGAGTTCGAACCCACGACTTACGGTCTGTGAAACGGCAGTCTTCCCTCCATGCAACCAGAGCTTGTGAATTTCGGCAGTCAAATTAGTAAGTTAAGCAAAGGGAAAACTGTTTTTCGTGGTTTTTACATGATATTATATACTTAATCGTGCCGAAAACTTTAAAAACATGTATTGTCACCTGAAGCACATCTTTGGTGAAAATTTCCGAGTTCTAGCTAGTCGGGAACTTGGTGAAAATTTGATAACAAGAATCCGGTACAAACAGACAACTCAAGTTAAATAAAAGCATGTAAAAATATAGCAACGATATACAAATAAGTGAGAAGGCTCTAGTCGAGAAAACTCGAAAGAGAGTTTTTTCATTTAAAACTTTGGTATTCAAAATAAATCTATAAAATTATAACAGATAACAAATATAATATCTATGTTTTTAAATAAGTTTCCAAATAACCAGAATTTATGGTTCTAATGTTGTAGTTTTTATCATTTATATCAACATGTAAAAACCTTTTGGAATTTTTTTAAAAAAGCTGAAAGAAACATCCTTAAAAAGAAAAATAGATGTAAATCCTTCGGAACTGGTGCAATACTTTCAAGCCCTTCTTTACGAAGATAACACTAAAAGGCAGGAAATGCAAAACAACGTTGAAGTTGAGCTGGACTGCGTATTTTCAACTCAAGAAGGGGCAGTGGCCCTTAAAAAAAAAGAGTGAAAGGAGTACGCATGGTATTAGAGGTGGGCGCGGGCCTATTTTCTGAGGCCCGGGCCAGCACGATCACGAAGTCTTTCTTAAGTGGCCCGGCCCGACCCGGCACGGGTTTTTTTATGGAGGCCCGGTCCGGCCCGGCCCGAAATTTATACTGTACATATAAAAACCATATGCATTTGAACAAATGGATTAATTTGTTTTGAAATGCACTTATTTTAAAATACAAACTTAAAATTATTTAATTACTTAGTATGTAATACAATACTTAATAAAACAAATCTGCAACAGTGGTGGTTTTATAAATAGAAAACCTAACTGCTCCTATTTACAGGGGAGGTCATAAGTATTTGCACAACACTTAAAGTTAAATCTACTCATAGCTTGAACTTTCTTCATGTGGAGTATGGTACCAATGAAACAGTCATTTAAAATCCATTTGAATGTTAGAATACTTTCCTTAACCCATTAAGTACCCATTGAAAATTAAGATTTGTGAAAGTCTAATTTTGAAACGTTTTTTGATGCAAATAGTTTTCCCAACCATTTTTTATAGTGACTGCACATTTTTTTTTTTTTTTAAATCTCTTAGTATTTTTTATACTTTTTTTAAAATTGCTAGAAATTAATATTTTCATACAAAACTATTTAGAAATTAAAAGCTAATAAAAATGGTATGTGGTTTGTGGTCGGGGTTTTTGGGCCTTACCGTGCCCGCACGAAACTCTATTTTGAGGCACGGGCCCGTTCCGGACCTGTGCAAGCCCGCGAGCCATGAAAAAAATGCCCGGCCCGCGCCTACCTCTACATGGTATACTAGGCCTTGTAATCAAAACTTGAAGTCTCTTGCTCTTATAGTCTCTGAGTTCGAGGCTTTCTTACAAACGGACCGATTAGTGATTAGATTGACCGGGTCAATCAAAACTTATGTTAATCAACTTACCAAAGGATTAATTATTTTATCGCAAACCATATCCACAGTACGCTTATAAATACTGGTAATCGGAGCATTAATTCCGACTTTAGTGCGACACTCATTTGTCACCATTGCTTTATATCCATCAATTAAATCTTTCACGAAAGGCGGGAGTTTATTTCGCTCTCCTGCGTGATAGACCTCAATATTTTCAAACATGTATTTTTCCCAAGGTATAACGTTTTCGTGAATTTTCTTCATAGGTTCTCCATATTGTATATAGGTCTTATTCAATAAAATAAGTTCATCGATTAGAGACAGTTTATGTGTCATCTCATCCATAATCGAATTGATTTTCTCAACAAATAAGTTTTGCAATAGCCGTAAATTGCTAGCCTCGTCATAAAGGGACATTCTGGCCCAATCATAAATGCCCCACTCGGACCACAAATTAGACCGCACCACCAAAAGTTGATTGGCCAAGGAGTTTAAGTCAAACGGCGTCAGTTCTCTGCATAAGTCTTTTGTAAATTTGGAACTATTGAATGAACTCATATCTGAATCCTTTTCTAGGTATTGCCAGTTTAAGCTATATTTTTTATTTAAATGTCCAATTACAAAATTATGACCTTTGTATTTGCCGGGATACATTTCAGAAGGATGAGAAATGTTATGTTCTTGAATAACACTTATGCTCGATATTTCATCAATAATATACAAGCCGTTCGATTTGAGAAAGTCAAAGATAGACTGGTTGGCTTGAAACCCACTGATTACGTTTGGCATACGCAATGCCGGTAATTCGTCTAAATCGCGAAAAATCGCATTCTCTTGCTGTTCCCGAAGAGGTGCACAGGCACCCTGATAGGTAATGAGACCTATAATTAGGTAAATTAATCCCACCAAAACGATAAATGAAAGTACACTAAATATTAACAATATGGCTCTATACAGGAAATAAATCATTATCATTAAATTAACGGGCTATTTTTCTGTAATCTTTAGTCACTTACATTAACAGGAAAATCGATCCACGCTGATGCCATCCACAGCATCCGCAAAAGACACCAATAATAAGAAAAAGGGTTATCTGAAATGAAATACATAAATCATTTGTGAAATTTCCCTTAGTTTAAGCTTTCTGTTTGTTAGTGTATAAGTGTACTTACGGTAACAAGAACCACGCACACAACCATACTGACTACACTACGAGCGCTACCGAATTTGGTGTCGAGATCTTCAAACGAGTTGGTTTCGTGCAGAGTATTCAAGTGAATATTAGTGATCACCGCATCAATGATGGCCCTCAATTTGTCTGCAAGCGAGCGGAACTTATCTTTTCCAGCGTTCATTTCTTCCGTTATGAAATCCATGGCAGGCTTTAAAAATTTGACGCAACGCCCGCCAGTGAAAAACATTTTCGCAGAATTAAATTCACTTGTTAGAGCCAATGCAGCCTTGTTGTCAATTATATATTTCATGGCCTTCGAGAACTTCGCAGGGTCGGGTAGCTGTGGGACATAATTAACCTTAGACAAAATGTTTTGTCTCAAGATGTCTTATATAGGGTATTCACTAGCTATGATAAACTAATAGTTGACATCATTAAAAAGGTCACACTACCACCATTAAGCAAGTACACGTAGAGGAGTCAAATCGCGTTTTCCCAACTGCCGAAAAAATGCGTTGTGGAGGCACCACCTTCATTCGGCTGCTGAAAGCAGCGAGCCGAACGCAAATTTTGCAGACCATTTGCGTAGCTAAAAAAGTGCAAGTCATTCATGCGCCGGCGCTTGACTCGGTACAGACGGAGTGCCAGCAATTTGCTGTGTATACGTCTGTATGTCAGCGACGTGATCGCCGTTAGGTGTATATATGTGTGTATGTATGTTTCTGTATGCTGTATGCTCTGAGCTGCTGTATAATGTGGAAGGGGGATAGCAGCAGCAGAGTGCGAACAACAACAACACATGAGCATTTTTTCTGTATTTGGTGGCTCCGAGATCAAATGAAGCAAAAATCATTTGGGCGAATGTATACCTAAATACACATATATGTGTGTGTGTATGTGCGCATGCATATTTTTTCAGTTTTTGGTGGCTCTCAAGTGATTTGGGATTTTGTTACTTTTCTAGCAACGCATATCAATGTGTGTGTGTGTGCATGTGTATGTTCATGTGCAGCACATTTGAATGTATGCGTAGCAATTGCCTTGGCTATTCTTGACCTGTCTCAATTTTTATGATTTCTAGCAATTTTATTACAAGTAAGGATATCTATAAAATTAATGTTATTAAATGATAATTTTTTATTTATTTTTAAAATGCATCTTAATCATTAAGATGCATTGCCCATAGTTCATAGTACATATGATTAATAATAATTTATATATTTTAATATATATATGTATATAATTATATATTATATATTTGTGTTCTCGTGACCCTAAAACATCATAACTAAATCTATATTAAATACCGACAGCCAATATTTAAAATTAAAATTTGGCGCGCATTTTAATCTGCCTACAAAACACAGGCAATTTCAGTTTTTTCACTTTCTGGTCATCCATACTCTTTCGAGATATTAGCTATATGACACCAGCAAACAACTTTGCCACACAACTACCATGCAGTTGCTCATTTACATATAAAATATGCAATTGCTACGCATACATTCAAATGTGCTGCACATGAACATACACATGCACACACACACACATTGATATGCGTTGCTAGAAAAGTAACAAAATCCCAAATCACTTGAGAGCCACCAAAAACTGAAAAAATATGCATGCGCACATACACACACACATATATGTGTATTTAGGTATACATTCGCCCAAATGATTTTTGCTTCATTTGATCTCGGAGCCACCAAATACAGAAAAAATGCTCATGTGTTGTTGTTGTTCGCACTCTGCTGCTGCTATCCCCCTTCCACATTATACAGCAGCTCAGAGCAAACAGCATACAGAAACATACATATACACATATATACACCTAACGGCGATCACGTCGCTGACATACAGACGCATACACAGCAAATTGCTGGCAGTCCGTCTGTATCGAGTCAAAATTTGCGTTCGGCTCGATGCTTTCAGCAGCCGAATGAGGGTGGCTCCTCCGCAAATTGGACCAATTAGGCTATTGGATTTTTTGCGTTTGACTCCTCTACGTGTACTTGCTTAATGCTACCACTTAATTAGTTGTAAGAGTTAGTAATTGTTAAATAAATAAATTGTACTTTGAATTATTTATTGTTTAAACCATACCTGTTTAATAACGATTATTAATTGTAGTCATTACACTCAGGGAAAAACGTAGTGCAGATATTCATGGTAACTTCAACTATTTTCGGGTATAATTTCATCTTAAACATGAATATGGTAAACTTGACTAGTGAAAATGTTAAATCAAGAATTACTATGAAATAGTAAAATTAACATTTTTCATAGTTAAATTAAGGTGTTGGATATGTAAATATTGATGCACAAAAATATAATATTCGACTATTGTTCATATTAAATTTGAATATGGAATTTTTCATTTTAACATCTCCGACACCTGAAAATCAAGTATGACAACTGTTGATTTTAATACACTCGCATGCGGCTTCTAGAATTGTTAGAAATATAATTTAAATTATTAAAAATGCTAGATATAAAAATTAGTTTGTATTGCCGAACATATTTCGTATGCAGTTAGTTTTGACTTAAAACGGAAAAAAAACCAAATGCCTGCTCTTTGACTTGAATGCGGAACGTAGTAAATCTCAATATGAAGAGTTTTAGAATTAAATATAATTTATTAAAACGGACATTTAATTTTAAATTTTAATATTTGATAATGCGCATAGTTGTATTAAATATGGTTCAACGTTAAAATGAACATGCATTGTCATTTTGAAGTTTACTCATTTTGTTTTAAGATGCAGGCACTTAAAAGTAAATACGTTTCATGTTCATTTTGCTGCTTAACTAACATCGCCAGCTATCATGTTACCAAATTTAACAAGTAAGAAGGCTCTAGTCGAGATTTCCCGACTAGGAGATACCCCGAACCCTATACTTAACGCGTACAGTCATTGTCTGTATGCATCTGTGACCTAAACTTCAATCTTCGATATCTCTGGTGTTTCTCAACCGATTTCGGTGAAATTTTCAGAAAAGTTCTATCGTTACCCATTATTTCAATCCCCATTTTTACATTTTCCAAATTCAATTTTTTTGCTATCGATCACATGTGTATATCGGAAACCAGAATAGTTATCGATAATTTGAAACAAACCTGTTCCGCTCATGGTATATGAGAACTTATATTCAAAATCTAAAGTCCCTAGCTCTTGTAGTCTCTGAGATCGACGCGTTCATACAGACAGACAGACAGACAGACGGACAGACGGACATGGCTATATCGATTCGGCTGTTGATGCTGATCAAGAATATATATACTTTATAGGGTCGGAGATGCTTCCATCTGCCTGTTACATAGTTTTTCACAAAACCATTATACCCCTTTTACCCATTTCATGGGTTAGGGGTATAAAAAGTGGGCGGCAGAGGTAGGCGTGGCATCAAAATTTTTGAATCAAATGTTTTTAACTGTCACTATTTATCTTCCTAACAAGTTTGATGGCTCTAGCTCAAAAACTGTTAAAGATATAGCCGATTCCAATTTTATAAGGCGGGTGGCTTGGGTGGGCGTGTCATACATAATTTTGATGCAGATCTTTGGTAGATGTTGCCTTCTATCTTTCTACCGAATTGGGGGGCTCTAGCTTAAAAACTGTAAGAGATATCGAAATTTCCTGCTTTAAATGGTGGGCGGCAGAGGTGGGCGTGGCATCCAAATTTTTGATTCAGATCTTTTGTAGATGTCACCATATATCTTCCTACCAAATTTGGTGACTCTAGCTCGTAAAATGTGAAAACTGTAGGCGTCTCCAATTTCTTGGAGAAGGGGTGGATGGGGGCGGAATCAGGGGACGTGGCATCCAAGTTTTGATGGGGAACGTCAGCTCCTATCTTGACACAAAATTTGGTGGCTCTAGCCCACAAAATGTGAAAACTATAGGCGTTTCCAATTTCAAGGAGCAGGGAAGATGGGGGCGGAAGGAGTGGGCGTGGCATCCAAAATTTTGATGCAGTTTTTTCAAGGACATGACTAGCTATCTGCGTGCAAAATTTGGTAACTCTAGCTGTAAGAATGTGAGAAATATTTTGTTTTATCGGTTTTCAGCTATCGAATTTATCGATTTCCCAGCCTCCTAGTAAGCGTGGCACCCCAATCTTGACACTATCTGTCGCGCCTATAGACAAACATAATTGCAAGGTTTCAAGTCTCTAGCTTTGCGGGTGTCGAAAAAAGTTGCGTTCATACAGACGGACTGACGGACACCATAACGGACATTGCACAAAACCAATATACTATGAGACCTTCGGTGTCAAATTATAAGAACTGTTTAAACAAATGGATGGTTAAAGTTAGTATCAATGTTATTTATTGTAAGACGACCGATACCGACACTTGTACACGCACTAATATAGTTAAGAACCAATGTTTTTACTTGTAAGCTCAAAATGTTCTTAATTTTGTGAGCACAAATGGTTCTTTAATTAAGAACCAATGGTACATATAATTTTAAGAACAATTCCAAGAACATTTCGTTCATAAAACATGAACGGCGGTCCGTTCTTATTTTAAGAAAATGGTTTTTTAAAGAAGAAAATCGGTTCTCACAAAAATATCCAGAGCCGATGTTCTTGAATTTATATGGGCGCGAACGGATTTGTTCTCTGAGTGGAGAGTCACCAAATTTATTAGGAAGACAGCTAGTGGCAGATCCCAAAGATTTGCATCAATAAATTGAATGCCACGCCCACTTCTGCCCCCACCTTGTAAAATTGCAATCGGCTATATCTTTAACAGTTTTTGAGCTAGAGTCAAGCTAGCTGGCGATTCCTGCCGCCTCGGCAATCCTCGTTTGCAAGCAGACTTCTTACCATCCGTTCTTTAACTGGTATCAGAAAATTCCGCAGTCGGTTACGACTGCAATGTTTTCACTTGTTTGTATTTCAGTGGCTTAACATAAAACAGCTACCCATTGTAACTGAACAGCATGAGCAACTTAAAAAGTGCACACACTTGCTAAAGTGTAATTAAAATATTACATATCACATTTATCATAGCTAGTAAATACAATAATTATATTGGGTTGTCGGCAATAAGGCCAGTAAGGCAAGATAAGTACCTTTTTTTGCAATTACTTGTTGTCAGTGAAGGTAACCAATTAAACTTACCTCGTCATAGTGAAGACATTTTGAGCTATCAAGGGACGCAATCGGCGACATTTTTAAAAAGCGAAGACATTCTGAATTGCCACAAAGCTCAGTTAAGGTGTAAGTGATCTCTCTCTTAGCGCTCCTCAGGCCTAACAAGAATTTTAAATACTAATTAGACGAACAGAATTAAGAACAGAAAATACTTACTATCTCTCAGTTGTGTTGAATAAAACCGTAATTCTTCAATCAAAATCTTCAAACGATCCATAAGCGGCAGAGCCTTTTCCAGGTTTTCTATCTTTTCAGCTGTTTTGACCCAGTCTGGCCCTTCAAAATCAGCTATAAAATTTCTAAGCATGGGAACGGGTATCTCTGTCAAAAATTGATGGTCATTTGTCAGAAAAAGGTAAACGGTAGAAGGTACAGATTGAACGAACAACTTACTTTTAAAGTCAGATATTACACTCATACAAAGTTGTTCATAGTTGTTTATAAGCAAGTGTCCGATGTGGTCAGAAACATCCTTAAGATATGTGCAGGTGTCTCTGGAAGCCCAATTCATTCCTTCGGATGTTTGCCCAACTGCATCATTAAACGAATCATTGCTTGCGAAAGAAATAGTGATACCAATCCTGCGGTTTACACAATTAGAAAGTTGACTATGACTGACTTAGATTTAATTTACAGTAAGACACCAATATGCAATACAAGAATATAACCCAAGCAGCATCGTTTACGAGCATTCTTTTCAACGTCACAGGGGGGACATCCTTGTTTCTTACATCGACAGCAGCAGAAGCAACAATAGCATACGCTGTGGAACGACAAATAACTTCAGACTGCAAAGGTGTATATTACTTACGCTATGAAAGGTAATATGATAATTATGGCAAGCAGAAACGCAACACAGATCCATAGCACCCAGTAGTGTTGAATGAGATTTTTCCAATCATTGGTCTCAACCTTTGGTCCTAAGCTTTTTGAGTGGTTTTTCTCGATGGCAAGGTACCCTGAAGCAAATGAAGACTATAGGAGTATTGGCCATTCAGTTATAGTTTTTCCTTACCATGCGGTAGTGCTTGAAAATTCGGGGTCAGAGTATCAAAAAGAAAGTGAGTGAATTTATTCATCCATTGCTGAACATTTGTTATTTCTAATGCAGCCGGCTTTTCCCAGTAGCTAATGTTGGATTGTTGGTAAGTGGTATAGTTCGGAGAAGAAAAATAAATCTCAATCGTCAAGGCTGTGGAAAATACACAGGCACAGACGAAGATCGTTGCCAAACTAGCAGTGTATTGCAGAATCAGCATGTTTATGTTTTTTTTCCTTGTTTGTTTGTCACGATTGCTCGAAGAATATAATTTTTAAAGACCTTTATAAGCGGTTAGTGTATCTGTATCCACGCAAATTTGAAATCATTTGTATATACGACAAACTAAATATTGTATGTTTTTGTACCTATGTATGATGCCAAATTATTTTATTTTCTGGATAGAATTGTTTTGTAGGTTGTAGGATACTAGATAAAGCACAAGTTTTAATGATTTCATGTTTTTAAAAACACAGCCAAGACGGTGCCTGTGACACACAGCCTACTGTGCTGTATTCAAAAACATGAAAAGTTTTATTCAAGAAATCTATTTGAAAAACATATTTGAACTTGTTGATGCCGCATCTGTATTTAATAGTTGCTTGTGGCTCCTAATGATCCAACTAATTTAATAAAAACGTTGGGTTGAATTCTTTCAAGGTTTTTTGATGATGGCAAGTATGCCAGAAACAAAGCTGTTTTGTTCTTGATCACTCCTTTGATCGGGCAGTTAAGTGTTTAGTTGCGCAGAGGCTAAAGGATGGTCTGCATGACCTATTTGTCAGTAGCTTAGGCTAGACACATCTTGTATTCCCTGAGATGCAACCGAGAGTTGCATCGGCCAGTATGCCGATAGCCAGGCAGTTTCCTTCACAAAGGGAGGATGGAGGAGGATCTGCAGGGCTGCAGGGAAGCGAGTTCTTTTTCATGTTCTTGAATAACACTAACGCTCGATATTTCATCAATATTATACAAGCCGTTCAGTTCCAGAAGATTAAAGATAGACTGGTTGGCTTGAAACCCGCTGATTGCGTTTGACATACTCAATGGCATAGAAATGTCGAATAGCGAAAATATGAAACGCATTTTAGAAATTTTCGGAGAATTTGATAGAGTTCACAAACGGTTACAAGAAAAAGGAATCAGATTCACTTATGTAATTGGACAACACAAACAATTTCATACACTGGCCTACAAACTTACACAAAAATAATTTAATTGATTAGTTATTCTAATGGCAACTTAACAGATATGGTTCTAAGTAACAAGTCTTTATATGCATCCTTTAGTAATCTTAAGAAAACGATAGCAATTTCTTGTAGTGTACTTTCACACACTAACAAGTGAGATGCTGTGGACCACACTGCGCATTCTCACCACACGAAAGAGAAGAGTGCCAAGTCGGCAGTTGTCAGATGAGTTTAATGCGAAAAAAAATGTGAACTTGAAAAGCTCTTTGCTGCTTTTGGTAATACTCAATGTACTAGTGTTGGGGCAGACAAAGCATGTGAATCATTTGAATTGGAGCCTACATCAACAGGAAAGCGCTTGAAATTCAATTCGCAGGCTTTAAACAATTTTGAAGTTATTAAAAGCAACGCGAATAGTTTAATTGGAACTGCTGCTGTCTGGGGAACACGTAGACAAACAAACAACAAGAAAAAAGCACACGCACAGCAAATAGTAGAGTATATAGAGTGTTTACGGTATGGGCTACTCTCCGCAGCTGGTTGGTCCGATGCAGGCTGGCGCTAAGTGTGCGCAATTGAAGGCAATTGAGCAATTTTGTATACTCAGAGCGTCAGGCGGCGCATTAGCATAAATACATTTATTTAATATTTAAATTAGTTTCATGGCATTTCAGCCATGCATTTCACTATAGTACACAACTGCCAGTATTTGTTTTCGCAGCATTACATCCTGCGGGCTCACGCACACACACACACACACACTCTGCCAGATAATCCCTATTGACGCCTAAGTAATTGTCCATGTGACGTGAAGCAAATGCAGTCATTGTGCCACATTGCCACACAGAGACAGCCAAGTGAATTGGTTAGATACTGCCAATTCAGTGGACTTAGTGGCAATGATTCTGGTGTCTGAACTGATCCCAAGGAAGCTTAGTGTGCCGAGTATTTAAAATTGAAATAAGAAATATTGCAAATGTGGAAAACAGGAAAACCAGCGTTAAAGTTTGCGTTCATGATTTGTATACAGGTTTGGAAAGCGAATTTTGTGGCTGGTGCAAAGCCACGAACCCTTACATATTTACCATTACTGCCACTGGCTGTTTGCCCTTTGCCCACAAATTAGTAGCAAGCACAGCAAATATTGCGTATACGCACGTGTGTACGAGTGGCTGCTGTGGCAGGTGCAAATGTATAAACAGTTAACAGTGGCCTGCTTCTCAGCTTGGCACTGACCCTGCCCCAGTTTTATGGCAGGAATAACATGACAACTTCAGCGACGACAGTTTCTTTGGTTGTTTTTTATTCTTTTTCTTTTTGCTCCGTCTTTTCGTAAAGTAAATACCCCAAAGCATTGCGCATATTACCATATTAAGTATTTTTATAGCTAATGGCGCTTTTTACTTAATGTCAACACACACACACAGGCAACGTCTCTTGCATATACATATACATTTGTACATATAAAAAATTGAATATTTTTATGCTGTTTTTTTTTTTATTATATCATTTTTATTCTCCGTTGACAATGTCGCTGTTTTTTTTTTAACGCTGACGATTTCAGCACTTAAGGGGTGGAGGTTTCCTCCTGTGCCTCCTATGCCACCTGTTATCTATTGATTTTTATGCTTGCATATTGCCGTTATTCGTGACAAGAACGAAAAGCACCGTTGATTGGATACCCTCTGAACTGGCATACCAGCAGAGTTATTCAGGATTCTAGCTATTTAGTTACTTAGTTCTTGGTTCATTTTGTCTTGTCCAATTTTTTCGTTAACTAATAAAGTATTATCCAGTGGCTCGTCACTTGTAAAAGTAATATGTAAATGTTTATTAGACTGAATAGCCATTATAAAAGTGGTAGTTTGAAGTAAGACCAATAGCAATACATTAGTACAAGATATTTTAAAATATTTATTGCATATTGCATTTAACTGTCCTAAACATAAGCAAAGGCTTAAAAACTATTTGTGCTACAATTGCAAATTCTCTTCTCTTCTGGGATACTCCATTTACACACCTATACAATATATATACATTTTTGAGCACATATGCGTATCTAAATATACAGGTTAGCAACACTACTCGGAATTCTTTTATATTGCAAAGCTGACTGTTGAACAAATTTTCGATATACGCTTCTGGCGTTGCCATTTTTACACACTTCACAAGCCACAGCCGCACAGTGGATAAGCTGCTTAAAAAAGGTTGCAAAACTTCAAAAACAGACAACAATTTTTGTCGAGTAATAATTTTAAGTAAATTTGAAACGTTTATATTTACTAAGATTTCAACTATATGTGAACTTGATTTGACATATTTTCAACAACAACCAAATACTTTTACTACTTACATCAGCTGTAGTTTTTCAAGCATATAAAGTCAGATTCTTCGACTGTGCGAATTGGTGTACAGGGTAAAATAGAATGCTGCTTGTATGGGATTGTCTATTTGGGGGAGGTTGGGTTAGGGTTAGAGCAGAAGCAGTAGAACAGCAGGGGCCGAGAAGAGACGAGAATGGTTATTGTTATGTTGTTTAGCTTCCACAGGATGCACAGGATGTTCGTGCAGCTGCTTTTGAGTGCCAACCAATTTGGCCTGTGACATTAGGCAAAAACTGTTGGCTGTTTGGGCATCCTTAGGTGTTGCTGACTTTATAATGTGGGGTTTGATTTTGCTTTGGATCGACCTTCGTACTTTCAATTTCACCATAATATTGATTTACTATTTTATTTTGTCATCTTCTTTTTTTAAGTAAGCCAACAAGTTGACGTTTAATGCTAATTGCTTATTTAGTTTATTTGATGTTGTACCAGCATTCTCCTTTAGTTCACTTTTAGTTAATTACAGCTTAACAAGTCCTTTGTTTTTTTTTCTTTCTTTGTTTCCTTACGCTTTTTTCTCGTTCCTCTGCGTTGCCATAACTACTGCTCTGAATATTTTTACAATTTCCACTCAGATAAAATATAAAGTTTTATTTTTGGTTTTCTGTGGTTTCTACTGCCAAATTGCTGAATTGATTTAATGACGTAAACCGCTTACATGTAAATAATTTAATTTTTAAATTGTTCAACGATTGTTTAATGACATCTTGTATACCCTAAATTTATACTCTTACAATATAAAAATTCTACTTGATTTTTAAAAACATTTTACAACATTAACTATAATAAGTCCTACACAATATAACTTTAAATACCATTTAACAAATCTTGAATTACAGTATATCTTTATATTGATCAAACCCAGATTTCAGATTCGCTTGTCGCTGTTAGCTTTTAATTTAATTAAATTATTCAGTTGTTGTTTTGCAATGCGTTGCGCTTGTATTTTAAACACCCTGTACGGCAAAAAGATGTGCAAGAAGGGTATCTGTTTGTGTAAAAGTTTGTAACACGCTGGTGAAGAAACTTTTGATTTTTTTTTTAGTATGGAATAAAACTATTTTCTAATTTCTTACAAAGGGACTTATGTTAGATATTGTTGGATGCAGAGTATTTTCCAGTCAGACTTGATAAAAGCACACTTTCATTTTGTTGTTGCAGAAGTTAATCCATTGAACCCAACACACATGCAAAAGTGAAGTTCCGACGGATTAGGGTAGGAACCATTTACTAAAGGGTCTTTTAAGTTATTTAGCCAACAACTAATTGTAGTTAGTAAGTGAAGTGATAATCATTGGTTCCTACAATTAAATTAAATGCCAAGTTATTAAAATGTACCAAAAGCCAGAAACTGTCAAGCATTGAAAAATGATGAAGGTTCAAATGAGCCGTAAAAGACAACCGCCTATCAACACAGCCCAAATCTCAACACAACCTGCCCACATGTCTATAGATGTATGTATGTGTGTGCGTTTAAGCACACATAAACAACTGTCATTGTCAGGCCATAAGGTGTGTGAGTGTGTGGCTGTGCTGTGGTAATTATCACAGACACCGACAGCAAGCAGGCAATGTGTTAAAGTTGCATAGCCAAGGCTTCGAATGGAACTCGTGCCTAAACATCGTTTAAGAGGCTTTAAACTTTGCAATTAATCAACAGCGTGCAAATGTAACTGATGGGGTATACACATATATAAAATACATATAGCAACTTTAATATTTTAGAGTACATTGTTTAAAATAAACAATCGATACAACTTTTTCTTAGTGTCAACTTTATAAAGGCAATAGATATAGACTAAATAATATAAAGCAAATAATAAGAAGCAACTGATTTTACAGATGCTAAGCTTAAGTTGTGTAGAAAATACGTATTTCACATAATTCGTATTACATAAAGTTCGAATTTGGTATGACTTAGCTCCCCCTCTTGCTATTAATACTTTAGTATAGTTCTAGGGTATTTTAGGGCCATTCTTTTATTACCGCCTTCGTCGTCCGTTTGCACGTTTGTTATCATAACGTTTTTGTGTCATTTTGCGCCAACTGGCAACTGCTGGAAAAGTTATCACAGAGGCGCAGTCAACGCGTTAAAAGTTTTTTGTAGCATACTTTACAGCCTCCATCATGCAAATGTACATATACATTTGCATACATACATACATATAGATTCGCATACATACACAATATAACTTTGTTTTGTTGCAGCTACTTCTGCTCCTGCTCCTGCTCCTGCTCCTGCTGCTGAGCGTTTCCCCAACGGACTGTTCTGTGCTGTTGTCTTAGGTGGCTTGGTTAATTTACATTTTGCTGGTAATTAAAATGTGCTCGTCCGTCCGCTTGTTGCCACCACCCTACCCCTTTGTTGGTTGGAAAACTCGTTTGCATAATTATGTGTGGCAATTTGTGCGTGTGAGTGAAGATTTGCACAATACATACTCACAAATAGAGATACGCCATCATAAATTGAATTTTTTCTTGGCTGGTTTTCTTCTTGTTGCTGTTTATGTCTTTTGTTTGCCTTTCTGTGGCAGCAACAATCGTCAGCCAATTTGAATAACTCACTAATTTACGACTTTTAAACGGAAATGTTGACTTAACGGTGAACTTTTTTTTGGAATATGTTTGTTATCTTCCAATGGCTCAAGAAAAAAGTTTTGCAATAAATTTTGTGTTTTAAATAAGTTTGCGACTACTTTGCGTCAATTCAGTTGTAAGGCATATTTCCTCCGTTGTACCCTGAACCTTTGAAATGGGTAAATAGGGAATAAAAAGAAAAAAATCCATTCCGAACTCATTTTCTGGATGTCCGTTTGTTTCTCCCACCGACCGGCTAGATGTATGAAAGCGTCGGTTTCGCAGAAACGCGCATATAAAGATTATTTCGAGTTAAGGATATCTATTTCTGTTTCCGATGTACACCTGTTATCGATAACGAGCAAATCTTAATTTAGGAAATCTTGGAACGTACCTATGGACTAAATATTGCAAACATGATGAGTTTTCATTGAAATTAACTCTAGTTTTTTATACCCCTAACCCTTATAATGGGTAAAAGGGTTCTAATGGTTTTGTGCAAAAGTATGTAACAGGCAGAAGGAAGCATCGCCGACCCGATAAAGTATATATATTCTTTATCAACATTAACTACCGAGCCGATATAGCCATGTCCGTCTGTCCGTCTGTCCGTCCGTCCGTCCGTCTGTCCGTCTGACCGTCTGTATGAACGCAACTTTTTTCGACACCCGTAAAGCTAGAGACTTGAAACTTTGCAATTATGTTTGTCTATAGGCGCGACAGATAAAGTGTAAAGATCGGGGTGCCACGCCTACTAGGAGGCTGGGAAATCGATAAATTCGATAGCTGAACACCGAAAAAACCAAATATTTCTCACATTGTTACAACTAGAGTTACCAAATTTTGCACGCAGATGGCTAGTCATGTCCTTGAAAAAACTTCATACAATATTTGAATGCCACACCCAGTCCTTCCGCCCCCATCCTCCATGCTCCTGGAAATTGGAAACGTCTATTCACAGTTTTTGGGCTAGAGCCACCAAACTTAGTGTCAAGAAAGGTAGTGAAGTTTACCAACAAACTGCATGAAAAATTAGGATGCCACGGCCACACCTTATCTTTTACAGTTTTTGAGCTAAAGTCACCAAATTTGGTAACATAATAGCTGGCGATGTTAACCACCCGTCCCACCCCTGCCGCTCCAGCATTCTACCCTTGCAAGCAGCCTCCTCATTATCCGTTGTTTTTACTGGTATCAGAGTACAGTTGGTAGCGTCCGACTGCAACATTTTCACTTGTTTTTGCAAGAATCACCAAAATTGGTTTCAATGTAGCTAGTGCATTTCCCAAATATCTTTTTCAAAAATTTGTGGGCCACCCCCACTCCCAGCCTCCCTCACCTTTTGAAATTGAAAATGATTTATCATTGATAATTTTTATACAAAATCAATATTAAATATTTTGCGCGCCAAGAAAAAAAAGGTTTGGTGCAATAAATTTGTTAAATGTACAATATCCACTGTTTTACCATTTGATTAAAGTACGATTTTTTTATGTTTATTTTTCACAAAAAAGTGTCTTTAAAAGTACTTTATTAAAGACTCCGAATAATAGTAATTGTTAACCGAACAAGATGACAATTCACTTGTTAAGGACGGTTTTCCAGATGAATTAAAAAATGTATTAAATTTAATGTACATACTTGCAATATGTAACTAAGCTGGAAATTACCTTAAAAAATGAAACATTTGTTATGCATAAGACATTTAATATTGCCTAAACTAACTAAATCTCTGGCCCAGCACCTAAAATCAGCTTGAGGTTGGTTTTAGTTTGAAATTCGGATACGCTTATTTGATTATCGCACACTTCGCATATTATATAACAGCGCACAAGTAGCTGATAAGTTCCAGGTAATTTTAATTATCGATGTCTCTAGGTCCGCTTGGCGTTGAGGTCTGAATTAGATCGCAATGCTAATTGCTTTGTGACGGTTGTTGCTAACAGAATTTTATATTAAAATGAATTTAATAATTTTTGCTATATAAGTATAGCTTAACTTGCAAAGCCAAATGAATCATAAAAAGAAAGTTCGGTTTGTTAACTAATGAGGTTTGAGTGATTTTAAAATGTATCCAAATATCTTAAACAGTAATCTGTGAAGCTGGATCCGTTGTTTAAATAAGGTTTTGTTCCCGAGGTTGTAAAAGAACAGGTTGCTGAATTATAAAATAAAATACGCGATCAAGAAGCTACAATTTTAAGCTTGAAGAAAATGATTGAGCAAAAAGAAATTTAGAAGTCACAGCAAATCGAATTGAGCGCAGCTTGTGAGAATAATATTGAAATTCAGGAAAAACGAGTCGCTTCATATGAAGCTCAAATCACAAAACTGCAACTCGAAGTTAACTTTAACGATTCCCAAATCCTTGCAAGACATAAGGGATTGCAGTCCTATCAGATGGTAATCAAGGACAAAGACAATCAACTGTCTTTGAACGATGCCAAAATCAAACAGCTTCTGGAAAATTTTGCGAAGTGTAAAGAATGTGCTTCGTCTTTCAGTTGTCTGGGTAAACCGACCGGTGTTTATACGATTAAAGTGCCTGGCACTAAGCCCTTCCCTGTTTCTTGTGACTCGAAAACAGCAGGATTCGGGTGGACTGTAATTCAGAGGCGTATGGATGGCAGTGTCGATTTCTATCGAAAGTGGGATGCGTACAAAGAAGGTGTTGGAGACTTGTGAGGGGAATTCTTCATAGGATTGGAGAAACTACATTTAATTACGCAATCGCAACCTCACGAATTGTTTATTTACCTTGAGGATTTTCAAAATCAAAACCGATATGCCAAATACAGAAATTTTCTCATTGGAAATGAGGCCGAGGCGTATGAGATAAAGAAGCTTGGACACTATTCTGGAAATGCTGGTGATTAAATGGCTTCTCATTTGAATATAAAGTTTACAACATTGGATCGGGATAATGATAAATTTTCATATGGAAACTGTGCAATCGTACATAAATTTGCTTGGTGGTTTATCGCATGTGTAATATGGTAATCAGTCTCGTATATCTCACTTTCTGCCTCTATATTTTTATTAAGTGACTTAAATGGACCATTCACATCAAAAGATGTTGGTGTATTAGGACAAAAATTCAATGGCACGATTGGCATCCTAAGCCAATTAAATTTGTACAAATGATGATCAGACCTATTAAAGCCAAGGACTTAAAAATTATATTTAAAATAGAAAATCTTTTAATTTTTGTATTTTAATTTCAAAATAAATTTGTTGAGCCAGCTAAACTTAAAAGTCAGGCAAGAGAAATAAAATGATAGCAAACAGAATTTATTTTATTATCTTCTTGGGGCTAATGCCGCATCAAAAAGTCAAAATGCTTTTTTTATGCTTTGAAACTGAAGGTTAAGAGTATATTAAATAAAATTAAAGCCAAATATTTAAATAAAATCTATTTCACTTAGGTAAATTTGTAATATATTTCAATAATAATAAACTCATCCCTTAGTTTATTGAAACATACAAATATTCAAAGTATTGAAACATAAAAATATGGAAAATATTCAACCAGTCATTTTGACTGGTGTGATACTGAAAACATCGATGATTAAAGTTTAGTTTAGCATGTAGCAGCACAGTTTTACAGGAACTTTCTTATACACTCGCATTGGTTCAACTAGATCTCTTGTTCATATTGGGATTGTTTGGGCTCTATACCAATAAGAGCTAATTTACAATGCAGCATACATAACTTGTTTGCATTTTGCTTCACAACGGAAGCCAGAGCCCCCGAACGTATAAAGCAATGAGTTAACCTCCAAGAACCAACGAATATCGAAAATCTAGATACATGGTCAGAAGGTCTGTAACTTGTGCTTAGGTTGCGCAAAGATATTGGGTCAGCCGGAACTTAACGGCATTCGTTTTGTAGCTGGGTATTAGATACGCTTAGTTACTTACACCCCGTTTTCGGCGTTTCCATGAAACTTGCAAAACAAATTATTAACAACAACAACAACAACAAAGGGGAGAAGAGGGTAAAGAAGTTGGTTGGACGAAAATTGTCAAGTAGCTGAGGTGCCCGCAGGACCAATTAGTAAATCCAACTAGAGTTGCGCACGTGTCGCACTTTTCTTTAAGACATGAAAACAAAAAATCGTGTCTTAATTGTAAAATTATTATAAAATATACAACAAAAAATATTTTAAAATGTCACATTAAGTATTTTCCGCTTTTTCCTTAATGTTGAGTGTAAAAAAAAAGGTTACATAAATTAAGATATTCATGTCGTGCTTATCACGCGACCATCTCCTCAAACAAAAAGTCAAACTTTTTGTTTGCGCGTCTTTGGATGCTAAAGTCATTTAATAATCCTGGCGTTGGGAATGCTTTTCGAAATGGGCTCATTAAATTGTATCGAGATGTGTTTCAACTCAACGATTTGTTGAGCACTTTGTTCCCGCTCGATTATGTCGACGCGCTCGAGCAGCATTTATTCCTTACAAATCATTTCTCCAACATTGTCCCAAGGAGCTTAGGTCATTGCCAAACTGAATTCCTTTGTGCGCAACTGAAAATATATATTTGTTGTTTGTCTTTTTTGGGGCAACATTAAAAAGGCCAACAGCAGTAAAGAAAAATGTATTCTCAAAAATAATTAATTACAGGCATAAAAACATCAAATAAAATGCGTGGCAAAAATTTGTCGTTATCTAATGGCAACAATTAATTGCCATTTTTTTTTGCTAAAAAGCATGAGATAAAAAATTTGTTATAATGAGTTTCAAAGCCAGTAATTTTTGGTTAGAAAAATTAAAAAAAAAAACCCCATAATTTTGCTTATGCAATTCTATTGCATAGGAAAAATTGCTTTTTTTTTGGGAAATTTATGTGCTCTTATCTATAATTCACATGAAGTTTATTGAAAATTTATTTGAATTTTTAGTCTGAAAGGAAACTGCTGTTAAAATTTCTGTGCGTTTATTACACCTCAGCCAGTCAGAAAAACTAACTTTATTTTAATTACGCTTTAATTGTACGAACATAGAGCTAGAGCAGAAACCAAAAAAATAACTGAAAACACAAAGTTATTCATCCATTATTCAAAAAACTCTTTGCTTTTTTTCTTATTAAACTGATGACTTGAGTTAGGTAAGTCGGTTTGCTGGGTGGATTTTTTTCATGCCATCTTAATTGTTTTATTTTAATTTGTTAAACAGGCAAAATTGTAATAAAATATTTTGTTGAGTGTTGTTAGGAACTTAAAAGATTTTCATGTGCCAGTAAAATGAGTGTGCGAATATATATTATACGGAAACAACGGAAGCTAATTTCAGATTCAGAGCACAAGCAATCTTGAGCCCAACAAAGCTGTCAGGTGTCAGGTCCACACACACACGCACACTTAAACAAACACGTGGAGTAACACGCACAGAAAAGGTGCTACAAGAGCGCTATTTTTAAATTTTGTTTGGGGGGCTAAAAGGCTGTAGTTAAGGTGAAATATGCTAAAGCCAAATGCTAGTTGAAGACGACGACGACGACGACGACTTTGACACCCGTCAAAAAGTTGCCAGTAACAGAACAATACACCCACAACACCCACACACATACACATGAACACATATTTACTAGCTACTTGGCTATAAGATGATAGGCAGCCACGCCCAGCGCCTATAAATAACAGCCGTTATGGTATGTGAGGCGTAGGCGAAACCATTTAAAGTGCCCAATTTACTAACGGGACACACACACACACACGCACACACAAACGTAATACGCACACACACCAACAACAAATATTGGCTGGCACCTTGAAGAGGGACAATGAAGCTTTTGCAGCTTTGGTCCTGGTCGTTACTTGATTTGGTGTTTCATAAGCCAAATTGAAAGTCGGCCCAAGTGGTATCCACACTAGAGGTGGGCGCGAGCCGGTCTTTTTTTCGTGGCCCGCTGGCTTGCACAAAATAGAGTTTCGTGCGGGCCTCAGCGAAAAGGCCCGGCCCGGTAAGGCCCGAAAAAGCCCGACAAGAAACCACAAACCATTTTTATTAGCTTTTCATTTCTAAATAGTTGTGTATAAAAAGTGGTTAAAATAGTCATTCTAGCAATTTTAAAAAAATCATAAAAAAAATACTACCGAAGAGATTTTTGAAAAAAAATTTTGCAGTCCCTTTAAGAATGTTAACTTTTTGTCAGTTCCTTGCTTTTTTTCATAAGGGATAAACCAAAAAATAAATAGAAAAATTTAAAAAAAAAAAAAAAAATCTTTAAGAATTGTTTAGGAAAACTATTTGCATCAAAAAACGTTTCAAAATTAGACTTTCACAAATCTTAATTTCCAATGGGTACTTAATGGGTTGAGGAAAGTATTCTAACATTTAAATGGATTTTAAATGACAGTTTCATTGGTATTATACTCCACATGAAGAAAGTTCAAGCTATGAGTAGATTTAACTTTAAGTGTTGTGTAAATACTTATGACCTCCGCTGTAAATAGGAGCAGTTAGGACTTCTATTTATAAAACCACCACTGTTTGCAGATTTGTTTTTATTAAGTATTGTATTACATACTAAGTAAATAAATAATTTTATGTTTGTATTTACAAACAAATTAATCCATATCTCCAAACGCATTTGGTTTTTATATGTACATTCATATGTATTAATTTCGAGCCGGGCCGGGCCTCCATGAAA
This sequence comes from Scaptomyza hsui, assembly GCA_018152825.1. Lineage (NCBI taxonomy): Eukaryota > Metazoa > Arthropoda > Insecta > Diptera > Drosophilidae > Scaptomyza > Scaptomyza hsui. Next base: position 733,419 of record JAECXO010000025.1, read on the forward strand.
AAAAGTCGTGCCGGGTCGGGCCGGGCCACTTAAGAAAGACTTCGTGTTCGTGCGGGCCCGGGCCTCAGAAAATAGGCCCGCGCCCACCTCTAATCCACACACACAGCCACACACACACACACACAAACAATGAAAATATAAAAGGAGCACAAAAAAATGAAAATCAATTGAAGAATATTTTTTTTGTATTTTTTGTTCCCTTCTAAGAAATAAAATTGAAAATTATTTCAGCTTGGCTTTTGGGCTTATTGGGTATTTGCTTTGGTTTCCTAATTGTTTCCTACAATATACAATATGTATGTATGTTTGTATACATTTCAAATGCCATTGCTATATTTTGACAACTTAGTTTCAGGTATTGAATAACGCAAAAGCAATTGTTGGAATTGCCATCATTATGAAAGTAATTATACCTAATCTGTATGTTACCTTTTGTAGACTTCATTTATGTTCATCTTGTTACATTTTTTGTTGAATAAAAAATATATTTTTAAATTTTATTATTCTATTTTCCCTATGCTTAAACCTGCGATTGTTAATTTACCCCACATATATAATGAATTTTTATCTGTTACGTATAGACACCCACACATGAACACGCACACACTGGAGCTATAACTTTCGACTCATGTGTCAAGTGAAGTTTGTCTGCAACGGGAAATCTAATAACAGAGAAAACAAACAAACAAACAATAACAGTTGGTTGTTGTCATGTTGTTATTACGTGATCATGTCTCTATGGGTGTGTGTGTGTACGTGTGTGTGTATAGAAGAGTTTTAATTTGTGTTTGGCACTGCATATTAAATGGACACATCAACGCCAAAGCCCAAAGCAGACACAACACACAGAGCACACAGCACACAGCTCACAGAGCTCTACCCAAAAGCCGCGAAGGCTGATTGAATTGAGGGGGCGTTGTTGTACTTGGAGGAGGAGTGAGGAGCGTAGTAGGCCAGTTTTGAGGGGCTGGCTGAATGGTTGGTAACCGTATGTATCGAAAATTGCCTTTCAATTGGCTAAGTGGACGGCTCGCGTTGAGCATTTCAGGGTGTGTGTGTGTGTGTGGTATCACTGATTAAGTATACGCCGTCTGTGCTCATAAAAAAAACATTAAATGGAAATTAGTTCTTATTGAGGGCCATCCGGGCTGGTTAACCTGTCAGAGCCTTTTCCCCATTGGACTCATGCAAATTGACGTGACATATTTGATATTAATTGACATCATCTGCCCCTGTCGTTTAGTTAGCTTAATAGGATGATATCATTTACTTACCAAGCTTAAGACTAGGTTCCACGAGATGAGGAATATATTAAGAAGTAACAGCCATGTTTTATAAAAAATATACAACATTGCATACACAATTTTTCTAGCTTTTAATAGTTATTTTATTTTCTTGCAATGCACATTCAGACTGCTGTCGAGTGCATAAAAAAGTTGCGAATTTCATTTGAACTTTGCAAATAAACTGTGTTTTCAACCGTGAAAAAGTTGTTTTGGCAAACTTCATTTATGTGCACACAAATCGTAATAACAACTTTTTCCACTCAACTTTTAAATTTGATTTGGTTTTTAAGTTTAAATATCCGGTTAAAGATAGTACAAATCTGTACTAAAATAAGATATTGATGCAGGTCCTATGAATTTTTAGCTTGACACTCTTTCTTGCACTCGTATTCATCCTCGAAGATATTCTGTGTGCCCAGGCAGCCGCCATAGACAAATGGTTCACATTTCCGGGTTGTCTTAATGAATCGCCACATATGAAGTAATGCCCTGCAGGGACCCATTTGGGATGGTTCATCATCGCATTTCTCTAATGATCAAAGTGGTTTAATATTATTTATCAAATATATATATTTTGGTAATAATCACCTGAGTTGTAGGAAGCGCTACTTAGTAAGCACACCAAGAGTAATCCAAGAAAAGGCACAATTAACAATTTCATGTTTGAAGTTCAGAAACCAAAAGTGTGACTTTCGTATATCGCCTACTGCTTAGACTTTAGATAACATAGATATTGATTTCGATAGAATCTTAAACGTTTTTCAATTACGATTTGGAATGCCATCAATTATGTGGGAATACATACATGCCTACTTCTGTCAGTGTCGGACTTACTGATTTGACGCCTGTAGGCCTTAAAATTTTTGCCGCCTCGTTTGACCTCTAAAATTCGATATCTTAGTTCACAACATAAATCAGATCCTTTATTATTTTTACAACCTTTGTTGTTATAAACAAACGGCTTTTTAAGCAAAGAAAACCTCAATTTTGTACTATTGTTAAGTAAAGTAAAGGTATGTCTTAATACTATATAAAAGTTACGTAATATAAACAAAGTAGTATATCATTTTGCTCACTACTTTTGAGTCCATTGATAAAAGAGCTAAAGCGTTTAGCTTTTCTTGACTCAAAGCCGATCGAAGATAGTTTTTTACTCTCTTCATATATATGTACATATGTACTTGAAAAAAAGTGTTTACCTGTCTCTTAGTGAATTAGTGAATTTACAATTTAGAGGAATTTATCATAAATAATAAAAAAAATAAAAATAAAAAAAACGCTGTGAATTAGAACCATCGGCTTTCGAGTAAAATTTGCCGCCCTACGCTACAGTCTACTCAGCCCACTGGTAAATCCGCCACTGACTACTGTTTTGTTTTTGGGCTGTGTCTCATTTTTAACGGATGAGCTTTTTATTTTGCGATACAAAACGATTGCGTAAATCCCCAGGAATTAAATCGTAGACACTTGGCACGCCACCACAAAAGCCACAAACACACCCACATACACACATTCACACACACGCTATTGTGATTCAGCTTCGAAAAGTGTTTTAAATATTTACAATCCATTTCCCCCCATATCAATGACAGTTTTTGGCACCCTGCTGCGTATACGCAATTTTATATCGTTCATTATGCTTATATTTGATTGCTCTTAAGTGAATTTCAAATAAGGTTTTTTCGTTTACTTGATGCCCAATAGCAATACAACTTGCCTAATTTGGTTCCCTTAGCTAAGGCAGAAAAGTAGCACCAATCCCAAACAACTTCAACTAAATTAAGCTGCATTTGGTCACATAATTTTCCTATTTTGCTTATCTATTATCTGCCGCTCAACAAATGATACTAATACTTCTTTCGCCCACAATTGAACAGTTTGAGAGCGACTGCAAATGTGCCTCATATACTTTTTGGGCGGCTAAAGCCCTTAAGCTCGTAAATAAGCGTGTATTGGTTTTCAATTTGAACATGTGTTTTTTTTTTTTTTGACCAAATATGTAAGCCATGTTCATAATACAAATATACGTTTGTGTTGTGTGCTACTGTTTATGTTCCTGTTTCCCTGTTTGCCACTAAGCCATTGATACTTTAATGTATGCACCAGAGTGGGTGACGCTTAACATCAGCTCTTTGAAGGATTTGCATTTGTGAGCGTGTTCGAGCTTTTCATGGTGGGCTTCAAGTTGGCTTTATGATGGCACTCAAATACTGGTATATTGTGGTGCATGCCACACATTTTGGCACGGGTCCATTGAATTTTTTGATTCATTTATTATTGAAATTAAGTGATTGCCAAAATTTGTATGCTCTGATACCAAAATTGAAAGAGTTTATTGCATTCAGTTTTGTTTAATGTTGGTCTGGTCTTTTTTTTTATACCTTTGGGATTTTAGGACTTAGCCCAATAACTAAAAATAGATTACGGATTCGTCTATGAAAACTTTGATTGTTTTTATTTGCTGAACATTTTCGACCAACTTTAAATTTAAAACCCTTTTAAGTTTGTATTATTTTAAATTACATTCGAAAAACATTGAGGTATCAGCAATCTGTTAGCATGTTATTTAAGCCCTGCAAATAGACGTATTAATAGATTGTTGTTTGTAGTTTAGCTGTGTTCATAAATCGCTTTTAAATCAAATTACCATGGCAATGTCAGTCTATTGACAATGTAATTAATGAACACCGTCCAAAGTGTCAACAATGCCTGAGTAAACAACATGTAGGCTTCCACATTCCAGCAAGTGTGTATGTGTCTGTGTGTATGTGTGTGCGTGTGTGTGTAGGTGGTTAAATAAGCCAAGCCCACACAAAAGTGGTACACATTGTACACATATTGTTTATTGGATATCCAAGCCATTGCAAATATTTACATTTGGTATTTTAGACAGCATTTGTTAGCAATATTCGAGTATATCAAGCACACAGCTTTCTCCTTGGGAAAGTACTTGGATTTCGCTTCGGATCACATCGAATATGCTAATGAGCCTGCCAGCCATTTGTAGTAGATGATGCTCACATGATTTCAGCACACCCACACACACAGACAAGTCGCAATGTACATTGTACATATTTTCTCCCATGATACAAGCCAGTAGACAAAAGGCGTATGAAATCATAATCAATTGACATTTTTAATTTCAGGTAAACCAAAATCCCTAGCGCATAATTTAAAAAATGTCCTGAGGTCTCATTTTTATATATTCATAGTTTATTACGATGTAAATTCCATTGATGGAACATAGACTCTTAAATAAGCCATGCCATATGCTAAATTTGCTAAAAAAAAAAATAAAAATAAAAAAATGAACCAAATAGTTCGACAACAAACAGTAAAGAACAAAATACCATTCTAAACTTTACAGCCAGTCAAAGCCAAAAGCTCGCAACTCTCTTCCCAGTGGCGGTTAAATGTTGTTTGGCAAACCAACAAAATGAAGACAAAAGTTTTGAAAACCGCGCACAACTTCTATAAACTTTTACCGCAGCAGGCGTAACAATAACCAAACACAAACAACAACAAGCAACAACAAGAAAAGCAACGGAAACTTAGGAAAATGACAACACCAATCGACGCTCATAAACTTGAAAAAGTTTTGTTTTTATACTCATCAGTCAGAAATCGATAGTTATGTATGAAAACACAAAAGTTATTAACCTTAAAAAACCATTATAAATATTTACCTGAGCTGGTTTTATACCCCGGTAAAAAGGGGTATAAAGTATATATATCGGCAACGGATATAGTTATCGAAAATCGGAATAAAACTTGTACTGCCTAGGACTTAGATAAGCTTATGTTCAAAATCTGAAGTCTCTAGCTCTTATAGTCTCTGAGATCGACGCGTTCATACATACATACGGACAGACAGACAGACGGATATGGCTATATCGACTCGACTGTTGATGCTGATCAAGAATATATATACTTTATAGGGTCGGAGATGCTTCCTTCTGCCTGTTACATACTTTTGCACAAAACCATTATACCCCATTTACCCATTTCATGGGATCGGGGTATAAAAAGATAAAACAACAACTGAAAACTTTGCAGTCGGTCGCAACCGACTGCGGAATACTCTGATACCTGCAAAAGAACGGATGGTTAGGATTCTGCTTGCTATGGATAAATGCAAGGGTGGCAGGAGTGGGCCGATTGTGGAACATCGCCTGCTAACTTGTTATCTAATTTAGTGACTTTAGCTCCAAAACTGTAAAAGATAACTGAATTTCTGATTTTAAAAGGTGGGCGGCAACGCTGGGTGAGGCATTCCAATTTTTGATCCAAATATTTGGGATCTGTCACCAGCTGTCTTCCAATCAAGTTTAGTGACTACAGCTAAAAAAAACTCTGAAAGATACATGCATTCGTATATTGAAAGGGGGTTGATGGCGGCAGGGGTGGTACTTTCCCAGTAAAAAGTTATTTTATGATTATACTTTATGTAATTCTTACGCAATTGCGATATTTGCTTACATACAGATTGTAAATGACCACGCAGCGCCATCTAGTGTCTAGTATAATGATCGGATATAAGTTATGCTTAGCGATTGATAGGCAAAAGATCACACTAGATGGCTCTTTCAGTTATTAAATTTAAACTAATTGTAGCTAAGAGAATCCTTATTTATTAACAGTAGACCTCCTTTTCAAATTTACTTTGGCGGGGGAGGCTGGGTGCGGAGTGGTTGGGCGTGGCCTTCAAATTTAAGAAACACATCTTTGGGAGATGTCAGTAGCTACATTGAAACCTATTTTGATGACTCTAGCAAAACAACCTGTGGCAGATAAGCATATTTTCTATTTTAAAAGTCGGGTGGCATGGATGGGCGTGTCATCCAAATTTTGTATGCAGATCTTTGGGAAATGTCGCCATCTGTCTTTCATCCAGATTTAAAGACTGAAATGCAGTTTCTTAAAGGAGTCATCCAACAACTTCGAAGTCTCTATCATATAAAATGTGGAAATTATATGGTTCTATCGACTGACAGTTATCGACTATATCAATTTCCTAGCACCTTAGTGGGCGTAGCATCATAATCATGACACTTTGTCTGACGAATACGTGGACCCAGAAATTGGCAATGTTTCAAATATTTGGCTTCACAAAATAAATATACTATTTAACTTCGATTTCAGAGCATAAGAAAAGCATTTTGACTTTTTGATGCGGCATTAGCCCCAAGAATATAATAAATCATCATTTTATTTCTCCTGGCTTATTTTTTAGGTTTAGCTGTCTCAACAAATTTATTTTCAGATTAAAAAACAAAAATTACATAGCACGAAGCACTTCACTTTCACTTCACTTCACTTTCACGAAGCACTTTCTTTACATTTCGCGAAATTTTCCTGAAGCTGTTTTATTTTAGCTTCTTTCCAAGACATTTGATTGTCAAGCTGTTTGATTTTGGCATCGTTCAAAGACAGTTGATTGTCAAGCTGTTGGATTTTGGCATCGTTCAAAGACAGTTGATTGTCAAACTGATTGATTTTGTCATCGTTCTTGTCCTTGATTTGCATCTGATAGGACTGCAATCTCTTAATTTCCTTATCTCTTGAAAGGATTTGGGATTTTTTAAAGTTAATGTTGACTTGCAGTTTTTTGATTTGAGCTTCATTTGAAGCGACTCGTTTTTCCTGAATGGCATGTTATTCTCATACGCTGCGCTCAATTCGATTTGATGTGACAGCTGAATTTTTTTTTGGTCGATCATTTCCTTCAAGTTTACAATCGTTGCTTCTTGATCGCGTAGTTTATTTTGTAATTCAGCAAATTGTTTTCCTTTAACAACCTTAGGAACAAAATCTTGTTTAAACAACGGATCCAGCTTTACAGATTCCTATTTAAGATATTTGGATAAATACTGAAATCATTCAAACCTCATTAAATAACAAACCCAACATTCTTTTGATGCTTCATTTGGCTTTGCAAGTAAAGCTATACTTATAATAGCAAAAATAGTTAAGTGCATTTTAATTTAAAATTGTGTGAACAACAACCGTCACAAAGCAATAAGAATTGCGATCTAATTCAGACCTCAACGCCAAGCGGACCAAGAAACATCGATAATTTAAATTACCTGGAACTTATCAGCTTTTTGTTATATGAGCACTGTTATATAAAATTTGAAATGTGCTATAATCAATTAAGCGTATCAGGGGTGTGCAAGGAATCAAAACCAACAACATTTCTTACTTCAAATTTGCATACATACAAATTGTATATGACAACGCAGCGCCATCTAGTGTCTAGTATAATAAAGGGAGATAAGTTATGCTTATCGATTGATAGCCAAAAGATCACACTTGATAGCTATTTGAGTTATTTAATCTAAACTAATTGTAGGTTAGAGAATCTTTATTTATTTCAGTGGAAGTCCTTTTTAAATTTAAAAGGTGGGGGAGGCTGGGGCCGGAGTTGGGCGTGGCCTTTTAAGATATGTACAGATCTTTGAGAGATGTCAGTAGCTACATTAAAACCCATTTTGGTGACTCTAGCATAAAATCTGTATAAGACAAGGACGGGTGGGCACGGCATCAAAATTTTAAATTCAGAACTTTGGGATATGTCACCATCTATCTTTCATCCAATTTTATAGACTGTAGTTTAAAAAGTGTCAAAGATGTAGTCATTTTAGATTTTACTAAGTGGTCAGGGGACTCTGGGCGGAAGAAGAGGGCGTGGCATCCTTAATTTTAGGGCAGTTTTTTTTTAAGAGACGCAACCCACCAACTTCGAAGACTCTATCATTAAAAATGTAGAAATTATATGGTTCTATCGACTGTCAGTTATCGATTATATCAATTTCCCAGCACCCTAGTGGGTGTCAAACAGACTGACAGACACCATGAAAAACATAGCACAAAATATACTATATATACACTTTACCTACGGTTTCAGAGCATAAGAAAAGCTTTTTGACACAAGAAGATAACAAAATCATCATTTTATTTCCTTTGGTTGATTTTTAAGTTTAGCTGTTTCAACAAATTTATTTTGAGATTAAAAAACAAAAATTAAATGATCTTATATTTTGAATATATATTTTTAAGTTGTATGGCTTAAACAGATTTTGGTCTGATCATCATTTGTACAAATTTAAGTGTCTTCTTATGCCAACTGTACCATTCAATTTTTTGTTTATCAGAACCACCACCGACCGATGAATATACTCCATTTAGGTTACTTTATAAAAATATTGGAAATTGAGATTTTTGAGATTAATAAAATGCTTGCACTAATTACCTGTGCCTACAGTGTAAGGTCTCCCACCAACCAGACTTATACTTGGCTGCACATTTATAAAAATTATCCTTGTCAAATGTTGAAAATTTAGTATACAATTGAAAACCCAGTGAATCACCAGCATTTCCAGAATAGTTTCCAACCTTCTGTAGCTTATACTTCGCGGCCTCATTGTCAATGATAAAACAAGTAAAACGTTGCAGTCGGACGCAACCGACTGCGGAATACTTTGATACCAGTAAAAGAACGGTTGATAAGGGAGAATGCAGGGGCGAAGGGCGTGGGCCATGTGGTAAACATCGCCAGCTATCATGTTACCAAATTTGGTGACTTTAGCTCAAAAGCTGTGGAAGATAACTTAACTCCCAAATTTAAAAGGTGGGCGGCAGAGGTAGGCGTGGCATCTTAATTTTTGAATCAAATGTTTTTAACTGTCACCATCTATATTCATAAAAAGTTTGGTGGCTCAAGCTCAAAAACTGTTAGAGATATATCCGATTCCGATTTTATAAGGCGGGTGGCTTAGGTGGGCGTGGCATCCAAAATTTTGATGCACATCTTTGGTAGATGCTGCATTCTATCTTTCTACCCAATTTAAGGGCTCTAGCTTAAAAACTATAAGAGATATCGAAATTTCCGATTTTAAATAGTGGGCGGCAGAGGTGGGCGTGGCATCCAAATTTTTCATGCAGATCTTTTGTAGATGTCACCATATATCTTCCTACCAAATTTGGTGACTCTAGTTCAAAAAATGTGGAAGATACTCGCATAACCGTTTTGACATCGGCGGGGGGTGGGGGGCGGAAGGTGTGGGCGTGGCATCCAAAGTTTTGATCAATTGCAGTATCTAACCAATTCACTTGGCTGTCTCTGTGTGGCAATGTGGCACAATGACTGCATTTGCTTCACGTCACATGGACAATTACTTAGGCGTCAATAGGGATTATCTGGCAGAGTGTGTGTGTGTGTGTGTGCGTGAGCCCGCAGGATGTAATGCTGCGAAAACAAATACTGGCAGTTGTGTACTATAGTGAAATGCATGGCTGAAATGCCATGAAACTAATTTAAATATTAAATAAATGTATTTATGCTAATGCGCCGCCTGACGCTCTGAGTATACAAAATTGCTCAATTGCCTTCAATTGCGCACACTTAGCGCCAGCCTGCATCGGACCAACCAGCTGCGGAGAGTAGCCCATACCGTAAACACTCTATATACTCTACTATTTGCTGTGCGTGTGCTTTTTTCTTGTTGTTTGTTTGTCTACGTGTTCCCCAGACAGCAGCAGTTCCAATTAAACTATTCGCGTTGCTTTTAATAACTTCAAAATTGTTTAAAGCCTGCGAATTGAATTTCAAGCGCTTTCCTGTTGATGTAGGTTCCAATTCAAATGATTCACATGCTTTGTCTGCCCCAACACTAGTACATTGAGTATTACCAAAAGCAGCAAAGAGCTTTTCAAGTTCACATTTTTTTTCGCATTAAACTCATCTGACAACTGCCGACTTGGCACTCTTCTCTTTCGTGTGGTGAGAATGCGCAGTGTGGTCCACAGCATCTCACTTGTTAGTGTGTGAAAGTACACTACAAGAAATTGCTATCGTTTTCTTAAGATTACTAAAGGATGCATATAAAGACTTGTTACTTAGAACCATATCTGTTAAGTTGCCATTAGAATAACTAATCAATTAAATTATTTTTGTGTAAGTTTGTAGGCCAGTGTATGAAATTGTTTGTGTTGTCCAATTACATAAGTGAATCTGATTCCTTTTTCTTGTAACCGTTTGTGAACTCTATCGAAAATTTCTAAAATGCGTTTCATATTTTCGCTATTCGACATTTCTATGCCATTGAGTATGTCAAACGCAATCAGCGGGTTTCAAGCCAACCAGTCTATCTTTAATCTTCTGGAACTGAACGGCTTGTATAATATTGATGAAATATCGAGCGTTAGTGTTATTCAAGAACATGAAAAAGAACTCGCTTCCAAGCCCTGCAGATCCTCCTCCATCCTCCCTTTGTGAAGGAAACTGCCTGGCTATCGGCATACTGGCCATCATTAACACATCAGTATCTTCCGCTACAGGACAACTCTCGGTTGCATCTCAGGGAATACAAGATGTGTCTAGCCTAAGCTACTGACAAATAGGTCATGCAGACCATCCTTTAGCCTCTGCGCAACTAAACACTTAACTGCCCGATCAAAGGAGTGATCAAGAACAAAACAGCTTTGTTTCTGGCATACTTGCCATCATCAAAAAACCTTGAAAGAATTCAACCCAACGTTTTTATTAAATTAGTTGGATCATTAGGAGCCACAAGCAACTATTAAATACAGATGCGGCATCAACAAGTTCAAATATGTTTTTCAAATAGATTTCTTGAATAAAACTTTTCATGTTTTTGAATACAGCACAGTAGGCTGTGTGTCACAGGCACCGTCTTGGCTGTGTTTTTAAAAACATGAAATCATTAAAACTTGTGCTTTATCTAGTATCCTACAACCTACAAAACAATTCTATCCAGAAAATAAAATAATTTGGCATCATACATAGGTACAAAAACATACAATATTTAGTTTGTCGTATATACAAATGATTTCAAATTTGCGTGGATACAGTAGATACACTAACCGCTTATAAAGGTCTTTAAAAATTATATTCTTCGAGCAATCGTGACAAACAAACAAGGAAAAAAAACATAAACATGCTGATTCTGCAATACACTGCTAGTTTGGCAACGATCTTCGTCTGTGCCTGTGTATTTTCCACAGCCTTGACGATTGAGATTTATTTTTCTTCTCCGAACTATACCACTTACCAACAATCCAACATTAGCTACTGGGAAAAGCCGGCTGCATTAGAAATAACAAATGTTCAGCAATGGATGAATAAATTCACTCACTTTCTTTTTGATACTCTGACCCCGAATTTTCAAGCACTACCGCATGGTAAGGAAAAACTATAACTGAATGGCCAATACTCCTATAGTCTTCATTTGCTTCAGGGTACCTTGCCATCGAGAAAAACCACTCAAAAAGCTTAGGACCAAAGGTTGAGACCAATGATTGGAAAAATCTCATTCAAGACTACTGGGTGCTATGGATCTGTGTTGCGTTTCTGCTTGCCATAATTATCATATTACCTTTTATAGCGTAAGTAATATACACCTTTGCAGTCTGAAGTTATTTGTCGTTCCACAGCGTATGCTATTGTTGCTTCTGCTGCTGTCGATGTAAGAAACAAGGATGTCCCCCCTGTGACGTTGAAAAGAATGCTCGTAAACGATGCTGCTTGGGTTATATTCTTGTATTGCATATTGGTGTCTTACTGTAAATTAAATCTAAGTCAGTCATAGTCAACTTTCTAATTGTGTAAACCGCAGGATTGGTATCACTATTTCTTTCGCAAGCAATGATTCGTTTAATGATGCAGTTGGGCAAACATCCGAAGGAATGAATTGGGCTTCCAGAGACACCTGCACATATCTTAAGGATGTTTCTGACCACATCGGACACTTGCTTATAAACAACTATGAACAACTTTGTATGAGTGTAATATCTGACTTTAAAAGTAAGTTGTTCGTTCAATCTGTACCTTCTACCGTTTACCTTTTTCTGACAAATGACCATCAATTTTTGACAGAGATACCCGTTCCCATGCTTAGAAATTTTATAGCTGATTTTGAAGGGCCAGACTGGGTCAAAACAGCTGAAAAGATAGAAAACCTGGAAAAGGCTCTGCCGCTTATGGATCGTTTGAAGATTTTGATTGAAGAATTACGGTTTTATTCAACACAACTGAGAGATAGTAAGTATTTTCTGTTCCTTATTCTGTTCGTCTAATTAGTATTTAAAATTCTTGTTAGGCCTGAGGAGCGCTAAGAGAGAGATCACTTACACCTTAACTGAGCTTTGTGGCAATTCAGAATGTCTTCGCTTTTTAAAAATGTCGCCGATTGCGTCCCTTGATAGCTCAAAATGTCTTCACTATGACGAGGTAAGTTTAATTGGTTACCTTCACTGACAACAAGTAATTGCAAAAAAAAAGTACTTATCTTGCCTTACTGGCCTTATTGCCGACAACCCAATATAATTATTGTATTTACTAGCTATGATAAATGTGATATGTAATATTTTAATTACACTTTAGCAAGTGTGTGCACTTTTTAAGTTGCTCATGCTGTTCAGTTGCAATGGGTAGCTGTTTTATGTTAAGCCACTGAAATACAAACAAGTGAAAACATTGCAGTCGGACGTAACCGACTGCGGAATTTTCTGATACCAGTTAAAGAACGGATGGTAAGAAGTCTGCTTGCAAACGAGGATTGCGGAGGCGGCAGGAATCGCCAGCTAGCTTGACTCTAGCTCAAAAACTGTTAAAGATATAGCCGATTGCAATTTTACAAGGTGGGGGCAGAAGTGGGCGTGGCATTCAATTTATTGATGCAAATCTTTGGGATCTGCCACTAGCTGTCTTCCTAATAAATTTGGTGACTCTCCACTCAGAGAACAAATCCGTTCGCGCCCATATAAATTCAAGAACATCGGCTCTGGATATTTTTGTGAGAACCGATTTTCTTCTTTAAAAACCATTTTCTTAAAATAAGAACGGACCGCCGTTCATGTTTTATGAACGAAATGTTCTTGGAATTGTTCTTAAAATTATATGTACCATTGGTTCTTAATTAAAGAACCATTTGTGCTCACAAAATTAAGAACATTTTGAGCTTACAAGTAAAAACATTGGTTCTTAACTATATTAGTGCGTGTACAAGTGTCGGTATCGGTCGTCTTACAATAAATAACATTGATACTAACTTTAACCATCCATTTGTTTAAACAGTTCTTATAATTTGACACCGAAGGTCTCATAGTATATTGGTTTTGTGCAATGTCCGTTATGGTGTCCGTCAGTCCGTCTGTATGAACGCAACTTTTTTCGACACCCGCAAAGCTAGAGACTTGAAACCTTGCAATTATGTTTGTCTATAGGCGCGACAGATAGTGTCAAGATTGGGGTGCCACGCTTACTAGGAGGCTGGGAAATCGATAAATTCGATAGCTGAAAACCGATAAAACAAAATATTTCTCATTCTTACAGCTAGAGTTACCAAATTTTGCACGCAGATAGCTAGTCATGTCCTTGAAAAAACTGCATCAAAATTTTGGATGCCACGCCCACTCCTTCCGCCCCCATCTTCCCTGCTCCTTGAAATTGGAAACGCCTATAGTTTTCACATTTTGTGGGCTAGAGCCACCAAATTTTGTGTCAAGATAGGAGCTGACGTTCCCCATCAAAACTTGGATGCCACGTCCCCTGATTCCGCCCCCATCCACCCCTTCTCCAAGAAATTGGAGACGCCTATTGTTTTCACATTTTACGAGCTAGAGTCACCAAATTTGGTAGGAAGATATATGGTGACATCTACAAAAGATCTGAATCAAAAATTTGGATGCCACGCCCACCTCTGCCGCCCACCATTTAAAGCCGGAAATTTCGATATCTCTTACAGTTTTTAAGCTAGAGCCCCCCAATTCGGTAGAAAGATAGAAGGCAACATCTACTAAAGATCTGCATCAAAATTATGTATGACACGCCCACCCAAGCCACCCGCCTTATAAAATTGGAATCGGCTATATCTTTAACAGTTTTTGAGCTAGAGCCATCAAACTTGTTAGGAAGATAAATAGTGACAGTTAAAAACATTTGATTCAAAAATTTTGATGCCACGCCTACCTCTGCCGCCCACTTTTTATACCCCTAACCCATGAAATGGGTAAAAGGGGTATAATGGTTTTGTGAAAAAGTATGTAACAGGCAGATGGAAGCATCTCCGACCCTATAAAGTATATATATTCTTGATCAGCATCAACAGCCGAATCGATATAGCCATGTCCGTCTGTCCGTCTGTCTGTCTGTCTGTCTGTATGAACGCGTCGATCTCAGAGACTACAAGAGCTAGGGACTTTAGATTTTGAATATAAGTTCTCATATACCATGAGCGGAACAGGTTTGTTTCAAATTATCGATAACTATTCTGGTTTCCGATATACACATGTGATCGATAGCAAAAAAATTGAATTTGGAAAATGTAAAAATGGGGATTGAAATAATGGGTAACGATAGAACTTTTCTGAAAATTTCACCGAAATCGGTTGAGAAACACCAGAGATATCGAAGATTGAAGTTTAGGTCACAGATGCATACAGACAATGACTGTACGCGTTAAGTATAGGGTTCGGGGTATCTCCTAGTCGGGAAATCTCGACTAGAGCCTTCTTACTTGTTAAATTTGGTAACATGATAGCTGGCGATGTTAGTTAAGCAGCAAAATGAACATGAAACGTATTTACTTTTAAGTGCCTGCATCTTAAAACAAAATGAGTAAACTTCAAAATGACAATGCATGTTCATTTTAACGTTGAACCATATTTAATACAACTATGCGCATTATCAAATATTAAAATTTAAAATTAAATGTCCGTTTTAATAAATTATATTTAATTCTAAAACTCTTCATATTGAGATTTACTACGTTCCGCATTCAAGTCAAAGAGCAGGCATTTGGTTTTTTTTTCCGTTTTAAGTCAAAACTAACTGCATACGAAATATGTTCGGCAATACAAACTAATTTTTATATCTAGCATTTTTAATAATTTAAATTATATTTCTAACAATTCTAGAAGCCGCATGCGAGTGTATTAAAATCAACAGTTGTCATACTTGATTTTCAGGTGTCGGAGATGTTAAAATGAAAAATTCCATATTCAAATTTAATATGAACAATAGTCGAATATTATATTTTTGTGCATCAATATTTACATATCCAACACCTTAATTTAACTATGAAAAATGTTAATTTTACTATTTCATAGTAATTCTTGATTTAACATTTTCACTAGTCAAGTTTACCATATTCATGTTTAAGATGAAATTATACCCGAAAATAGTTGAAGTTACCATGAATATCTGCACTACGTTTTTCCCTGAGTGTAATGACTACAATTAATAATCGTTATTAAACAGGTATGGTTTAAACAATAAATAATTCAAAGTACAATTTATTTATTTAACAATTACTAACTCTTACAACTAATTAAGTGGTAGCATTAAGCAAGTACACGTAGAGGAGTCAAACGCAAAAAATCCAATAGCCTAATTGGTCCAATTTGCGGAGGAGCCACCCTCATTCGGCTGCTGAAAGCATCGAGCCGAACGCAAATTTTGACTCGATACAGACGGACTGCCAGCAATTTGCTGTGTATGCGTCTGTATGTCAGCGACGTGATCGCCGTTAGGTGTATATATGTGTATATGTATGTTTCTGTATGCTGTTTGCTCTGAGCTGCTGTATAATGTGGAAGGGGGATAGCAGCAGCAGAGTGCGAACAACAACAACACATGAGCATTTTTTCTGTATTTGGTGGCTCCGAGATCAAATGAAGCAAAAATCATTTGGGCGAATGTATACCTAAATACACATATATGTGTGTGTGTATGTGCGCATGCATATTTTTTCAGTTTTTGGTGGCTCTCAAGTGATTGGGGATTTTGTTACTTTTCTAGCAACGCATATCAATGTGTGTGTGTGTGCATGTGTATGTTCATGTGCAGCACATTTGAATGTATGCGTAGCAATTGCCTTGGCTATTCTTGACCTGTCTCAATTTTTATGATTTCTAGCAATTTTATTACAAGTAAGGATATCTATAAAATTAATGTTATTAAATGATAATTTTTTATTTATTTTTAAAATGCATCTTAATCATTAATGGTCTGCAAAATTTGCGTTCGGCTCGCTGCTTTCAGCAGCCGAATGAAGGTGGTGCCTCCACAACGCATTTTTTCGGCAGTTGGGAAAACGCGATTTGACTCCTCTACGTGTACTTGCTTAATGGTGGTAGTGTGACCTTTTTAATGATGTCAACTATTAGTTTATCATAGCTAGTGAATACCCTATATAAGACATCTTGAGACAAAACATTTTGTCTAAGGTTAATTATGTCCCTCAGCTACCCGACCCTGCGAAGTTCTCGAAGGCCATGAAATATATAATTGACAACAAGGCTGCATTGGCTCTAAAAAGTGAATTTAATACTGCGAAAATTTATTTCACTGGCGGGCGTTGCGTCAAATTTTTAAAACCTGCCATGGATTTCATAACGGAAGAAATGAACGCTGGAAAAGATAAGTTCCGCTCGCTTGCAGACAAATTGAGGGCCATCATTGATGCGGTGATCACTAATATTCACTTGAATACTCTGCACGAAACCAACTCGTTTGAAGATCTCGACACCAAATTCGGTAGCGCTCGTAGTGTAGTCAGTATGGTTGTGTGCGTGGTTCTTGTTACCGTAAGTACACTTATACACTAACAAACAGAAAGCTTAAACTAAGGGAAATTTCACAAATGATTTATGTATTTCATTTCAGATAACCCTTTTTCTTATTATTGGTGTCTTTTGCGGATGCTGTGGATGGCATCAGCGTGGATCGATTTTCCTGTTAATGTAAGTGACTAAAGATTACAGAAAAATAGCCCGTTAATTTAATGATAATTATTTATTTCCTGTATAGAGCCATATTGTTAATATTTAGTGTACTTTCATTTATCGTTTTGGTGGGATTAATTTACCTAATTATAGGTCTCATTACCTATCAGGGTGCCTGTGCACCTCTTCGGGAACAGCAAGAGAATGCGATTTTTCGCGATTTAGACGAATTACCGGCATTGCGTATGCCAAACGTAATCAGTGGGTTTCAAGCCAACCAGTCTATCTTTGACTTTCTCAAATCGAACGGCTTGTATATTATTGATGAAATATCGAGCATAAGTGTTATTCAAGAACATAACATTTCTCATCCTTCTGAAATGTATCCCGGCAAATACAAAGGTCATGGTTTTGTATGTGATCGTTTAAAAAAAACATATAGGTTAAACTGGCAATACCTAGAAATGGATTCAAATATGAGTTCATTCAATAGTTCCAAATTTACAAAAGACTTATGCAGAGAACTGACGCCGTTTGACTTAAACTCCTTGGCCAATCAACTTTTGGTGGTGCGGTCTAATTTGTGGTCCGAGTGGGGCATTTATGATTGGGCCAGAATGTCCCTTTATGACGAGGCTAGCAATTTACGGCTATTGCAAAACTTATTTGTTGAGAAAATCAATTCGATTATGGATGAGATGACACATAAACTGTCTCTAATCGATGAACTTATTTTATTGAATAAGACCTATATACAATATGGAGAACCTATGAAGAAAATTCACGAAAACGTTATACCTTGGGAAAAATACATGTTTGAAAATATTGAGGTCTATCACGCAGGAGAGCGAAATAAACTCCCGCCTTTCGTGAAAGATTTAATTGATGGATATAAAGCAATGGTGACAAATGAGTGTCGCACTAAAGTCGGAATTAATGCTCCGATTACCAGTATTTATAAGCGTACTGTGGATATGGTTTGCGATAAAATAATTAATCCTTTGGTAAGTTGATTAACATAAGTTTTGATTGACCCGGTCAATCTAATCACTAATCGGTCCGTTTGTAAGAAAGCCTCGAACTCAGAGACTATAAGAGCAAGAGACTTCAAGTTTTGATTACAAGGCCTAGTATACCATGTAGAGGTAGGCGCGGGCCGGGCATTTTTTTCATGGCTCGCGGGCTTGCACAGGTCCGGAACGGGCCCGTGCCTCAAAATAGAGTTTCGTGCGGGCACGGTAAGGCCCAAAAAACCCCGACCACAAACCACATACCATTTTTATTAGCTTTTAATTTTAAATAGTTTTGTATGAAAATATTAATTTCTAGCAATTTTAAAAAAAGTATAAAAAATACTAAGAGATTTAAAAAAAAAAAAAATGTGCAGTCACTATAAAAAATGGTTGGGAAAACTATTTGCATCAAAAAACGTTTCAAAATTAGACTTTCACAAATCTTAATTTTCAATGGGTACTTAATGGGTTAAGGAAAGTATTCTAACATTCAAATGGATTTTAAATGACTGTTTCATTGGTACCATACTCCACATGAAGAAAGTTCAAGCTATGAGTAGATTTAACTTTAAGTGTTGTGCAAATACTTATGACCTCCCCTGTAAATAGGAGCAGTTAGCTTTTCTATTTATAAAACCACCACTGTTGCAGATTTGTTTTATTAAGTATTGTATTACATACTAAGTAATTAAATAATTTTAAGTTTGTATTTTAAAATAAGTGCATTTCAAAACAAATTAATCCATTTGTTCAAATGCATATGGTTTTTATATGTACAGTATAAATTTCGGGCCGGGCCGGACCGGGCCTCCATGAAAAAACCCGTGCCGGGTCGGGCCGGGCCACTTAAGAAAGACTTCGTGATCGTGCTGGCCCGGGCCTCAGAAAATAGGCCAGCGCCCACCTCTAATACCATGCGTACTCCATTCACTCTTTTTTTTTAAGGGCCACTGCCCCTTCTTGAGTTGAAAATACGCAGTCCAGCTCAACTTCAACGTTGTTTTGCATTTCCTGCCTTTTAGCGTTATCTTCGTAAAGCAGGGCTTGAAAGTATTGCACCAGTTCCGAAGGATTTACATCTATTTTTCTTTTTAAGGATATTTCTTTCAGCTTTTTTAAAAAAATTCCAAAAGGTTTTTACATGTTGACATAAATGATAAAAACTACAACATTAGAACCATAAATTCTGGTTATTTGGAAACTTATTTAAAAACATAGATATTATATTTGTTATCTGTTATAATTTTATAGATTTATTTTGAATACCAAAGTTTTAAATGAAAAAACTCTCTTTCGAGTTTTCTCGACTAGAGCCTTCTCACTTATTTGTATATCGTTGCTATATTTTTACATGCTTTTATTTAACTTGACTTGTCTGTTTGTACCGGATTCTTGTTATCAAATTTTTACCAAGTTCCCGACTAGCTAGAACTCGGAAATTTCCACCAAAGATGTGCTTCAGGTGACAATACATGTTTTTAAAGTTTTCGGCACGATTAAGTATATAATATCATGTAAAAACCACGAAAAACAGTTTTCCCTTTGCTTAACTTACTAATTTGACTGCCGAAATTCACAAGCTCTGGTTGCATGGAGGGAAGACTGCCGTTTCACAGACCGTAAGTCGTGGGTTCGAACTCCGACCGAGACATACTTTTTATAATTTGATACCGAAGGTCTCATAGTATATTGGATTTGTGCAATATCCGTCATGGTGTCCGTCCGTCCGTCTGTCCGTCCGTATGAACGCAATTGTTTTCGACACCTGTAAAGCTAGAGACTTGAATATTTGCAATTATGTTTGTCTATGGGCTAGTCAGATAAAGTGTCAAGATTGCCACGCCCACTAGGAGGCTGGGAAATTGGTAAAATCGATAACTGAAAACCGATAAAACCATATATATCTCAAATTTCTGCAGCAAGAGTTACCAAATTTTGCAAGAAGATAACTAGTCACGTCCCTGAAAAAACTGCATCAAAATTTTGGATGCCACGCCCACACCTTCCGCCCGCCACCCACCGCCGTTGTTAAAACGGTTATGAGTATATCTCCCACATATACTCATGGTGAACATATACTTTGGTGAACTAGAGTCACCAAATTTGGTAGGAAGATATATGGTGACATCTACAAAAGATCTGCATCAAAAATTTGGATGCCACGCCCACCTCTGCCGCCCACCATTTAAAGTCGGAAATTTCGATATCTCTTACAGTTTTTAAGCTAGAGCCCGTAAATTAGGTAGAAAGATAGAAGCAACATCTACCAAAGATCTGCATCAAAATTTTGGATGCCACGCCCACCCAAGCCACCCGCCTTATAAAATTGGAATCGGCTATATCTTTAACAGTTTTTGAGCTAGAGCCATCAAACTTGGTAGGAAGATAAATAGTGACAGTTAAAAACATTTGATTCAAAAATTTGGATGCCACACCCATCTCTGCCGCCCACTTTTTAAATTTGGGAGTTAAGTTATCTTCCACAGTTTTTGAGCTAAAGGCACAAAATTTGGTAACATGATAGCTGGCGATGTTTACCACCCTGCCCTCTCCTTTGCTAGTAGACTCCTTACCATCCGTTCTTTTACTGGTATCAAGGTATTCCGTAGTCGGTTGCGTCCGATTGCAACGTTTTCACTTGTTTTATTTTATTTTTTATTATTAATTAAAATCGATTTCAAATGTATGAAAGAAAGCGTATAAAAGCATGTCTTCAACATTTTTTTTGATTTACTTGTTTCAGAATATGTTTTGGGTTGGCCTGTTCTTAAGTGCCCTTCCTTTGCTCTCTGTACTGTATGTGGCCCACCACTTGATGTGTCTTTACAACTGGATTGAGCCTAATTCAAGAATCGATGAGACGAGTGGGTAAATGTAATTTCTATTTAAAGTACTTCTGTCAGCGCTAATTCACGATGATCACAGCTGCCCAGTCTGCACAGGCGTACCATTAGGGACATAATTAAATTCTAATTTGGTTGAACAAGACTCTCAATTCTGTAACTGTAGTAATTCAAGTTATAGTCGTCATGGCGTAGCAGCGCTTTTCCGATACCGAACATTTATACAAAATCTCTGTAAATAATAATCTCCATGTTGGTTTTACGAAATTTCTCCGATATTCATATCTGCAAGTGAATTAAAAAAAAATGCGAGAATTGGATTTTGAAAAGTCATTAAAAACAAGTTACATAAATGAGTCAGAACAATTAATATATAAATTGGATGTCAAAGAGCAGGAGGCAACAAAATAAATGTATACTGAAATACTGAATTTTACATATGTTTTATTGAAGCAGTTTATTTAACGGTGGAACCTTGGCCAATCGAACTGTATATCCATAAGTATATGCAAATGAAGCAAAAGTTTGTCAATATTGTCAATACTGTGCCATACTTTGAAAAAGAGGTGGCTAATTCAGCATATTATAAGACACTCTTTGTTTATTTTTTTTATCAGGGTAAAAAAAAATAATAGGGTTGTTCACGAAGTATTGTATCAGTGCAAAAGTGTATATGTGCAAGCCTCTCCAACAACAATTTGTACTGAATCAAGACCCCAACCCTTAACTACAAAAATAGTTGTAAGTTTGCTACAACATAAGTGTTAAACAACAATAAAAACATGACAAGTTGCAAAAGTCGCTTGGTATTTTTATACTAAGAACCCATAAAATTGGTAAAAGGGGTCTAATGGTTTTGTGCAAAAGTATTGATGTCTCCAAAGCGGGCGTAGCTTTTCCTCACTTGACTTATGACGGTACCAAAGGTACTGATGCTAATATCTATATTGCGTGCAGTACAGCCAGATGATAGCGACAGTAACCCGGTGTTTTCTAGTTGTATTGTAGATGGTGTACCATTGCATACGGCTTGTAGTTCCATTGCAGAATGTGTTGCAAAGATCCAGTTATTTGGTTGGTGTGTTTTTTCCCATACCATCCTTGTTGTTTTGTGAGTTGTTTGGCACATCGTTGGTGTCTTATTGTTAAATAGTTGGAATTCGCATCTGTTGTTTACATTAAATACAGCTTGATGATCAAAGCATATGTATTCTTCGTTAGGTAATGTAAGACAGCGGTGTAAATCATCGTGTGTAAGTCCCATGAATTGATCCCAGTGGTTGTTTACACCTATGATCGGCGTTTTTAGCTCGAACAATCTCCAACTAGTAGAGTTCCACACTGGAATTGGCACCATATTAAACAGTTCTAATATCGATGTTGACACTAGTGGTAATATTACTCTGAATATCACATGAGTGTCGGTGGCTGTGCCTTCTGCCCGCATAATTCTGTATAGTTGAATTACGTTGGATGAAGTCACGGGTAACATTTGATCTGTTGGCAAATGATCCCGGATTTGGTCCAAGTGATCCCTTAGTTGCTTAGGGGAAATCAATATTGGGCTTATTGTGTGGTGGCGAACTCCAGTTAGTACGTCCACTATTTCCGATTGCATGCGCTGAAGAGTAGCTGCTAGCAATGTTAGTTGAGTCGTTAACGCCAAGTAGTTTTCTGTCAGACGTGCGCCCGTGTACTTTCCTCTGCTTTGGCTAATGGCAGCTACTTGTTGTTCAAGTAGTCTTAGACGCTTGTCCGATGTAGACCTTGTTTTCTTGACAACGTTAATGGTTGCGTCAAGTACTGAGGTTTGATTTCTCATTAGGGTCAATAAGAATTCCTCTTTGGTTTGTACCTTCTTTATGACCTTCGTCATTTTATTGGCGTAGTCCGAGTCTAATACTCCAAATAGACTGTTCGCAATATTACCCACTGCATCAAATGGAGAGCGGCGTTTGCGATTATGTTGCATGAGTACGTTAGCCATTTGCAGTTCATCATACAAGTGTTGATAGTGCTGTGATATAGCGTCACATGTGTGTATGTTGTTTAGTTCTCGGCATATGTATTGGAACTCCTTTATGCCTGAATTAAATGTCTTCATGTCTCGCCAGTATGGGTCCAATTCATAGTATACAACCATGGTCCAGTCGGATATTGCTCTCATCGTTGTCCCAATTTTTTCGTAATACACCCCTGGCTTCGTGTCGAACCTTGTCACCGATACTGACTGTGTCAGTACCAAAGGTAGCATTAGAAGCAGGACTAGCAACGACGAGGATATCGTTGGCGACATTAGTCGTTTCCGTTGGGCGACCGGCGCGTCATTGTTATCCGTGTCCTCTGCTTCGTTGAGAGGGCGTTTCTTGGCCATCTCCTCTGGAAAGATTGGCGCAAGCCTATTTATGGGGCGCTTGTAGATGCCTGAGGCGGTTTTCACGTCAACCACTCGTACATGAGTATCAAGCCCCTGGATAAGTTTTTACAATGCGTCCCATTGGCCAAGTCATCACAGGTATGTTGTCTTCTTTGATTAGGACAAGCATGCCTTCCTTGATATTGGGATTGATGGTTTTTCACTTGTGTCTGGATTGTAGCTCTTGCAAGTATTCTTCTGACCATTGCTTCCAGAATCCTTGCTTGATTCTGGATACTAATTCCCAACGTTTCAGTAAGGATTTTTCATCGCGGGCGGCGTTGACATCGGGAGGAGCAGTGAGCGCTTCACCAATCAGGAAGTGCGCTGGGGTGAGAGCAGTGGTGTCCGTCGGGTCATTTGACATCGGTGTGATTGGCCGTGAATTCAAGATTGCTTCAATTTCGACGATGACCGTGTTTAATTCCTCAAATGTTAGAGTTGCAGTGTTGGTAGTGGTAACCAGCAGTCGCTTTGCAGACTTGACTGCAGCTTCCCATAGACCTCCAAACGATGGCGCTCGTGGCGGGATGAATTTGAACGCAACTTGTTTCTTGTTGCAGTGATTGATGATCTCTGCTTGAACCCTTTCACCAAAGATTGTTCCTTCCAGTTCCTTCAACTGGTTGTTTGCTCCAACAAAGTTAGTGGCATTGTCACAATGAATTGTTTGACATTTGCCGCGGCGGCTTAAGAAGCGCCGCAGAGCTCCCAAAAAGGCGTTTGTCGTCAGATCGCTGACCAACTCAAGATGTACCGCCTTTGTAGAGAAGCAGCAGAATACGGCTATGTATGCCTTATCTGGTCTTTTTCCTCGGATTTTGTGATGAATCCAGATTGGTCCGCAGTAATCTACGCCTGTAGTAAGAAAGGGGCGTGTTGGTGTTACTCGGTCGGCTGGCAAATTGCCCATAATTTGGTTCATTAACTTGGGTCTTGCCTTGTTGCATTTCACGCAATTGTGAATGATGTTTCTTGACATTGTTTTGTCGTTGAGGATCCAATATTGCTGTCTTGCAGTTGCTCGTAATGCTTGGGCACCGCAATGCATATTGTCTTCATGCAGTTCTCGCAATATCATTTTTACTATTGGATCGTTGTAGGGCAGCAAAATCTGGTGCTTTGCATTGTAAGGGAGTGGGGCTTGATCCAATCTGCCTCCAACTCGCATAAGTCCGTCTGAACCTTGTAAGGGGACAGTGATGAAATGGAACTCTTTTTGTCCACCATGTTGTGACGCTGCAACGATTTTAGGTCAGCAGCAAATTCGACTTGTTGTATTGTCCGTAAGATTACATTGCGAGCGTGATCCAATTCCTTGATGCACAGCGTGGAAGTAGCTGATCTGTATTTTTTGTAACAGAAGCGCAACATATAAGCCACAATGCGTTGTAACTTGTGAAATGAATTGCTGTGTCTACAAGTGTATAATTCTTCACCTATTGTAGACGGAGATATTGCCAAACTTACATGTTTGGTTTTTCTTTCCAAGTTGCTCGGTGTGATAACGGGTAGGGCTGACCATTTGTCTGGAGAGCCATGCAGAAACAGTGGTCCATAGAGCCATAGATTGTGCTCGGGTAATTTTCGTGCCGATATTCCTCTTGACAGTACATCTGCTGCGTTGTTGGCCGATGAGACATGGCGCCATTGAGTTTGACTTGTCAAGGCCTGAATTTTTGCTATTCGGTTTGCCACAAATGTGTGATATGTTGAGGCAGCTGCATTGATCCATGATAGAACTACAGTAGAATCTGACCAAAAGTATCCTGGCACGGTGTTGCTGTCGAGGTCTAGATCGCGTCGAACCCTCTCAGCAAGCTCAGCACCCAATAGTGCTGCACAAAGCTCCAGTCGAGGGAGTGACTGTTTTGCTGTTGGAGCCACTCGAGATTTTGAACATAGTAGACGCACAGATATTTGCTTATTTCTGTACGTTGCGCGTACATATATTGCTGCGCCATATGCGCGCTCTGACGCATCGACAAAGGTGTGCAATTCTTTTGTGATTGGAGTCTTACCATTATAGATATGCCTTGGAATTTGCATTGAGTTCAGGCTCTGCAACTCCTCTCGATAATCCTTCCATTCGTTTTGAAGTTTTGATGGTAACTCGTCGTCCCAATCAAGCTTTAATTCCCAGAGCTGTTGCATAAAAATTTTAGCCTTTACTACGACTGGAGCGAACAAGCCTAGGGGGTCGAAGATCTGTGCCAACTCTGAGCAGACTGCACGTTTTGTAATCCTTGTTGCTGTACTGCTGTGAGTGCGACCACCAAGTTGATCCTTTTTGGGCATCCAAATAAGGCCCAATGTTTTTACGCTGTAATGTTCCAGTGTTTCTCCGAGCTTCACATCGGTCACTATGTCTTCTTTCGGAATTCCTTGCAATATTTGTTCATTGTTTGAACACCATTTGCGCAGCTTAAATCCCGATGGTTGAAGGATTTTGTTGAGCTCTTGTTGAACTTGAATCGCTTCTATGATTGAATCGGTGCCAGTAAGGCAATCATCCACATAAAAGTCACGTTTTAGTGCCTTTGCACCCATCTGGAATCTTTCCATATTCTTGGTTGCCAGATGATCCAAACATTTTATTGCTAAAAATGGTGCGGATTTTGTGCCATATGTGACTGTTTTTAACCGGTAGTACTTGATCTCTTCTGATGAGTTGTTGCGCCATACAATCAGTTGATGAAACTGATTTTCCGGATTGATCCATACTTGACGATACATTTTTTCAATGTCAGCAGTAAACACATATCTATGTGTTCTGAATCGTAGCAGGATAGACATTAGCTCGCTTTGCACCGTGGGGCCTGCATGTAGTATGTCATTCAGTGATTTTCCAGTAGACGTTTTGCATGATGCGCCAAAAACAACTCGAAGTTTTGTTGTAGTGCTGTCCGGCTTCAATACGCAATGATGTGGAATTACGTAATGATTTTTTGGGATTTGTTGAGGTGACACTTGTTTCATGTGTCCTAACTTCTCATACTCCGCCATGAAAGCTGCGTACTGCTTCCATGTGTCTGCAGAGGTTCTGCGCTCTAACGATAAGAACCGTTTGGTCGCAATTTCCATGGAGTCTCCCAGGGCTGAACAATGTTCAGAAAATGGGAGTTTGACGATAAATCTGCCGTCCACCGCCACTTGTAAGTGCTCTAAGAAGTGAGTCTCACAATGCGCTTCAATGGGTGTTCGTGGTTTCTCTGTTGACTCCATGCTATCCAGTGTCCAAAATCGTTCCATTGACTCATTTGTTTCTTCATTTGTTGCTGCTGCGCAAATGGCTGATGATTTACTTGCAGCATTTATTTTTCCTGCAATGATCCAACCAAACTCAGTTTGTTGCATCATTGGACCAGAATGGAACAATCTATGCTGTTGTGGGAGCAATATTGAAAAACAGTGTTCAGCTCCAATCAACATATCGATTTTGCCTGGTTTGTTGAAGTTAGGGTCCGCAAGTGGTCGATTGCTCGGCATGCGCCAATCGGTAATATTGATCGACTGGGCGGGTTGATCGGAGATTATATGGGGTAGTACAAATGCTTCCACCCGCATAGTAAAATTGCTGTGTAGTGATTTTACTATGACATTCACCCGAGCCTTGCTGACTCTTGGCTGTCCTCCGATGCCTTCAATCCGGAGTGTTGTGTCGTGACGTTTTAGTGCCAACATTTTTACTAGTCTTTCTGAGATAACGTTGATCTGCGATCCAGAGTCCAGTAATGCCTTGAATGTGGCCTGTTGTCCATTATTTGCTTGTACAGCTACCTTTGCTGTTGCGAGTAGATTGTAATTCTGATTGTTCGCAGATGCCACAACTTGTGTGTGTGGCTCTGCTGCTGCTGATGCGATAGCATTCTCCAAATGTAGAAGAGTATGGTGCTTTTTGTTGCATTTGAAACAGCTGAAGTTGCTTGTGCACGACTTCGTTTTATGGTCATTTTTGAAGCAGTTGACGCATAGTTTTTGTCCTTGCACCCAATTTAGGCGCTCGCTAATTGATTTAGCACGAAAATCGTCACATTTAGATAAATAGTGACTTGTCTTTTTGCAATAAAGACATCCTCTTTGTCCACTTGACGAGGTTGCACATGTTGTGCTTTTAGGCTCCTTTTTGAAATTTGCAGATGCTCTTTTCCCAGTAGCCATAACTCGAACTCGTTGTTCTAAGAACTGGAGCATGGTGTCCAGTGGCTGGATTTCCTTAGTATTACCCAATGATTGTTCATAGAGTGTTTTATTTGCGTTATCCAGTTTATTTCTTAGGATGGCAATGATAATTGGATTCCATGTTGAAATGTCAATACCGAGTCCCTTCAGTGAAGCTAAGGACTCTATGGTGGTGATGTGCAGCTCCTTTAAAGACTTTACATCGTCGCTGCAGGTTTGTTGCAGCAGAAGGCGATTTAATATCCTAGATGCGATATCTCTAGGATTGTTGTAGGCATCTACTAAAATCTCCCATGCGTATAGATAGTTTTCTTCCTTAAGATCGATGTGACGGATTAATCTTTCCGCCTCTCCGACTACGCTGGTTTTTAAATACCACATCTTGCGTATGATTGGCATGTTTGTTTCATGTATCATACATGAAAACATATCAAAGAATTGTGTCCATTTGAGAGTATCACCATCAAATTTTGGAATGGAAATACGTGAAAGATTGATGTTTTCGGCGCACGTACTGCTTGAGTTCCCTGTAAGTGCATTCCGTACATCAGCCTCTGCCTTGAGATATTCAGTGGCGTCGTAGCCAATCTCTTCCGGGTCCTCAAATTCCTCGTATATTTGGAAATGGACCTCTTGAGTTTTTGCCCATAATGACTTAACCATATCTGCATTAAGGGGCTTGTGTTGAAAGGCTCGATTCAATGATGCAATCATCGCCATCGGCACAATGCCATTAACTTAGCATTTGTGCTTGATCGGGCATTTACTGATCCTGCAGCTATGACGGTCTTTGGTTCCGTCATGTTGCTGGTAGACTGATCTGCAATGTCAGCCTGTTCCAAGAAGTGAGTTCTGTTCTGCTCTACCATGGCAGCGACTTCTTCGAAGAACTTGAAGTATCTATGAGACTCCTCTAAGTTCGATGAGTTCCTGATCACCTCGTGGTTGTCTTTAAAAACAGTCCACTTTTCCTCTAGTATCGAGGCCCTGGCTTGATAGTAGCCAGGTTTTGCCTTCCGATCAGCTGGGTCCTTTTTGCTGTTCCTGACTAGCCTTGAAATCTCCTGGCTTATCTCGTCCTGCGCAGCTAGGACCTCTTCCAACATAATTGATTTGTCTGTACTCATTATTGTCGCCTTGTTGACTATTTAAGAGTTAGCAGAACCAATTTGTATATGTCGTCCTTAACTCCTGATTATTCCTGACCCGTTGGAAGTGTTTTATTCGCTCTGGTGAGCTGGATACGCTTCGATTCGCAACCGTGATGTGGTCAAGGAATAAGGAGTTGTTTTTTTTTTGTTGTAGAAAGGATCCTTGTGTGGAGTCCTTCGTCGGGGTCACCAAAATGTTTGTGTATATGTGTAAGAAGTTGGGAAGCATTCAGTACATAAACTGACTGCTAAAAGGCGTCGCAACTGGCACTTGTAACCAGGTGGACTACGGAGAAATAATGAATGTTTCTTGTTGGTTTTACAAAGAACACTGATTTTATTAACGAAAAAGTAACAATATTTATAGATAAAAATAGCTTAGTTTACAGTTGTGTAGTATCAATTAGAATTAGGTTATTGTGTGCTCAGCAGTTGCTTGCAATGCAGAGTAGCATATTTGGCAACTGCCGGGTTGGCTGACCGCTACTATTGCGACATATATTGTGCATTGTGCAGTCAGCGATATTCTGTGTGTTCAGCATAATTTGGTGTTGCTTACAGTTTTATTGTGTCAAAGAACTAGTTTTATATGTGTTAATTATTTGTGTGTTATTGTTACAATGTCATGTGCAGTTATTTGATGTCTTATAATATAAATGTGTGCTGACTTGTATACGACTGAACACCAATCACTCAAATTACACTCACAATAGCAAACTTAGAGATAGCAAACTTACTAGACTTGTGTAGCGCAATTGTTTGTTCAGGATAGCAGTATTGTAAAGCTGCACTTTTGCACTGATACAATATTTCGTGAACACCATAAATGTAATTTATTTGGAATATTTTAAAATTCTATAAATGCATTTCAAATGACTACGATGCGCAAAGGAGACCGCTTGTTATACACGAGGATTGATACATACCACGACATATGCGCTAAAAGGCTGCTAGCGCACCATAACTGTGAGTCAAGAAATCTGGGTTTGTACCCATACGTACCCCAACGGCTTAGCCGATGATTGATGATTGACCAATAAATGCCGGCAGAGCAGAGCCA
The DNA here is from genome assembly GCA_018152825.1 of Scaptomyza hsui. NCBI lineage: Eukaryota > Metazoa > Arthropoda > Insecta > Diptera > Drosophilidae > Scaptomyza > Scaptomyza hsui. The sequence continues at coordinate 763,117 of JAECXO010000025.1, forward strand.
TTCGTTGGGCCCAGAGACCTCCTGTACTATCTCGAACGACATTAGAGACTTCCTATATTGACAGATATTGGACAGGAGAGTGCAGGGGAGTTCTCCAGCACTCACCAAAACTCTGAATAATCATCCATAAAGCAATGGCTTAGCAGCTGATGACCGTGTAGGTAACAGTCTGGCAACTGACAACCTGGCCAACATAAGCTTACCGGCATCCCCCGCTATAGGACAACTCCCGGTTGCTCCTCATGTCACTCAAGATGCTTTCAGCCAAAGTCACTCGCTTCCAAGCATTGCAGATCTTGCTCCATCCTCCCTCCTTGAAGGAAACAGCCTTGCTATCGGCATCCTGAACATCATTCACACATTGGTATACCCTTATACGCGACAACTTTTAAATTGAATACGAGGAAAAATCATAAATATGCTGCTTCTGCGACACACTGCTAGTTTGGCTTCAGTTAACCTTGCCCCTGAAAAAACCCGTTCAAGCTTAGGACCAAAGGCGGAGACCAATGACTGGTGTGGCTTAAAACTGATGTAGAGAACAAACTGTGTCGTTGGGCTTGCGTTTTGCAAATGCTCTTTATTGTTAAATTCTTTGGCGAGGAGCCCTCGGATACTTTATATACAGTCGAATTCCGATATTTTGTCCCCCGCTAAATCGAAAACCTCAATAATTCGTTAAAAATGCTGTTCCTCTGAATAATATTCGTTAATTTGTAAAAATTCCATACATTTTGGTCCCCTCGTTAATTCTTAGTAGTATTCTTCGCAACGCATAGAATATTGGACCTCTTATAAATTGAAATTTGGTTTTGTAACCTCTTACAATTCGTAATGCAACGCGAAATTTTTTGTCGGTTAATCACCGCTAGGTTTTGCAGACAGCTATGCCGCCTCTATGTCGCTATGCATGTTGAACTTTGTGTTTCTCGTACTGTTTTCGCTTAGTTTGCTGAGTTTTTTCCAAGCGTAACATCGTTCCGTGAAAATGGCACAAAAACGTACGCATAAGACGTTATCAATTGCGCAAAAATAAAGCATTATTTCAGCAGTTGATAATGAAAAATATTAGCATTTTGTTTATTCAAAACTGATTCCGTGCTTGCGATGATTTATTAGAAGACAGTCAGTTGAACATAGATTATCTTTGTGCAGCTATTTCTGAGAACTCTGAAAATGCCGGACCTTTCGAGGAATACGTAAAAGTTGACAATGACATTGCTGTATCCGGTATGTTGACAGATAACGACATTTTGAAAGAATTTGCGCATATCAATAATGAAAGTGATGAGGATGATGATGACTCCGAAGAAGATGAACTTTTAACCAACAGAGCGTAAATTCCTCAATTAAAACTTTTTTTCAACACATGAGGCTGATGATAGTGTCTTTGACAACCTAATAGGTTAAGAGAACGAAATAGAAAAAATAAGAGAAAAAAACAGCAAGCAATCGAAATTTACAGACTTTTTTAAAGCTTGATATTTTGTTTCTGTTTGATTTTTCTTTAATTTGTAAAACCTACAAATGAATGTACTTATATTATTTGGTAAATTCCAATAAAGTTAAATATGTAAACATGATGTCAAATATAAAACCCCGTTTATTCGAATTTTTCTTTTTTGAGCCTCATTAAATGGAAATCTCGATAAAGTGAATTCCTGTGTAATTCGTAAAAAATGTGTTCCCCTTGCCATTTCGAATTATCGGGAATTATTCGACTGTATTCTCATATTCTATATTCTTGCATTTAAGAGTATGTGTATGATTATGTGCATACCTGCTCTGGCGTCTGCTTATGCATGACGGTCAGTACGTGTGATATTACCGCGTCAGCATTTGTGCGCCTGTGGTTACTCATATTCCCATGCGCAATCTATCTATACTAATATATAAAGCGGAAAGATTTGTTTGTTTGGATTGAAAAGGCTCCGAAACTACTGGACCGATTTGAAAAATTCTTTTACCCGTAGAAGCCAAAATTATCCCTCATAGGGAAAACGCGTAATAGTATTAAGCTATCAAAGCCAAAGTTACCTTTCATCTATATGTCAATTCTGTATATAAATACGATACAATCATCCTAAGGCGAACAGCTGACTCAAGCTGACACTTGAATTGTTTATATTTTTAATGAAGCATAATTCCAAAAGGCTTATTTGAGTATTTTAGGTCCATCGGTATAAGTGTTAAACAGACCTCCAGGCATCGGATAAGTAAGTGCTAACCGAACATTGAGAAACTCAACTTCGACTAATTTTAGAATAGTTTGCCTAACCGGACATTGAGAAATTGGGCCTTAAAAATACAATTGTACCCGGTAGGTGGCGATGCTGTGGGTATCAACTATTTAATTTTGTTAATTAATATTAGCATTATTAATTTTTTTGTTCGTTTCATCAATACAAGATTAAGATGCCTAAAAGATCAAGATCTCAACTAGAAATGTTTACAGGCTGGGCCAATAAAAATACGTCGTGATGGAGAATCTTCTTCAGAAACTGAAAATCATCTTGCAAGTCAGAGAGAATACGCGTCGCAGTCAAAATTTGCGAACGTCTCAATTCCGCACCCGAGAGTCAATAAGCGTTTGCAGCGGGTTGAACAAAGTTTAAGAACCTCTCAAGTCCGGGCGATCTCCGTAATATATGTAGAATGATTGCATCAAATGTCTTATTTTTTTAAAATAAGAATAAGAATATATTGTATGTACTTTATGGGGTCGTAGATGCTTCCTTCTGCCTGTTACATACTTTTGCACAAAAAGGCTTAAAGATTCATAAAACAAGTTAAGTTTCTCGATAAATAGCTACAATTAAGTTCTATTACACAGTTTCATCTTACTTAGCTCATCTTATTAAACAGCAGATTAAATGCACAATAATCACTTAAATTTTATTTATTTTAAGCATCTGCTGTCACCAATGAACTGCAATTGTAACTTGTTTAAAACTGGTCAGATGGGTTTTTCCCATGCCATTGTATTCCTCATTTAATTGTTGAGAGTTGAATTTTGCTGAATAAAAGTTACATGAGCAGAATTATAATGTGATTTCAAAGTCTTACCAAAGAACGAGTCATACATTCGTATTTGGCAGCTTTTGTTCCATTATCAGGCCAGATAAATTATATGCTCAACATATTTACGACTAAACATTGTGCCCCTCAGAGCAAGAGAAAGAGTCACGCAGCCGAATGGGGGGCAAGCGGAAACGGAAGTTGGCAAATGTGTATCATGAAACAAATTCCAGAGTTGTTATTTGAAGTTTATTGACATACCTCTCTACACCCTGCGCTGGCTGAAGATGAAAGAGCGTTTACCGTATCCGAAAGGGTTCGAAGTTTTACAGCTGACGACGACTCGATGCAACCCAAACCCAAAATCTCAGTGACATGTGCCTGGAAAATAAAACGCTTGTTATTAAACAGCTTTTTAAGTAGCTCTAATGCAACTGTAAAATTAGCACTGCTGATTTCCAACGAAGAAACACTGTCCAAGGCTGGTCCTTTCAGGCACGATCGCAAATGCTGAAACTTCTCCACATCTGAAAGTCCTGAGTCCCCGTCAATGATTGACGAGAACATTTCTATAAAATCTGCAAACTTTGTGTATCCTCCGCTAAACTCTGGAAGCTTGATCTCAGGCAATCGAATCCGGCTTTGAGACAATGTGTGATTGTCACCAGATGCATCTTGCCTCATAGTAGAGCACAAAGGCGAATTCCGTTTATTTATTTGCATTGTTCATCAAAAGATTCACGTAAATCACTCCCAATTTCATCATAATCCAGCTCCTCCAATGCGTTATGCATATTGTTAAATGCCTGCTGAGCATTTTATAGAGCCTCAAGCCGAACACAATCGCTGAAATGCACAATTTGCTTCGGAGCGATTGTTTTGGCCATCCGTTTTACCTGCTCGCTGCTCGTCAATAGCTTTGGCCTTGGCTTTGTAAAACGGTGCACCAGGCTTATGAACAGCAGCAGTATTTTGCATCTTCAAATATATGTTTATATATACACGCACTTTAAATATATAGTTTAAGAGTCACTGAATGTCATACACTTGCGGGATACAGTTTTAGGTTCACTGGTTGTCAAACACTTGCGCGGTGATTTTCAATGCAAAATGAAACGGGCTGTAACTGTTTTAGCAAAAAGCGACAAGAAAATCAACTGCGCGGGCGCCAATGCAGGTAAAACGAATCAAGCGAAAGCGAACGCAAAACGAAGCGAGAACAGCGAAACGATGCAAAGAGCGCGGGCGTGTGCTTTATTAACTCTTTTATTTAAATAATTTGTATTTATTTAAACAAATACAGAGCTAAATCACGTCGGGGTCACCAAATGTTGCGCTATTGAGCTTTTTCAATAGCTATCGAAATTCCGAAATATAAAGTTAACAAATATAAATGCACCGAAATTTTCATTAATATAAATCTTATTTATTTGCCTTCATGGCCGAACTTAAGTTTAGGTTATAAATTGTGTTTATTGTTTATTGAAAACTCCGACATGAGCTGTGCAATTACAAAATATACGGTGTCGAAAACTGTACAGCGATTTGAATTCTCGAGCGATCGAATAGAACTGATTAGCTGCCGAATTGCAGCAGCGGCTTGCACTTAGCTAGTTTCATAGTTAAGACGTCCCGCAACAACAACTTACATTAAAAAAAACTTGAAACGATGAAACACCCCACTCTATGTATACAAAAAGTGTTTCATGTTTCATGAAAGTAAAGATGGGAAGAGCACGATATTTAAGCGATATTTGCTATCGATGTTCAGTATTTTTCAGTATATTTGGTTTATTTTTGTGCAAAAAAGTATGAAAACCTCTGATTAATGGCCACCGCAAACAAAAGTAATTTAAACTGGTTTTGTTTGATAAAATAAACAAGAAATTATCTCATTTATAACTGTGAAATCTTCAACTATTTAGAAGCGCAAGACTCCCAAACATATATTTAAAGCTTTTAAATGGCATTTTTTCTTAATAATGCATTGAAACGCAATTCAACTATGAAACATGAAACGATGAAACGAGCTGTTGAACACCGCTAATGTTTTTCAAATATTTTTCTTGAATAAAACTTTTCATGTTTTTGAATGCAACACAGTAGGCTGTCTGTCACAGGCACCATCTTGGCTGTGTTTTAAAAAACATACAATCATTAAAACTTGTGTTTTGTCTAGAAAACAATTCTATCCAAAAAAGAAAATAATTTGGCATCATACATAAGTACAAAATTTGCGTGGATACAGTGATGCACTAACCGTTTATAGAAGTCTTCAAATATTATATTCTTTGAGCAAGGAAAAATCATAAATATGCTGCATCTGCGACACGCTGCTAGTTTGGCAACGTTATTCGTCTGTACAGCCATATTTGCCACAGCCTGGGAGAATGAGATTTATTTCTCTGTTCCGAAGTATAGCAAGTACCAGTCCAATGTTAGCTACACGGAAAAGACACCAATCATAGAAATAACAAATGATCAGCAGTTGATGAATAAATTCACTCACTATCTTTATGATACTCTGACCCCGAATTTTCAAGCACTACCACCAGGGAAGGAAAAACTATAACTGGACAATACTCCTACAGTCTTTATTTGCTTCAGGGTACCTTGCCACCGAGAAAAACCACTCAAAAAGCTTAGGACCAAAGGTTGAGACCAATGATTGGAAAAATCTCATTCAACACTACTGGGTGCTATACATCTGTGTTGCGTTTCTGCTTGCCATAATTATCATATTACCTCTCATAGCGTAAGTAATATACACCTTTGCAGTCTGAAGTTATTTGTCGTTCCACAGCGTATGCTATTGTTGCTTCTGCTGCTGTCGATATAAGAAACAAGGATGTGACGTTGAAAAGAATGCTCGTAAACGATGCTGCTTGGGTTATATTCTTGTATTGCATATTGGTGTCTTACTGTAAATTGATTCTAAGTCAGTCATAGTCAACTTTCTAATTGTGTAAACCGCAGGATTGGTATCAGTATTTCTTTCGCAAGCAATGATTCGTTTAATCATGGAATTGGGAAAACATCCGAAGGAATGCAATGGGCTACCAAGGACACCTGCAAATATCTTAACGATTTTCTGACCACATCGATCACTTGTTTATAGAAAACCATGAAGAGCTTTGTATGAGTATAAAATCTGAGATAAACAGTAAGTTGTTCGTTAAATTTTTCCGTTTATCTCTTCTAACAAGTGAGCACCCATTTTTGACAGAAATAAACTCCCCCATGGCTAGAAATTTTGTAGCTTTTGCTGCGCCAGACTGGATAAAAATGGCTGAAAAGATCGAAAACCTGGAATAGGCTCTGCCGCTTATGACGCGTTTGAAGTCTTTGATTGAAGATGCGATATGGTAAATAATTCTAAAAGGCGGGGTCCTTAGGCAGAAGGAGTGGGCGTGACATCCAAAATTTTGATGCAGTTTTTCGAGGAAGGAAAAAACTCAAAAAACTCGATCTCAGAGACTATAAGAGCTAGAGACTTCAGATTTTGCACATAATCTTAGCCCAAGGTAGTACAAGTTTGTTTCCGATTTTCGATAACTATTTCCGTTTCCAATATGCACATGCGATCGATAACATAAAAATACCCAATATCGAAAATCTGAAACACGCTTTATAAATTTGACTTAAAATAATGAAAATCTGTATAATTTCATTGAAATCGGTTGAGAAATACCAGAGATATCGAAGGTTGAAGTTTAGGTCACAGATGCATACAGACAATGACTGTACGCGTTAAGTGTAGGGTTCGGGGTATCTCCTAGTCGGAAAATCTTTTTTTTATTCATTTTCTTTTGGTAATATTTTGTTAACGTAACATTCGAATGTTGTCTTCCTGAAAGCGCACTTAAATAATGTGGTAATGGAATCCTGCCGTTGGGTGAGGAAGAACCCCAACCAATCCGGCGAGCTATAGACCGAGCGATAGCAAGAAGTTCGCACCTCCGATCCCTAAGCACCGCGGACGGTTACCTGTGACATCTTCGGCTACCCTAGTAGGTAGTCAGTAGCAAGCCATACGCCGCGGCGCGCCGTAGCGAGTCGAGTAGACACTTCAAAAAGACTCCACCGTTACATAATTGAATAGTGTTTCATTATTATGTTTTTATGCACTTATTGCTGCTCACTGCAACGTATTTATGTATGTTTGAGTGTGTGAGTATTATATTGTTTAATTATGTCTTGGCGACTTGCCCTGCACAGTCTTTTAATTTTAGCCATTTGGTTATTTCCGAATTCGGAATTCTTCTCGGGAGCTTACTTTTTAAGTGAGATCTCGCTCAAACGCACTTCTCTGGTAGAAGTTTCGTTCGCAACTAATAGGTGCGTACGCTTTGTGCTGTGCTTCCGCGTGCTCCCACTAAGAACCACGAGAAGATAGAAAGCACATCAAGCGAAGATCATAAATGTGTGCCCTTTAATAAAACCAAAGAAAAGAGACGAATAAATGCCATGCATAAGCCAATTACATGCCATTTACCAATATGGATGGCCAATATTTATATTGATTAAATATTTTGGGCTCGCACGTTGTAAAAATTAGTAGATTGCCGCTCGCACTTCTAACTCCTTGGGTGGATCAATTTAAAAAAATCTACCGAGGAAGTTCGTGTACCTATCTCTCTTCTTACCGCTCAGGTTATTTGACATTAGCTTATGTTATTTTGCCAAGTTAGAGTCACTATAAACGTAGCTTAAGCATACTGTTAAAAGCTGACTCACATAAACTAGGCTTGAAACTTGACTAAACTAGTCTTTAAATTAGATCCTCACAATATCGAGACTTGACATCGACATGTAAGCAAATAATTTAGTATTAGTTGATGCATTATGAAATATTTTTTTTTTTATCATTTTAAGATTAAGATGCCAAAAAGATCAAGATCTCAATTTTCTAGAAAAAGTTCACAGGCTAGGTCAATTAAATACGTCGTGATGGAGAATCTCCATCAGAAACTGAAAATCGTCTTGCAAGTCAGAGAAAATACGCGTCGCAATCCCGTGCAAGAGAGTCAAGTATTGAACGTTCACAACGGCTTGCTAATCAATATTTGCGAACGTCTCAAGTCCGCGCCCGAGAGTCGATAATCGCGCGTTCGTTGAAGAACAAAGTTTAAGAACCTCTCAAGTACGCGCATACTTAGAACGAATGGATCAAATATCTTCTTTTTTTTTAAATTGGAACAACAACCGTGCGAAGCCGGGCCGAGAAGTTAGTATTTTATACTCTGACCAATATTCTTGTGGGAAATTTACTTGTCCCCCTAAATACGGACATTTGCTGTCCTCAGGATTTCCCCAAAGCCCCATTCCACACAATAATCCCCCTTTAGGGACAAGTGGTGCTCAGGCACGCCAGGGCCGACAGACTCTATATATTCACACTGATGTCTTTTGCGAAAAGCTTTCCATTAGAAAATCCTTCAGCCATCCTGATCATTTTTCAAGCCGAAATCATTGCAATACATGAGGCTCTCTCCTGCCTTTCCGACCTTAAGTGTTTTACAGCTAGAATCTGCTTATTTTCTGATAGCGATATCATCCATCTCAATATCTGTCACAAACTGCAGCTGATCTCTGCAAGAGATGGCAGAGCGGTTCGAGCTATACTTAATATGGGTGCCCGGCCACAAGGGCATCGAGAGCAACTGCAAGGCAGAGAGCTGGCAAGGCATGGTACTACCATGCCTCTTCTCACAGATAAGGAGGAGGGTGATTCCGAGGCACTGGCTAGTGGGGAACTCCTGCAGCGAGACTACTAGCCCCTTTCAACGATTTCTGCAAAAGATGTCGTGACGTGGAGGAGAAGAACACCTTCCCGCCCTTTCTTTTTAGTTTTTTAGTTATCGATAATTTGAAACAAACTTGTTCCGCTCATGGTATAGGAGAACTTATATTAAAAATCTGAAGTGTCTAGCTCTTGTAGTCTCTGAGATCGACGAGTTCATACAGACAGACAGACGGACATGGCTATATCGACTCGGCTGTTGATGCTGATCAAGAATATATATACTTTATAGGGTCGGAGATGCTTCCTTCTGCCTGTTACATACTTTTGCACAAAACCATTATACCCCTTTTTCCCATTTTATGGGTTAGGGGTATAAAAAGTTATTTCTAACATCGGCGACTTTTTCCTGTAGCTAATATTGGATTGGTTTCACGTGCTATTGTTCGGAGCAGAAAAATAAATCTCATCCGCCAAGGCTTTGGAAAATATGGCTGCACAGACAAAGAAAGTTGCCAAAATAGCAGTGTGTTGCAGATGCTGATGTTTTTTTTTATGTTTTTTCCTTGTATTAAATTTGTTTGTCACGATTGCTCGAAGAATATAATTTTTAAAGACCTTTATAAACGGTTAGTGTATCTACTGTATCCACGCAAATTTGAAATCATTTGTATATACGACAAACGAAATATTGTATGTTTTTGTACGATTTGTATGATGCCAAATTATTTTATTTTCTGGATAAAATTGTTTTGCAGGTTGAAACTAGATAAAGCACAAGTTTTAATGATTTCATGTTTTTAACAAGTAAAATCAAAAAATATTTTGAAGACATGCTTTTATCCGCTTTCTTGCATACAACGGTTAGCTTAGTCAAGTTAAATAAAAGCATGTAAAAAAGATTATTTATTAAAAAAAATACATATATATAGTTTTATAAGAAAAGAATGTGTCAGTCGGGGTTCGAGCCCACGACCTTCGGCTTGTCAAGCGGCAGTCTTCCCTCTATGCCACAAGAGCTTGTGAATTTTGGGAGTCAAATTAGTAAGTTAAGCAATAGGGAAAACTGTTTTTCGTGGTTTTTATATGGTATTAAATATTTTATCGTCCGAAAACTTTAAAAACATGTATTGCCATCTGAATCACATCTTTGGAGGAAATTTCAGAGCTCTAGCTAGTCGGGAACTTGGTGAAATTTTGATAACAAGAATCCGGTACAAACAAAAAAACAAACAATCAAACAGACAAGTCAAGTTAAATAAAAGCATGTAAAAACACGGCCAAGACACACAGCCGACTGTGCTGTATTCAAAAACATGAAAAGTTTTATTCAAGAAATCTATTTGAAAAACATATTTGAACTTGTTGATGCCGCATCTGTATTTAATAGTTGCTTGTGGCTCCTAATGATCCGACTAATTTAATAAAAACGTTGGGTTGAATTCTTTCAAGGTTTTTTGATGATGGCAAGTATGCCAGAAACAAAGCTGTTTTGTTCTTGATCACTCCTTTGATCGGGCAGTTAAGTGTTTAGTTGCGCAGAGGCTAAAGGATGGTCTGCATGACCTATTTGTCAGTAGCTTAGGCTAGACACATCTTGTATTCCCTGAGATGCAACCGAGAGGTGTCCTGTAGCGGAAGATACTGATGTGTTAATGATGGCCAGTATGCCGATAGCCAGGCAGTTTCCTTCACAAAGGGAGGATGGAGGAGGATCTGCAGGGCTTGGAAGCGAGTTCTTTTTCATGTTCTTGAATAACACTAACGCTCGATATTTCATCAATATTATACAAGCCATTCAATTCGAGAAGGTTAAAGATAAACTGGTTGGCTTGAAACCCGCTGATTGCGTTTGACATACTCAATGGCATAGAAATGTCGAATAGCGAAAATATGAAACGCATTTTAGAAATTTTCGGAGAATTTGATAGAGTTCACAAACGGTTACAAGAAAAAGGAATCAGATTCACTTATGTAATTGGACAACACAAACAATTTCATACACTGGCCTACAAACTTACACAAAGTAACATTTCCGGAGGGTGAACCGGACTTAATTAACTCAAAACATACAACATGAAGGGATACATCCCATACATACAATCTACATATGCCGAAAATTCGGTACTATACATTAAGTCTTATTTTAAGTGTCAGAAAAAACTAGCTAGAGTAGAATGTAAGAATTTCAACATAATACCAAGACACTTACATAGAAAAACAAGTAAGAAAGCTCTAGTCGAGATTTCCCGACTAGGAGATACCCCGAACCCTATACTTAACGCTTACAGTCATTGTCTGTATGCATCTGTGACTAAACTTCAATCTTTGAAATCTCAGGTGTTTCTCAACCGGTTTCGATGAAATTTTTCTGTATCGAGTTTCCAAAACGTGTTTCACATTTTCCAATTTCGTCATTTGGTTTTTATCGATTCCATCTGTATATCGGAAACTGGAAAAGTTATCGATGATTTGAAGCAAACTTGGTCTGCTTATGGTATAGGAGAACTTATATTCAAAATCTGAAGTCTCTAGCTCTTATTGTCTCTGAGATCGACGCGTTCATACATACAGACGGACGGACAGACGGACAGAGGGACAGACGGACGGACAGACGGACAGATGGACGACTCGGCTGTTGATGCTGATCAAGAATATATATACTTTATAGGGTCGGAGATGCGTCCTTCTGCCTGTTACATACACACACAAAAACATTATACCCCTTTTACCCATTTCATGCGTTCGGGGTATAAAAACAACATACAAAACAATAAGAACCGACACTACACAAAAGCTAATCATGAAAAGCAACTATTAACTCTTTGTACAAAAACGAATTCATAGACATAAAAACAAAACTAATTACATATTGCTCAGGAGGAAACGCACCACGACTGAATTTACGCGGCTGCAATAAGCAAACTAAGCTGCACCAGAAAGTAAAAACTGACGACTCTAAAATAAGTGAACACAACTAAAATGCATGTACTAAATGTTAAAGTGTTTGTCGTATTTATGTATTAATGTATTTATGTGAAAAAAATTAATTCTCTTACTATTATTCTATCAAATAAAATCAGACTCCCTCATGAAGGCGGCAAAGCCGTCGAAACGCGTAGGAGGAAAATTGTATTTAAAATTTAAATGATTTTTAGCATCAGCAACAACACAATTATTTTTGGAAAATAGTCGTAGTGAAAAATTTATGATTATTTAATGATTATGATTACAATTACGAGATCGGCTAACAGCAAATAATCAAGAACGTGGCTGCAAAAGCTTTGCAGTTTTGTAAAGAAACATTGAAGTTATTAAATGAGCTGTTGAAAATTATTGGTTTTTCTCTAAATAGGCCTAAATAGTCTAAAATAATGGTAAACAATCAAAAAAACCAAAAAAAAAAATCAAAAATAAACAAAGAATATAATGGAAAATAATCTCACCACTTAAATATATAATTTATAATTATACTTTGATACTGAAAGTATCATAGAAACTTTGCAATTATGTTTATCTATAGACGGTACATATAAAATGTTAAGATCGGGATGCCACGCCCACTAGGAGGCTGGGAAATCGATAAATTCGATAGCTCAAAACCGATAAAACCAAATATTTCTCACATTCTTACAGGTAGAATTACCAAAACTTGCACGCAGATAGCTAGGCATGTCCCTGAAAAAACTGCATCAAAATTTTGGATGCCACGCCCACTCCTTCCGCCCCCCACTCCCCGCCGTTGTTAAAACGGTTATGCGTGCATCTTCCACATTTTTTTAACTAGAGTCATCAAATTTGGTAGGAAGATATATGGTGACATCTACAAAAGATCTGCATCAAAAATTGGGATGCCACGCCCACCTCTGCCGCCCACCATTTAAAATCGGAAATTTCGATATCTCTTACAGTTTTTGAGCTAGAGCCTCCAAATTCGGTAGAAAGATAGAAGGCAACATATACCAAACTTGGTAGGAAGATAAATGGTGACAATTAAAGAGATTTGATTTAAAAGTTTGGATCCCACGCCTACCTCTATCGGAATCAAAGTATAATCATTACTTAACAGGTATGCTTAGAACAATAACAATTATTCCGATAACTAGTACTTAAGAAGGGGAATGTGAATGGAAACTCGAATTGGAAGATCGAAAAGAAGATCTTAACTAATAAATGGCTTACAAGACACAACAATGATTTAGTTTATCTTCAATATATATTGAGTAATCTAATTGTTCTTTATAATGTCTTTTATAATGAACATAATCAACTTGCATTGAACACTAATTTTGCACATCAATTGCAATGAAAACATCCTTTTAATGAGAGCAAACATAATTACATTGCAATGTTCAGAACGGATACAGAAACAGCAATGGAGACAGTGTTCAATAAATAATCAACTAGTGCTGCTGTTGCAGGCATTCAAGACGACACAGTTGGGCGAGTTTACTGCAACTTATAAAACCATTAAAAATGACAGCAATTGCATTACTAGAGCCAACAGTTTAGAGCGAGGAGCATTCTATGGCCAGTTTAGCTGCAACTTGGGACAACTTACACAGGCAGCCGCAAGGCAAGCACCTGGCCTCGTGCCACACACACACACACACACACACACACACACACACACACACACACACACACACACACGTAGTACATGTTTGTGCATAACTGTAACACGATGCGCCTTGTTATCCCGAGCATTAAACTGTTTTAGAGAAATGCCTGCGGCCCTCAGCCAGCCTATTCATATGATAACAATGACAAGAGCGTCAACAGGGCTTAGATAGAACTTAAATACTTATAATGCACACGGCTATTACGAACACTGAGCTTTCATTTACATAAATGCGTTTACAAGGTTTAATCTTTTACAGCCCATTAGCTATGGGGTAAGTATATATAACACATGAGCGAATACTTCTTTAAACATACATGAAGTAAAAACTACAGGAAACTGATAAACAACTTAATCAATTTAAACTTATCAAGAGAGAAAGAGACTTAGTTAGTTAGTTTTGTTGGCAACAACCACACCAAAAAATTCGATTTAACCTAATCGAATTTCGTGGCTCGTAGAGCGTGGCGGCAAGTCACTTTTGTCAATATGTTGCGTTGGCCAGAGAATCACAAGCACACAAAAGATAACATCAAGAACCAGAGAAAGTGTGCAAAGTAGAGGCAAGAGACAAACAGAAAGAGAAAACAATGCCAAATTGAAAGGTAAATGTGAAAATCGTGTTTTAATGTTTGAATGTCACAGGCAGAGCCTGAAATCTGTTAAATGAGAAACAATACTCTTAACCTTGGAAATGGTTGTGGCTCTGCCCCTCAGAGTAGGGAGTGGGGACTGGACCAACAACTGCCAGGCACTTTGGCATTTATCAAGTTTATGCAGCTGACAACTATTAAAATTTGTTTTAGCCCAGCTGATTGAAATGTTTGCGCGTTCAACGTGGCGAATGCGCAATCTGCACATGGCACGCCTGCCAAAACAGAAAAGTCAAGTTGTTTAATTCTAGCTGAAAATGTGTGTATATGCACACAACTAATTAGTAACATGTGTGAGTGCAGTTTGCAGCTTAGGAAATAATAATTAATACGCAATGCCTATATATCTGTGGTCACATGGAAGAGCAGCTTAAGTCGACTTAAGCGCGAATTGAGTTATTGCAATAGGAGGTATATAGATGTCAAAGCGCATAAATCTGTTTAATCAGTTTTGAAAAATAATGTTTCTTCACAAAATAATGTGCGTTTACTTTTTAGCTTAAGTTTTTTGAACGAGCCATGCATTTGTCAAAACATCTTAAGTGCACATAGTTTTTTTTTTTTTTTTTACATATTTCGATCTTCCGTTCATCATATAACTATTCCACTTATATAGACTTAAGCTGCATAAATATTCATCTTCAAAAAAATAAACTAATTATTTTCAAACAACTTATGTTCAAATAAGTTTTTTTAATGAAATATTATTCTTGCATAGAGCAATTTTAATTGAGTGTTAGTTCTTATGATGAAATGCAATTCGATGAAATAAAAAAAAAAACCAATATTGCAAAACAAATTCAAAGCGACGTTACAAATAAATGGTACCTTATGTATAAAAGGTGTCAAATCTTCTATATTTCCCAAATATTTTTTAAAACTTGTACCTTTCTTCTCTAATAAACTTATTAGCAACATTTCAGCATATAAATTTTTCACGAAATTCAATTAGATAAAAAAATACACAAAATTGGCGATATCTCAAAACTTCAATTTTCGACTTAAGCTACTCTTCCATGTGACCACAGATATAAATATGTTACACTCTTAGAATACTGTTGTGTTATGTTAGTTGCAAATGTCAGAAACAGTCCAAGAATGGCATACATTTAGGCGCTTTAGGTGCAATTGCTGTACAGTGTACAGTGTACAAATTCGATGCTTATGAGTGTGGAAATGTGCTTAAATGCAAATTTACCCCTTCATACAGACCCCCGCGGCAGCACCAGCTGTTATTGTCCGCTATCTCCTATTGCGGGGATGCACTCACCAATAAATTATGCATGGGTCTGCCTCTATGGGGTATCATCATCGTCATCGTCATCGGCATCATTGTTCGGCTTGAGGCTGACCGCCTCACTTTATCTTTGTTTGGAAAGTGTGAGGAGGTGAATCGAAAGTGGGGGTGGGGCAGCAGGTGAGGATGTACGATGGCAGTGTTGTTGTTATTGTTGGCGCTGCTGGCGAAGTGTTTGTTATTGTTTTCCTAATAGCTGAAAGCGTTGACTTTGTTGACGAAGGGGGTTTGCCATTATAATATGCAGCACCTATTACTACAAATGCGAGAGAGAGATAAAAAGATAGAGATGCCAAGCATCATTGTTCACTGTCGACAGCTGTTGTTGTTGCTGTTGGATTTGCATTTTAAAACATGACTTGACTTTGAGTGCGTGACTAAACCAACAAAAAAGGATGTATAAACATGGTTACAGTTTTGAAAAACAATACATTTCATCATACGAACATATTAAAAATTTCGTATTCAGTTTCTCATATTTATTTAAATTGATTTGCAGAAAAAAAGTAAATCAGAAAACTAACTCAACAGTTGGCAATTGATTTAAATTCTTACTAAGAAAATCTATGCAACTACTGAAGCAGTAAGACCAACTGATTTTTTATTCAAATTTATGGTAATGTAGCCAAGCTCTATGCCTGGCAGCACTTTAACCGCATCCACTGCACTGTGCTCACTGCCATCCTACGCTGCGCCCAAATGTATGCAATGCTGACGACAACGGCACATTTGCCATGGCACAATTAGCGTGATTTTTGCGGGCACAGGATGCGACACGGAAACACAAGGAACCATAGACTTGCACAAAGTCGACAACTTAATATCCTTTCCATTATTTTAAAAATTTTGAAATATTTGTTGCTTCTTTAAACATGTTATTTAAACCGCACAACAAACAAAACCTTGTTAATGGCTACTTCACTTTTCGTTGCAGATTTAATGACTTAACTAATATACCTTTTCACTTTGTGTGATTGGCTCTTGATGGCAAAGTCAACGTCACCGCCAGTTGGTTCGCAATTTGTATGCGCTGCACAAAAAATGCACGAAATCAATTTGTCTCGAGGGCGGCAGCTCGAGACGCGAGACGCGAGACAACTAGAACCAAAAGGGATAGAGAGAGAAAGGAAAGGGGGGAATGGGATGGCGGCTTTGACAGGACCCAGATCCCAAACAGACCCAAACAGATCACGTAGAATGTGTTGCAAGTCCTGGATGACACCCAACATTGCATTGTTGTTACTTGATTCAGTTATCTGTTGTTATTCTTCTTCTTCGTGTTGTTCTTTTTATTGGTTTGCAACTGCTTCTGTCAACCTGTCTGTCTATTTGTTCCCTGTTGCGTAGTTGCAGCAGCTGCAACAGCGACAGGTACTAAAGGTAAAACTTTCAATGGCCAAAGTTTTATGCGCACGATTTGACAAGTCAGGACAACTCCCTTTCTCTCTATCTTTACATACCCTGCACCAATGCAATTGAATGGACGGGTAAAAGTTACTAGTTAGTTGAAGAGTGTTCGATTTTTTCAACTTTTAATGTATCTTAAAAAAATTAGAGTTTAACGATAAGTAGGTTATTTTGGTCTTATAGTTTCTTGCAGTTATTTATATACATATATTTATTTATAAGGTATCAGAAAATAAAATAAAATCTTACTGTTATTATTCATCAACAGAAATCTCAGAAGAGAATATGGCGTTCAACTACTCAGCGGAAAAAAGCTTTAGAAGTTCCGATAATTCCACAGGGTATCATGAAGTCGAGCACTGGTTACAAAATCATTTGAGAAATTCTTGCGTGCTGTCACAAAGTCGCGCCAAAAACCGGAAGTTAACCCACGTTCTCTGTATATGTAGCTATAAAGTACGTTTGTGTGTATGTATGTATGTGCGTGTGTGTGTGTGAGTGTGTCAAGTGTTCGCATATCTGGGCTGTACCTGTGACCATGGAGTGTAATGAGTGAGAAAAGTTCATTAAAGTTGCACGTGCGAAATTATATACACGTACATTTAACACACCTACACACATACATACACACTTACACACATGGCCACACACATATTTGCAATTTTAAGTGCATGACTCGGCCAACACAATTCCCAATATTGCTTTCACCTACATACATACATACATATATGTATGTACGTAAGTATGTATATGATAATGGCTGACATCGCTTCAGTCATTATATTCTCATTAGCTTTGTATATTATTTAACTGGTTGCAAATCGGGCACATTGCACGTGTCCATCCATAAATTATGTTATGTTTAAAAAGTTAAGCATGAGGGAAACTACAAAGGACCTTAGTTATTAAGCCGAAGCTAAATCCATGGTTTAGCAGTGATATAACAAGTGCAATAAAACACCGGGACAAGCTTTACGAGAGGTGGAAACGTTATAAGACTGACCAAATATTACTTTTAAGACTGCTAGGCGTAATGTAAATGACTTGATCAGTAGTGCTAAGCGTAGACATTATGGTTTAAAGTTTGCAATATAATTCCACTAAAATTATGGAAGGAGTTGAAGAACGTTGGAATTGGAAAGGCAAAATCTGTGATAAATGGCGACTTGGATGTAAATGTTCTTAATGGTAGTTTTGTAAATGTAATGTTCGTCCAGCAACATGTAATCCGTACATAAACTCTGTGTCGTTAAATAATTGTACTAGCTGTTTTAACTTTGTTAGTGTTAGTCAATGTGATGTACTTGAGTCAATCTTTAAAATTAAGTCAATGCGTGTGGATTAGATGATATTAACCCAAAGTTTGTAAAATAATACTTCCACTATTTTAGGTCTATAACGCACATTCTAATTATGCATAACCACGTCCACATTTCCTGAGATGTGGAAATCGCTAGATTCGCCCATCCCAAAGGCAGGATGGTTTGACCGATAGCTATATTGCCATTCTTGTCCAAGTTTTTGAAAATTATTGGCAAACCAAATTTCACTTTTATGGACACCAACAACTTAATTAGCAACAAACAATCTGGGTTTGGGAAAAGAAAAGTTGTACAACCGCAATTTTAAAATTGTTGGGACATAGAAGTCATATGGACAATAGTGAAGTTACTCTATTAACACTTCTTGACTTTAGTGGGCTTTTGACGGTTAACCACGAAATTTTGACAACGAAGTTAAGCAGACTTTATAACTTCTCCACAACTGCAGTTAAGTTAATGGACTCATATTTAAGAAATAGAAAACAGGCTGTAGTTGTTCGGACTCTACCTCCGACATTGTGGTACAACACGTGGTGTTCCACAGGGATATTCTAGGTCCTCTACTTTTACAATTTATGTTAATGATCTCCCAGTGTTTGTCCATGTGTGAGCCCATATGTACGCTGATGATGTCCAATTATATGTAGTCGTCCTGTTAGTCGATTAACCAATGTATCTGCTATGTAATAATGATCTGTTACGTGTATGTAAATGGGCAGTAGCAATGGCCTTCGTTTGAACCCGTCAAAGTGTAAATGTATCATAATGTATAAGAAAAACTAAATGTTAACAATTTAAGTAAACTCTGTGTTGTAATGTAGATATTGGTATGTGGAAAGGCTGATAATCTGGAATAACATTTAACAATACACTAACATGGAAGACCAGGTCATAAGGCTGTGGGTGCTATGGTGTTCTCCGGGCTTGTGCTAACGCCCTGGCTGCCGATTAATACAGAATGACTATCGGGCTTTAGTTCCGTTTTGTTTTATGGTATTGAATCTTTGCCAACTGTGTATTGCTAGTGCAGAAGATAAAGTAGCTTTAAATAGTATAGCACGTTATGTTTTTGGCTCAACGATTGACCATGTTACATGTTTTCAATCGTTTTTTGACTTAGACTTAAAAACTGGACTAGATATAAACTTTAACTTTGCTCCATCAGATATAATTACAAAACGCCTGATTATTTATGACAATTATGTTTGGGTTCTTTAGGACCTGCAATATTGTTTGTCCGAATTAACTTGCTCCTCCGACAGGCACTTTTTTATGGGTTGTCGACTTTGGAATCGTTGCCACTTGGATTAAGACTATTAGAAGCCATAGTTTTCGAATCAGGCTAAAAGCCATTTACAACAACATAGCTATGATGTTGTTTTTTTCATTGATAAAATAAAATAAAAATGGCGATAACGATGACATAACATTGTGGTGGGTTGCGGGTAATGCCCATAATTATATCATTTTTTATTTCATTTTAATGTTTAGTACATAGTAGTATTATTATTATTATTTTTTAATCATTGTATTAATCATATTTATAATTTCTGTTTAATTTTTATAGGATTATTTAATGTGACTAGTGCACTAATTTATAAGTACTCCCACTTGTAGCACTAGGAATAAAATTCAATAAATTCAAATTCAAATTCAAAAAGTGTATGACTGACTGCTATCAAATTAGGCCGAAAAGGATAATACAAAGCGATTAAATTTGTCCAACAAAGCTTAACATTTGGATCCCAGATGAACACTCAAATATTATTTTTTTTCCCCAAATGCACCTGAAAGTAATACTTTGAGTTAGTAGGCAAAAAGTTACTACAAACAATTCTAATAGTGATTAAAAATAAATATTTTTTTTTTAAATCTCTTCACATGTATTTTTTATGAGTTTTTGAAAATTTCTAAAAATGATAATTTTGTATGAAAAGTGCTTAAATTGTAATTTTGAGCAATTTTCAAAAAATCATAAAAAATACATGCGAAGAGATTTTTGAAAATTTTTGAATCACTAAGTATAAGAATTGTTTGAAGTAACTTTTTGCATCAAAACATTTTTTGTTTAAGCCCGGGGAAAACGTTCCAAAATAGACTTTTACAAGATTTAAAAACTTTCAATGGGTATTGAATGGGTTAAGAAGAGTATTGTATTATTCAAACGGAAATTAAATGACCTTTCCATTGATATCAAACTTTTTATTAAGTAAGTTTTAATTATGATAGTATGATAGTAGATTTTACTTTAAAGTTGTCAAAATAATTATGCCTACCAGTGTATATATGACGATCAGAACAAAACATCTCCGACCCTAATATGAATTCATATTCTCAATTAGCATTTCTTAGTCGATTTCCCGACTATTTATCTTCTCGTCCATTATCTTTAAAAGTGCGTTTTAATTCAATCGTGCAGGAAATGAAGTCTAGTCCATTGAATTGAATCCTGTTTGTTCATGCATACGGATCATCATTTTCTAAGCGAATGATTTAAACTACACACAATCCATATATATTTTAATTGGATCCGAACGCATTTTTCCTTTCAAAACCGCTTGTACACGTGTCTAAGTGGAGCAATTATGGTAATAAATACGTTAACATTGGCAGTTCCCCCCTCTCCCCACAATAACAAAAGTCACGCGGTGACAGCCCACCCTTTCGATGCCTCTTTCTCTTCCTCTCCCTCTCCCTCTTAACCTGGTCATCGTCGGGCTGGTAACTTGTTGCTGGCAAATCAACTGGGATTTTCGGTTCAATGGAGAAAATGCCAATAAAAATGGGCAAAACGGAGCAAAATTGAAAAGAAAAACCGGTAGGTGACATCGACTAAACTGTCATTGACACTTACAAATTGAATTCTTGATAGCAACAGCAAACCAACAGCCTCCCCTCACCCTCCCTCTATTCAAAACACTGGTATTTCAACTTCCCTGGTGTGACACACACAATTATCGGAGCCGAAGCCGGAGCCGGAGCAGAAGCAACGTTTTAAACGAGATCTTTGATAAATAATGTGGCATGTAAATAACAACAAATCAATTTTTAAATAGACAGCCTCCTAGACAGAGGGGGGGCAGACAGCCCAGACAGGCAGAGACAGGCCTTGGCCAGAGCCGAACCCAATGTTGTCAAGCACCACCGACAACAATGAACCCTATTCAAATGCCATACACACGAGTGTGTGTGAGTTTGTGTATGTGTTTGTGTGTAGCTGTCAGTTGGTCATGACTGAGTTTAAGCTCAGAGTGTTGTTAGTCAGGTAACAAGATATCAGATAACAGATAACAGGCCAGAGATAATTGCTGGCATTTCTTAATTGAGTTTTCCTTTTTTGGGAGGATTCGAAAATTGATTAATTGCTTATTTGTTTGATACTCTGTTATATGTTTAACAAGTGAACATTTTGCAGTCGGACGCAACCGACTGCGGAATACTCTGATACCAGTTAAAGAACGAATGGTAAGGAGTCTGCTTGCAATGGGGGAATGAGGGAGTGGGAGGAGTGGGCCGATTGAGGCTTGGCGTGGCCTTCAAATTTAAGATACACATCTTTGGGAGATGTCAGTGGCTACATTAATACCCATTTTGGTAACTCTAGCAAAAAACCTGTGGCAGATAAGCATAATTTGTATTTTAAAAATGCGTGACATCCAAATTTTTGATGCAGATCCTTGGGAAATGTCACCAACTATCTTCCATCCAAATTTAAAGACTGTAAGCCAGTTTTTATACTGTGATACTATGATAGTTAATTGGTTTCGTGCAATGTCCGTCATGGTGTCTGTCCGTCCGTATGAAGGCAACTTTTTTCGACACCCGTAAAGCTACAGTCTTGAAACTTTGCAATTATGTTTATCTATAGACGGTACAGATAAAGTGTTAAGATCGGGGTGCCAAGCCTACTAGGAGGCTGGGAAATCGATAACATCGATAACTGGAAATCGCTAAAACCATATATTTCTTACAGCTAGAATTACCAAATTTTGCACGAAGATAGCTAGTCACGTCCCTCAAAAAAGTGCATTAAAATTTTGAATGCCACTCCCACTCCTTACGCACCTAGCCTCGCTGCTCCTTGAAATTGGACCGCTTAAAGTTTTCACAGTTTTTGGGCTTGAGCCACCAAATTTTGTGTAAAGATAGGTAATGACTTTCCCCAGAATACTGTACAAAAGTGTGGATGCCACGCCCAACCCTCCGCTTCCAGCCTTATTCAACTTTTAAAATTGAAAATGATTTCCAAAGTTATTGGAGCTCGTTGCTTATATTAACCTCACGCCTTTTTGAGTTTAAAATAAAAATAAAGATTCACCAACCTACAATTATTAAGATAAGCTACAATTGGCTTAAATTAAATATGTGCACTTATGCAAATGTCTACAACTATAAAGATTATCTTACCTAGAATAAGTTTTAATCAAATAACTCAAAGCGCCGTCTATTGGTTTGATCTTTGAAACCAAATGGAGATTTTATTTTACGGTAAATTTTTTCGTAGCAACACATTTTTTTTTAAGTTAGCGAACGAACTTACAACATATTTAATATTGATTTTGTATAAAAATTACCAAAAATAAGTCCCATTATATTTTTATAGCCGTGCCTATTAATTATTACAATAATGCCTTGCGGCCGCCCTTACAACAACAGTTGCTACCTTTCAAAAATGAAAATTGCCTAAAATATATTTGCTATTTTTGTCTTTGTTTTCAAGGTTGGCCTCATGGCATTAGTGTTATATTTAATAAATGGTTAAATGAAAATATGTTAGGTTTTATCTCTTGTAGTTCTTATACAAAACAAATATTTAATATTTTGCCCGCCAAGTAACTCATTGTTGCTTGACAGCCCTGCTATGACAGCTTGCTTGAACAGCTTGCTTGAACAGCTGTTCTACGTACTTTGTAAATGGCAAATCTGGTTTTGTTTACATTTTAAAAGTGTAAAAGGTGAACGGTGTTTTCCCCTATGGACCAATAATAAAATAAATGTAAAACAAATAACTAAATGCAATCTTAATTTAACTTACATTTTGAACGCTCAATGACTTTCCATAAATTAAATTCTTCTTCTTACTGTTACATTCACACACCTAACAAACACCGCAAAAGTTGCCACCTTATAAAAAAAAGGTTTGCAGCAATAACTTTGTTAAATTTACAACAAACTGTCCACTGCTCAACCATGCAATTTTGTTACCTGAAAGTACGATTTTTTTATGTTTATTTGTCACAAAAAAGTGTGTTTAAAATTGATCTATTAAAGACTCCGAATAATAGTTATTGTAAACCAAACAATGTGGCAGCTCCTTTGTTAGGGACGGTTTTGCACGCTTACACAGAACGGCAAATAGTCTTAGAGATTTGTTAATATCGAAAATCATGAATTAAAAAATTAATTAAATTCAAATGTATGTGCAATATGCAACTAAGCTTAAAATTACCTTTTGAAAAAGTAACAGTTGTTATGCATTAGACATTTAATATTGCTTAAATTAACCAAATCTCGGGCTAAATTTGTTGAGGTTTCAAAATCATCTCGAACTTGGCTCTGGCACACCTAAAACCAGCTCGAGGTTGGTTTAAGGTTGAAATCGGGTTGGTTTTGATGGCTGGCACACCCCTGTATAATAGCAAAAATAGTTAAGTGCATTTTAATTTAAAATTCTGTGCACAACAACCGTCATAAAGCAATAAGAATTGCTAACTAATTGAGACCTCAACGCCAAGCGGACCAAGAAACATCGATAATTGAAATTACCTGGAACTTATCAGCTTTTTGTTATATGAGCGCTGTTATATAAAATGCGAAATGTGCGATAATCAAATTAGCGTATCAGGGGTGTGCCAGGAATCAAAACCAACCGAATTTCACACTAAAACCAACCTCAAGCTGGTTTTAGGTGTGCCAGAGCAGAGTTCGATGGTTTTGAAATCTCAACAAATTTGGTAAAAGATTTGGTTAGTTTAAGCAATATTAAATGTCTAATGAATAACAAGTGTTACTTTTTCGAAAGGAAATTTTATGCTTAGTTGCATATTGCAAATACATATTTATTTAATACATTTTTTAATTCATGATTTTCGATATTAAAATCGTACTGCAGGTGTGGGCGTGGCATCCAAATTTTTGATTCAGTTTTTTGGACATCGTCATTACCTATCTTGACACAATATTTGGTGGCTTTTGGCCAAAAACTGTGAAAACTATAGGAATTTCCAATTTCAAGGAGCAGGTGCGGAAGGAGTGGTCGTGACATCTAAAATTTTGATGCAGTTTATTAGGGGACGTGACTAGCTATGTTCGTGCCGAATTTGGTAACTGTAGCTGTAGGCATGTGAGGAATATATGGTTTCATCGGTTTTCATTTATCGATAAAAATCGATTTCCCAGCCTCCTAGTAGGACGAAACCAAAAACAAACATAATGGCAAAGTTTTAAGTCTCTAGCTTCACAGGTGTACAAAAAAAAATTGCGTTGCATGGCACCTTCAGTATTAGAGTATAAAAAGGTAGCCACAAATAGAAGACATTCTATCATCTTTTGATAAAGATTAAAAGGTATTAAAATGTATTTAAACTATTTATACTTATATCTGAACTAGTTGGCTAGTTAGTTACGTCAGTTAAATAGGAACAACTTTTTAACTACATGATTGTTTGAAACGCTGGAAATATCCAAATTTAAATCTTTTAAAACAACAAAGTACAACAATGCAGATTGTGTGTGTTTGCATCGCTGCTTTGTTGCAGGTGATGGGCTACTCCGTGTTTATTGAACAGCCGAAAGATGAATGCTCGGCTGCACCACCGCTGGGCAGCTTTCTGTTCCTGCTTGCGACAATGCGTTTCCTGTGGGACATCAACATTTATCCGTGTCGTTTCCAGCACATGGACAGAAGCTGGAAGCTGCTCGTTGAAACGGTGGCCTGCATACTTCTGGCCGAAGTCGCAACTCTGATCATTTGGTGTGGCCTGGAGCGGTTTGTCTACTGGCTGACGCAGCAGGTAATCAAAATTGTTGTATGGGATAAATGTGACTGGGATAGCTTTACATACTGGATGCATGCGAGCTCCAGCACTGTGGCGGGTGGAGCTATACTCTGCTTCATCATGGAGGCCACAAAGTGCGGACTGGGCTTTCCCTGGAAGCAGTTGTGGTGCATGCTGAGCAACATTTGGCGAATGGATTGCGGCGAGAGGCGACGCACCTTAAAGGCCTGCCAGCTGGCCATGTTTCCTCGTCAACAATGCAAGAACGATAAGAAGGCGAAGAAGGGGAAGGAGGAGGAGGAGGAGGAGGAGGAGCAAAGTGATTGTGATGAAGATTCAGATAGCGACTAAATTGGTTGGGTCTGGCCACTAAACAAATCATTGCCTCGCATTTCCGTGTTATTCCAGTATTGCATTTCGACGTTATTTTTTATGCTCCACGCAACGGAAATTTACTTTCCTTTCCTTTCCTCTACAACGTTTTTCGGCTATCTGTAACAATAAATTTCGTTGCGCGAACTGAAAGAAAATCAGAAAAAATAAATCACAATTGCGGGCTTGGCCATTAAAGTTCTTTTACTTTCTTTTTGCTCTGTGTCACTAGGCCCTAAATGGTTTGGGTTGCCATTAACTATTGAATGGGTCCATATTAACGGTCTCCTTAATCCAAATTATAACTAATTTAGTATGTAAGCATCAGACAAAAGTCATTAGCCGGAGAAATAATCGCATAATGTGTTCATGTACTATATTATACTATGTGGTTGTATGTTAACAAAATTGTGTTCCAATTAATGCTATAATCAATTTCACTAGTGCAACGACTGACCGTCCTAGCCGCTACAAATGCCAAGTTAAATGAGTAAGTTAAAACAAAATAATTATCTGGCAATTAAGTTTGTAACACAGGCAGAAAAATACATCACAAATATATAGAACACGTCTTAAAAAGTTTACTTTATAACTTTGATAAAACAAGGTGATTTTAAAATAATTGCTTTTAATTAAATCACCTATTCAATTTAAATGAAATCACAATCTTATATCGGTCTCTCAACCTGAAACTTCTATCTTAATCAACCTAAAACTATTATTTTTATGGCCACTTACATCGAAATGATGATACTAAAATAAATAACTTATATACATTGTAGGAAACAATTTCTTTGCAATGTTTTACCCCAAAATAGTCATCCAAACAGTTGGTTGCTTAATTAAAGGCAGTTGCAGCTATCGTTGTTGCTCTTGTCATTGTGGTTTATCTGGCAGTTTCGTTCAATCATCATCAATCATAGTTAGCTAGAGCCCAAAGCTATGTACGTGAGAGAACAGGGTGCTGCACAACACTTCGAAAACAATCGACAAATACGTTAAAACAAAAAAATATAAAACACAAATTGTATTCCATTTCTAAGCGAGTCAAGCGAAAAGGTCGCATCTGCTAACTTTGATTACCCGGCTAAATTTGGCTGGGGAAAGAACATTGTATTTGATTTGCGAAGGTCACGTACGTTGTCGAAAAATAAATAGAAAACCGTATGCGTCAGGATTTATTAAGTCAAATACAGAGGGAATAGCTTCTTTGACTCAAAGTCTTCTTATGCCTACTCATCTTGGCAATGTTATTCTGCATCCGACCATAAACATGCTGACACCATTTGTTCCTTTAAATAAGCAGGCAGCATGCTTAATGAATCGAAATCAAGTCTACCAGAATGTTTTAAAATACAAGATACATCTTAAACGTTGGCATATTAACTCATCATCATCATTTTCAAAAGTGCGAAAGGACAACTTTAAAGATGGAATATTCCTTTGTTTACTTACTTCTCATTTCACTTCCATAAATTGCTCTGGTGAATGACTCAAATACCAAATACCAAGTTATAAGCACTTGTTTTCTGACATTTTTTCTTTGTTGTTTGAAAATTTGAACTTGGTTTAGATTTCAGTAGTCCAAAAACCCCATAAAACATATGCGAATGGGACTCAAAGTGAATTATGCCAAATAATTTGTCGGCAGGCAGGTGCTGCTCATTAATCTTGTGCTCGCTTCACACTCCTTAGGCCATACCGTAACACACCAAAAAACACACACACACACGCACATATGCCCACATAGATAAGCTTCGCACTTTTCTTTTCAGCTTGTTTTTTTTATTTTTTTTTCTACCTGCCCGACGGCATTATGTCTAATGGATTTGCGCTTTGATGTGCAAACGGTTTAGTCCGTATTAGCCTAGTGTGAAGGTGCGCTACAAGCGTGTGTGTGTGTGTGTGTGTGTGTGTGTTTACGTGTCTGCATTAGAGACCATCACTGGCAGCAGTCGTCAGCGTTTTTGGCCCAATTGCCCCACCCAACTGGGCAACGGGGCAATGTGGCGTCCATAAATTTGTTTCCAAATAGCCATATTTGGGGCTATAATTTCTTGCCACGGCTGATTCCTTGTTAATGGCCACAATGGTGGCTGGTGTGTTTGCTTTTAAAATTAACAAGAGAGAATGGCCCAAAAAACTGGCATAAGATTAGATACCCCTATATACGGATAAGTATTAAATTGCTTAGCTAGAGTATAACAAATCCGACTTGTTTGTATGCTGCAACAAAAATTAAATTAGCATTTTGTACCACAAAAATATTACCATATGTATGACTTGTACGTGTTTTTCTATCACGCTGTTGAAATGATTTTTGTTTTTGGTATATATATTCAAAGAAATTTTATTTGTATTTTTTTAAAATTGGAAATTTTGGTTGTCGCAAACACGCCACAATTTGTTAATTTGTTCAAATGTAAATTGTGTTGGTATTAACATTTAAAAATTTGCACCAATGTTGTGCTTTTGTAAACATTTTTCATATTGTATGTATATTTTATTTATAGTAATTACAATTTTGGTAATGACATTTTTATGGAAATACAGATTTTGAGTTCGTATCTTCGTGTCATCAATTTAATCAAATTCAATAAGTTTACATATGTATTTTTACAGTTTATGATTTATAGGTTTATATTTATTCACCTGGATTCGATTGAGCTACATGTTAATGGAGAGTTGTTTTTGTTTTATTTAAATTACAGGTTTTATTTTACTTTTTAATACTTTTAAATTTAATCAAATTAAATTGTTTGCTATGCAAAAACGCATTTGTATTATTTTGTTAATAGCTAATACTAATAAAAGTTCACATTAACAAAGAACAAAATGTATGAAACATTTTTAATTTAAAATACTTTTGCCAAACTGTTACATATTCTTTATTTTCCAAATTAAAGTAAAATTAGGTTAAAAGAAATTTTTTATTTTTTTTTTTTAAAGCTAAGTTTTAAACACTGCTTTATTTTAAATAAACAACTATAATTTCTTAACATTAAAAACTTTTTTAAATTTTTTATTTGCTTTTTTTTTTTTAGTATTAATAAAATTCTTCAATTGCAACCAGATTTCGAGCCTTTCTACTCATTTGTTCACTTAGCTACTTACAATAAATTCTATGACTCCTCTAATAAATTTCATTTTAAATTACAAACACACACACACACACAAATACTCTTCAGTTATAGTTCTCATACTTATTCAGTGTGCTCACATCAAAAAACATTAAGTATTGGACCAAAAATTACGTTTGAACCTCAGATAAGTTTTTATGGACATGCAATATACATACATATATATAACTTCTTCCTGCCTGATACCCTGCTAAAAATCAAACTGCTATTTACATGAAGCTATTCATCTTTTGTTTTTAATACAAACAATTATAAATACTATTATTAAATATGAACCACAACATTGTATTAAATAGTTAAATCTGCCACTTATCAGTCACAAAACAGAAACACCAAATACCATAAACAATCTAATACATGTATGTATGTATGTGTGTATGTGCATGTCGTGTATGGAGCCAAGTCGTCGTCTGTACAAAAGCAAAGAATGGAATGAAAAGAAAGGAAAAGAAAATGAAATTCGGCGCCATTTACTTTTAGCTGTGGACGCCATTGTGTCGAGCAAGTTTCTATACCCTGTTGCTACAGGACAGTGCACTGGATGGGTATATAAAATACAATCACAATCTAAATTTACTGAAGATAGTTTTAATGATATTTTACGGGGTTACTTAAAGGCGACCTTACTCGTAGCTTGTGTAAGAAGTTCATTGAAATGGTCGAAGTCAATGCGTCCGATAAACATTCCAGATTGACACTTTTTATTTGAACTTTTTTGTGGGCAAAAGGAGAAGAAGGTGAAGCTCATTCAAGTGCTTAAATTTATAGTTACCAAAGATACATATATACAATAAACACCTTGGCGTGTCAAGCATTTTCACCAGAAGACCAAGAAGGAGGAAAACTAACACTTCTTCTTCTTCTTCTTCACGCCGCCCGCACACACATACACATACACACACACACACACACACAGAAGTAAGTGGACACGCTTATACGGATGATATGTTTGCTTTGTGCGCTTTGTCCGGTTGTTGTTGTCTTGGCCATTCCCCTGCCGGATGCACAGATACATACATATATCTCTGTCAATGACAGTTGTCAACATGACAGTTATAAGGACAACACAAATGTAACGGATGTTTGACTCCATGTCCAAGACATATTTAGACAGTCCAAGTCAGGGGCGTTACACAAAACGTATATATTTATCAAACTTGAATTCCCACACACGACAATCGCAGAAGAAAAAGCCAAGCATTCATGTTTTTTGGAATACCCTTTCAGTAAGAAATGGACGATTATTTCCTCTCTTTGCTTGTGGCAGGGTATCATTTACATGCATAAACATACACATATGTATATTAGCATGGAAACTCCCATTGAATGGCCAAAAATCAATGGGTGGGACCCATGTAGATGCCACCCAAGCTATCGCAGCTATCCTCGGCCGTGGCGCTTTCCGGCTCGATTTCCTGATTCATGCAGGAGCCATTGTTGTTGCTGGCCTCGTACGTATCGCTGTCGTCCACGAGGCAGCACTCGCCGCAGTCATCCGTCGAGGAGTTTATCTCATCGCTCAGATCGTCCAGCAGCGTCACCTTGGGCGCCATTTGCTCCTCCGCGCTGCAGCCACCAGCCGCTGCAGCGCCCGCCACCGAGATCTTGATGCTCGACCTGGACGCGGCAAGGTTCTGATACTGCTGCGGAATGGGCTGCTGGATGGGCGCATGCATTGCCCGGTAGCTCAGATTTGGGGTGCGCTGACCCATGCTGGCCATGCCCGGTGGCATCTGAGTGTGCGTCATGCTGATGGTGGGTGGCACACTCAGCACGGTGGCGGTGGTCTTAGCTCCGTGCGGGTGGCTGGCATACAGCTGATGTGTGTCGGAGGCCAAGTTGTGGGCGGTCAGCTGCAACGGATGTTGATCCTTGCGCTCTACAAAAAATGTGTAAAACAAAGTGAACAGTATGTTTTTAAAGTTAATTTTTTCTTTGCAGTTGGTAAAAGAGACATAATGTAGTATACTCTTAGGCTGCAATCACTATTATCTTATAAGGTTGAATATTTACATTTAGCTAGTATGTTTTAATAGTCAATTTTGTCTTTGCAGTTGGTAAAAGAGACAAAATGTAGTATACTCTTAGGCTGCAATCACTATTATCTTATAAGGTTGAAAATTTACATTTAGCTAGTAAATTAAATAAAGAAGTCAGAGTCAGAGCGGCAACAACGGAAATGAAAGCGCATGTCAGCGCATTTGGGTTATCTATCGTTCGGGACACTGTGCAGGCAACTGTGTGGTTATATTGGGGCCAACGTTTGTTATCAGTGGAAACTGTGGCACAGGACAAGCGGACCCAAAACCCCGGAGACAGCATTTTCGAGAACGCACCATTGTTCGTTTTGCTATCAAATGCCATTGCCACAATGCTATTCAAAAGTCGTACTTAGTTGCTGCTGTGCCCCGGGGTGAATGTATGAATGCATGTGGCTGCTACAAGTGGCAGTTCAACTATGCAACCACCCACACCACACCGCCTTTTAATAAAATTATCTATGAAAAAGTTGTTGATCTACTCACCCAGTGGCGCCACAAGTTTGGGCTGTAGCGGCAGCATGAAATCGTGTCCAGTTGTAGCTGCTCTCGGTTGCAGGCTCTGCACTGCCGGCACACTTAAGTAGTCCGCTAAAAAGGCAAGCAGGATAATATTTGAGTTGAGTTGAGCGACGCCAAAAGTAAAAAATGCAAAGTAACCAAAAATACAAAAAAAAAAAGTGGGAAGGAAAGGAATCGCAAACAATCACAAAGTCCTTGGTGGCCATGCGAAAACATAAAAAAGAGTAATTTTTGTACTTTTTTTATGTGCTTATTTTGTACAGTATTTTGATAAAAAGTTTCGTAAAAAAAAATGTGTTAAAGTTATGAAATCAGTTGTTTTTCCTTTCCTCTTCATTTGTATACTTTATGTATCTGTATAAATATGCAAAACATAATTTTTATCAAAAGACTAAACTTTTTACTGGTTAAGTGAAAATGTGCAAAATATTCTCGATAAGTGCACAATCAAAAATCAACTTTTATGTACTTGAAACGTGTTTTTTTTTTTCGTGCAACAAATGACGATATATAAGAAAATAGAGGGAAAAAGCTGGAAGTAAAGAAATCATAACAAGAAATGTACAAAATTTTTAGCTAAATTTTTTCCAATTATTTTCATGCAAGAAATTCAAGTTTTTGTTTTTATTTATAGTTTTATGAACATTTGCTTCCGTTCTGCCAGAAAGCATACCATTTAAATGTGGGCCCATTACAGTTTAAATTTCCACAATATTTCATTGCAATTTTGCCATTTCCAGGCTTGCTGGCTGGCCATTAAAAATTTAAAAGCTGCTCTCAAAAAAGAGCAAGCACGCCCAGCAAGTGTAAAAATATTTCACTTTGCAGTTTTCCCGACGAACGCAAACATTTAAAATATGTACTTATAACAAGGAACTGAGCTCAATGCAAGAAACGACGACAAGACACCCTAATTTTTTCTTATGGTTCTTTTCATATTGCAAATCTTATTTCTTGCATTGTATTGATAATATTCTTAGTTAAAGCTTAGTTCTGATCAACCAGAAACTTTCTGTTTCTGTCCTTGACAAGTTGCTCTCCATTATAAAAATACCTTTCAACTTAGGGTATTGAAATTAATTTGTTCTACAATATAAATAGAGGGTGCAGAGGCTTGGTTAGTTTGCCACTGTGTTGATTTTTCTACAAAACGCCTTAAGGTGTTCGTGCACTTGTGCAACAGTGTGCGTAAGTACGTACACGTTCTTACATACGTACCACTGTGCGTATACGTACTCATAAATTGGCGACGCCTTCGTGACGCCACAGTTGTAGTGCATTGCCCATTTTAATGACCACTAGAAGTTGGCAGCAACCTTGCCACACGCCCACCTCTCACGCCCACCTCTCACGCCCAAACAACTTTGCCTGCTAATGATTTACTTGCTATTTTTATGCTCTTTGAAGTCGCAGTCGTTGCCTGCGACGAATTGGGGTTGCTCTTCTTCTTCTTCTGCTCTACCCAACGTACGTTAACGTAAAAGAAGTGAGCTTAAAACTTGTGCCAACTACTCGTGACGGCAGCACGTACTTACTGCGGCATTTCCGGTCACACAGAAATCAAATTTTTCACAGCTGCCTTTCAAAGGACGTAACACAGTTTCACATCTAGCGGAAAGTGCGAGGAGGAAACGGAAGTGTTTGAAGTTGTTGAAACAATTAAGTTACAATTACATTTCACCTCGCCATCTTAAATGTTTTTCAGCAAGCCAATTTGTCCTTAAACCTGGTGTATGCATGCTAGTTAAGGCAAAAAATAATGGCGGCAGCTTCTTGTTCACTGCCTACATTTAGGAATGGCCAGTTAAAGACAAAACATTTTGCATTGAATTTATTGAAAATGTATTTCGTAAAAACATTCTATTCAAATTGACAAGCTTGGGATATTAGGCAAGTTTTGGTCGTATCATTATTTGTACTCTCTGCAGAGTGTGATGTTGACCACCCCATGATATCCAAAAGATGCCATGACCTTGTGTAGCACTCGGTTCATCGTATTTGCCATTTAAATTGCTTAAAATGTCAATATATATATATATATATATTATGCAATAAGAAATTAAGAATCAATATTTAAGTACCTGTAGGTACAATCTTTATGCCACCAAGCTTGAAGTGTCTCCGCACAATTGCCTGAATGCTGATCATTATCATTATCATAAGTAGAGAA
Source organism: Scaptomyza hsui (assembly GCA_018152825.1). Classification (NCBI taxonomy): domain Eukaryota; kingdom Metazoa; phylum Arthropoda; class Insecta; order Diptera; family Drosophilidae; genus Scaptomyza; species Scaptomyza hsui. The sequence goes on from JAECXO010000025.1 coordinate 796,419, forward strand.
CTTCATGAGCCGATTGTAGCTCAATGAATCGCCAGCATCACCGTTATATATACCCAAATCGGTTATTGCATATCCCTCATCCTCAGATCCTATGGAAAAACTATCATAGCTGGCATACCGATTCTGATTTTGAAAATCTGTTAGACGAACAAGAAGTTCATGCTTTTGATATTTTGTTATTTGGTGTATCCTCTCAAGTCCAATAAAGAAATTGCCATCGAAATGACCAAAACCTTGCTTGTAATCAGTCCAACTAAGGTTGAAGTTGACGCTTCCATCCATGCGCCTCTGAACAACCATCCATGGATTATCGTTCATCGCATACTGTTGCACACAACGAACTAAAATTGGTTCCATGCCACTCACTTTTATGAACTGTGTTTGACCAGCAGAACGTAGGCACTTTCTTGGCAAATGTTCATGCTTCTGCCTGTATGTGTTTAAATAGTAGTTCTGAGTTGCAAGTTGATTTTCCTGCTCTTTCACTAAGAGCTGTAGTTCAGCTATACGATCTGTCTGGCTTTTGGTATGTGATTTGCATTTTTCAAGATCTTGGCTCAAATTTGAGTATTGCACTTCACCAAATTCATATAGATTTAATTGTGTGTCTATTTCACTTTCCAACTCTGATAGTTCCTTTTCATTTCTTTTTATATTTTCTTCATGTGCCCCAATAATTTCATCTAGCTTGTTTGCATCTAAAGATTCCTTTGCACAGCTTACAAAAAACCAGTTGAATCCCATTAAAAACACTAAACACAACATTAAGTGTTTCGACATTTTATAATTTTTCATTCAAGCACTTAATTGGTTGGCAGAAGTGAAATTTGTATTGAAATTTATAAATCGCTGGCGCCTTTTATAGCTATTAAGGCTTCTTTATACTTATTGAGAGAGTGTTTTGACAATAATAAAAAGAGAACTTTTTAAATTAAATTGAAATAATTCACTGATTGTAACGAAGAGAGCTTTTTTATATATGTTATCAGCTTTAAATGCATTCGGGTGAAATGAATTTTTGATGTTATTTGTTTTGGAAACATGATTATTCATCAACATCACGTTATTTACTGATTACTGACACGATCTGGCATTAATGACACGTCATTGACCGTTGGACGCCTTATCAGCTATTTTGTGAATTATATATTCAGATTTATTTGCAAATTTGATTAAGTCGATGAGAATTTCGCACTTTAACACATTTCAAGTTGAGCGGGGATAGCGTTAAGTGCTTAAAGCGTCAAGAAAGTAGGGAAAACTTGGAAAACACTTTACGCTTGACTTGCGTTGCAGTCCTTAAGTCCTTTAATTAAAATGCACATTGAGCGATTTTGTGAAGCTTAAATTTCTGGACACGCTTTTACGTAGGGCGAGGCGAACGTACAAATTTTGCTCCTTTCGTTTTGGGCCAATTTTTGCCCAGCTTTACTGGACGACCAAATGGAAAAAGTTTTTCAATTTGTTTGACGGTAAATGAACTTTTCTATGCTGTTAAACCTTTTGCCCGAGTGTGTGTGTGTGTGAGTGTGAGAACGAAAATGGCCATTTGAAATATGGCATAAAAAGGCATTTTGCTATCATAATAAAATTGTAATTAAAATTAAATGCAAAATTGGGCAAAACGGGTACTTTGCAATGTATATGTGCAAGAAATGAAAGAAAAATGCTCACAAAAAACATTAAAAAGTTTTCTTTTCTCCCGTTTTATTGACTCAATGTGTGTGTGTGTGTGTGTGTGCTTCAAGTGACAAAATTATAGCACTCAATTATATAGCATGCGATAAATTTTAACAAGCCCCACGTAAAGCATGCTCTTTGTACAACTAATTGCGGGGGATGGAAGCGGATACATACCATAAAAGATTTTTACCCAGCCATTAAAATAAAATTTCGAATGGCTTTGGAAATTATACGAAACATTTTCATTCCCGGTGCAAGAATGCATGCGAATTGTATGGACATTGTGAAAGAATGGATGCGAGGGGACAAGACAAGACAAGACAAGACAAGACAAGACAAGACAAGCACTTACAACTGAGGTACGAGGGACCAGCATTGGACGACAGCAGCAGCGGCGACGGTAGCATCGTTGTTGTCGTTTTCGTCGTTGTCGTCGTTATCGTCATCGTCATCGTCGTTGGTGTGACGTCATAATGACCATGTGACGGTGCGTATGCAGTAGTACTCATACTATTGGGGGTGGTGTGGGTGGTGTGATAGTTCGTTACGGGCGCACTGTGCAGATGCAGGCCAATGACATTCACGCCGTTCACATTGCCTGACAGTTACAGTAAGAAGTTGCGAGTTGCAGTTAACCATTCACACACACACACACACACACACACACACACACACACACACACACACACACACACGTACACACATACGATAGCATGGTGGTTGGGGTTGGGGTATGTGAATTTACAAAGGGAAACAACATCAAACGATTCCAAGGATACACATACACATATTGTACAACAAAATATTCAATGCACGAACGTAAAGCATACACAAATACACACACAAATAAGTCTGGCAGTCTTGGTGTGTGTGTGTGTGTGTGTGTGGAGACTTGATGTGATTACTGTAAATTCTTGATTTTAATATGAGCTTTTAAATCAAAGCAACGATAATTTAATAAAAATAAAAAAAAATTCATATATAATATTTATGACACAACTTTTTAATGTATTTTTTCACTGTTCAGAGCCTGGCTTAAAGCCAACCAAACATGGTAATGTAGTTTCTGCACATCTTAAATGAATCTTTGGTTGAATTTCCATATTTGGCGTTAGATACCCGCAGGGCCACAGCGACACATGGCCAAGTGGGAGCAGCTGAGCTTTACTCTGGCGAGAGTGCATAAATAATAAAATAATTAAACAATAAATTGAATGAAATTAGTCTTGCCTCCGCAGAGAGCTCAGCATGTAAATGTGTTTGTGTGTGTGTGTGGGTGTGTGAGTGTGTGATTTGATCAAGTTGAGTTTGAGGCTGTTTGTTCTGTTTGTTCTGTTTGTTTGTGTGTTCTGTTTGTTTGTGTGTTTTGGCCTGGTTGTGGACGGCTGAGAGTGTTGCCTGTTGGCTATTCATGTTGTTTTGACTGCTTTTTCAGACAGCTGCACACACAAAAGAAGCAACAACGATTAAGCGAAACGAAAAACCACAACAAATGATAATCAACATTTAAGCAACGACAATACCAACAACAACAACAATGTGTGGCTGACATACATATGTATACACACACAACATACATTTAGAAAGCAAAGCAAAGTAGAGAGATAGAAAACAAAAACAAAAACAAAAACAAAAAAGCGTTGCTTACCAATTTTAGCGCTGCCAAAAGCGTCCTTGAACATGGGCGTGGGCGCCTGCACAGTGGTGTGGGCATGACCACCAACACCAACGCCCGGCACAGTGGGCGTCGTCTGTTTAATGGCATTTGTCCGGCCGCGATGCGGCGCCGGCGGCTCCCTTTTGCGACGCGGCTGCTCCACGGGCAGAACGCGTCGCCGTTTTTTGGGCAACTTGGAGCGTGCCTGTAAGTAAACATCCGTGCATTTATAATTAAGTTACAACTTCCTTATTAAACACTAGAAGAGTGCTGCCTTCAATAAATAGGGCATCCCTTTAAACGTCCTTTACTTTGACATAAATAATACAAGTAAAATGGCTCTAATTGGCAGACTTGTTACTATCTCTCAACAATTAGTTTAAGTTTCTATAGCATGTTTAAAATTGTAAATTTGGTAAAGAAAATAAAAAAGGTAACTTCGTTACTTTTAAATGTTGATTAACTGTGCTGTGAATTTACCGCTGCCTACTTTTAGGCATAAACATAGCCCATAACAAAAAATTGTTATATATCTAATATTTGTCTTTTTCTTTATAAGCTGTTGAAAAAAATGTATAAAAAAAAAACACGCATTCGATTCCTGCCTATAGCTGAAACAAGACTTTTAATCCAATACCGCTTGCGAATATTTTATACGTATTAGTATCTTGCCATCAAATGAGTTTATGCATTCAACTGAATATAATTCAAATTGTTTGATTTGAATACCGCATAAAATTGAAATCAAAATGGCTCAGTGCTTAAATACTCACCTGTGTGTGTGAATAAAACATGGAGAAATTGCTAACGATAACAGGTACGGGGAGTGCGATGGTCAGGACACCAGCTAATGCGCACAGTGCGCCCACAAACATGCCCGGATAGGTCTTGGGCGCCACATCGCCATAGCCCACTGTGGTCATGGTCACAATTGCCCACCATAATCCCAATGGTATGCTCTTGAATTGGTTATCTGGATTGTCCTGCAAACGACAGTGAGAAAAAAAAAATAGACACTCAAATATTAAATACCCTAGCATGGCTCTAATTTAAAATTGCAAATTTATCGTTTTAAAATATTTTATATTTTAATCTCCGTTTTGAAGCAAATATTTTTATTGATTCACAAAAAGGCAGCCTAAGGTACCCTATATACTACAACCAATAAATGCTGCAAAATATTAAAATGGATAAAAAATAATTACGTAGTATATAAATCAGGACATCAAGTTCTATAAACAACAATACAATACACCAAGGACAAGTAAATTGTGTACATTTTAAAACAGCTTTAATTTTAGCATAATCTCAGCATATCCTAGCCATGGGAAAACCCAAAACAATAAACATGCATCTATTTTAATGACTACTCAAGGACTTACCTGTAACTTTTCGGCATAGTATGCCAGGCTGGCAAAGAAGACGATGCCGAGCACCAGGAAGAACACAAGCAGAGTCAATTCCTTGGCCGATGCCTTGAACGTGTGGATGAGGATGCGCAGTCCTGGCGAGTGGCGTGTGAGCTTAAAGAGCCGCATGATGCGCACAATGGAGAAGGCCTCCAACAAGCCCGTGTACTCGCCCATCCGCTGCATCACATCCGTATAGAAGCTAAGCGTGGCCGTAAAGTCAATAATATTTACGGGCGATTTGATGAACTGCCAGAGATTTGGTGAAACCTGGCAAAAGAAAATAATACTTATTCAGTAATAATAATAATAATAATAATAATAATAAAATTTAAATTATCTTCCTGATGCCACAAACGTATGTAACAACGAACTATAGCTTAATTAAAAAAAATACATTTGAAATTGAAGAATACATAAGGACTCTCATATCGATTGATTCTATTCACTTTTATATTTTGGATATTATTGTTTATGCAGTAATGCAATAAAGAAACATTTAGTAAGTACACCAACCAATGACAATTAATACAATAGGTTCCACATTTTGGTACACATCTTATTTTGTTACTTACAATTAACCTGATGACGACTTCAATGAAAAACCAAACATTGCACACGAGTTCAACGTAGAAAAAGGCCTTGTGCGGCTGGCCATAGGTCTCGATCCAGCCATGCTGGCTGTGCTCATTGTGCCCGAGGATATTGTGGTCCAGAAACTCGTTCAGACTGCTTTCGTTCTGCGCTCGTTTCAGTCGCTGGCGCTGTTGCTGTTGCTGATGCTGATGCTGATGCTGTGTACCCTTGATTGTGGCAATGGGCGTGGCTTGGGCGGCACTTAGGTTGCCGCTGCTGTAGCTCGTGTAGTTCGTGACACGAAATGTGTGACCGATGCTGCCGCTAGGTGGCGTTATACTGTGCTGCTGGCGGTACTGATGCTGCAGATGCTGTTGCGACTGTTGCGCTGGATGCTGAGGTAAAGGCGGCGCGAGCGGATTGTGGCCAGGCATTGGCGAGCCGGCGGCGTAGCTGGTGGGCAGGTCCACGCGAAAACCGGGATGGGTTTTCAGGCAGAATGATATCACAGAAACAAATATAAAGAATACCGACATGCCAGCAACAAACTGCGTAAGGAGGAGCAATAAATAGGATTACGATTGATTCATAACCATATTTTAAGGGGTTGAGTTTACCTTAGCGCCTGTCGAACTCGACGGCTCATCAAACATGGCCCAGATTTTGGGCTTTATTCGTTGCCAGCAGTTAAGCTCGCCGTTGCTTAATGCCTCCTCGAAGCCAAAGAGACGCGCTATTTGCTCCTCCGTAGGTTTCTCATTTTCAATATCTAGTTTATCTAATATGGCTAAGGTGTTCTGCAATCAAATTAAATCAAAATTGTCTACTTTACTTTATTTTAGTTCGCTGTTATTTCTCTAACTCACTTGCGTATCGCGATGTATGCTATAAGTTGACCAGCAGCATGGTTCTACCTGATTCGAGTCGAGTCCCCAGAACTCTAGCTCCTCCTCAAACAGAGGGCCACAGACGTCCGTGGGATAATGCAGCTTGCCAGTTCTGAAATGAAGACAATTTATAGCAATTATGTAAGCGAAACTTGGAAAAGAGTATCGGATCAATTCATCGTTATAGTTCCAGGGACTTGTCAAAAAGGCAAAAAAAAAGAAACGCATTTGCTTTATTATAAACTTTGTGCAGGTGCAACAAAAAAAAGAGAAGAGCTTTGTTTTTCGCGTGCCAATTGCGGCAACTGCGTGAGCTATGATAAATGAACGTGTTGGCAAGAGGGTGGGGCTGCAGGAATTGGGTTACCAAGGACATGGACTTGTCCGCATTGCTGTCCAAGTTGTAATAGCATATCAGCTGCTGCTCTCTCTCTCTCTCTCTCTCTTCACTGTCCTGTCTGACGCACATACAGATGTGGCATATGTCCGCCATATGTGCATTTTTGGCCATCCTGCTTTTTTTTTGTGCATATTTTATGCAACTTTTCTTTAGTAGCCTTTTGTTGGGCTCCAAATCATTTCGTGCCCCGAATGGAAAATGGTAAATTGTGAGTGCCACCTACCCAAAAAAAAAAAAATAATAATAAAAAATAAAAAACCAAAGGGAAAAAACAAGCTAAAATCCCGGCACCGGCCCATGCGGCTGCTCAAGGCCATTGCAAATGCGGGTGGACATGTGAATTGTGGGTTTTATTATGCGCATCGCATCGCACACACACACCCCCTACTCTTTTCGTATACAACTGCACCTCCATACAGTTACAGTTACCAAAAATGTTAAAAAGAAAACAATTTGATCTGTCACACTGCAGTGTATTTTTTTTAATTAAATGGATAGCGCAATTACGACAGCATTTTAGCAACTATGAGTATCAGGTATACATTACTTGGAGAACTTAAAGGAACAATCAATTGAAGTGATTTAACTGAAACAGTTCATAGTATTTTCACTATGTCAATATCCTTTTGTAACTTAACATGTAGGTGACAATAAATATTCAAATTAAATCAGAACAAATTCGGTACGAAAAAGTTATATTCCTTCAACAACATTTGCCATAGCTTTTTTACTGTTCATGCCTAAAAGTAGGCAGTGAACAGGAAGCTGCCACCTCCTATCCTAATTTATCCAGTGAAAATAAATGCACAACTTGTTGGCAATTGCTGCTTGAAGTAAATTTATTAAGCAACATGTAAGACACTCTAAATACAAGTATAACCGAAAAGACTTCTACACGTACGAGTTTCATCATTTTACAACCTTAGCGATGAAAGTAACAATTTTTTAAGCTTAAAATTGTATATTAATGTAAGTTTTAACTAAAGAGTTCCTGAAAGCAAGCGTAGAAATTACTTTATAAATTGCAAAAGCTTTTAGCGTGTACATAATTCGATTGCTCAACTGTTAGATTATAAACTTTTTTACATTTTAGATTCAATGTGGGGTATTCCAGCAGCCTTTGCTGTTACACTTGTATGTGTGTGTATGCAAGGCTTTGTTATTGCTTCTTCGGTGCCTATTTTGTATACTGTCAGCCAATTGAGTTGGAAAAATAATGTGGGTCAACCCCCACGGTTCAAATATGGGAGCATCTCACTAATCAATAATCAGTTGACCCATTAAAGCTTGTATAAATGTGCAAAATTTTTAGTCTGTTGGCGGAGTGAAATTGACGATTTTTGTTAGCCGATGACCAAGAGGAATAACAATTTTTCTACATTTTTATTCTCTGATACTGAAAGTATATACAGATAAAGTGTTGAGATCGGGGTGCCACGCCTTCTAGGAAGCTGGGAAATCGATAACATCTATAACTGAAAACCGATAAAACCATACATTCTTACAGCTAGAATTACGAAATTTTGCTCGAAGATAGCTAGTCACGTCTCTCTCCTCCCTGAAGTTTTCACAGTTTTTGGACTAGAGGCACCAAATTTTGTGTAAAGATAGGTAATGACTTTCCCCAGAAAGATGTATCACAAATTTTGATGCCACGATGATGATGATAAGCAAACAGTATTTATTTTATTATCTTCTTGGGGCTAATGATGCATCAAAAAGTCAAAATGATTTTCTTATGCTCTGAAACCGAAGGTAAAGAGTATATTCATTTTGTGCTATGTCCGTCATGGTGTCTGTCAGTCTGTCTGACACCCACTAGGGTGCTGGGAAATTAATATAATCGATAACTGACAGTCGAAAGAACCATATAATTTCTACATTTTTATTGATAGAGTCTTCGAAGTTGGTGGGAAGACCCCAGTTTGCGTCTCCTAAAAAAACTACCTGACAGTCTTTAAATTTGGATGGAAGATATCTCTATTGAGATAGAAATAGAGATAAGCGAGAGTCACTAAATTTGGAGAACAACTGGCGACAGATCCCAAAGATTTGCATAAAAAATTTGGATGCCACAACCACCTCTGCCGCCCACCTTTTAAAATCGGAAGTTCAGTTATCTTCCACAGTTTTTGAGTTAAAAACATCAAATTTGGTAACAAGATAGCTGGCGATGCTTAACACCCGTACCACCTCTGCCGCCCCGGCAATCTTCCATTGCAAGCAGACTCCTTACCATTCGTTCTTTAACTGGTATCAGAGTATTTCGGAGCCGGTAGCGTCCGACTGCAACGCTTTCACTTTTTTTTTTATTCCTCTTTTTTGTGGTTTTTTATTTAATTTTCTCTGTTATTATGTTAACAACAACTAAAATTAAGCTTTAAAAGATAGTGCTAAGCAACTTATATTTATGTATTTACAATGAATGATTAAAAATCTCGCTTATCCACCCCCAAAGTAGGCAACACAATATAAATGCTGACGCATGACGAGGGCGATCCCAAGGCACGAAACTTTCTTATAAGATAGAGAGATAAAGAATTTCGCCACATTTCAATTATTGTATATAATATGAGATACTTTTAACAACTTATTTTGCACTTGCATCAGGTGGTAAGTTGAGTGGGGGAGGGGGCATTACAAACCTGTCATTAATCTTAAGTAACTTAAGTCATCGAAAGATAAGCACGCTAACTTTCCATTTATCTTTGCCAGCTAATGAGCGCTTTGCCTGCTACCAAGAAAACTCTGATAAACTTTAAAGTCAAAAAAATAAAGATTTATGACAACGAGTGCATAATTAAAATAAAAGCTTCTTTGTTTACTTGCACAAGGTAACGAGAGGGAACAGCCAAAGATTAATTACCCTGGCGAGCATCGTTCTAATTAAATTACTCCTAGAACAGCTTAAGCTAAAAGTTTTACAGATGCAATCTACAAAAAAAAGTCTGTCAAAAGTTATTAACTTGAAATAAAAATGGCTTCAAACTGGGTGACGCTTTTTTTTACACAGAGGGGAAAATCAATGTGTATCGAATTGTTATCGATTTTTTAGCAACCCAGAAGTTTGCAAGGTTTCAAGTTTCATCTTAAAGGATGTGACCTTATAATACTTTCGAAACGACACTTCGGTTAAAGATATAAAAGCATAAAGTATTTCTTACCTGTAGTAGTTAAGTATTTGGGTAAAAACACCTGGATGACGATCGAAGAAATACTCGTTTAGCACCGGATCATAGTTGGCCAGGGCTTCGGTGAGGCGTGAGAGGCGCGTTGCGGGTATTTTCTTGAGTGTCGCCTTATAGGTTTCATATCTGCAACGTGTGTGTCAAAGAGAGAGAGAGAGAGAGAGAGGGTGAGTGTGAGATAGAGAGGACAATAAATTTAAGTGGATTTGCATACAAATTAGCTGCACTACGCATACGCCCTGTTAGCCCCATTCGACACTGACATTCAAGCCATAATAACTTTACAAATTACCATGGCCATAACTCTAGCATGTTTGTAAGTGTGTTTTTGTGTTCTTTTGTTGCTGCTTGACCCTTTCGCTTCAGCCATTAAATCGAGCCACAAAAAATTATATCAAATATGGTTCGGTTTGGGGGGCTACATCCTGAAAGTGAGTGATACAAAAAATATGGAGCCAAGTGTAAGTAAATCCAGCCATAAGCCATTTGCATACATTTCGACTTTTTGCTGACCTTTTTTTTTTGGCCATCATAGATGTTGCTTTTTATTCTCTATACCCTACAGAAAAGGGTAAAATGGCGGAGAAGCTAAAATACATTTGCATTGCATTCGAGTTTTTTGGAACCTTTGGGCAAAGGGTATCTTATGGTCGGACACATTCCAAATTAAACTCTCTTCTGTGTACATCTATTTATATAACACATAGAATCCCTAAAATGCACACACATGTGTGTTTGTATGTATTTTAAATATATTTAGCCCCAATCCATTACCTTGCCCTAAATATACAAAGTAAATTTTACATAACTTTTTCTTTGGTGTGAGTTTTATAACAAGCTCAAATAGTCGAGTATTAAATTGCAATATTTGTGTGTATATATTTTCTAATTAGGGTCATAATTGGTTAATATTGATTTGCGGTTCGTTTTGTGACATATTTTAATTTGACAATATCAATTTCCCAACGTATTTTAGATTGGAAATCACTTAAAATTAAACTTTTAGCCCTTTATAAAGATTTATTATTGTAGATTGAAAGTATATACATAATATTAAAAACTTGTGAATAACTCAGTGTATGCAAATTAATTAACTTATTTTATTTTTCTCTGTGTAACATTATAAATAAATAACACATTTGCTACCTTTTAAATCTTTGATCATTTATGGCAGCAAATATTGCCACATCGACGAAAAGCCGAAATTGAATTTCCGACTTGCACACACACGATTTAATTGAGTTCAATTAACGTAATTTGCGACAATTTATTTTAAATGTAATTTCACATTTATGGCCAAGTGAAGCGTACTCTCATCCTGGCCATTCTGGCGTGCATTTAACTTTATGCCCGTTGACATCCTTTCAGTCCTTTCTGGCATTTTTACGTGCGATACTTTTCTTTTATGTCAAACTGTTTGCATTAAATAAATAAATATATTTCACGGGAAAAGCAACATCATCTAAGTAGCAACAATAATTCACACTTTCAGTTTATTGAAGGTCATTTGATTACGGTTAATTATGGGTATATACAGACACGCCTTATTTTTATTTTATACCTGAATAGAATAAGTCGGTTCTACTTCCTTCTTGTCCTTTCCCAACACAGAATGTAAATAACTCTATTTCCCCTCCGCGACAATCAGTTTCACTCATCTTTTGCACTCACCCCAGTTTTTGACATCTCTCCCTCTTGCAGTTATTATTCAAGTTGACAAATTATTTAAAACCGGTATCGGTGAACGAAATCAAAAACAATAAATAACTCAATTACGTATGTACATATTTAAATACACATACACATGCCTATAAAATATTGTATATACGTTTTATTCAAGCTAGAACTCTAGTTCTATTTAATATGCAAAGAAGAAAGAATTCTTGTTTCTTGTTTCTGTCAAAGAGACCACAAAACTGCTCAAAATTGGCAAGCGGCAATTGAGCGTAAATTGGTGATCACCAAATGCTTTTGTTATTGCCTTGTGGCGCTCTCCCTTGCAAATACATATGTATGAATGTTTGTCTGTGTATATTCGTCTCGTCACCGTTTGACAAGGTGAAGAGAGCTGCCGTTTTGTGAGTGGAATGCTATCTCTTAAACCGTTTATTAGCGGTGGGTTGTTGAGTAGCTTGACGTTTCTCAGTTGCTTGCCAGCCGCTGAGCGATTTGCACGTGTTGTTTTTCCAGATTTGTTATTTAATCTGTTGCCAGTTGTTCTTGTGAATATTATATATCCTATTAATACAATATGTTGCGTGTTTTAAGAGCCAGCAAATTGTTGCGTACAGAATGCAAAAATATTGCCGCTGCTGCATCGTATTCGGCGATGCCGCAACCACAGACAACTCCGGACGTGCTCTACACAGGCGTAAGTAAATATATACATCACAAATACATACATATGTACATATATTGTAACCACAGATATAACCTATTGCCTTTTTGATATAAAAAATTGATTATTATCATGAGAGCGTAGCAAACTACACTCTCTTTTGCTTGACCTTGACAAAGCGCTGCTGCCCTTTTTAGTCAAGCAGTCTTTATGCCGCTACTTGGAAAGTACACAAAGTGCAAGCGGCGATAATAAAGTGAAAAGGCAAATGCCATAATATTTATGTGTGCACGCACTCTTAAAGCACTTAATGCCAAAATAAGTTCAGCTATAATTATGTTTGGAATTAGTAGCAAATATATACATATTCATATACATGTACATACATATGCACATACATATATTTTTGCATGAGTCTGCCTTCTAAGCGTAGGCAATCAGCCGGCGAATAGTCGAAGCAAAGCAGACCAGAAAAATGCTATTTACTGCCGGCTGTTGTTTTTGTTGTCTTGTTTTTTTTTTTCGTATGCTGACGCTCTTGTCATTATATCACAACTGGCGCTCTTACTGAAAGCAGCTTTCGACTCTCTTCATTATGAAAAGTGAGCGCTTTTGTACACAAATGTTTTGATGTCGTTAAACAAATTGTAAAAGTTTGTTCAACATTTTAAGCTTATACTTAATACAAATTGAATTGTAATTTGCATTAAACTTTTTGTTATATAAAAAGTACATATAATGTAGATTTTAATTTGTCTTTACTTTTCTCCTAGTACATTTATTAATTTAAACGTTTATCGCAATGTATGTACACTGATACTCTACGCTGATAAGAGTGTGTCGCTATGCACTCTGTTCATACATATATATATGTGTATATATAAATATTGACTAATTCGTTAAACCCTCGCTAGAAGATAACGATTTTTCAATTATAATTTAGTAACAATTAAGTAATATCCAGCTAAAATATTTATTTTAATAAAGAAAACCGTTATCGTTCATGTAATTGAATTTTCATCGATATTATTTATAGGGTAAATTTTATACCTTTCCCCATTAAAAAAAAAATCAGTTAAAGCAGGTAGTATATAAAATATTCTATAATACAAATCAAGGGTCTAAGTATCTACCAATCAATCTATCTTGACCTGAGCTTTGTTGTGTTTGTTCCTAATAATTTTTCACATATAAAAATAATATGAATGAAATAATATGAATATACATATAAAAAATAATTAAAATTATATATAACTTTTGACAAATATAGAGAACTAAAAAGAACAGTAAATGTAATAGTTTTAATATATTTATGCTAGGATTAAGTAAACTAAGAAAATATCCAATCAATGTAAGCTTAAAAAAAAAAAACAAGTGAAAACGTTGCAGTCGGACGCTTTGACGTTTACGTCACCGCTATCTATGAGGGATTCATAGAACTAAACAAAAATGACACAATTATAAACAATAAATTACAAATATTTCTTTCACAATATCCAAACGATAAATAATTGAGATAAAAACTATCCTATCTCTCAAGTTGGATCAAACTGCACACGTTGTGAAAATTTGATTAAAATCGGCTAAGTAGTTTAGGATTTCATCGCGAACAAACAACGTGACACGTAATTTATATATATTAAGATAAATATACCTTTTTCAATTCTTTATGTATTAAATGTTCACACTTTATAATTAAATTAATAAAGATTTCCTGCAAGACATGTTTTCTTAATTTCCTCTAATAGCTGAGAAATTTTCCTCTTCTTTTTGGTAAACTAAATCAAACCTGGTTATCCCAATCCCAGACCCAATCACGTTCACACACGTGTCGTCTCCGTTTATGTTTGTTTATCTGTTTGCTCAAAATTTATTATTTATGCCAGTCATGCTGAGATTTGCAAATAAACAAATGTAAAAGTTGAGAGCTTATTGTGTGTATATGTACTATGATTATGTTTTAAGTACTTATTATTCAAAACAAAGCATTCTCAAGTTCTCTTCAGATTTAGTTTGATTAATTACTAACATTTATGCATTGTTTGTTTTAGCTGTTCATCAACAATGAGTGGCACAAGAGCAAGTCGGGCAAAACCTTTGGAACCATCAACCCAACCACGGAGCAGACAATTGCTGAGATTCAAGCCGGTGGCAAGGAGGACATTGACATAGCCGTCAAGGCGGCACGTCAGGCATTCAAGTAAGACCCTTCCAGTATAGCTTGAACCTATCTTAACAAACACTTACCACACATGTAGATTGGGTTCTCCCTGGCGTCGCATGGATGCCTCGGAACGTGGTCGCTTACTCTATCGTCTGGCCGATCTGATGGAACGTGATCAGGTTTACTTGGCAGTAAGTCCAACAAGCACCAACAAACAAATACACTTCAAACTCACTCTCTACCCATTTATATAGAGCTTGGAAACTCTGGATAATGGCAAGCCTTATAGCATGTCCTATAACGTGGATTTGCCCATGTCCATTAAGAACCTGCGCTACTTTGCCGGCTGGGCGGACAAGAATCATGGCAAAACTATACCCATGGATGGTGACTTCTTCACCTACACACGCCACGAGCCCGTGGGCGTCTGCGGCCAGATAATACCCTGGAACTTTCCCATCTTAATGATGGCCTGGAAACTGGGTCCAGCCTTGGCCACCGGAAACACAATTATCCTGAAGCCTGCGGAGCAAACAAGCCTCACGGCCCTATACATTGCGCAGCTGGTGAAGGAAGCTGGCTTCCCCGAGGGTGTTGTCAATGTGGTGCCAGGATTCGGAGATGCCGGCGCTGCTCTGGCCAACCACTCGGATGTCGACAAGGTGGCCTTCACGGGCTCCACAGAAGTTGGCAAACTGATTCAACTGGCCTCGGGCAACACGAACCTGAAGCGTGTTACCCTCGAGCTGGGCGGCAAGTCTCCCAACATCATCTTGGCCGACTCGGATTTGGACTACGCCGTGGAGACGGCTCACTTTGGACTCTTCTTCAACATGGGCCAGTGCTGCTGTGCGGGCTCGCGCACCTTCGTCGAGGACAAGATCTACGATGAGTTTGTGGAGCGGAGCGCGGAGCGCGCCAAGAACCGCACCATTGGCAATCCCTTCGATCTGAACACCGAGCAGGGACCCCAAGTCAATCAGGAGCAAATGGACAAGATCCTGGGCCTCATCCAGACGGGCAAGCAGCAGGGTGCCAAACTGGTTGCCGGTGGCAATCGTCCAGATGGTCTGCCCGGCTATTTCGTTCAGCCCACGGTCTTTGCCGATGTCCAGGACAACATGACAATTGCACGCGAAGAGATCTTCGGACCCGTGCAGCAGTTGATTCGCTTCAAGAAGCTGGACGAGGTCATCGAACGTGCCAATAACTCGGACTACGGCCTGGCTGCCGCCGTCTTCACCAAGGATCTGGACAAGGCCAACTATATTGTGGGCGGTCTGCGCGCCGGCACCGTTTGGGTCAACACCTACAATGCCCTCTCGGCCCAGGCACCCTTTGGTGGCTACAAGATGTCCGGACATGGACGCGAGAATGGCGAATACGCGCTCTCCAACTACACGGAGGTGAAGAGCGTGATTGTCAAGGTGGCCCAGAAGAACTCTTAAACTTAAAGATTAACCAGCACTGAAAGTCAGTGCTGTAAACCAGAAATAAATTCCATGAACGCATCACACATCAATGGCACTGCTGTGTATTTTTCCCTTTGCTAAATATTAAGTTAGAAACAATCTACAAATATATGCATGTTATGCTAAAACGTAATTGGTTTAATTAAAGGAAGTGTGTATAGGTTAGGTTAACAAGGATGGGATTGATCACTAAAAATAACTTTGCCAAAATCAGACAATTTTGAAACCTTCAAAAGTGCAGAAACTTTGCAGAAAAGTTCTAAGTATAGGAATCTTAAGGTATTTTTTAAATTCAATTATTTGCCCTTAAAGTTTTTATACTCTTATACTGAAAGTGTCATTGTATATTGGTTTTGAGCAATGTCCGTCATGGCGACAGATAAAGTGTTAAGATCGGGGTGCCACGCCTACGAGGAGGCTGGGAAATCGATAACATCGATACAACCAAATATTTCACACATTCTTATAGCTAGAATTACCAAACTTCCGAATCCGGGCACACTGCTTCTTGAAATTAAAAACCACCTATACACAGATTTTGGTCTAGAGCCACAAAAATTGTGTAAAGATAGGTAGTGACTTTTCCCAGAATACTGTATAAAAAATGTGGATGCCACGCCCACATCTTGCGCCCCCTACCACCCCCCGTTGTTAAAACGGTTATGCGTGTATCTTCCACATTTTTGAACTAGAGTCACCAAATTTGGTAGGAAGATATATGGTGACATCTACAAAAGATCTGCATAAAAAATTTGGATGCCACGCCCACCTCTGCCGCCCACCATTTAAAATCGGAAATTTCGATATCTCTTACAGTTTTTAAGCCAGAGCCCCTAAATTGGGTAGAAAGATAGAAGGCAACATCTGCCAAAGATATGCATCAACGTTTTGGATGCCACACCCACCTCTGCCGCCCACCTTTTACATTTGGAAGTTCAGTTATCTTACACAGTTTTTGAGCTAAACACAAAATTTGGTAACATGATAGCTGGCGATGTTTACCACCCGTCCCACTCCTTTGCAAGCAGATTCCTACCATCCGTTCTTTTACTGGTATCAAAGTATTCTGCAGTCGGTTGCGTCCGACTGCAACGTTTTTACTTGTTTTAAATGGCTACAACAACCTTACGAAGCCGGGCAGAGAAGCTAGTATCTTATAAAAAGAAAACATTTTAAGTTTTTTGTTTCAGATCGTAAGATTGAGAGTGATAAATGAAGCAGTTTGGGACCTCGTGCCGTAGGCAGCCGACAAAAATGATCCTGAGCCGCCATTTGGAAAAAAAATTTTGTTTCTACTGTTAAAAGGGTAAATAAACTTTTGTTAAAATTTCCAAACAATATAATTATTTTTTCACCTTTAAAAATACGTTTAAAAAATGACAGATTTTGAGGCTTTTACATGGACTTCCCCCCTTGACCTCACGCCTTTTTGAGTTGAAAATGAAAATAAAGATTCACCAACCTACAATTATAAAGTTAAGCTACAATTGGTTCTAATTAAATATCTGCATGTATGCAAATGTCTACAGCTATAAAGATTATCTAACCTACAGTAAGTTTTAATTAAATAACTCAAAGCGCCATCTATTGGTTTGATGATTGTTTGATTTTTTGCCTATCAAATCTCTGAAACCAAAGGGAGATTTCGTTTTTAGGTAAATTTCTTTTCGGAGAAAATAAGTTAAACGAGAATGGTCACAAACAGTTGCTCACATACAATATCCACTGTTTTACCATGTGATTGAACTAAGATTTTTTTGATGTTTATTTATCACAACAAAGTGTCTTTAAAAGTACCTTATTAAAGACTCCGAATAATAGTTATTGTTAACCGAACAAGGTGACACCTCTCTTGTTAAGGACTGTTTTGCACGCTAACTAAATGTATTAAATTTAAATGTACTTGCAATATGCAACTAAGCTGGAAATGACCTTAAAAAAATGAAACATTTGTTATGCATTAGACGTTTTGTATTGCTTAAACTAACCAAATCTCTTTCCCAACTACTTGAGTTTTCAAAACCATCTCGAGCTGGGCTCTGACACACCTAAAACCAGCTTGAGGTTGGTCTTAGTTTGAAATGCGGTTGGTTTTGATTACTGGCACACCCCTGATACGCTAATTTGATTATCGCACATTTCGCATTTTATATAACAGCGCTCATATAACAAGTAGCTGATAAGTTCCAGGTAATTTCAATTATCGATGTTTCTTAATCCGCTTGGCGTTGAGGTCTGAATTAGATCGCAATGCTAATTGCTTTGTGACGGTTGTTGCTAACAGAATTTTATATTAAAATGAATTTAATAATTTTTGCTATTATAAGTATAGCTTTACTTGCAAAGCCAAATGAATCATCAAAAGAAAGTTCGGTTTGTTAACTAATGAGGTTTGAGTGATTTTAAAATTTATCCAAATATCTTAAACAGGAATCTGTGAAGCTGGACCCGTTGTTTAAATAAGGTTTTGTTCCCGAGGTTGTAAAAGAACAGGTTGCTGAATTACAAAATAAAATACGCGATTAAGAAGCTACAATTGTAAGCTTGAAGAAAATGATTGAGCAAAAAGATATTCAGCTGTCACAACAAATCTAATTAAGCGCGGCGTATGAGAATAATATTGCAATTCAGGAAAAACGTGTCGCTTCATATGAAGCTCAAATCACAAAACTGCAACTCTAAGTAAACTTAAAATATTCCCAAACCCTTGCAAGAGATAAGGGATTGCAGTCCTATCAGATGGTAATCAAGCACAAAGACAATCAACTGTTTTTGAACGATGCCAAAATCAAACAGCTTGAGGAAAATTCCACGAAATTTAAAGAAAGTACTATATCCTCCAACTGTCTGGGTAAACCGACCGGTGTTTATACGGTTAAATTGCCTGGCACTAAGCCCTTCCCTGTTTTTTGTGACTCGAAAATAGCAGGATCCGGGTGGACTGTAATTCAGAGGCGTATGGATGGCAGTGTCGATTTCTATCGAAAGTGGGAAGAGTACAAAGAAGGTTTTGGAGACTTGTGAGGGGAATTCTTCATAGGATTGGAGAAACTACATTTAATGACGCAATCGCAACCTCACGAATTGTATATTTACCTCGACGATTTTCAAAATCAAAACCGATATGCCAGATACAGTGAGTTTCTTATCGGACACGAGACTAAGGCGTATGAGCTAAAAAAGCTTGGAGACTATTTTGGAAATGCTGGTGATTCATTGGCTTATCATTTGAATACGAAGTTTTCAACATCGGATTGGGATAATGATTTAAAAAGTGATGAAAGTTGTGCATTCGATTATAAGTCTGGTTGGTGGTTTCAGAATTGTTTTTAAAGGTAATTAATGCAAACATTTTATTAATCTCATAAATGTCACTTTCTTCCTCTTTATTTTTATAAAGTGACCTGAATGGACCATACACTTCGGTCGATCCTGGTACCTTTGAACCTTAAATTGTATGGTATGATGGACATTGGAATCCACTGAAATTTGTACAAATGATGATCAGACCAACGTCTGTTTAAACCATAAAACCTAAAAATATATACTAAAAATATAAGATCATTGAATTTTTATTTGTTTATCTCAAAATAAATTTGTTGAGACAGCTTAACTTAAAAATCAGCCAAGAGAAATAAAATTATGATTTTATTATCTTCTTGGGGCTAAAATAACGCATCAAAAAGTCAAAATGCTTTTGTTATGCTCTGAAACCGAAGGTAAAGAGTAAATTTATTTAGTGCTAAGTTCGTCATGGTGTCTGTCAGTCTGTCTGTCTTTCTGTCTGTTCATCCGAGCATATGAACGCATATTTTTTTGACAAACAAAGCTAAATATTTAAAACATTGCAAGTTTCTGCAAATTTCGTCCGACAAAGTGTCACGATTGGGGTGCTACGCCCACTAGGGTGCTGGAAAATTGATGTAATCGATAACTGACAGTCGATAGAACCATTTAATATCAAATGGTTGCGTCCCTTAAAAAAACTGGCTTTAATTTTGGATGGAAGATAGATGGTGACATTTCCCAAAGATCTGCATCAAAAATTTGGATGCCACACCCACCTCTGCCGCCAACCTTTTAAAATCGGTTCCTTTTAAAAAAAAGTTCAGTTATCTTTCACAGTTATTGAGCTAAAAACACCAAACTTGGTAACAATATAGCTGGCGATGTTCCCTAATCTGCCCACTCCTGCCGGCCCCGCTTTCTACCATTGCAAGCAGACTCAAAACCATTCGTGCTTTAACTGGTATCAGAGTATTCCGCAGTCGGTTGCCTTCGACTGCAACGTTTTCAGTTATTATTTATCAATTTGCAGAAACAAGCGAAATGAATTTTACTCTTACTTAAGGTTGCCTAGAAAAATTCAACTTAAAGCAATTCAAATCAAATTTTCAAAATGGTTGAAGTTTTTTTTGGGTTTAAGATTAAAATGAATGATAATTTAATTTATATATTTAAGTATATTTTAAAAATAGCATAAGCATACCCATGTAGACCCACTTGAACTGGAATAGGGTATTAAAGCTCACTTCTCGTAGTATAATCTATTGCATTTTCTTCTTGTGTGCTCTTTTTGCTAACTTACTTCAACCACACTCACAGTATTAAACACGCCGGTGCAACATACACACATAAGTAAAAATAGTAGTTGAAGAGTAGGTGCAGGAGGTGTAGGAGGTGTAGGAGTGAGAAGAGGATTTCCATCTATCGTTGTTGCATTTGTATTGGACAGCAGCTGAGCGTGTCAAGTGCTTTGCGGTCAGTGCAAAGTTGCAGCTTATTTTATTTGCCTCTTGTTGTTAGTGCAGTGGTTGCTGCTCTTGTTGTTGTTGCTTTTGAAATTGAATAAGAGCATTTGTTTGCAATTTATTGAAAATTTGTCGTTGTTGTGCATTTTTTTTTTTTTTTTTTTTTTTTTATATTTACGGCAGTAAATTGCATTTCCTTTGCCCCGGATACAATTTATTCGAAAATTCTAAAGTGCTTTCGGGCTATTTGATTTATTTATAAGATAACTTGCAGGTGCTTGAAAAGTTGCCTTTTGCATTTTGAGTGGATCTCTTTTTGTAAGTCGTTTTTCGTTTAAGCGAAATTAATAATGACTTTGTTGTTTATTGTTGTGTGAAAAAGGTTTCATATTTAAATAGGCAAATACATAATACATGCTTAATACCATTGTGTTGATTGAAGGCATACTTATAGGATATCTGCTAGTCGACTGTGAACAAGCTATTGGCAATTCTTTTCACTTCGCTTGTTTTTATTTCACTTGTGGCCCACTTTTCCCCGCGCACATGGCGTATACGAAATTGTTTTCTGCAAGCATTTTAAATTGATTTTCACAATGCCAATTTCATGCATATTCAAATATGAAACAGTATAAACCAAAAACTTCAAACATGCAACAAACAAAAACTACAAAAATTGTAAATGATGCCAAATGGCACACGATAAAGGACACCAACTGTGTAGGATGGTGTAGGGGGGTGGTTAGGTAAAGGGCGGATTGGAAACTGCCAAATGTGCAGCCGTGCGCAATGAATCGAGTGCACAGGTAGAGGCAGAGCGTCGTACCCGGCCAAAAAGGACTCGGAGCACAAAGCATAATTGAAAATCATTTTTCCGAAAAACAACTTCTAATGCGCACTAAATGTGTCAAATCTGGCAAAAGAATGTTGAGAGAGGCGAAAGGCAACGAGTTGGAGACAGTGGGTGACAAAAAGATACCACTTAACAAGTGTAAGCATTACAGAAATTGTAACTTACTTTGGTCACCAGATGAATGAATAAGAAATCTTCTTTGTGCATTTAAATGTACCTACATATACATACATATCTTGTCTGGAAGCTTTTAACTGTGCTTTGGTTAGGAAAGCTCGACTTAAAGATACTGCGTATAATTTCAAATATGTTTATCTTTAATAGTGCATTTCAGGACTTTTAACATTTATTGCATTTGACTCGCTTGAATTCCATCTTTTGAATAATCTTTGCTCCCTAATGTATGCTACAGATAAATTTAGAAATATGAATGCCTGGAGAAATCGGCAAATAAACTATGAAATATTTTATCTAAAAAACGTGCTGTTATAAAAATACTTGCATGAATTGATCCTGCACAATAAACAAACATTGAAAAATGTGTTCTTAAACGCAATTCTTAATCTGATCGGAAGTTGTTACAATCCAGTGTAATTTTCTTGAATGCTCTTTAATTTATTTCTGAATATTTATTGATTACACAGTCACACATTCAAAAAAGTTACTCAGCTCAAGGCTTAAAAAAAGTTAAGTCTAAAAAAAAAATTCTTTGTCGATTTTAAATGCATAAATAATATTTCTAGCTTTATATACCCATCCTAAATATTGTCAATTAAGGCCAGCCATCAAAAATCAAGCATGGTGGTAAGTTTTCATGGCTTTGTGCGGCTGGTTTTATCGCTGTCAGTCGACCATGAACAGAAATAGTGTCCAAGTCCGTATAGGGCCAATTACAATTATGATGGCCATGGACCGCAACTATAACTTAGCATTTGGCACATCATTAAACCATAAAGGATGATTGAGAAGAGAGAGAAGAGAGCGTGAACGGGTATGCCAAAGGACGAGTAGAGCGTAAAAAAGAGCAAAGTTAGCCAATTTGTCGGCACATTTTTTTTGCCCGTCTTTGTTTCTTTTGCTTTGGACTGGCATTAAGTGCCAGGCAATTCGACTTTATCGCATTGTATACACTCGATTACATTGTTATGGCTCTGCCAAAAGGTCTAAATGAGAAAATGTGGCACACTGGCAAAGAAACAGTATAGAGAATAGCTCGAACCATCTTCCATTAGCCAACTACCTGCCTTCCTAGTCTAGCACATAGGGGGGGGCGTGAAGCGGGGCAAAAGCGCAAACATCCTGACTTTGATCATCATTAGCCGGGCAAATGGCCAGGGATGTGCTGCAGATAAACGCAAAAAGCAAACGAGCAAAGTAGATAGCAAATACAAAGAGTACACAGCGATAGCATAGCCCGAAAACTTGCGTCTTAACAAAGGCTTAGAAGAGCCCTGGACCCAGCTGAAACCACCCACGGGGATTAGGTGTGTAAGCAATGCAGATCAAGAAATGGTTCATTCCCTTTTCCTTCCTCCGCAATGGCAAATTATTATCTCTGACATCTTAAGTCGCATCATCATATATTTTTGAAGGTTTTTTAAAAGCATGCCAAAATACACATTCATAATTCATATCAGAAAAATGGGGATTTAGGAATGGTAATTGTAAATTCTTAACTTACTTTAAGTAATCAACATTTTAAACACAGACTGTAGCGCATATTTATCGCCATAGATAAGGAGAGTCTTTAAATAAAAATATCGATTGAATTCAGGTAAATTTCAAGAGTTTTGCGTGCTTTGGTTGACCCAAAAAAAATATCACACAGAAACGCGCTTCAAGTGCACATTAGTGCAGAATTAAATTTTACACACACACACACACATCCGCACACATGCAGTTTGTAAGTGTGTTTGCTGTCACAAGTGCAGCACACTTAACCCAATATGTATACATACATATATTTTAAAGTGCATATCGATGCGCCTTCTTTCATGCATCCCAATATCAGCTGTCAACCGCTGATGACCCCAGTTAAGCGCTTTTGACACTTTTAGACCAAATGCGGCATTTTATGGCCCGATAACCCAATTCTGATCAATGGGCACAACATAAATTGGGGCATGCTCGCAACCAGAATAAACGCAGCTGTTAAAAGACAAACACAAAATATTGCAAAAAGCTGCAAATAAATAAAGCTGGTAGTTGCAAACAAAACAAAATTTAAATTCCTAAATTATTAGTGTTCATGTTTTCAAAATGTCGAGTTTGTATTGTATATTTAATTTTCATAATCGATATATGCATGCAACTCAAGTGAAACATTTTTCTCCATCAGCTCATAACGGTAAAAGATGGAAACCAAAAATTTGGTTGACGACCTTATATATCTTACCTTTGTTTTCGTTCATGCCTAAAAGTAGGCAAATAACTTGTAATTATAACTATATATGATTGTAACTCCTGCAACATGGGTCAAATTGTTTGGCAATTTTAACATTGATTTAACAACAACAATTTTTCTTTTCAGTCATACATCACCTAATGTCAGTAAGATAAGAATACCCATAGATCTTGCTTATTTTAAACAAGCTTCTCTATAATTCATATCACAAATAATAACTTTTTACCTGTGTCACATGTTGCATGACAAATCTCGCCTATCCTCTTTGTTAGGGATAAAACGACAGTGGCAGTAAGTAAGTGCAACCAGACAAGCAGATGGCGACACGATGCTAACGAATTTTGATGCCACTGGGAAATGTAAACGCAAAATGCACCGATGCATTCTTCGAGTTTTTTTTTTTGCTCAGTGTTATTTTTCAGCCTTTGTGGATGTTTACACATGTCGCAAATGCACGCGCCATTTGACGGATGCGGATACGGAAATGTGAACAAAGCGAAAGTGAAGGACGCGTTGTTGGATGGCTTGATGCATGTTCAGGTGGTGTGAGCAACTTGGGTGGTTTGTAGGGAGCATTGCCGCCGGGAAGGGCAGGCGGGCAGGCGGGCAGGCTAGACGCACAGCTTGCTGATGAGTTGGCATTGCAATGCTCCTGGCTATTAACTGTTGCAAATATTTGCATAAGCACAAAGCAAACATGGCAAACAACATTGCACAGTGGCATGCAGCAGGAGGCAATCATGTTTTAGCATCAGCATCAGCATCAGCAACAAGAACAGCAAGCAACACCATGAGCAGCATCACGACTCTGTACGACAAGCACTCAAGGCAAAGGTGTGTTACACTATTATTCAGGTATATTATAGTATGTGCTAAAAAGCTTTTTAAATTTTCAAATCTTGGCAATGCGAAAAGAATATTTGTTGTTGCATGTCGTTAAATTGTTAAATTAATAAGTTCTTAACAAAAATACATACAGTAAGAAGGTGTATCTTTTGCCAAACTTATATTAGTTATAGTTTAAGTTCGGATTAACTGAACTCTTGAAATATCAAGTAAACATGTATCTGCCTAAAGAGAGTTAAGGCTTATTGATACAATCTATGCTTGTCCTGTTTTTATTTATTTTTTATTTTAGTAAGAAAAACTGTAGCCTTTATTATAGTTGGCTTTTTATACTCTGATATTCAAAGTATCATAGTATATTGGTTTTGTGCAATGTCCGTCATGGTATCCGTCCATCCGTCTGTTCGTCCGTGTGAACGCAACTTTTTTCGACACCCGCAAAGCTAGAGACTTGAAACTTTGCAATTATGTTTGTCTATACCCGGGTCAGATAAAGTGTCGAGATCGGAGTGCCGCGCCTACTAGGAGGCTGGGAAATCGATAATACCGATAATCGAAAACCGATAACAACATTCTAACATTCTTACAGCTAGAACTACCAACTTTTGCACGAAGATAGCTTGTCACGTCCCTCAACAAATATTTTCGGCTTCCGGCCACACTGCTTCTTGAAATTAGAAACAGCTACAGCTTTCACAGATTTTCGGCTAGAGCCTCAAAAGGTTGTGTCAAGATAGGTCATGACTTTCCCCAGAAAACTGAATCAAATATGGGGATGCCACGCCCACACCTGCCGCCCCCCCCAGCCACCGCCGTTAATAAAACGTAGAGCTAAAAGTCACCAAACGCCCACTCATGCCGCCCGCCTTTTAAAATTAGAAATTCAGTTATGTTTCACAGTTTTTGAGCTAAAGTCACGATAGCTGGCGATGTTTACTACCCGGCCCACTCCTGCCGCTCCCGCATTCCACCATTGCAAGCAGACTTCTTACCACCCGTTCATTAACTGGTAACAGAGTATTCGGCAGTCGGTTGCTTCCGATTGCAATCTTTTCACTTGTTTCCCTGGTTTATTGAATAATGAACCCAGGAAAAGGGTAAAATAGTTTATTGGTTGTATGTGAATGTATCCAACAAGCAGAAGAAGGAGACTTGAGATTGAAAATATATAAGCTCTCCTAACCCTTATGTTGTCGATTACTATTCGTTTCCGATTTACCCATTGTAGTAGGAGGAATACCTTTGATCTAGTTGTTAAGTGCAACTCTGTATTATTCGGTAAGATTAAGCTGTACAATCGATATTAACTGTTAAGTGCAACACTGTCTGTTGCTGTAACATTATAAGGTACTTTAACATTAAGCGATGCATGTTAGAGTTAGTTGGTATTCGGCGCATAACGAGAATAGACACAGATGCAAGGTTGTTAATAAAGAACATCATTCTGAATATCGGCATTCTACAATTCAGAAGTGGGATAAAACTTTTCGCCATGGAAGAAATTAACATAAATGATTTCAAAGTGGTTCAATTAAAAAAGTGGTTATCATTGTTAAAATTACTTACGAGCGGCACTAAAGCGGAATTGGTGTCGCGATTGAACCAAGTTTCGCCTGATCGACGTGGATGTGCACCGGAGTTCAACACTGACGAGGAGCCCGAAGACGCTGCAGACATGCAACGCAATCTGTCGGTCATGGAAATTGCGAATATTGATGGCAGTGGTAGCGAAATCGAAATTGAGATCGGTGGCGCTAGCAGCAGTGTCATTGGACAGAGCAGCGCTGGCATCGCGGAGTGCAGTATACCAACTCGACAGGGTAGAGAAGATGAACTTTTGCAATAATTCAGCAGCTACAAGCTGAAAATAAGGCGAACAAAAAGTATCATTGAGGAGTGGCGGCAGAAGCAGCAAAATCGCGGGACCAGCATTGAGGTTAGCGGCATAAGCGGTACGTCATTGGCAACGCTGTTGCTATAGAAGGTGGCAACGCTGATAGTGATGATGGCGGCGTTGGAAGTATTGGCGATCTTATACCAATAGAGGGCGCTGGCAACATAGCATTAGATGGCGTTAGCAGTGTTACCAGTCGGGTAATAAATGGCAACGCGGCTGTCACAGCTGACATCGATAATTTTGGCGCAAATGCAGTCGTGGAACAGCCGAGAATAATAGAAAGCAAATTCTCAGCTAAATTGTTGGCGTTAGCAAAGGAAGTTACAGTGGACTTCAGTGGTGGCACAGCCGTCCAAAATTGGATTATTCAAGTAAAAATATTGGGCAGATATATAATCTGGATGAGGTGTGCCTGCGCATGCTACTAATAGCCAAACTGAAGGGAGATGCACAACGCTGGTTACTGGCGAATCCAACGCGCATGCTAGAAACAGTTAATAGTTTGTGCGAGCAGCTGGTCATGGTGTTTGGAAGCAAGGCTACAAAATCGGATATGAGACGAAAATTCCAAGAGCGGACATGGCGATCGGAAGAAACATTCATCGCATATTATGAGGAGAAGATGCTGTTAGCGCAAGCAATCAACGTTGACGTAGAAGAATTGTTGGAACAATTAATAGAAGGGATACCGGAAAAAATATGCGTGACCAAGCACAGATCCAGTGTTTTTCCAGTCCCGAAAACTTGTAAAGGCGTTTGCGAACATAAATCTACGGGAGAAAGAGCCGGAAAAGGAGGACACGAGGTTGGTGGTGAAGCGTCCAGAAGCTAATAACGTAATGCGCTGCTACAACTGCAACGCAAGAGGCCATATAGCGAAGGAGTGCAAAAGCCAAAGCGCGAAGCGGGATCATGCTATAGATGCGGAAAGATGGGGCATTATATTGCACAATGCCCACAACACAACGGAGAGATGCCAAACAAATTTGTAAGGTGTTTTAAAATATTTTTTAATACATATCCTAAATTATTCTTGGTTACAGAATGTCTCATAGACTCTGGCAGTGCAGTTTCATTGATAAAAAAATCGTTTGTTCCTGAAAACATGGTTAAATTACCTGTATTAAAATCCTATTATGGCATAAATAAAAGCCGACTTGAAGTTTATGGAAAAATATTTTGTTATATTATAAAAAATCAATAAAAATTAATTTTGAGTTAATCGTGGTGTCTGCAGAGTCTATGAGTCATAATGTTGTAGTTGGGCAGGATTTTATGAATGCTTGTGGTTTGGATGTTGATACATCTGATATTATGTTTGGGACGGAAAATACTGAAAGCCCCGATGATATACTAAAATGTGATGGTGCAGAAAAGTCCCTAATTATGCAAATTGAAAATGTACTTAATGATGAAATGGACGAAAACGGTAGCGATGAGCAACGTGGGTGCGAAAATGCAAGAAGTTTTATGAGCAGGTCGTTATGTGAGGATACTGTGATGTTGAATGAAAGTGAGCTTATAAAAAAAGCATCATGTGAAGATAGTGTTATGAGTAAAGTGTTAGGTAAAAAGAATAGTGTTATGAGTAGTATGTTGGAAAAAGAGAATAGTGTTATGAATATGGTGTTAAGTGAAGAAGATAGGGTTATGAAACAGCAGTTAGATAAAAAGCATGACGGAAAACATAGTAATTTGAGTGAGGAACAAGATAGAAGCTTTGAGGAAGATATGTTATGCATTAACGTGGTTGAGGAAGGAATTGAATATAGTTTTGGGAAAAATGTTGATCACCGAACTAGATTCAAATTTGATAAAATGTTTAAGAAAGTGTATGTTGAAGCAGAAAGGCCAAGTGATCCTTTGGTAAAATATGAAATGAAAATATGTGTGGAAAAGTCAAAAGCATTTAGTTGCTCTCCAAGGAGACTCTCATACACCGAGAAAGATAAGTTACAGAAAATGTTAGACGATTATTTAGAAGAAGGAATCATTAGGCATAGTGATTCAGAATATGCTTCACCAATTGTGTTAGTAAAGAAGAAAACGGGAGATTTGCGTTTATGCATTGATTATAGAAAATTGAACAAAATAATTAAAAAAGAAAAAAAACCCCCCCCCCATTAAAAAAAAATTTAAAAAAAAAAAAAAAAAAAAAATTTTTTTAAAAAAAAAAAAAAAAAAAAAAAAATTTATTTTAAAAAAAAAAAAAAAAAAAAAAAAAAAAAAAATTTTTAAAAAACAAGGCAAAAAAAAAATTTAAAAAAAAAAAAAAAAAAAAAAAAAAAAAAAAAAAAAAAAAAAAAAAAAAAAAAAAAAAAAAAAAAAAAAAAAAAAAAAAAAAAAAAAAAAAAAAAAAAAAAAAAAAAAAAAAAAAAGAACCTAACTGGCCTTTCCAAATGAACAAAACAATGTTGCTCGTTGAGTAACTTTTTTCATACTGTCTTTATTACTTAAAATCCTAGGCCTTATATACCTAACAAAGGGTCTTAAGTTCTATGAGTTTACTATCTCCTGCAAGATAATAAACTCTATTATCAATAATGTACATTTTAGGTACTTGCTTTTACTGACCTGCGCTCAGGCACGCTCGACGGGATCGTTTTACAAGCAGGCAACGGATCCGCGATCTTATTTGTTTTATGGTATCAGCCGCAGCTGGTTATTCTTAAAATTATCTGTTAGCGCTTGTGTGTCTTTCCCACACGTATGTGCTGTAATCTTTTGCCACGTCTTGTGGTCGCTTTATAATAACATCTGTTTTCTTTATTATTACCTTCTAAAATGGACTGTATCTTTTAAATGCATTTTGATCGATAGTCGCGGAAGGCGACAGTCGACTTTATATTAAGGTGTTCATTCATGAACATTCTGCCGGGGGCCACAAAGTGAGGCTCGCCTTTTATTTTTAATGTAAAATTAACAATTACTTAAACAGAAGCCGGAAAGGCTATGGCTCGTAGTTTACGATTCGTAATTATTGACTTAATTATATATATTACTATAATTACAAAAAGTGTCGATGCAATTATTAGAGAGGCATGACCTGATACATGATGAAAGTTTAATCCTTTTAATTCTGGGTGGTGATGCTGCAAATAATTTATCTCTCCTTTTAACCTATTAATTTCGACTGTGTGATTTATTGTTGATGAGCTCATTGGTTCCCATACGAGCTGTGGTTTTTCGTCAATGTTCCCTATATATGACGGTGAGAGTGCTGATTGACTATCAGAACGGAGATCGGTATGAGCTACTAAAATCTTGTCATTTGTTCGTAAGGTACAACCTGAAGTAATCGAAAGAACCCCTTGTGGTGGCAGCATTATAATTTCCTGAGGAAGTTTTCCACATTGAAGCTGTACTCTTGTAGTCTGGCGAATCTTATAAAGCCAGTTGTTTCTCTTCTCTAGCTCTACCCAATATGTTTGAGATTCGGTTAACTTCCTATATCTACAATTAGAAGGTTGATCTGGTTTAAAAGGAGATACCTCGCAAGTGTTATCATTCGCATTGCTCCATGGCCAGCTGCCTTCGCATACATGTTTATTTGCCTGCCATTTCGTACATTTATTTAGGATAGATTCAGTTACTAAATGGTAGGCATCTAATCCAAAATTGAATATTAAATATTCTGCGTCGGTGTGTACTTGTAGCAGGTCGCCCCCGACCTCTACTGGTAGTGGGATCACTCGGTACAAATGAGACGGGTGCCTATAGAAAAGGGGTATATTCGCTTTTATAACCAACTTGTTATCTACGAATATTCCTTTTGCGGACATAAGCGTGTAGACTTCTTTAAGTTCTGTATTGGTATTTTTCCCCGGAAGAACTAGGTTGTCTGGCAAACGCTCTTTAATCTTGGTTATCTCGGTCTGGAGCTGAGTTGGTTTTAATATACCCGGGTTCAGTCGCCCATGATTTATGTCAATTAATAGACTTATGATGCCTGACTGGATCTTATCACATTCGTCAATTAACATATGTAGCTGCTTCGCTACCATAAAGAATTCCATAGACTCTGTAATCAAGTACGTTGTACTAGTTAAGTAATCGAGTCTGGCGTTCATCTTTTGAAACTGCTTGTTGACCTCATCTTGAGTAGTCTTTACGATGTTCAGGGTTGAATCGACAATTGAAGTCTGTTTATCTGTAAATTTATCTAACTTATGTTGGTTTTCTAGCAGAGTCCTCATATTATCCTCCATTATAGTCCTATCTTTGGCATCCATTAATCCGAAGATAATATGATACCATGACCCCATGAACTCCAGAGGAGCACGTTTCTTTCTTTCTTTTTTCTCGGACATAAACAAGTGATTATTTTCTTCAAGTTCTTTGATTCTTTTCTTGCTGTAATTCAATTCCGAATCACAACGATCCCTAGAGAAACTTAGTCTACTGCACAGGTTTTGCATTTTTCGCATTAGCTCGTGCCCTTTATCTAACATTTCAAAGTATGCCTCCATCTTGTAGTATATTATTAGTTCCCAGGAAGATGCCTTTATCTCTACCTCTCCCATTGGGTCTAAATAAATTGCTGCTGTGCTGTTGATCTCTTGCACACTCCAGCTCTTTGTTGCGTTTGATACTGGAAGTGTGTTTGATACTTGACAGCAAAGCATTAACATCAACATGGTCAGTATAAGTCCTAACTTTGGTGTACTGCTTTTTCTTGTACGGCCATGTTCGGCCTCATGTTCGTCTGCTTTAATATTTCTTAATGGACATATCTTGCTTATTGGCCTGGTTACCAGACCTTCTGCTGTCCTTACTTTGACTACTCTGACCTTTTTATCTTGGCCTGGGTGAGTTTCCTCAATTTTTCCCAACGGCCACTTAGCTGGATGGCAGCATTCATCTTTGATGAGGACTATTTGCCCTTTTTCTAGGTTTTCGTTCTGGGCTTTCCACTTGTTTCGCTGCTGAAGCGTATACAAGTAGTCATCTTTCCATTTTTTCCAAAAATCTTTTCGGAATTTCTGGATTAATCGCCATCTGTCCAGATCTCCTATTTTTCCCTCATTCTGTGCTTCAACTACGCCAATCATTGGTCTCCCAATTAAGAAGTGACCAGGTGTTAAAACCTCATTATCGTCAACATCTTCTCCTGATGAGTAAAGGGGTCGTGAGTTCAATATTGCCTCAATTTGGCATAGCAAGGTTGAGAATTCCTCGTATGTTAAGTTAGATTCTCCTATTACTCGCTTCAAATGATATTTGACTGATTTTACACCAGCTTCCCAAATACCTCCGAAGTGAGGTCCTGCCGGGGGAATAAAATGCCACTTAATGTGGTCTTTTGCTAGAATAGAAGCAATCTGCGCGTTTTCTTTAATTGCTTCTCGCAGTTCCTTATCTAATTTCCTGGCTGCACCTACAAAGTTTGTGCCATTATCAGAATATAAGTTGGCACATTTCCCCTTCTAGAAGTAAATCTTCTGAAGGCTGCTAGAAACGCGTCTGACGTTAAGTCACTGACTGCTTCTAAATGCACTGCTTTTGTGGCCATACACACGAAGAGTGCTATATAGCCTTTAAAACATTTTTGCCCTCGAGTTTTGGAGCATCTGATACTATATGGCCCTGCATAATCTAATCCAGTGTTAAGAAATGGATGAGCAGCAGCTACTCTGTAACTGGGCAGATTACCCATTATTTGTTCTGCTGTCTTTTTCTGATACCTCGTGCAAGTAACACATTCCCTTAGGCATTTTTTTAACGAATTTCTTAACCCGATTATCCAAAATTGCCTTTGTATTTGATTTCTCATTAAATTAATCCCACCGTGCAGAGTCTCTTTATGTATTTTTCTTATAATTAATGTTGTAAAGGGACCTTTCTCTAAGATTAAAGGGTGTTTCACTTCGAAATCTACCGAGGCGTTGTGTAATCTCCCACCAACTCGTAGTAACCCTTCCTCATCTAAAAAAGGGATTTAAGGCCAATATTTTGCTTTTTGTAGCAATTTCTTTACTTTGCAGTAGTTCTTTTATCTCTTTATTAAACTGACTTGCTTGCACGTCTTTAACTATTAGTTTTTCTGCTTCCTTCAACTCTCCTACTGTCAGGTATTTCGGAAATTCCATTTTTTTTTATTTTAACGCTAATGAATCTTAGGACGTAAGCCATGATTCTTGTAAGCTTAAGGAAGCATGAATTTCTCTGTATGATTTCTTGTATTGGGCTAATCTCCTCTGAGATTGTAGAAGCTACTATTGCTTGCTCTCGGGGTGGTTCTTTTGGCCATTCATTTTTGGTTTTACTCAACCAATGTGGCCCCTGCCACCATAAGGTGGAATCTTTTAATTTGTTAGGAGCGATACCCCTGGACGCTATATCAGCTGGATTATCTTCCGATCGGACATGTTTCCAAAGTATTCCTGAAATGTTTTTTATTTCTTCTACTCTTTTTCTTATAAATTTATCCTTGCTACTAGGATTCTGAATCCATGCTAGAGTGATTGTAGAATCACTCCAAGCAACCATCTCAACTGATATATTCAGTACGTTTTTAATTTTATGCATTAGTTTTGCCAGTAAATGTGCTGCGCATAATTCTAACTTCGGAATCGTTTTTTTGTTTTTTATCGGATTGACTTTATTTTTGCTTCCTATTATTCTTACTGAGTCCCCGATTTTGGCATATACTATTGCTGCATACGCTTTTTCAGAAGCGTCAGCAAACCCATGTAATTGGACATTTGACCCATTCTCAGATTTAATCCACCTTGGTATTCTAATCTGACTTAAGTCATCTAGTTCTGATGTATATGCTTTCCATTCGTTTACTAGTTCCAATGGCAACTGTTGATCCCATTCAAGATCTTGCAACCAAAGTTTCTGCATAAAGAGTTTTCCTACAGTTGTCACTGGACCTAACCATCCTAGAGGGTCATAGATTTTCGCTAATGTAGATAAAACTACTCGTTTGGTTATCTTATCCATTTTTCCCCCATTTATACTGAACTTAAATTCGTCCTTCAATGGCTCCCATTGTAATCCTAAAGTCTTTATTGACTCATTTTCTTCTATTTCTAATATTTTATTTTCCCCTATCTTATTGATATCTTCTAGCAGCTCTGCTTTATTTGATATCCATTTTCTCAGATTGAAACCGGCTTGGCTTAGCTCTAAAGATACATGTTTAATTGTAGTTTTTAGTTCCTGTTCAGAAAACGCGCCTGTCATCAAGTCATCCATATAAAAATCGTTCTTGATGATTTCACCGATCTTTTCATTCTTGCATCTTTGCCCGATGTCCAGCAACACTCTTGTTGCCAAATATGGTGCGGATGCAGTACCGTAGGTTACCGTTGATAACCGAAAAGTTTTAATTTCTTCTTTTGGAGATTCCCTCCATAATATATTTTGGTATTGTTGATTGTTTTCATGAATGTTAATCTGCCGGTACATTTTCTCAATGTCTGCCGACACTACAAATGGCCATTTACGCCAATTTAGTATTATGTCGAATATATCTCTTTGAATTCTGGGACCTATAAACATGATATCGTTTAGACTCTTGTTATTAGTAGTTTTCGCTGAAGCGTCAAATACTACTCGTAATTTGGTAGTAAGACTTGAATCTCTTATTACTGCCTGATGCGGCAAAAAATATTTGCATTCTTTTACTGTTTCAGCCATATGGCCGAGCTGAATATATTCGTTAATGAAATCATTATAGTTATTTCGAAGTTTTTCGTTTTTTTGTAACTTCTTTTCTAAATTCAGAAATCGTGCTGTGGCTTGTTTTTTTGAATTTCCTAAATCTGTATTTTCTTTGAATGGTATAGATACTGTATATCTTCCATTTTCGTCTATTTTAGTGGTTTGCTTAAAGTTTTCTTCACAAATTTGAGATTCTTCGTTCTCTTTTGAATCTTCTTCAAGCTCCCAAAACCTTTCTAGATCTATAGTCTCAAAAGTGGTTGCTACTATAGCATTTCCGCCTTTTGATTTCGAACAGCCTGAGATGATCCACCCCAGGTCAGTGTCTTGACCGAGCAGACCATCTTGTCTTACTAATCCTTGCCGCATTATACTTGGGTATAAATCGGCACCGATTATTAAATCCACTCGACCTGGCTTATCAAAATTGGGATCGGCTAGCTTGAGTTTTTTCCATCGTGACGTATCTATTTTTAAAGTCTCGCTTGGAAGGGCTCTCATTAATTTTGGCAGAACTATCGCTTCTGTTTTTAAGAGCTCCTTGGTAACTCTATTTTTCATTAAACTTATTTTAATCTTGCTATTGGCTACCATTGCACCAGTGGAGGAAACCCCACTAATTTTAGTGTTGGTTTTGATTCTAGGTAATTTTAGACTCTGAGCAGCTTCTTCCGAGATAATAGTCGTTTGGGATCCAGTATCTATCAAGGCTCTTAATTGTTCAAATCTCCCATTTTTTGCTTTTATATACACTCTAGCTGTAGCTAATAGTGTTTGATTTGCAGATACACATGTATTTACGTTTGCTCTACTATTGACATGTAGTAAAAAATTATGATTTTTGTTACAAAATTTGCAGCTTATTTTTGACCTACAGTCTAATTTATCTGAGTGATTTAAACAATTAAGACATAAAGCTACTTTTTTAGCTGCTTCTATCCTATCTTTAGGTTTCATCGCTTCAAAAGTGAAGCATTTAAAAATGTCATGTCCATTTTTTTTACATATCGGACAAGGTTGCCCCTTAGAAAAAACGCTGTTTGGTTTTTTGACGCTTTTTTTGTCTTCGTCAGCCACTGGCAACTGATAAGATAGGACTTGCTCCAGGAAATTGAGTACATCTACTAATTCTTGAATTTCTTTAGATTTTTTTGTATGTACCTCGTACGATTTAAGCGTTTCTTTATCAAATTTCCTGATAATTAAATGGGCGAATATCGGATCTGACTCTTCCGATATTCTCCCCTTCGTCTTAATCAAGTGTATTGATTCATTTATAGAATCAATAAACTTCTTCACTTGATTAGTCGAATTTGAATTAAACATTGGAAGATCTAATAACCGATTCATCTGTTCGGTAAATATCTTCCTGTTATTTTCATACCTCTTGGTTAGTAACTCCCAAGTGGCTGCATAATTTTGCGCACCTGTTAGCAGGTGTGCAACCATATTCCTAGCCTCGCCTCGTAAAGAAGCTTTTAAATAATTAAATTTTAGTGTATCTGTCAATTCCTGCCTCCCATCAATAAGTTCGCAAAAAAGGTCAGAATACAAGTCCCATGTTTTTGGGTCGCCACTAAATGTGGGTACCTCAATTCTCGGAAGCGAGGGTAGGTTAGTATTAACGGACGGCTCAATATTCTGGGAAGGTTGCTCTTTTTCTAACACTTGAAGGGTCTCGTTTACCTCAAAAGATAATTCTTCTACTTTTCCGTAGAAGACACTGTCTTTTGTAATTGCTATTTTGTTCCATAGCCTTCTTAATTTTTGTCTTCTAAGATAGTAAATTCCTACTTTTTCTGCCGCAATTTCCTCTTGTATTTGTTGTAGAAATTTTTCTACAATTTCTATATTAGCTTTTTGCTCATTATGTTGAGCTGCTACTACAACTTTTGGCTCTTCTGCCAATGGAGCCTTGGAGCTATCAGTTACTTTACTGATTAGCTCCTTTATTTCTTTAATTATCGTATCATAAATACGGTTAGTGAAGTATTCATGCATCGACACTTTTGACATTTTTAAATTATTCTTAAAATTAACAAAAAGTAATAATAAAAATTAATTTATTGGTTGTGGCTCACCCCTTAGTAGCTTGCTGGACGTAGCAGCCCCTTTTTTATACTTTGATACCGAAGGTCTCATAGTATATTGGTTTTGTGCAATGTCCGTCATGGTGTCTGTCTGTCCGTCTGTCCGTCTGTCCGTCTGTCCGTCCGTATGAACGCAACTTTTTTCGACACCCGTAAAGCTAGAGACTTGAAACTTTGCAATTATGTTTATCCATAGAAGGTACAGATAAAGTGTCAAGATTGGGTTGCCACGCCTACTAGGAGGCTGGGAAATCGATAAATTCGATAACTGAAAACCGATAAAACCAAATATTTCTCACATTCTTACAGCTAGAGCTACCAAATTTTGCACGCAGATAGCTAGTCATGTCCCTGAAAAAACTGCATCAAAATTTTGGATGCCACGCCCACTCCTTCCGCCCCCATCATCCCTGCTCCTTGAAATTGGAAACGACTATAGTTTTCACATTTTTTGGGCTAGAGCCACCAAATTTTGTGGCAAGATAGATATTGACGTTCCCCAAAATTATGCATCAAAATTTTGGATGCCACGCCCCCTGATTCCGCCCCCATCCCCCCTTCTCCATGAAATTGGAAACGCCTATAGTTTTCACATTTTTGGGCTAGAGCCACCAAATTTTGTGTCAAGATAGATATTGACGTTTCCCAAAAAAATTCATCAAAATTTTGGATGCCACGCCCCCTGATTCCGCCCCCATCCCCCCTTCTCCATGAAATTGGAAACGCCTATAGTTTTCACATTTTTGGGCTAGAGCCATCAAATTTTGTGTCAAGATAGATATTGACGTTCCCCAAAAAAATGCATCAAAATTTTGGATGACACGCCCCCTGATTCCGCCCCCATCCCCCTTCTCCATGAAATTGGAAACGCCTATAGTTTTCACATTTTTTGAGCTAGAGCCATCAAATTTTGTGTCAAGATAGATATTGACGTTCCCCAAAAAATGCATCAAAATTTTGGATGCCACGCCCCTAATTCCGCCCCCATCCCCTCTTCTCCATGAAATTGGAAACGACTATAGTTTTCACATTTTTTGGGCTAGAGCCACCAAATTTTGTGTCAAGATAGATATTGACGTTCCCCATAAAAATGCATCAAAATTTTGGATGGCACGTCAGTAATTCCGCCCCCATCCCCCATCTCCATGAAATCGGAAACACCTATAGTTTTCACATTTTTGGGCTAGAGCCACCAAATTTTGTGTCAAGATAGGTACTGACGTTCCCCATCAAAAATTGGATTCCACGCCCCTGATTCCGCCCCCATCCCCCTTCACCAAGAAATTGGAAACGCCTATAGTTTTCACATTTTTGGGCTAGAGCCACCAAATTATTTTGTGAAGATAGATATTGACGTTCCCCATAAAAATGGATCAAAACTTTGGATGCCACGCCCACACCTTCCGCCCCCAACCCCCGCCGATGTCAAAACGTTTATGCGAGTATCTTCCACATTTTTTGAACTAGAGTCACCAAATTAAGTAGGAAGATATATGGTGACATCTACAAAAGATCTGCATGAAAAATTTGGATGCCACGCCCACCTCTGCCGCCCACTATTTAAAATCGGAAATTTCGATATCTCTTATAGTTTTTAAGCTAGAGCCCTTAAATTGGGTAGAAAGATAGAAGGCAGCATCTACCAAAGATGTGCATCAAAATTTTGAATGCCACGCCCACCTAAGCCACCCGCCTTATAAAATCGGAATCGGCTATATCTTTAACAGTTTTTGAGCTAGAGCCACCAATCTTGGTAGGCAAATAGATAGTGACAGTTAAAAACATTTGATTCAAAGATTTTGATGCCACGCCTACCTCTGCCGCCCAACTTTTAAATTTGGGAGTTAAGTTATCTCCCACATTTTTTGAGCTAAAGTCACAAAATTTGGTAACATGATAGCTGGCGATGTTTACCACATGGCCCACTCCCTTCGCCCCTGCATTCCCCCTTATCAACCGTTCTTTTACTGGTATCAAAGTATTCCGCAGTCGGTTGCGTCCGACTGCAACGTTTTTACTTGTTTTTTTTTGCAGTTGTGTCGCTGTTGTCGAGCTAAGTTTCAATACTTGCGTCGTCTGTGCGGCACTCTGTTGCTGATGCGTGTCCAGTTGTTGCTGTTGCAGATGTAGGTATTGATGCTCCTTGTAGATGTTGCCGATGTCGTTGATGCAGTTGATGTGATGTTAATGATGCAGATGTTGATGACAAATTGTTGATGATGTAGATTTTTCTGACGCAAACGTTGTTGTTGGGTGTTGCTTTGCTTTGGATTGTGCCTGTTGCTTGTCTCCTTGCTTGTATAACTGATTGATTTCCCAACAATTGTTGCTCCTGGGCGCTTAATTTGCGCTTTTGGCTGCGGCTTCGCTACGCGCTTTTAATTTTAGCGCTGTCGGCTGCGGCGTTTTGCAGGGCGCTCTAATTGTAGCGCTGTCTGCTGTGGCGTCTGCTGGTCGCGCTATATAATAGCGCCGTTGGCTGCGAGTTTAAACACGCGACGCACTTCTTGTGCTTTAAATCGGGTATTTCACACACTTAACACCTGATCCCGGCAGGTCACTTTATTTATGACGGCCTAGCACTGGTTTTTTCTTAACACTGCTCTAATTTTGTAATTTTAGAGCGGCAAAAAACCAAATGGTCAACTCTTTTAAAAACACAAGTTTGGCTTGGTTTTTTGTCTACTGATTGCCCCTTACCACTGGTGGGGGGAAGCAAAACAGCATCCGGCTCGAAGGACCAATGAAAAGAACCTAACTGGCCTTTCCAAATGAACAAAACAATGTTGCTCGTTGAGTAACTTTTTCATACTGTCTTTATTACTTAAAATCCTAGGCCTTATATACCTAACAAAGGGTCTTAAGTTCTATGAGTTTACTATCTCCTGCAAGATAATAAACTCTATTATCAATAATGTACATTTTAGGTACTTGCTTTTACTGACCTACGCTCAGGCACGCTCGACGGGATCGTTTTACAAGCAGGCAACGGATCCGCGATCTTATTTGTTTTATGGTATCAGCCGCAGCTGGTTATTCTTAAAATTATCTGTTAGCGCTTGTGTGTCTTTCCCACACGTATGTGCTGTAATCTTTTGCCACGTCTTGTGGTCGCTTTATAATAACATCTGTTTTCTTTATTATTACCTTCTAAAATGGACTGTATCTTTTAAATGCATTTTGATCGATAGTCGCGGAAGGCGACAGTCGACTTTATATTAAGGTGTTCATTCATGAACAGATGACATAATGGTGGCAAGTACAGATATAGAAGAGCATTTAAGGACATTAAATGAGGTGTTAAGGAGATTGGTTCAAAATAAGTTAGAGCTACGACTAGACAAGTGTGAATTTATGCAGGAAAGTATTAAATATTTAGGATTTTTTATTACAAATGAAGGTATTAAAGCAGATGATAAGGGATTAGAAGCAGTGAAGAATTTTCCAATACCGGACAAAAACACAGACTGTTCAGAGATTTTTGGGGCTATGTTCATACTTTAGGAGATTTATAAAAGATTTTTCAGTCATTGCGAAGCCGCTATATGATTTATTAAAGAAAGATAAACAGTTTGTATTTGGAGAAAGGGAATTAGAGTGTTTTAATGTTATGAAGGAAAAGCTAATGCAATCACCCGTAATAGCGATTTATGATCATAGGGATGAAGTTGAGTTACATTGTGATGCTAGTGCAATGGGTTTTGGTGCAGTGTTGATGCAAAAGAAAAAAGATGGCAAGATGCATCCTATATTTTATTTTTCTAAAAGGACGTCTGAGGCTGAGTCAAAGTACCATAGTTTTGAGCTTGAAGCGTTAGCGATTATATATGCGCTGCGTAGGTTTAGGATTTATTTGCAAGGAAGAAAGTTTAGAATTATAACTGACTGTAATTCATTAGCGTTAACGCTCAACAAGGTAGAATTAAATCCTAGGATTGCTCGGTGGGCATTAGAGTTGCAAAATCATGAATATGAATTAATTCATAGAGCAGGAGACAAAATGAAGCATGTAGATGCTCTAAGTCGGAGCACGAATATTATGATAATAGAAACAAATAGTTTCGAAGATAATTTAGTTATATGTCAGGCGAAAGATCCAAAGATAACAGAGATTAAGAAGTTATTAGAGAAGAACGAACATAAATGGTTTGAAATGAGAAATGGTATTGTGTATAGGAAAGCAGAAAATAATAGATTGTTATTTTATGTGCCGGAGGATATGGAAGAAAGTGTTATGCATAAATACCACAATGAGCTCGGACACATGGGAAGGGATAAAATGATTGATAGTATTACAAAGAGTTATTGGTTCACTAACATGAAGGAGAAAAGTAATAATCATATTGAAAATTGTCTAAAATGTGTGGCTTTTTCGCCCAAGTCAGGAAAGCTAGAAGGGTTTCTAAAGAGTATACCCAAAGGTGATAAACCATTCGATTTGATACACATTGATCATTATGGACCAGTTGCGGCAGGAAGGGCAAACAAACATATTTTAGTGATAGTTGATGGGTTTACAAAATTTGTTAGGCTGTATGCAACAAAAACAACATCGGCGAAAGAAGTAATAAAATCACTCAAAGATTATTTTAGAGCGTATAGCAGACCCAAATGCATAGTATCTGATAGAGGTAGCTGTTATACGGCAAATGAGTTTGAGTTATTTTTAAAAGAATTAAATATTAAGCACATTAAAATAGCGACAGGATCGCCGCAAGCAAATGGACAGGTAGAGAGAATAAATAGGACGTTAGGACCGATGATTGCGAAATTAACGGATGTAGAGAAAGGTCTTCATTGGGATTCTACGATACAGCGAGTTGAATATGCAATAAACAACACAATTCATCGGAGCATTAAGCAAATCCCGAGTATAATGTTGTTTGGAGTAGAGCAAAAAGGAGAAATGGTTGATGAATTGAGAGAAAGGTTAGAAGAGGAGGATAAACCAGGTGAAAGTAGAAATTTAGAAGAGATTAGGAAAGAAGCGGAAGAGAATCAGAAAAAAGCCCAGCGTGATAATGAAAAATATTATGATAAGAGTAAGAAGAAACCAAGCGAATATAAAGTAGGTGATTTTATCATGGTTAAGAATTTCGATAGTACGGTTGGAGTATCCAAGAAGTTAATACCAAGAAATAAGGGACCGTATGTCATAGATAAAGTTTTAAGAAATGATAGATTTTTAATAAAGGATGTGGAAGGTTTTCAAATTGGTCGCAATCCGTATCAAGGTGTGTGGAGTATCCAAAACATAAGGCATTGGGTTAAAAGAAAAAAGTAATGAAATTTGTAAATAGAGATAATTTATTAGTGCAATATATAACAAGTCATATGTATAAACCTACTGATTTAAGTTAATTCATTAATTAAAAACTAGAAATAAGAATAAAGAAATATTGTAATGCTTTAGGATCAGGAGATCCAGTTGTCAGGATTGGCCGAGCTGTAGTAGGAGGAATACCTTTGATCTAGTTGTTAAGTGCAACTCTGTATTATTCGGTAAGATTAAGCTGTACAATCGATATTAACTGTTAAGTGCAACACTGTCTGTTGCTGTAACATTATAAGGTACTTTAACATTAAGCGATGCATGTTAGAGTTAGTTGGTATTCGGCGCATAACGAGAATAGACACAGATGCAAGGTTGTTAATAAAGAACATCATTCTGAATATCGGCATTCTACACCATGGCAGTCAAATGAGACGCTTTAAAAATCGGAAACATACTTTAAAAAACGTTGGCAAAATTTCAACGAAAACGGTTAAGAAACACCAAAGATAATACAAATTAAAATTTATCAGATCCCATCGAGCATAAAGTCTAGAGCTTAGGGTATCTAATAGTCGAGCTATTTTGAGCAGAGCCTACTTCTTTAATTTGGTATTCTCTTCGATTTAGCCAAACAAGTGTACAATATGCTTCCACATATATGTATATGCATATTAAGATCTCCCAAAGCTATTTAGATGCCTTTGGAGTTTCACTTGAAGGTTAAGCATGTTACATATATTAAAATGAATCAGCATACAATAAAA
This sequence comes from Scaptomyza hsui, assembly GCA_018152825.1. Taxonomy (NCBI): domain Eukaryota; kingdom Metazoa; phylum Arthropoda; class Insecta; order Diptera; family Drosophilidae; genus Scaptomyza; species Scaptomyza hsui. The sequence goes on from JAECXO010000025.1 coordinate 838,744, forward strand.
GCAATATTATTACAATTTGAGAAGTCTATCTGTTTTCAAAAGAAAAAACCATGATTCATTTAAAAAATTCCTTTTTACTTGTAAATAAGCCATAATTTTGAACTTACTAATATGTTGCAAAAGTAAAGGCACAAATTAATTCATAATAATAAAAAGAAACAGCAGTTCATTTTTGTATTGCGAATATATTGATAGATGATACAGCAATGTCAGAAATAAATCACTAGAGTGATAAAAATAAAACAAGAGAACTACCAAAAAACCTTGAGAAAACAGCTCATTACAAGAATAAAATCAAAGCTTAACAATACTTGTGTGTTGTAAGCTTTATGTAACATTTGGTAACAAAGGTGCTTTCATGCTCACATAACTTTCGGTTATTTGGGTGCTCTCTCACATTGAATTACATTAAAATACATGTGAAGAGGCATTTGGGAAACCCTTTTTTAATTAACTCGCACACAACTCGCGAACAAAAGATGCGCAAAATACAACACGCAAAAGGAGCTTGTACGCAATTTTTCTTTGGTTGCTTGGCAGCGGGACATGGTTTAGAGTTCAACCCACTTTTGGCCCGTAAAAAACCTTTAACTAAACAGCAGAATTCTTTCTCCGAATTGTGAGTAAAATATTTTCTTGTTGTTGGTGCCACCGCTGAGTTTTACTTTGGTTTACAAATTGTATTCAACGGCTTTTGCGCTTCATTAAAATTGCTGTTAAAATAACACACGCACAAGCGTAAGCAAGCAAAACTTGTGGGTGGAAGGAAGTAACTGATGAGGGGTGTGGTGGGCGGAGAAGGTTGAGCCAGGACTTGGGGAATGTGGCAACTCTTGCGCAAGGACGCCGGAGACATGCATGTGTGCGCCAGCTGACAAGGCTTACAACATGATTTTGCGGCTTTAGAGCTTTTGTTATTCGCCTTTGTGCGTAGCGAAAAAAATTCAAAAATTACAGCAAAGCAAAAAAATAATAATCATAATAACATGGCTCAGACAACTGCTGCGCCCGCAAGCAATCTACCATAGAACAAAAAAAAAAAACTTTCCCTAAAATATAACATAAGCTTTCGGAAAAAACGCCAGCTTTTAGTTTTTTTATACTCAATGTTCATATATTGCCAGGCGTTGAAAAATGTTTAAAATGTGTGTGTATTAAGTATACTTAAAATTGTGTACATATACTTAAAACTAAACTGTATCTTGTCACACAAAGAAATAAATTTACGAACAATAATAATTAAAATAAAAAAAAAATGGGCTTCATTAAACCTGGATACATTTATTTTTATTGGAAATCATACTTTAAAAAATACGTGAAGAAAATGTCAGGTTTTGTCCCTTTGTCACGTTTAATGCCCAAATTGTTTTCCAATTTGATCCATAAAAATGTTGTCGACCTCACCACTACGACCGCCTGTTGAAAACACAACTAATGGGGTTTAAGGAACCTACTGATAGAGTGACAACAGGCCCGAAAATACGCAACGGAAATGCGAGAGGAAAGTATATTATATAACATGAAGTTAATGAAGCGTGAGCAGCACATTGACAGCAACAGCAGCAACACGGAAGGACCTTCGTAGTGTAAACAGTTAGAAGGCAAGAGGAAACCACAATAACGAATAGCCAGAGCAAATAAAAAACATTAAAGAAGCTGCAACAAAGTTGTTTATTACTCATATTCGCGCCATCAGTCTGGGATTCCTTTGTTTCTTACTTTCTGAATACCCTTAGTCAGTTTTGATTGACAAATGGGTGTTGTTGGCAAACAAAAAACTAGAGACTATATAATAAGAGTGACTTGGACTAGGGATGCAATTATAAGCAAACTCCTTGTCAAATCTACCGATAAATGCATGTTCATAGCATCATACGCATTCATAACAATAAGCAATTGATCGTAAGCAATTCAGTTACAATTTCAAATTCAACTTAAGGATTTCATTTCAAAATGCGCATAACTAAGTTTAGTTCAGTATACTTTAACGATTCTTAAGAAGAGTGAGTCTTCAAATTATCGAATGCTTCAGCAAAATTGTCTTTGTCATAGGATATAATGAAGTCCATTCCTCTCAAGCTGAAGATATTTGGTTGTTCCTATTGTTACATTTTGTAGAATAAAATGCGCAGCTGTTGATTTTAAATTGTGCCCCTTGTTGCCAGTGGTTTTGTTAGCTCGTTGTGAGCAGTTCCTGTTACCCACAGTTCCTTCCCACCTTGCTTCCTTGCTCTTGCTCTTGCTCTTGCTTCCTCCTAGCGAAAGTCAGGCGCGGTCGCTTTGTTGCCGCTTTCGGGCATTGTTTTTGGAGCGCCTGCCTTGTGCCATTGTTTCTGACACTTGGCACTAAGCGGCTGCTTCACAGCTTAAAATGCCACAAATTTTACATGTCCTCCTCTTCTTCTTATATACTTTTACTTTGTATTTCTCTGCTTTTCATTTTTGCAGCACCAGCGATTTTCTTTAACGAAAAGAATATATAGTATTCCACAAAAACATGTTTATATAAGAGGGCAACTACTGCAAATAAAAATCAATTTCAATTGAAAGAAATACTATTTTTAACTTACTTAAAAGTTTTATTTTTCTGAGAGCCTAATTGCAAAACAAGATGACATCAAATTGAATTCAAACAGTGGCAGAGTCAACAGTTTAGAACTGCAAAGAACAACAACAACTAAGTGAACTTTATTATAGACGAGGAAGAGCTATTTAGGAAGCCCTTTGTGCTATCCGTGGGGCTTCTCCTTTTATTTATTGACTGTTAAACTTTTCATTAGCCATTTCGCTTAATTCGCACACAATATCAAAGATTCAAAGGCAAGGCACTGAAAAAGGAAGAAAAAAAATAGCAATGGCGAAATGGAACAACAAAAAGAACAGCAACAACAATGGCACTTAGTATAATGTATTTGTGTTGAAAGCAACCACAGCAGAAACTTTATTGCCTGTATGTGTGTGTGTGTGTGAGAGAGTGTGTGCGTGTGTGAGTGTGCTTTACCACAGATACAATCAGAGCGCAATTGTCTGCGTTGATGAGCAAGGCAATGCATTGGAATGGAGCGCCCATCATGTATTCCTTTTTCCCTCCCCACCACCATCAATCGGAACCACCCATTCACCGTGCTTTTTTTTATGACAAAGAGAGCACCACGTAATCACAATGATAAGAATCACGCATCCAGACACAGACTTACTGACAGCTCCAACATTGCGAATGACAAAAAACGAGATTTATTTCGTATGACAATTAAGAGAAAGTTTGCCGCAACACGAGGGCGCTTTCAATTCAATCAGAAAAATGTATATAAAGTTATCTAACTTTCATATAAATGGAATAGTTTCTTATGCATTTATTTTAAATTTGTTACTCATGCTTGTGTGTTTTGTACAGAACCAAGAAAAAAAGTATAAGCTGTTTAAAGTGCTTACTTTTACACAGACTTCATGGAAAACATATAATACCCATTGTTAAAGAGAAAATAACCCACATGTCTCTGCTGCAGCTTAAAGCGAAAACTTTTATTTAATGTGAGACTTTAACAAATAGAAAACAACTTGTAGCGAAAAATACACACAAAAGAACTATCTGTGCCGTGTTACTGTATACTGTACTGTATACATATATATGTGTGTGTGTGTGTGTGTGATTGTCATTGTGTGTATTATTTGTGCTAAAAACATCTGCGATGTGACAGCATGATGCCATACAACCAGGCAAAGAGTCGGGCAGCTTTGACCCGTATAAGTATGCTACAAAAGTATGCGGCTCAGTTGAGTTACTTTCCCTCACTCTCCTCTGCAGTTCCCTCAAGCGTTCAACTGTTCCGTGCTACTGCGTGGAAGCCAAAGTCTCAGACACGTAGTCATTCCTTTCGTTTACTTTGGCCACACTGTGCAGCCGTTGAGTTGTGAGTGCACAATGCATAAACAAACATTCGAGTGGTGTGACACATACATATTGCAGCACTTACCCGCACCCCACCCCACCCCACCCCACCGCAACCGGAACCACTACAAAAGCCCACATAATACTTAGTTGCTCCACTTAAGCAGAGTAAAACGCCACGTGAGGCGACTTTCATGTGTAAGTCAATATCGTCATCCTTTTTATTCGAGTTAAAGTACCGAAGCTTATTCACAGCATACTTTGACTTGTTTAATACTCTTTTCTAAAATGATGAAAGAGTGTATAAGTGTATTGTTGAAAAATGTGAGTCAGAGTATCTAGTAGTCGGTGGCATTCTACAGCAACATTCAAGCCATTATTTTGAATATTTTTTTATTTTAAAATCTGTCCACTTTATGGCCACAAAAAAGGCAAATTTATTGCTGCTATTGCTTTTGCATTCCCTTTAATATTTAATTTTTGTTTTTTTAGTTTGTGGTCAGTTTTGCTGGTGGCATCACTTTTAAATGTTCTATCAGCTGGAAACACAGAAAAAAATCGCAAATACATGCAAATCAATGTAGTTCATTTTTGACTGCGGTTGGCCAAATTATGTACCAAGCCATGTTAAAGGACAAAAAAAATGTATTTATAGTGATTGAAGCTATTGAATTGTAAAGCTTAAACTCTTTAATAACACATTATCAATTGTTCTAATTAATCTATTTATCACTTTATAGATTAAGGTTAAGCTTACAGAACTTTATTACATATTTCACTTTTTATTTCTATTGCTTATGTTTTTGATAAAGCACTCACCTGATGCCGCCCACGTTTAATATAATCCGATTTTCGCCATCCATGTTGCATGCAACAGTTGTGGTAACAGCAGCCGCATGCCCAAATTGATTTCAGCTAGCCAGTCACTATTTTAAGCCAATATCCAAATCTCTTTACTACTCAATTTAATTCACAAACATTCTCTGCATTACAAATCAAAACAATACTGTTTATGTACCTGTATATACTAATATTTCTAAAAGTTGTATCTATCTTATGCACTTTCTTAAGCACTCGCACAAAACACAAAGCACAACGCGAAATGCTTTTTAATTAATGTTGAGTCCACAAAGCTCCTGCAGCAGCTCCACTTCGTCCCTTGGTTTGCTTTGCATATCCATTTGGGCCTTTAACTGCAAAGGGAATGAAAATGTTGGTTTTGGCGTTAGTTGTGGTTTTTCTTGTAAAAGTTGTAATGCACAAGCTGAAATTGGGCTATAATCCAAAGTAATGTGTGTGCTCAGAAAGGAGTGCAACTTAATGTATTATATAGTATATGTCGGCCGAAAAGAACCCATTTTTGGCGAGGGTCGGCTAAAGAGTCGTATAATTTTGTTGGTTAGTGCAATCCATTAACTGATTAATGTTTAGGCTAATCAGAATGCGGTCGCACTATTTTATTTTGGCAAAACTTTAGGAGACAATTAATTCTGCATCATAATTTTTGTTTTCTTTAATCGAAAAAAGCCGTCACTTTTTTTTTTAAATATAACAAAGAAGTAAAACATAAAATAGTTTTTTCAAAGCATACTTTTATAAATACGAGATCAGGTTTTTCATACAAGAAAGAAGCGATTAATTAAAGAATAATGTAAACTTTTTATTTGTAATTAAAAATTGTAATAAGCTAAATAAATTATTGTTTATGTATGTATGTATGTACATATTTAAAGAGAAGAATTTAAGTTTATTATTTAGCAATGTGTACCAATATATATTCAACACATACTTAAGAAAAAATGTATAAATTTTTTTGTTGCTTGAGCGAAATTGTTTAATTTGCTTTACTGCTTGACTTTCAAATGGTGTTTCTAGTCGGGATTGTACAAAATTGAACCAAAACAAGTATGAAGGCTCTAGTACTGCCTACGACGAGATGAGCTTATGTTCAAAATCTGAAGTCTCTATCTATTATAGTCTCTGAGATCGACGCGTTCATACAAACGGGCAAATGTTGGGCATGCTTTCCATAAGCCATACTTTACCGATGAGTTGGTGCATGCACCTTACTAACTCATCGCCCCAGCCTTAAGCAATTCAGCCGGTAGTCCATCCGCTCCCGCGGCTTTTTTGTTTTTGAGTCGTTGTATGGTGACCTCGACTTCCGTATGGCTTTGTATGGGAACTTCAACACCATCATCTCTGATTAGGGCAAGTGGATCTTCTTCGTCAGAGTCATTTTGGTTGTTTCCAGCCAGAAGACTTTCAAAGTGATCCCTCCATAACCTCAGTACCCTTTCGGCATCTGTGACCAGGTTTCCATCATTAGTCCTACAGGCAAGCGTTCAAGACTTATATCCTTGGGTCAATGGCTCCTGGCTCTGTTGCATTCCAATTTCTCACACTCCTGCCTTACCATCTCCTGCTTCTTCCGCTTAAAAAGGCGCTTCTCTTTCGGCCTCCACGACCTGTAAACATCTACCACCGCTCGAGTTGCTCCTCCTTGCAGCATTCTTTTGTAGGCGGCGTCTTTTGCGACAGCCGCTTCCCGGCCCTCCTGGTCATACCATGGATTTCGTTTTGGTGGACGTTGAAATCCAAGGATTTCCTCCGCGGATGTATGTATGGCCTTGCATATATTTGTCCACATATCTGCAGTGCTTATATGCGTCGACCTAAGTCGACCTGAGAGTCGAGTGAAGAAAGAATCCTTATGCTGTTGTGATTGCAGCTTTCCGATGTCAAGCTTTCTTGGCATTACTCGACGTGCGATTTTCGAAACGCAGAAGCGAGCGCGAACCTTTGCCGCAATAAGGTAGTGATCGGAGTCGATGTTAGGACCCCGACACGATATCACGTAAAGAATGCTAGATGCGTGCCTTGCATAAATCACAACATGATCAATCAGATTCCTAGTCAGGCCATCAGGCGACAATCAGGATGCTTTATGGATGTCAAGATGACGGATCATATTGTGCGCAGCTGCAAAGCCTATAAGTCCAAATCCGTTGGTCGAAGTGGATTCTTGTAGGCTAAGCCGTCCAACAGTTGCTCTAAATATTCCCTCCCATCCTATTTTGGCATTAAAATCTCGTAGGAGAATCTTAAGTTCATTTGGCGGGCAACAGCCTGTCGAGCTCTGCATATAAATCATCCTTGGTAGCATCGTCTTTCTTTTTCGTTGATGTTGAAGAATTTGAATTTTCTTGGATAGCTGTTAGGTTAGGTTAGGTTAGACCGGCTGACCCTCCCCGGGGAAGTGTCACACATAGACCACTGAGGGTCCTTAGTGAAGCCGGCGTTCGGATAAGTTGGGACTATCTATGTGTGTGGTCCTGTGGCGTTTGTGTGCTTCGGGCAAATGCTAGAAGCTTGTTCGGTTCCATCTTGCTGGCCTCCTCTAGGGATGCCAGGAAGGGAGCCTGGAGGTGTTGTAAGCGTTTTGCTGCCAGTGCAGGGCAGTTGCAAAGTAGGATAGCTGTTAAGTCAGCCTTTAATTGGTGGATATCAAGTCCTACGTCAAACCTAATTTAAAGGCCCGAACAATTTGACACATCTCTTGTTAAGGACTGTTTTACACGCTAACTCGAGATAAATTAAAAAATTTATTTAAATAAAATGTACTTTCAATATGCAACTAAGCTGGAAATGACCTTAAAAAAATGAAACATTTGTTATTCGTTGGACGTTTAATATTGCTTAAACTAACCAAATCCCTGGCCCAACTACTTGAGATTTCAAAACCATCTCGAGCTGGGCTCTGGCACACCTAAAGCCAGCTTGAGGTTGGTTTTAGTGTGAAATTTGGTTGGTTTTGATTCCTGGCACACCCCTGATACGCTTGTTTGATTATCGCACACTTCGCCTTTTATATAACAGCGCACAAGTAGCTGATAAGTTCCAGGTAATTTCAATTATCGATGTTTCTTGGTCCGCTTGGCGTTGAGGTCTCAATTAGTTAGTAATTCTTATTGCTTTATGACGGTTGTTGTGCACAGAATTTTAAATGAAAACAAGTGAAAAAGTTGCAGTCAGTAAAAGAACGGATGGTAAGGAGCCTTATTGCAAAGGGGTAATGCAGGGGCGGAAGGGGTGGGCCAGATGGTAAACAACGCCAGCTATTATCTTACCAAATTAGGTGAGTTAAGATCAACCTGTGGAAGATAACTGAACAACTCCAAATTTAAAAGGCGGGCGGCAGAGTTGAGTGTGGCACCCAAATTTTTGAATCAAATCTTTTTAAATGTCACCATTTATCTTCCTAAAAAGTTTGGTGGCTCTAGCTCAAAAACTATTAAAGGTGTAGCCGATTCCGATTTTATAAGGCGGGTGGCTTGGGTGGGCATGGCATCCAAAATTTTGGTGCAGATCTTTTATAGATGTTGCCATCCATCTTCCTACCAAATTTGAATACTCTAAATCAAAATATGTGGAAGATACACGCATAACCGTTTTAACAACGGCGGGTGGTAGGGGGTGCAAGGTGTGGGCGTGGCATCCAAATTTTTGATGCAGTTTTTTGGAAAACTTCATTACCTATCTTGACACAAAATTTGGTGGCTCCAGCCAAAAGAATGTGAAAACTATAGGCGCTTCCAATTTCAAGGAGCAGGGAGGATGGGGGCGGAAGGAGTGAGTGTGGCATCCAAAATTTTGATTCAGTTTTTTGAGAGACGTGAATAGCTATCTTCGTGCAAAATTTGGTAATTCTAGCTGTAAGAATGTGAGAAATTTACGGTTTCATCGATTTCCTAGCCTCTTAGTAGGCGTGGCACCCCAATCTTGGCACTTAATCTAAACCGGCTATAGACAAATATAATTGCTAAGTTTCAAGAGCGTAGCTTTACGGGTGTCGAAAAAGTAGTGTTCATACGGACGGACAGACGGATGGACACACAGCATGACGGACATTGCACAAATCCAATATACTATGATACTTTCAGTACCAAAGTATAATAACTGTATTTGCCATATCGGGTTTGATTTTGAAATTTCTTAAGGTTGCGATTGCGTCATTAAATGAAGTTTATCCAATCAACACTGCCATTCATAAGCCTCTGAATTACCTTCCATCCGAAACCTGCCATTTTCGAGTCACAAAAACCAGGGAAGGGCTTAGTGCCTGGCACTTAAATCGTATAAACATCTGTCGGTTTACCCAGACAGCTGAAGGACAAAGCACTTTCTTTATATTTCGTGAAATTTTCCTCAAGCTGCTTGATTTTGGCATCGTTCAAAGACAGTTGATTGTCTTTGTCCTTGATTAACATCTGATAGGACTGCAATCTCTTATTTTCCTTATCTCTTGTGAGGATTTGAGAATCTTTAAAGTTAACTTCGAGTTGCAGTTTTGTGATTTGAGCTTCATATGAAGCGACACGTTTTTCCTGAATTGCAATGTTATTCTCATACGCTGCGCTCAATTCGATTTGCTGTGACATCTGAATTTCTTTTTGCTCAATCATTTTCTTCAAGTGTACAATCGTTGCTTTTTGATCGCGTATTTTATTTTGAGAATCAGCAAATGGTTTTCCTTTTACAACTTTAGGAAAAAATTCTTGTTTATTATTCGAATAAATATTAAAATCACTCAAACCTCATTAGTTATCAAACCGAACTTTCTTTTGATGCTTTATTTAGCTTTGCAAGTAAAGCTATACTTATAATAGTAAAAATAGTTAAGTTCATTATACTTTGATACTGAAAGTCTCATAGTATATTGGTTTTGTTCAATGTCCGTCATGGTGTCTGTCCGTCTGTCCGTCCGAATGACCGCAACTTTTTTCGACACCCGTAAAGCTACACTCTTGAAACTTAGCAATTATATTTGTCTATAGCCGGTTCAGATTAAGTGCCAAGATTGGGGTGCCACGCCTACTAAGAGGCTAGGAAATCGATGAAACCATAAATTTCTCACATTCTTACAGCTAGAATTACCAAATTTTGCACGAAGATAGCTATTCACGTCTCTCAAAAAACTGAATCAAAATTTTGGATGCCACACTCACTCCTTCCGACCCATCCTCCCTGCTCCTTGAAATTGGAAGCGCCTATAGTTTTCACATTCTTTTGGCTGGAGCCACCAAATTTTGTGTCAAGATAGGTAATGAAGTTTTCCAAAAAACTGCATCAAAAATTTGGATGCCACGCCCACACCTTGCACCCCCTACCACCCGCCGTTGTTAAAACGGTTATGCGTGTATCTTCCACATATTTTGAACTAGAGTATTCAAATTTGGTAGGAAGATGGATGGCAACATCTATAAAAGATCTGCACCAAAATTTTGGATGCCACGCCCACCCAAGCCACCCGCCTTATAAAATCGGAATCGGCTACACCTTTAATAGTTTTTGAGCTAGAGCCACCAAACTTTTTAGGAAGATAAATGGTGGCATTTAAAAAGATTTGATTCAAAAATTTGTGTGCCACACCCAACTCTGCCGCCCACCTTTTAAATTTGGAGTTGTCACCACAGGTTGATCTTAACTCACCTAATTTGGTAACATAAAAGCTGGCGTTGTTTACCACCTGGCCCACCCCTTCCGCCCCTGCATTACCCCTTTGCAATATGACTCCTTACCATCCGTTCTTTTACTGATATTAAAGTATTCCGCAGTCGGTTGCGTTGACTGCAACGATTTCACTTGTTTTCTCATTGGAAATGAGGTCAAGTCGTATAAGATAAAGAAGCTTGGAGACTATTCTGGAAATGCTTATGATTCATTGGCTTATCATCTGGACATGAAATAAACAACATCGGATCTGGATAATGATAAAAATAGTCGTAATTGTGCACCACAGTATAAGTCTGGTCGGTGGCTTACGAATTCTTTTTCTAGGTAATTAACGCAAACATTTTATTAATCTCATAAATCTCACTTTCTTCCTCTATGTTTTTATAAAGTGACCTAAATGGATTATACACATCGATCGATCCTGGTACCATTAAACCTAAAATTTTATGGAGACATTGGCATAAGAAGCCACTTAAATTTGTACAAATGATGATCAGACCAAATTCTGTTTAAACCATTAAACTTCAAAATATTTATTCAAAATATAAGATCATTTAAGTTTTGTTTTTTAATCTCAAAATACATTTTTTTGAGACAGCTTAAATTAAAAGTTAGCCAAGAGAAATAAAATTATAAGCAAACAGTTTTAATTTTATTACCTTCTTGGGGCTAATGATGCATCAAAAAGTCAAAATGCTTTTCTATGCTCTAAAACCGTAGGTAAACAGTATATTCATTTTGTGCTATGTCCGTCATGGTTTCTGTCAGTCTATCTGACACCTACTAGGGTGCTGGGAAATTAATATAATCGATAACTGACAGTCGATAGAACCATACAATTTCTACTTTTTATATGAAGAAACTTCTTCCGAAGTTTGTTGGAAGACTCCTGGTTGCGTCCCTTAAAAAAACTGCCTTACAGTCTTTAAATCTGGATGGAAAATAAATGGTGACATTTCCCAAAGATCTGCATCAAATAATACAACAAGATGGCTGGCGATGTTTGCCGCCCCTCAGCCACCGCCGTTAATAAAACGTTAATGCGTTTATCTTCCACATTTTTTGAGCAAGAGTCACCAAAAACTTAGTAGGAAGATAGATGTTTACAGATCCAAAATATTTGATTCAAAAATTCGAATGCCACGCCCACCCATGCTGCCCACCTTTTCAAATAGAAAATATATATATATGTTACACGGTTTTTTTTTCTAAAATCACCAAAATTGGTTTCAGTGTAGCTAGTGCATTTCCCGAAGATCTGTTTCCCAGCCTCCCCTACCTTTTAAAATTGAGAATGACTTATCTTTGGTAATTTATACAAAATCAATATTAAATATTTTGCGCGCCAATAAACTTATGTTACATGACAGCTTAACAAACTTCGCAAAAGTGGCCACCTCATTATTAAATCAATGTATTAAATTTAAATGTACTTGCAATATGTAACTAAGCTGGAAATTACCTTCTTAAAATTAAACATTTGTTATTCGTTGGGCGTTTAATAAATCTCTGACCCAACTACTTGAGATTTCAAAACCATCTCGAGCAGGGCTCTGGCACACCTAAAACGAGCTTGAGGTTCGTTTTAGGGTGAAATTCGGTTAGTTTTGATTCCTGGCACACCCCCGATACACTTATTTGATTATCGCACATTTTGCATTTTATATAACAGCGCTCATATAACAAGTAGCTGATAAGTTCCAGGTAATTTCAATTATCGATGTTTCTTGGTCCGCTTGGCGTTGAGGTCTCAATTAGTTCTCAATTCTTTTTGATTTGTGACGGTTGTTGTTCACTAAATTGTAAAGTAAAATGAACTTATAGCTTTACTTGCAAAGCCAAAATCAAACCCGATATGCCAAATACAGTCATTTTCTCATTGAAAATGAGGCCGCAAAGTATACGCTAAAGGAGCTTGGACACTATTCTGGAAATGCTGGTAATTCAATGGCTTCTCATTCGAATGGGGTGTTTTCAACACATGATCGGGATAATGGCGGGCTTCTTGGTGAAAGTTGTGCAAGGAATTTAAAGTCTGCTTGGTGGTTTGCGGCATGTTGTGATAGGTAATTAATGCAAACATTTTATTAAACTCACATATCTCACTTTCTTCCTCTATATTTTTTAAAGTGACCTAAATTCACAATACACATTAGTCGATGCTGGTCACTTTAAACCTTAAATTAGATGGGAACATTGGCATTATAAGCCACTTAAATTTGTACAAATGATGATCAGACCAAAGTCTGTTAAAACCATTAAAATTAAAAATATACATATATTCAAAATATAAGAACATTTAATTTTTGTTTTTTAAACTTAAAACAAATATTTTTGAGACAGCTAATCTTAAAAAACAACCAAGAGAAATAAAATTATAAGCAAACAGTATTTATTTTATTATCTTCAAAAAGTCAAAATGCTTTTCTTATGCTCTGAAACTGTCAGTCTGTCTGTCTTTCCGTCTGTCCATCCGAAGGTATGAACGCATATTTTTTCGACACTTGAAGCTAAGTATTTTAAACATTGCAAATTTCTGCAAATTTCGTCCGATAAAGTGTCACGATTGGGGTGGGTGCTGGGAAATTGATATAATCGATAACTGACAGTCGATAGAACCAAATAATTGTTACATTTTAAATGATAGATACTCCGAAGTTGTTGGAAGACAACTTAAAAAAACTTTCTTACAGTCTTTAAATTTGGATGGAAGAAAGATGGTTACATTTCCCATAGATTTGCATCAAAAATTTGGATGACACGCCCACCTCTGTCGGAAGTTCACTTATCTTTCTGAGTTTTTGAACTAAAAACACAAAATTTGGTAATATGATAGCTGGCGATTTTTACCCCACAGCCCGGCCAACCCCTGCTGCCCCCGCATCCCACCATTGCAAGCAGACTCCTTACCATCCGTTCTCTTACTGGTGTAGGAGAATTCCGCAGTCGGTTGCGTCCGACTGCAACGTTTTGACTTGTTTTCTAATATTTGTTCTCTTTATGTTTCACAAAGAACAAAAGGCAAGCTAAGGGTGGCGTCTATATCAATAAAGTCGAGAGTAATGTTAAGTGAATTTGCCTTCGACATTCCATTAATTTAATATATGTATACAAAAGGCTATTGTCAGAATCAAATACATGATTTGACTTGAAAGGCACCGCAAATATGTAAATATGACAGCTGCTGCGACGTTTCTATGTCGCTTGAGGCAAATTTAAATGAAATTCCATAGTCTGCTCTTCGTTTCACATGCGTTGAAGTTTCTGTATGCGGGGAGGGTAGTGCTCCACTCGGGTGGTGAGAAATTGGGAAAACTTTTGTTGTCTCAGATTGTGCTGATTGATAGTCATGGAAGTGAGAAAAAGTTGTGGTAAAAATAAACAGCTCACTCCCTTAGATGCAAAACTGACAAATGACCCATTGAAAGACAAAGAGAACCATTTTTATGCTCTCTCTCATGTCAAAACTTTCCCTACTTTTGCCAAGGCTGAAATAATAAATAGTCGTTTAACAAATTGTTTGTGCAGACCATACAAACTATAAGATTGAAAATTTAAAGCTTTAAGGCGCTTTTAGGTTAAGATCTATAATAAACCGCAGCAGAATTAATTTCAGCAGCTGCAAGTAAATGTAAAAGAAAGAAAGCTTATTTGGGGGCAAGAGTTTACAACGCACTCACACAAAAATCCATTCATCCAGGCAGGAATATATCACGTCGTTGCGGCATTTTTTATGGCCAACACTCGAATGGGCTTCGGTTGCCACTTGCAGCGCATTTAACAACGATATTTTTTGAAATTTTTTCTGTGCTTTTTGTTATTGTAGCAACCATTGGCATGGTATGCAAATTTTTTACTTGGCCGCACACTTGTGCACAGTCTGGTAATAACATTGAAGCCAAGTTAGGACACTGCCATATGCTCGCTGTCAAAATAACAAAATGCCGGTTAAGTGCGGCGAGCTGACGACAAAGTCTGTGAAAAGACCACTCAACTGTCGGTTAATCAACTGTAGTAACTGACTAGACTATATGAATGTGTACTCGTTCCCAACTCTCTACTCTACACTCTACACTCTACTCTAACATGCAATTGAGTCCGGGCAGCTGAAACTGGCATCGCTTCAAGTGCGTCATCAATCTCGGCTGCGTGGCAAATTTCCATTCATTGCCTGCGCCAATAAAGATACTCGGCGGGTGTGGGAGGAATTGAAGGGAGAGATACTTGAATGCTGAGTGCTTTCAGTTCGCGCTTTGTCTTAGTCCTCTCATTGTGCACCGCCTGTTAGTGGCACTTTCGGCCTCAACGCTCAGTTCAGTTCAGTTCAGTTCAGTTCAGTCAATCAGCAGCTCGTTGAAGCTGCCCCATTAAGGACTCACGAATTTTGATTTAAGCAACTTTACATTGCAGAAGAATACCCAACTTGTATGCTCACAAGACTCACATGATTTTGTTGCATAATCCGCAGTTAAGTAACTACAAACTACAAACAATGGAAACTGCCAGATGTCCGACTAAAAAGTTTCGCGTTACGCAAAGTTAAGCAAAACAAGAAGAAAAGTGAAAAGTGAAAAGTGAAAAGTGCAATGCCAACTCGGATCAGATAGAGCAGACAAAACGGACAGAACCGAAACGAACCGACATAAATATACAAGTTAGCATCTCGCATTGTTTGGCTACCAGATAACGGCCAAAATCAATGGCCAGGAAGTCTGCAAGGAGAAAGCACAGAACAAGGTCAAAACGCCATTGTCCCAAACAACACAGCACAACAGCAACTGAAGATGCAACCAGGCCATAAACAAAGCGAATCTGGCTGTTAGTCGATATCGAAGGACAGCAAAGAAAAATAATGATAATGCGACGGGTTCGTAAATGCACAAGGCAAACTGCAAACTAGCCGATTTGGCTTAAGCCAAGAATTCTGAAAGTTGAAAGCAAACAAACTGCTAAAAATAAATATACAATATATATTTTACTGATTGAAGCTTTCAAATATGAATCATGTTGTACCCTTAATAGCTTGCGGCGTGTTCTTATTAGAGTATTAATGAAACTGAATATCGATTTGTCAACTTGTTTATTCAATCCTTATTAAGGTAAAGGAAAAAGCTCTTTGATAAAGTGCTAAAATACATATTTGCGCTTAAAGCCTGCTTAGTGCCATAACATTTTATCCCGATAAGAATAGAAAAGAAATCCATAATTCATAACTGAATGTTCCTTAGCATAGTCGCATAGATATTGGACAAGTCGGCTGTTGTGGCAAACGGAAAAAACCAACAAGAATAAAAATCGAATTATGAATACCAAAAAAAAAAAGAAAACAAGAAATGGCACATTAGAAATCATTGGATGTTGCCAAATGTGATTATGTATGCATTTGTATGTTTATTTTGTTGTATTCATGTTTTTGGCCTTCCTTTGATTACAATTTGGCAGATGTTAAAACTATCTTTTGGCTCTGATGCAAATCTTATCTGTAGGGCATGAAATTTATCAGCACATAAAATTTAATAATTATAGTTTGTATGAAGCACTGTCATTGGCATGTTTAATGTCTTAAAACAATATGTTTTTCTCATGCATAAAGCAATTAACTTATTACTAAATAACAACAACATGGATGAAGTTTGTTTAATTACTTGTTGTCATATTTGTGTATAATTATTCTTATTTAATTGATTTATGCTCTTACATAAATAATATTCATCTAAACAAACGCAATTTTTAACAACGTGCTTTTAATATGGGATGTCTGGGTGAAATCGATAACAAGTCGATAACTGCAAGTCACTTAAACTTATAATGGGTGATTCTGAGTATAAACTCTCCTCGATAATTCTTCCTATTTTCAATACACACATGTAATCGATTACAATAAAGTATTAAATTTGGAAAACTTGAAACTTGTTTTGGCAACTTGAGACAATATAAGGAAATTTATGGAATTTTCATCATAAAGATGATTGAATTTTAGTTTTTAAGTGTTCAGGTTATCTCCAAGTCGACCTTTCTAACCAGAACTTTCTTAGCAGTTTTTTGCTGACTTCGACAATAGTATGAAGTATAAAGAATCAATACTAATTGACCTTAAAGTGATTAAAGGCAATAAAACGTCAAATGCACCTGGAATAAATACACACATGTACATAATGTTCAAGCATAAAATGCGTCTGAGTAAAATTGTATTAAAATAAAAGCAATATATTACAAAATTAATGCAAACAGGTAAACATTTTACTCTCCTCCAGCCAGACACTCAAAAAAACATGTTGCGGTTTTTGGATGTTTTGGCTTGGTATCGTAAAAATCTTTGGTTTATGGCCATGAAATGTTTGTGTTTGTGGTTTTGCTAACTTAAAAGCAAACATATTTGCTTTTAATTAAAACCCCGCCCTGCTAGCTGACTAAACGGCTCTGCCCATTTTCAACATGCCATCAAACTGCAAATACGCAAATTCTCGATTGAAGCTCTTGTTAAATGCATAGATGCCTGGGAGAAGTGATAGCAATATTTAACATCAATAACGATTGAGCAAACATTCAATCGTAATAAAAAAGGAAATATCAAACCGTTTTATGCAAGTCCTTGAAGGTGAATAGGCAAAAACAACATAAACTTATAATTTAAACAAGTTAAAGTAGTCGAGTATTTTAAACCAAGAGTTACCTTTGCTTTCTTTCATTTCTGAAGTTTTGAGGGTGTATTTTAGGGTATTTAAGCTGCAGGCTTGGGCTAAGTTCTTTCAAGCAAACTTGTTAACACACATACATTCAAATCTTTATTTTTTTACCACCAGTATGTGTGTGTGATAAGTGCTTGTCGGCATGCTTTAGCACAAGGTAGATGAAAAGAAAATAGTTTCTTAGACGGCCTGCCAATGCCATATAGTACCACCAACTACAAGTGCTTTTTTATACATATGTACATACTGCATACATATATTTTAAATGGAGAAAAAAAAAATATATATATATAGTAGAAGGAGGCAGAAGAGAAGGAGAGCAAAGCAATTTCTGATTTATGCTGCAACCAAGGGAGAAACTGCTGAAAAGTAAGCACTAAAAATAAGTTATATAAGTAGTTACGTACAAACATGCATGCATCTACTAGTATATTTGTATGTATTAGTGTCTCGACGAGTGTGTGTGTGTGTGTGTGTGTGTGTGTGTGTGGTACTATGTGCAGTTGAATGTTTTCTCATGGCTTTGCTCGCAGTTCAAGCGACTCTCAAAAGTTTTTGCATGCTGCTGTGAAATATGACTGTGATAAATGGATATGGTTAAAGCATTCGATGAGCCTGTGGCACAACCAAAAACTGCCAATAGATTGATATAAATGCCAGATTGATATTGAGACTTAAAATGCGAATTTAAATTAGTATTTTATAGTCGAATTCCAATTGATACCTGTCTCGTATCGGATGGCGCACAACTGTTAACTATTCGTGTTTCGATATTAAAATAGAAATGTGAGATAAGTTTTAATTAAGTTGCAATTTTTTTCTGATAAGAAACAAACAATTTATCATTGTGATAATATCGGCGAATCGAAATAAGTCTCGGAAAAAATAATCAAACATCAGCGTAGCAGTGACGAATCACATACATGATGAAAGACGTTAACTTGAAGGGTATTCTACTAATTTAAAACCAAGCTATGCCCATATGGATAACATGTGGGACGTTGACGTCATGCTCTGTGGATGTGCTTCAGGCATGCAGCTTGTTTAATTAAATTTGCAAAGTATTTTTCTTGTAGTTAATTCTGTCAACTGCATTGCATGACGATGTCGACGAGAGTGAGAAGGAGAAGGAGGATGAAGCTGGCGGTTCAATGGCAACAACATGCAGGACGTGGCCAGAAGCGCAGCTTCCCCACAGTTGGCTACCTGCTTTTACTCCGGAAAGTAGGCTACACTCCCAAGTCAGTAGGTCACATGGCCTGCAAGTAGACAGTTGCTGTCAACGCGTAGAGTAGAAGTATGCCCCGAGCATATATAGTGGAAAGAAACGGACGGTAAAGGAACGGAACTGAACGGAACGCTGCGTCCCTCATCCGCATCCGTTGTACTGGCAACACCCAGGAGGAATGTGAGGACAAGTCAAACCTCTTGCCCAAGGCGTTCAACGGTATGATGTTCGTATTCGTTTTTGTTGTTTTTGCATTTTTAGTTGATGTCTTTTTTCTTGTTTTCGGTGGCTTCACCTTTTTGGCTGTTGGCTGTCATATTTACGGCTCAAAATGTTGATTAAATATTTTGTTTCATGTTAAACGTAATGGAGGCAAAGCTCAGCTAATATAACTTTTCAACAACTTTATTAATCATTATCAATTATGTGATACAAGTTAAGAGCTTGGCTGCAAAATTTATGGGGAAATTGTTTTCAAACTTAAGATTATAAGTAACAATAATCAACTTAATGCAAATTTAAATTTGTTCAGTCTGCCCATATCCAGCAAAAGTTAATATTGCAAAATATTTTATGAATTCTATTCAGTGTTGGATAATATTTGCATTTTGAGTTGTATGAATAAATTTGGCAGCAGTAAATTTTGACTCTAATCGGATTTATGTTTATTAATTTGTATTTTTTTTATACAATATGAAACTCTTTATTATTAAAATTACAATTATCGAAGACAAAAATTACTTTAAAAAAAAAATACATATATGTATGTATACTTAAATCTAAACAAATTTGCATTGATCGGCTGCAGACATAATCCCAAAACTTTAAATAATTACATTATTATTATATTATTGTTAATGGTGTAACATAAGAATCACATTATTCAACTTGATTCTGTATTATTTTGTTTGTATATTTGAAGTTAACTATTTTCGCTTTCAGTGTTGATTTATAGTTATTGTTTGCTTTGAGTTTAAATAATATGTCCATAATATCATTGTACAACAGAATGGTGCAATTATATGTTTTCAGTGTCTGCTGCAAAGCAATTTGCCATGTGTCTTTATTAAAATTGCTGCGTAAATGATGAAACAATACTATTGTTGCCAGCCATTTCGAAATTATCAAATTAAATATGCATATTGCGCATACGCCCCGTTGCACGCAGACGACACACTTTGATTACCAATTGCAAAGCGAGACAGCAAAAATCCTTTTGTAGTACAATTTGATACGCCACAGCGATTCAAGCATATTTTGACTTAAGTTCCTGCTGTACGGTAAGTGAACCCCATTAGGGACAACACAACCCCAAGCAGCAATTCAGACACACACACACACACACACACATGAGAAGTTGTGGTCGGTCGTAAACCTTGGGACGTGCACAAATGTGCTTGATGCTTCTGTTCTTGAACTGAGCCTTAATTACATTCGCCACCGCGTCGTTTCAATCAGTCGCATTCCTAGAATCCAACTACTAGTGACTGGCAAGTGTCTGGGGCTGTTTAACTTACGGCCGTTGCATTCATTCTGTCATCCATGAGGTAGAGTCGTAACTCAATTACGGGAGAGAGCAGCGCTAAACGGATTTCGGACCGATTTTGAAATGCGCACGTCACCTCAAGTATTAAGCAAAAAAAGTTGTGATAAATGCACAAGGACCTTGCCTCAACCAGCTCTCTTCTTTAGCTAAAGAGAAAGACATAGATAGAGAGAAAGATAGAGAGAGAGAGAGAGAGAAAGCATGTCCTTTGGCAGTTGGCACTTTGACTATGTTGTGTTTATGTCTCGGTGCCACATAAAAAGTGACAAAAGTTGACAATACCAAAAAGTTTTCACAATTGTGTGTGTGTGTGTGTGTGTGTGTGAGTGTGTGTGTGTCCCATTGGGTTGTGTGCTTGGGAATGTATGGTTTTTGGCGAAGGTCCCTAGCCAATCTGAGGCACCATAAATTAAACCTTTTTTTGTCCCGCATCGAACACAACACAAAATATCTCAACGCATTGGAAGCAAGCTAACAACTTTGTTTTTTACCATCAATTGGCAAACTAATACACAAAAAAATGCCTTTCGCAAACAATAAATACGTTTTCCACACTTGAATGTGAAATATTCAAAAATTAAATAGCTTAAAAGGCTGAAAATTACATTAAGAAAATACTAAATAAATTAGCATATTTTTTATAAACAAGCTATACTGTCAACTGTACTTTTGATAGGTGGCAACCATGATAACTTTTACGGTTTTTCTTCATTAATCACATTTTCTTTCGGTATTTAACTTACGAATTTTTTTTTCAGGGTTTCTTCGACAATTGCAACAAATTTTGGACCATTTTGCATATCTATTCTTAATACAACTAGATTTGTCTTACTATAACTCTCTACAGTATTTATATTTCAATGTTAAAAGATATCAATATTTTTTCTAAATGTGGACTGCATTAAAAAATCAATTTTAATTTCTCAAATATACTTGAGCAACTTTAATATATTTTTGTAAGCACTGAATCTGTACATTCAAATTTTGTAGTTAAACAAAACAGTAGTTTTCAATTACTCACAAAGATTTTAACTAATTAGAAACGCCTGTTCCTGATCCCAATTCATGCCGAGCATTTCGTAAAATAATTATTCAGCATGTGGCTTAAATGAAAATAAATTGCAAAACCTTCATAAATTAACTAAGTTGATTTGTACAGATATTAATGTAAGAAAAATTCTACTCTACCGCACCTTTATCATACCCAAAGTTCAGATGAATTATTGATATCCTTAAAAGCCATTTCGAGTCGTTCTAGCCATATGTTATCTTTGTCGGAACCAATTCAAAGTTACTTTTCTTGACTCCAGTTACCAAGCCAGCCCCCCTCATATAAATTGAGGCTGACATACGAGGGGCTATCTTACCGTTGAGCTGCCTTGTTTTATAGCTCCCTAGGCAGCACACGCAAAACATATACATGTACGCAGTTAGACGCATTAGAGTTAGGGCCACAAACGAATGAAGCTACAAAAGTTGGCTAAACAAGGGCTGCAGATAAGCATAGTTACCTCGGCCAATGCGAGATGCTTTAATCCTTTAAGCAAACAGCAGCAGAATCCTAAGTATTTTGTTAATAATTTGTTTGGTCGCACTTTATCACACACACACACACACACACACACACACACTCGCACTCACATAAATACAGTCCACAATCGAGTCCAAGCCACTTTGGCACCTGCTTTAACTTCGCGCACTACACGACCGGCTTCACTCCGAGACACTCGCTGGCTTATTGGCACTATGCCACTTCTTGGCCACTTGCAGGCTCCAGCGTCAGCCGTCAGCCGTCAGTTGCTGTGTGTTGTGTTGTGGCCAGCGCGTTAACGTTCTTTTGCAGGCCGAGTCAAGTGCTGAGTTGTTGCTGCCGCACGCACGCCTAAATACGAACTGAATTCTGAACGCAGCCTGCGAAAAGGACATGCCATTAACTACCTCTGTCGCTGCTGACGTTGGCGCTGCTGCTGTTGTCTTTGACGATGTCGCATTACTCCTCCAGCCGAATAACGGGATGCTGCAACTTGAAGTTGCTGACACAACGAAACCGAGAGAGAGAGAGAGCGAATGAGAGAATGCGAGAGTAAAAGCTTTAGCGTGTGTGGTGAATAAAGCTGAACTCTACACTGAGCATTATGAAGGGGAAACAAATTATAGAAATTACGTATGAAAGTTAAATTGTTACAAACAATGATAGAATTGTTTTATTTTATTTATATTAATCTTAAATCGTAAACCACTTTACACGTATTTTTATGATTTTGTCTCTTTAAATAAACATCTTATATTTACAAAACCATAATCATTGTTTTAAAAATCCATTTAGCTTACGTCAAGCAAACAGCAAACAATTTTGTAACAATCAGATGACAATAACTGAGACATGTGCATGAAGGACACGAAACAATATATAAATAAAGTACTATGGCAAGCATGAAGACCACTTTACATAGAACTGTAAAGGCAATCAAAAAGAACAGAACGCAAACGTTACACATTGTGATATGCAAGTTGGTTTTATTAACAATGCGACAACTTTTAATAAATGCGGACAGACACAGATTCTAATCAAATGATATGTTGCCTACAATGGCAACACAGTCAGTCGGCAGCTTCTTACAACATGTTCAACATGCGTCCAATCAAAGAAGATCAACAGAGCTCTGTTAAGCGCTAACATTGCTCGTAGGCCAATGTCAACAGTCGTGGCAGCGAAACAAGTGCATGTAATTAAATAACAACAGACCGCTTGAACGAAACTCTCTCGCACTCTCTCACGCAACCACCAACCGATCGTTGCCTGTAGCGAAACGAACGAACGTCGTAACTTGAACTGTTATCAGCAGCGACAGCGAAGTCAGCGGTGACTGCAGCGAGCTGTATGGTAGGTAGCCATAAAAAAGGCTAAAACAATTTTGTAGTTTTTAGCGCGTTTTGGAATCTTCAAAAACGCCTTTGTCGCATTCAAATTGAGTTAGTTACGATTTTAACGGCGGCTCGCGCGCATCCACAACGGTTCCACAAAGTTGGCAGTGAAGTACCTTTATATGTACTGTGTTCGTTGGCTACATTATTCAGTGCATGTCAAACTTTTTAGAGGGCAACATTTTAACGAAGATCTCAACCTGTGTAAAACTGTTCATTGCCATTCCCACAGCTCTAATCTAAATACAATAAAGCTGTTGACGGCTGTGCTTAACAAAATCTTACGCGATCTTATTATTATTCCCTTTTGACGTGACGTGATAAGTAAAAGTTGTACTTCAATTTCTTGAGCGCGAGCAGACAATTCCGGGAGGAATATAATATAATATTTGTGTATCTGTGACTCGTAAACATTTGTATACGCCATGGACACGCAAATGAGAACAAGTAAGTAAATGCAAGATGCGTGTAAGCTTTATAAAGAAATAAGCAACAGATCATGCAGACATTAATAAATATAATTAGATGCTTTATTATTTTTCACACGAGTTGTTATATTTTTTTTATTAGTTTTTTATTACGGTTCATAGTGCACATGTAAAACGCTGTCAAAGTATGGAAAAAACTCATTAAATGTTACATGTAGTAGATTAGATTAAAAAACATTTTATTTTAGCCATTTAAACTAAGTAAAAAATATTTATTTAAATATTAATTGCTTTTCAAGAACAATAAGGAACTTCATTAAATAAAGGATACAAATTTGAAAATTTTTTCTTTGAATTTATTAAATGTTTTTAATTCTTATCAGAATTTTGTTAACTCTGTTAGAAAAAACGTTTTTTTTTTGTTTTGTTTACGTATTTGAAATATTGTAAATGTTTATTACTGTCGTAAAGCTTAACCTTGGTCCAAGAACAGCTGTTATCTTTTTTATAATTTTATTGGAAATTTTTCCGCCTTGAAGTTACTTTGAGATGCGTTTGAAACGGAAAATTTAAACACAAAAACGACAAAACGTTGAAAAAACGAAGTTCAATTTGAATATGAATTAAAAATAAATAAAAGCTAAATTCAGACACGCCAAAAACCAGTAACATAAGTGATAAGCTGCCTGCCGGTTGGCACGTAACTTGGCTTACAATTAGTGGCCAGTAGCCAAGGTCCAAACAACATAATGTTAAAGTTCGAGTTATTATTTAATGTTTGTTTTGCTCTTGAGCTTCCGTTGATCGAAGCGATAAATTTGTTTTGACTGTAACTATACATACGAGAATTTATGTAGCTGCAACCGGATTTGAGGCAAGGTGTTTTACAGAGCATGAACCAATTAATAGAGCTTTCAAATGGACAATGATGAACGCGGAATTCCCAAGAACAGACAAGCTGAACCTTATTATTATTGGCATGCGTCATTTAGACCGCTCTCGAGAACGAACTCTTGCTTGGTATAATTAATGTGAAAATCATTACAACAGTTTCGCAGTGTATACAACAGATAGAATGCGTAAGCTGGGGGCTTTCCCGTCAATCGACCCGGACAAGCGGCTGCCCAGCTCCTAAAAATAACCAACTTCGCCACCATATAAACACACACGCGAAGGTATATATAGAGATACATCGCATTTTTCACATCGTTAAGCAGCTTAAAATCTTCCACTCTTTGCGTACCGTTTTTATTTCTCAACCTAGCTCAACAAAACTCGCTGACTGGCTAATAATAATAAAAAAAAAAAAAATGAAATGCGGCCAACTGACGCATCTGAATAATTGAAATGCCGTCTTGTTCAAATTAACGAGCCAAAAAAAAATAAATAATCACCAATAAATCAAAAATTAAACTTACGCTCAACACAATAAACCACATAATTACATACATATAAAATGCACATGTATGAAAAACGTGAAACTTAAAGATGCTGACAAATTGTGTTATGCAAGTCAATCCTATTTATGATGTGACAAAGCTCTACAAAACGTTATTTGCATAACTAACAATGTTATTAAGCGAAGAAATAAAGAAAGAAAACTTGTAACTAAGAGAGTAGAAATGCTAAAACTCAATCTCAAAACTTTTCCGATAAAAGAAAACATATTTTCGTAGTTATCGACAGTTATTTTTAAGTTATCCGATATGTTGAAGTGAAACACATAAATGTACTTTCAAAATGTTATTTTAAAATCAATTACACCGTATTAAATTATACCAAGTGTTAAAATTGTTATTTAATGTCTAAATTGTTTGTTGATTAATCCTGGACCTATCTCAATATTAAAAATTCATAATTCATAATAAACACATTCGTACATATGTATAATGATCACATATGATCAATTAAACTATTTGTATGCACGACGAATAAATAACATCAATTCTAGGCAAATTTGCACTCAATTTAATTATACGTAGGTGGATAAATGTTAATATATACTGTCGTTTCCAGGACCGATGATCTCATATGATCTATCAGACAGTCTCTTTATGTATGTGTATCATTTACATATGATCCGCCAGCTGGCTATCAACGAGTGCAGTCATTATAATAAATTTATTGTATCACCATTAGTTCATATACATATATATGTAGTACGATTAGTTTACTTTCCCAGCGTCATAAATATTACTAATAGGGAACTTTGCGTGTGCGCTCAACCAAAACCCTTTCCAAATATTTATACAAGCTCTGGTTAAATTCCTAAACAGCAGTTCTATGTTAAAACGTCAATGTGATTTCCAAAATGTAATTTAGCTCAAACATTGAGATAGAAGGTGTGAACTACAGGAAATACCCCCTATTGCTCATATTTGCTAATCAGATTTGTGTGATTTTTTTTTTCAGACTATTTTAAACTTCAGACAATGTTATTAAAGAGAAGTCAATCAGTTACCCACCAAGTGTAGACAACGTGACTTTTAATGATTGTCAGTCACTTTAATTAACAATTTTGCAGGCAGGCAGGCGCTTAATTAATCGTTTAGTCATGGTTGAAAGAAAAAAATCACAAACCGTTCACAAAGATGCTTACAGATAATCAAGCCAATTGTTTAGTTATTTTTTAGGCAGACTGACAAGGTTTACCAAGTAATATTTAATATGAATATTAAAATAAATAATATAGTTTTCTTTCAGCTATAGAAACATTACACAGAAATACAAACTTATTGAACAAAACACAGTCCACAGGGTATTTGATATTCGAGCAGGATGCTCCAAGTTCCTTACAGCATGTAATCAAAGTATTAACTATCGATGACATGTAATAAATCTGGCTGTTAAAATTCTATAAAGTTTAAAAATTAGATGCCTTAATTCAAATCAAGCGTTAATCATTTTACAAATCGGTCTAGAGGGTTGAATGTACACTCGATTACCTTTAATTGCTTGCAGTAAGTAGTCTTGACGATCAGTCAAGCAACAACCCGGAGATAATTATATCTTTGCAACAAGGTTTTTATAAATTTAACGTCATCTCTAAAAATTCTTAATACATTCGACGTTATTAATATTTTATGATAATTAGTGTGGGAAGGAAACACAATTACAAAATTATAGTTATATTAAGTAGTTTAGGGTAGTTTACATCTGGTTTCTCTCATTTCATTCAAGATTCTTTGTAACAAACCCAGAACCAGAAACATTTACATTTTGACATAACAATATTATTTTTATACCCTGATACTGAACGTATCATAGTATATTGATTTTGTGCAATGTCCGTCATGCTGTCTGTCCGTCTGTCTGTACGTCCGTATGAACGCAACTTTTTTCGACACCCGTAAAGCTAGAAACTTGAAACTTTGCAACTATGCTTATCTATAGCCAGTTCAGATAAAGTGTCAAGATCGGGGTGCCACGCCTACTAAGAGGCTGGGAAATCGATAACATCGATAATTGAAAATCAATAAAACCAAATATTTCTCACATTCTTGCAGCTAGAATTACCAAATTTTGCACTAAAATAGCTAGTCACGTCTCTCAAAAAACTGCATTAAAATTTTG
Organism: Scaptomyza hsui; assembly: GCA_018152825.1. Lineage (NCBI taxonomy): Eukaryota > Metazoa > Arthropoda > Insecta > Diptera > Drosophilidae > Scaptomyza > Scaptomyza hsui. The sequence goes on from JAECXO010000025.1 coordinate 865,538, forward strand.
GATGCCACGCCCACAACTGCCGCCCCCCAGCCAGCGCCGTTAATAAAACGTTAATGCGTGTATCTTCCACATTTTTTGAGCAAGAGTCACCAAAATCTTGGAAGGAAGATAGATGGTGAAATCTACCAAAAATCTGCATCAAAAATTTGGATGCCACGCCCACCCAAGAAACCCGCCTTATAAAATCGGAATCGGCTATATCTTTAACTGTTTTTGAGATTAAAGCCACCAAACTTAGTAGGACCTTTTTAAAATACAAAATATGCATTAATTCCACAGATTTTTTGATAGAGTCAACAAAATTGGTTTCAATGTAGTGCATTTCCAAAAGATATGTTTCAAGAATTTGTGGGACACGCCCATCCGTACGCTCACAGCCTTCCCCACCTTTTAAAATTGAAAATTACTTCCACAGTTATTGGAACTTATTGCTTATATTAACCTTACGCCTTTTTGAGTTGAAAATGAAAATAATAAACACCAAACTACATTTATAAAGATAAGCTACAATTGGCTTATATTAAATATCTGAATGTATGCAAATTTATACAATTATAAAGACTATCTAACCTACAATAAGTTTTAATTAAAATACTGAAAGCGCCATCTATTGGTCTGATGATTGGTTGATCTTCTGCCTATCAATCTCTGGAACCAAAGGGAGATTTCGTTTTTGGGTAAATTTCTTTTCGGAGCAAATAAGTAAAACGAGAATGGCAACAAACAGTTGCTTACATTATTCTGTATATTTTGCCATTGTTTTTAAGGGCGGGCGCAAGGCATTGTTGTTATAATTAATAGGTAAGACCATTAAAACATTATGGGACTTATCTTTGGTGTCTGTCTGTGCCTTTATCATCTGTTGTACGTTCATTCACTAACTTAACAAACTACGAAAAAGTGTCCACCTCATTAAAAAAAACAAGTAAGAAGGCTTTAATCGAGATTTCCCGACTAGGAGATACCCTGAACCTAAACTTCAATCTTCGATATCTCTGGTGTTTCTCAACCGATTTCGAAAATTTCAGAAAAATTCTATCGTTACCCATTATTTCAACCCCCATTTTTTCATTTTCCATTTTTTGTAATCGATCACATGTGTATATCGAAAACCAGAATATGTATCGATAATTTGAAACAAACTTGTTCTGCTTATACTATAGGAGAACCTATATTCAAAATCTGAAGTCTCTAGCTCTTGTAGTCTCTGAGATCGACGCGTTCATACAGACGGACTTACGGACGGACGGACAGACGGACGGACAGACGGACATGGCTATATCGACTCGGCTGTTGATGCTGATCAAGAATATATATACTTTATAGGGTCGGAGATGCTTCCTTCTGCCTGTTACATACTTTTGCACAAAACCATTATACCCCTTTTACCCATTTTATGGGTTAGGGGTATAAAAAAGGTTTGGTGCAATAACTTTGTTAAATGTACAAGAAACTTTCCACCGCTTTAACATGTGATTAAACTACGATTTTTTATGTTTATTTGTCACAAAAAAGTTTCTTTAAAAGTACCTTATTAAAGTCTCCGAAAATAGGGATTCTTAACCGAACAAGGTGACACCTCTATTGTTAAGGACTGTTTTGCACGCTAACTAGAGACGAATTAAAGAAAGCATTAAATTTAAATGTACTTGCAATATGCAACTAAGCTGGAAATGACCTTAAAAAAATGAAACATTTGTTATGCATTAGACGTTTAGTATTGCTTAAACTAACCAAATCTCTTTCCCAACTACTTGAGTTTTCCAAACTATCTCGAGCTGGGCTCTGACACACCTAAAACCCGCTTGAGTTTGGTTTTAGGGTGAAATTCGGTTGGTTTTTATTCCTGGCACACCCCTGATACACTTATTTGATTATCGCACATTTTTCATTTTATATAACAGCGCTCATATAACAAGTAGCTGATAAGTTGCAGGGAGTTTCAATTATCGATGTTTCTTGGTCCGCTTGGCGTTGAGATCTCAATTAGTTCGCAATTCTTATTGCTTTGAGACGGTTGTTCTTCACAGAATTTTAAATTAAAATGAATTTAATTACTTTTACTATTATAAATATAGCTTTACTTGCAAAGCAAAATAAAGCATCAAAAGAAAGTTCGGTTTGTTAACTAATGAGGTTTGAGTGATTTTAATATTTATCAAAATATCTTAAACAGGAATCTGAGAAGCTGGATCCGTTGCTTAAAAAAGGTTTTTTTCCTATGGTTGTAAAGGGAAAACAATTTGCTGAATTACAAAATAAAATACGCAATCAAGAAGCGACTATTGTAAACTTGAAAAACATGATTGAGCAAACAGAAATTCAGCTGTCACAACAAATCGAATTGTGCGCAGCGTATGAGAATAATATTGCAATTCAGGAAAAACGTGTCGCTTCATATGAAGCTCAAATCAAAAAACTGCAAGTCGACATTAACTTTAAAGAATCCCATATCCATACAAGAGATAAGGAAATTAAGAGATTGCAGTCCTACCATCAGATCGTAATCAAGGACAAAGACAATCAACAGTCTTTGAACGATGCAAAAATCAAACAGCTTCAGGAAAATTTCGCAAAATATAAAGAAAGTGTTAGTATGTCAGTCGGCTGTCTGGATAAACTGACCGATGTTTATACGATTAAGGTGCCAGGCACTAAGCCCTTCCCTGTTTCTTGTGACTCGAAAATGGCAGGATCCGGGTGGACTGTAATTCAGAGGCGTATGGATGGCAGTGTCAGTTTCGATCGAAAGTGGGATGCGTACAAAGAAGGTTTTGGAGACTTGCGAGGGGAATTCTTCATAGGACTGGAGAAACTCTATCTAATAACGAAATCGCAACCTCACGAATTGTATATTTACCTTGAGGATTTTCAAAATCAAACCAAATATGTCAGATGGAGTGATCTTGTCATTGGAAATGAGGCCAAGGGGTATAAGATAGTGGCGCTTGGACACGGAGACGTTGATGATTCATTGGCTAAGCAGCATGACAAAAAGTTTTCAACATCGGATCGGGATAATAGTCGTAATTGTGCAACACAGTATAAGTCTGGTTGGTGGTTTAATAATTGTTCTGATGGGTAATTAATGCAAACATTTTATTTATCTCACAAATCTCACTTTATTCCTCTTTATTTTTATAAAGTAACCTAAATGGACCATACACATCGTCGGTCGATGCTGATACACCTAAAATTGTATGGACATCTTGGCATAAGAAGCCACTTAAATTTGTACAAATGATGATCAGACCACAACTACATATGGTTGAGCTATTAAGCTTTTTGAATAGCTATCGAAATTCCGAAATAAAAGTTAATAAAATATAAATGCACTGAAATTTGCATTAATATAAATATCATTTATTTGCCTTCGTGGCCGAACTTAAAATAGTTTACAAGATGTTTTAATTGTTTATTGCAAGCTTCGATTTGAGCTGTGCAATTATTAATTATACAAAGCGATTTGGCAGTTTTGAGAGTTACGTTAATTTGCTCTTATGCTGCGCAGAGCATGATTGATTAAGGCCCAATTTCTCAATGTCCAGTTAAACTTGGAATAAGTTAACTTCGGAATAACTTTTTTGCCCGAGTTATACTGCAGTTATGCAATTTGGTTTTCTCAAAGCCAAAGTAACCTACATATATTCGGTATATCACTATCGCCGAATGGTGCTGCCAACCTTAACGGGTAGTACGCTGTTCTTTTGGTTTTGTTTTTGCCTGTGACTCCCAAACTGCTGCATGTTGCACATCAAAATGTTTATACAATTACTTTCTATGAGCCCTGTTGAAAACGGCAACGAGGGAAAAGCTATTTAGTTGTTGAGGAGCATATGTTTGTGGACCTAGAAGACTCAAATGAGCATTTTGCAACTTTGCTTCATAAAAACAAATAATTAAACAATGCAAGTGTCAGCTTGAGTCAGCTGTTCGCCTTAAATTTACTAGATTTCAGGCTTAAAGATATAGATCTTTAAGGCGCTTTAAATGTTGCCAACTAAATATGTGCCAGTGGGCCAAGAAGGAAACGCACAAAAAATGCTTTATCCAGTTTTTATGTTTACTAGCTGTTTTTGCACTTCGCTTCTTCAATTTTTCTCTTCTTGTTTACTTTCCTTTCTGCTGTTTCCTTTCATAATTTAGGCTCTGTTCTCTTGATGTGCTTTGTGGGCATCAGACTGTGGGCCATTTTTGGTCCACCACCAGTTGCTATTTACAGTTAGGAGTTCGTCTCCGTGTCCGTTTGCGTTTTCGTCTCCACCTTCTAATCGCTCTCATTGAGGAACGTGACTGTTGCCATCTCTCTCTCTCTCTCTCTCTCGCTCTCTATTTTCCCGTTTGTGTGTTTGTGTGCGCTTTTTGGTAGAACAGAGTGCTAATTAATTAAATTTGTACGTGCATTGCGTGTGGGCCAAGTTGACTTGCTGGCCATGTGCTGATAGAGCCCACAATTGCCTAGGCCTAGTTTGTTTGGCCCAACTGGGCATATGGACCATACACACATTAACTGGCAACCGTAAATCATACTTAAATAAAAAATACGATCTATGAATGTATGTGCGTGTGTTTTGATAGCGGGTTAAGCCCAACCTCTGTCAATAATAAATATTAAATCGCTAGCATCTTGGCCAAGTCGCAAAGTTATGTTTGGCATTACTTTAAGAGTCAATAAAGGATAAAGAACTCGGACATTGGTGCTATTAGTTACAATTTATGTATTATAGTAGCTGAGATTAGTAAATTATTTAAAGTTAGTTGGGTTCAGTTATTTGTAACTAGTCAGTCTTTTGATAAGATAATTGAAGGCTACATAAGAATCATTTTATGGCTTAAATACTACCAAAAATATTCCTAAACAATTATTTATTTCGTACTTTAATTATTTTATGCCAACATGTACAATCAGTTCTAGCAATATTTATAAATTATGTATTGACTATAATTACAATGAGTTCTACCAATGCTAATTACCATCAATGTTAGTCTAAATTACAGAGTATTGGAATTTTAACGATACAAAATAAACAAAAACAGCTGAAGGTACGACGAGTTTCCGGAATCACAAAAATAAGCATACCTGCAAAAAGTACAAACAAGTGGAATAAACGTAAACCATAATTATGACAAAATGAGCACAACAACAAAATCAACAGAGAGACAACAAGGTACCTTTATAAAGATCTACAACAGAAACAACATGCTGGATAACAGACGCAGTAGCTTTTCAGCAAAACTGCTATTAACAGTCGGAGTTCTGCTCTTTCAGTTTAGCTTTAGCGACGCCAGCGGCCTGCAGAATATAAACGCAACAACAGGTGAGTTTCTGATCAATTATTAATAAAATCGCTGTAGTTAGTTTTTATCAAACTGATGCATTATGATTTCAATTACAACCTAAGCATGTTAACAATGGCTGTCCGCGCAAAAATAGCAAGTAGTTACTAACAATTGCTGCTGACCTTGGCCAATATTGGCTGACTTAGCATAAATGTTAATTGCAAATATGAACTAAAGCTTGGCACCAACTTGACGCTGGCATGCGAATTTGCGTAACTACTTACACGCTTACATACATAGCGAATAATAAGTGCTAACGCTAAATTCATAATAATGGCCATAACGAGCCAATAAATGTGTTAACATAAGAAGTCAATAAAAACGACGTTTATGACCAAATGACCAACAGCCGGGCAAACAATCAGCAAGTGTTAACGGAATAGTTATTGTTAAAGTCGCAGTTATGCTAATGTGCCATTTTATGTGTACATGATTTATTCATATGCCAACCATCTGACTTCTTAGCCATAAACGACTTGAACCATGATGTTTGTTTATTTATTAAAGACTGTTGTTGCAGTGTTGTGCGGAAGTAAATGGTACATTTTTTAAGATATTCGTATTTTGACATAGATCATACGACTTGTTACTATTTACTATCTGGAATATTGATATATATATATATATTGACATTCTTTGTGACAATTGTTTCTGCATTATCTATCTATCATTATAGACAATGCCCTAAAACATGTTTAAAATCAGCTATCAGCAACGTGCTTATCAAATTGCGGATCCTGATATCATGTGGATCATAAACTTAATCAGGTTTTAATGTACAAATATTTTATTGAGTCGCAAGTTGCGAAAATGATTTTTTAATTGCATTTGTGTCTGACTATAGTAAACACCCCATATAGTGAACATATTTACATTAAAAACGGTTTTTAACGTTCTGGAAATACTTAAAATGAAAACACACACAAGAATACACTTTGACTATAAATCAAACAAAATAGTATATGTAATATTTTGTATATAAGTATAAAAGTAAAAGTCATGCTTTTGTGTATTTGGAATGAAAGTTGATAACACTTTTCCTTCCCATATAATAGAGAAATATATATGAAGTTGTTTTTATTTTCATTTCCACAACTAATCCACTATTTTTCATTAAACGTGTTGTATTTTTCCCATTGTAAAATACAATTAGAAAGTTAACAAAAATAGTTTACATAAAAGTTGTTCCCTTCTATTCTTTCTACTCACTTTTAGTTTGAAAACTTTAACTGTGTACCTTTCGAAAACTAAACGGAAGTCGGGGCGAGATCTTGTATTACAGAAGACTTTACCATTTCATTGTGTGACGTATTTTGTAATTATTATTTTATCTTTGCTTAGATAAAGTCGATTGCTTTTATAGCAAAGATTTTATTAGCCCAGTTGCGGCGTCTTTGTTGAATTTGCGCTACAAAACTACATTAACAGTTAGTTATTTACAAGCCCAAACAGTTGAAACTTTCCGTATCTATTTACGTTATGTTCTTTTATTTATGTCTTGGCTTACAGAATTAATAAATGAAATTATTATATTTTATTCAGTCACAGTATAAATATTAAATCAAAGTTTGTATTAAAATGTCATGTTAACGCACTTAATCAATACTATAAAGTGCCAAAATTATTTTACTATAACGCCAGCGATAAAAAGAACGATCACAGAGCCTTAGCAAATGAAAAATTGCATTTGCTATGCTTTCATCTCACTCTCGGCTACGCCATGATACTTATTTCATATACTTTAAATAATGTAACTAATAAGATTATTTAAATTGCTTTACGGCGTAATGAAATATCTGCACCCATATAAAGTATATTGTTAATATATATATTATTTATAAGCATAATCACGTAAATTTGTCTGTTTTGTCATAATCTGTTTTATAGTTTACTTAATGAAAATTCTATTTTGATGTTAATATTTTTAAGATTTTGGTTAACGAATATCGAGGAATTTTGAAAGGAATCATCGGGAATTGTACTTTTAATTGTTTTGCAACTTTGTTGCGGTTCAAGCACCTAAGTGACTTTATAAATAACTAAATGAAAGCATGAGAACGTTTCATAACGCATATTAAAATATATATATAAATCATTGAACTTAATGATAAACAATGAAATTTATGCCGTTGACTGTTGCCTTAAAAAAAATTGCTGTAAGCGAAAAAAAGTACATTGTTACTTTGCTTTTTTATTTAACTTTATGTGTCATGGTGTATGCACAGTTTTACAATACATTTATTAGCATCAGTTGATCAAATAAACAATACATGAGAAGACAGTGTTCTCGAGTATTTGGTACTCTGTACCGAGATTTATCTTATTATTACACAGTTGACAGTTGACTTTAACGAAAACTTAGATAAAACAATATTTTTGAGAGCTTTTCATTTTAAATGTTAAGTTTCTATATCTTAAAGTGACTGAGATGTTGATGCTCATCAAGTAAATATATAAACGTTAAGCAGTTCATTATACCCTAGAGCCCGTTTCAATTCATGTAGGGTACAAAACACGTGTATGCGAAACTTTTCGGTTGGCTAGACAAAAGGCTTTAGGATGCTACGTTTTGTTGACTGCGTTTTTATTATTTAATTACTAACTGTTAGGAAATGATATCATCGACTACAAGATACCCTGACAAATCTTATTTTTCATTATGTAGCCTTTTTTGAATGTTTTATCACTTAATAAAATTAGAAGTATACAATATTAATATTGAATTAAATTTAAGAATGAGACCTAAATATTATAAAAGATAAAATAGCTTTAAAGTATTGAATCAAAACGTTTAACGATCCCAAAAGACTTTGACTGCGTCTGTGAATAGATGAAAATCTCCAAAATTAAACTAAATAAAGCGATTTATTTTATATTAAAGAGGATTGATATAGCTTGCTGTCAAGTTATTAACAATACACAATACAATATGTAGCAATGTTTTTTAAAAAAAAAAAAATTATGTACATTCTCTTTGCTCATTTAAATAATTGAATAAAGTTAAAGAAAACTTATTTTAATTTTAAGGTCATTTTGAACATTTTATTTTTTCACCCAGTTGAACAAATCGTGAAAACGACCATAGAGTATGACACACTTATAATGCCGATAAGTAGGCCATTAAAAATTAATATATTGTATTTTACCACTCTTACATTAATTTCTTTTTTTTACTGTAGGTAGCACATACTGCGAATATGTTGAGCGTAATATAACACACCAGAAGGAGCAGGGCTCGATTTGGTTTGATGCTCATGACAATTGTTTGGTTTACTCGTGTGCCGCAGGAGTCGGTATCGAGAAACAGGCACACATTGTCATCACACAGATTGATTGCAACGAGTTCTACTGCGATGTGGTTAGTAATCAAATAATATAGAGAGAAAGTCAAATCTGTAATTTATGTATTTTTGGTGGCATTTTGTCAATTTTGCAGGGCACAGAGCTGCGTAAAACTGGCAACAGCTGTTGTGGAGAGTGTGTGAGGACGCATTGTCAGCACAATAATACGTTGTACGCGGTGGGCGAGTCCTGGCACAATGATGCCGACTGCACGCTCCTCGAGTGCGTTCGCCGGGACAAGGACAATGGCGAGATTGCCATCAATAGCTATAAGCGCACCTGTCCGCCAATTGATCCCAGCTGCCCGCCAGAGCGCATATATCGGAACAGTTGCTGCTTCGTGTGTCGACCGTTGGCCATGCCACGCATCGAGGAGCTGGACGATGGGGAGATGTCGCAGGACATCTGGACAGCCGAGTGGTATCGACAGCATCCCTGCGTGCGCGATTGTCAAGCGGATGCCAAGCCCATGACATGTCAATATAGATTTGTTGTCGAATGGTATCAGACCTTCTCGAAGGCCTGCTTCGACTGTCCGCTCAATCTCACGGACTGCTCTCGACCGCATTGCATCATGGGCGATGGGCTGCAGCGGAGCATAACCGTTGTGAACCGCATGATGCCCGGACCCTCGATTGAGGTGTGCGAGGGCGATGAGATTGTAGTCGACGTGAAGAACAATCTGTTGGGTGAGAGCACATCGATACACTGGCATGGACTGCACCAGAAGAAGACACCCTATATGGATGGAGTGCCGCACATAACCCAATGCCCCATTTCGCCGCATGCCACATTTCGCTACACATTTCCGGCGGACAATGCGGGCACACATTTCTGGCACTCGCACACCGGCATGCAGCGGGGCGATGGCGTCTTTGGCCCCTTGATAATACGTCGACCGAGGAGCTCGGAGCCGCATGGTGGCCTCTACGATTTCGATTTGAGTGAGCATGTACTGGTTGTGCAGGACTGGATACATGAGCCGGGAGCAAGCATCTTTGCCTATCATCATCACTCACGCGGCGACAACAAGCCGCACAACATTCTTATCAATGGGCGTGGTCGCTACTACAATCGCATTTGGGCGGACATGAAGAGGCAGCATCGGATGGCAGCGGAGAAATCAGCCGCAGAAGATGATGCGTCACAGCCGCTGAAGCTGAACATTGCAACGACCTATAATTCTACAAAATTACCCAATTCTCGACTTGCATTAGAAAACATTACAAACGATTCCAAAAATCAAGGTGAGTTTCCTAAAGGCAAGTTTAGTTAACATCATCCATATTGTTATAGACCACATAGACTCTAAAAACATGGTTTAAAATAGTATTTATAGCATTCCAAATATTTTGTATATATGAAGGTTAAAAAAATAACTTATTTAGTTATTCAAGTTTCTGCAGCATTTTTTAACAATGTTTTAAAATCTGTTAATGCTTAATCAAAATCCAATTCAATTTAGGATCAATTATCATCCTTCTATAAATAAATATTTATTATCGGATAATATTCTCAAAGCGCTCATCTTAATGTCTAAATCGGAATCTTTTACACAATAATAATTAACTTGTAATTAATTCTTAATGAGTTACAGGAACTAGTAAATAATTCATAAATATTTGTATACTCTGCAAAATTTAGCCACGAATAAAGAGCAGACGCCACCCAATCTGGTCAAATTGCTGGAAAGTAAAGAGCGGTCGGGTTCGATGCAAAGAAACCACAGCGGATCATTGCCCGATCCAAGTTCAGCAGCCCGCTCCCGTCAACGTCGAGGAAACGTGCAAGAGATACCACTGGAGCAGATACCACATCAGGTCTATCATGTGCGGAGAGGATTTCGCTATCGCTTTCGCATCATCAATGCCGAGTATCTCAACTGTCCGATTGTGGTGTCTGTGGACAATCACACGCTGACCGCCATCAACTCGGATGGCTATGATATTGAGGCAATGGAGGTGGGCTCTATTGTTACGTACTCGGGTGAACGTTTCGACTTTGTGCTCAATGCCAACAAGGAGGTGGATAACTACTGGCTGCGCCTCAAGGGTCTAATGGACTGCAGCGAGAGATTCACCTCCGCCTTCCAGGTGGCCATACTGCGCTACGAGGGTGCACCAGATATCGAGCCAGGTGCGGAACTAGGCTATGCCCACAATGCATCTGGCATTGAGCTGAACGTAATGAACCGCGGTCCTGGATATGCGGACAGTAAAACCGTGGCGGAGATGAGGGCTCTGCCCATTTACGATAAGGTCTCCGGCATTGATGATGACACCCTTCAGCCGGAGGCGGACTACAAGTTTTTCGTGTACTACGACTTCTACCGCAAGGACAATCCCGAGTTCCATCACAGCGATTACTACGGCATGGACACAAACGTCACCAAAGAGAATATCCTCTACACGCCTCAACTCAATCACATATCTCTCAAGTTCCCCTCGGTGGCGCTGCTGCCCCAACGCCATCAGCTGACTGACGAACTATTCTGCAATGAGACAACCCTCGCCCAGCAGGGCATAGACTGTCGGCAGCAGTTCTGCAAGTGCCATCATGTGCTCCAGGTGCCGCGCAATGCTGTCGTTGAGCTGATCATTGTGGACGAAGGATTCACCTTCTATGCCAATCATCCTTTCCATTTACATGGCAATGCGTTTCGCGTTATCGGACTCGAGCGTCTTGGCGACAATGTCACCATCGAAATGGTAAGTGTATTATAATTTATTACTCAACAATTCCTAATGAAATTTTAGGATAGTGTATTTCCTAAAAACAATAAAAATCGATTTATCGATTGTAACCAGGTGAAATATTGTATATGCTTGAGGTGCGTATCCAGCAAAAAAAAAAAAACAAATTCTTGTCAGAAATTTGTGATATATTTCAGAAGCGAGCGACACAAAATTTTATAGTGTAACCATAATCCCCTAGTCTGTGGTAAAAATATGACATTTTACCTTAAATAGCTTAAAAGTACATGTCCACACTGAACAAATTACTTTAAGATAAGTGCGCCAAAAACCAAATACAGTGGACGCTCGCAAATTAGAACCAGTTGGTTCCTGGGGTAGTTCTAATTTCTGAAAAGCTCTAATTTCTGGACGCATTTTTGAAATGTCGTATAAGGCAAGAAATGGCCTCTTTTCTGCTAAATATGCTTCGAAGGGAATGTTATTTTAATTAAAATTAATTTGTTTTCAACATTCAAGAAAATAATATTTTGTTCTTTTTTAGAATTATTTTTCTTTTATTATTTATTGTTATCATGTTCAGCGTTGTGCAAGATTTATTTTTTGCTCCTGGTATGTGTTTGATACGGCATTCAAGATTAACTCCTTTTCGATTTTATATAACTGATGGCAGATTTTGCCACATTGTAATCTAAGGCTCAAGGTTTGCTGGAACGCCTCCATCGAGTTGTTTTAATATTTTTGTTTAGTTTCCAAAGACAAACTGTTTTTCTTACGCTTATTCGATATTTTAAACTATTTTTTAATTTTCATCCCCGAATATTTGCCGCTTGTCAAAGTTTGCATGTGAATGACCGAATATGAGTGCACACAAATAGAATCGGAACACACGCAGTTGGGTGAATCCCTTTTTTATGCAATTCGTTAAAAGGCAAACCAAAATAAAATTCACCAAAAAAACGCTCTGAAATTAGACTGCAATAAAACACGGGTTCTAATTTCTGGAAATTCTAATTTCGGTTCTAATTAGTGGTCCACTGTAGTACGAAATATATATATATAAAAAAAAAAATTTTTAAGTTAATCTATGTTGTTTCTTTCCAATCAGCTAATAATATTGCAAATGAAATCGAGAAAAGCAAAGTACGGTTTCTGCCTCGACACGGAAATAATCATTATACGAGCACCCGTGTGCATACTATATTAAATCGATACTATCGATAATAATAATAAATATACTTTGCTACGTCGCTGGATAAGGTCCGTATGCAACACATTAATAAATTCTGACAGGAATTTGTGTTTTGTGTTTAAAATATTCCATTTTGGCTTAAAATGGAAGTTTAAAATATATATGTAAAAATAACATAATTAGGAAGTGCAACTAGAATGTTTCTTTTCTATCTGCTCAAAATATTGCAAATGAAAGCGATAAAAGCAAAGAACACGGCGACATCGGCAGCACAAATGTTGTTCGTTGCTATATCATTTTGTATTTCCTGCGCTCAGCGCCAGTGTGTACATACCGTATAAGAACGATACTATCGATAAGCAGTTTAGTATTTTTGGCAACGTTGCTGGATACCCAGAAAACACACAGCTAAAAAAAATAAACAATTCCTGTACTGGATACCCACCTTTACGGTGTTTTTGTATGGAAAATTTTTTTTTTTTTCGATGTGCTGAATACGCACCTTCAAAGTATACAACAACTTATATTGGCTCGCTTAACATAACTATCGACCGATTATCCGATTCCTGTACCAAACCTCTACTAAGCATTTTAATATTTCTTTTGCAGGTTAAGCAGCTGGATCAGTTTAAGTTGCTCAAGCGCAATCTGGTAAATCCTCCCGTCAAGGACACTGTCACTGTGCCCGATGGCGGCTATACGATCATCCGCTTTGAGGCCTACAATCCGGGCTACTGGCTCTTCCACTGTCACATCGAATTCCATGCCGAAATCGGTATGGCCCTGGTGCTCAAAGTAGGTGACGATGATGAGATGGTGCCGGTACCGCGTAACTTTCCCACCTGCGGTGACTATGTGCCCGATCCTCGAGCGGATGCTGAAACAACTTCGAACGGCGACAATCCCTTCAACCCAACAACCTCGTCTCCACCCTCAACAGATTCATCATCCAGAATCCGTGCAACGCATTTGTCTTTAATATGTCTTTTGCTTGGCTTTATTCGGTTGAAAAGCCAGCTCTGAGTGTAAAAGCAAAATCTTGATGCTATCATGACACTGGTTCAGTTTTAAGTCACTTCTAATCAAAATTTTGGCATAAGTTCCACTGTTACATATTATTTAACACGATTCTTTAATATATATTTTACTTAATAATCATCTGTAAAAATACTTATTAGAAAGAAAGTTGTTCAAATCTTGCCGCAAATGTTTCCACTTTTAATATTAATAATTAATTCCAATGTCAATTCTTTGCTTTCTCTCTTGAGTTTTGTAATAATATTTATCTTAGGTGAATCTTTCAACCCAGTATTTGTATAATTTGGAACTAGTATAATACTCATCCATAGCTTAGTTGATCGAAATCATGATTTTCTGTGGCTCTTAATTTAGCTAGTTTCATTATAACATAAACATCTGTGATTGTCTAAAACATTTCAGTAGATTCTAAGCATACAACATAATGTCCAGCACATGTAAATATATAAATAAAATAATTTATAGAATAATACCAATATATTACGTGCGCAAGTACGAAAAGGTCATATTAACAATCTATGAAATGCATTTATTTTCTTTAAAAAAAATTACCCTGTAGGACCGAATAAGAACTTTCAGAGGTAAAGTATTCCGCTAGGAGTCAGTTGACGACAAGTAAGTGACATTGTCAGCAGACAGGGAACTAGTGGAAGTTCTTTTGTAGCTTACGATTTGTCATCCTAAATACGCAAATACGATAAAGTATTTTTGCAACAACTAAAACTTACAAACAATAAATTTTTGTCATTTCACGATTTAAAAATAATACAATAACAAAGCTGATTCAGAATGCATTGGAAATGCTATGATTATTCTACTGACGATTTTTAATTGTGGCTTATACTATCGAAAATCGATATCTAACCGATAGGAACGTTGCGTGATATTATTTTAAATTTTAAAATAATACAATATTATAATTTTTACGCTTTTGAAGACACCTCTGGAATAATCTTAAAAAAAATGCCAACGAACCGAAGAGAAGTCTTATCGGCAGACACCTAACATCTGGTCGCAGGCTAATCCAGATGATGTGTATACTATATCTTGCCACTTATTGACCTTAGACTGCAATCGAGATTATTGGCGCATGAAGAATGCACATATAAAAGACAGGATCTTTTTGTGGTGTCTAGTCAGTAATTAAAGAGCAGCAAAGATGTACGATTGGACGGGCAAGAATGTTGTGTACGTGGGTGGATTCACCGGCATTGGATTCCAGCTGCTGCACCAGCTGATGCAGCGTCAGAAGTTGAAAACGATGGGAATTCTGCATCGCATGGAGAATGTGGAGATGATGAAAAAGTTGCAGGTGGAAAACGCCAGTGTGAAGCTGGTCTTCATGCAAGTTAATCTGATGGACAAGCTGTCCATTGAGCAGACAATTAAGAAAATGGGCCAACTAATGGGCAACATTGATATGCTCATCAACTGTGAGGATGTGCTGCTCGACAAGGATGTGGAGACAACAATTGGCATTAATTTGGTAAATTTTCCTTTAAAAAAAAAAATACGAAAAGCATTTTATATTCATATTCAATTTAAACAGACTGCTCTGATGCACATGACCCTGAAAGCGATGGTTTACATGGACCGAACCCAAATGGGCTTGGGCGGCATAGTGGTGAACATGTCCTCCGTCTATGGACTGGAACCGGCGCCAGCGTTTGCGGTCTACGCGGCAGCCAAACACGGCGTCATCGGCTTCACCCGCTCGATGGCTGACAAGCATGTCTATGAGAAGAGCGGCGTCATGTTCATGGCCATGTGCCCCGGTCTGACCAACACTGAGATGATGATGAACCTGCGGGACAATGTCACCTGGGATCACTCCGTGCAGCTGGCGGAGGCCATCGAGAGTGCCAAGCGACAAATGCCCGAAGAGGCAGCCAAACAAATAATCAAAGCCATCGAGATGATGAAAAACGGCAGCATGTGGATCATCGATATGGGTCAATTGAAGGAAGTTCATCTCCCGGCGCATTGGCAAATGAACGCTCCATACTAACAGTTTCCTAAAGAGCTACATTGAATTGAATTGCATCATCTGTGAAAACTTCATATGTTTAACAAAAATAATAAATGGGTTGTGAACTGTATTTAATGTTTGCATACAATTTATATGTGTATGTATGTGTTGAGGTTTCCTCCTTTTTAATTCAGTTCGAGTCCCTGATGGTGCGACGATCGCGATTAATACTGCGACGATCGCGTTGCTTACTGCGACTGCGACGGAAACTGCGACGGCGACTGTGACTGCGGCTTCTTGAGCGTCTTGGGGAGCGCCTCTGAACAGAACTGTAGCTACGGCGGCCGCCTTCGCCACCTTCACGTACGCGTCCGCGTCCGCAGGCCATCTCGACGCAGATGCGTTGACCACACAAAATGGTGCGATTAAGTTCGTGTGCTGCGTCTTCGGCATCACGACGATCGCTGAACTCCACGAAGGCAAAGCCCGGCGGATTGCGGGCTACCCACACATTGTCAACAGCGCCGTACTTTTTGCAGGCATTTTTAATCTCAGATTTGGGAAACGATGGGCCCAAATTGCCAAAGTAAACTTTGCGGGTCATATCCCATTCCCTACCGCTCGGCATCGTCTTTTTATTTCTGTAGATTACAAATAATTTTGTTTAATTTATACTTTACATTTTATTTGAAATTTACTCACAATGCTGCGAACAGCTTAGCACACAATCACGATGGTGTAGTGAGAAAATCGAAATGCAAAAGTTTTGCGCTATTCTTTTATTGCGTTTCCCTTTTGCTCTGATCATAAATTCCTTTTTTCACGCAATTTCTGTATTCAACTTTAACGGTTTACAAGTGTTAGCAATAGGTGGCGCTGCAATCAAGTGCCGATATGTGGATCTTATTAGAAAACATTAGTACACCAATTAGTTATTGTTTTTTTTTTGTAAATTCCTATACATGTATTTAAAGAGGTAGAAATATCACTTAGGCTGGTCATTGTACTTAAAGTAACAGATAGCTTATAAATAATTAAATTATTATAGTCATTTTATTAATTGCACTTGTTCTGCACCACCATTTTGGATAAGCGCGCATCAAAAACAGATTTGGTGTAAGCGCGATTCGCTTGCCACAATTCATCCAGGATCTGTGCCTGGCAACGTCCCACGCTCATCATTGCACGCCAGTCCGCACCATACTTTGGCTCCATATGCTGCCCAAGTGGTGCATGTACGGGAGGCAGCGGGCAGTTGTAGTGGTGTATGTTGGCCGTTGGACGCAATTCCCTCCAGGCGGTTCTTTGGCACATCATGCATTCGAATCTATGGAATAGCGAGTCCTCGTCGGTTTGCTGACCGTTGCTTCTCATTTGATATTTACGCGTCAGCAGGTGGTTGATAAGGAATGGATTCTGAATCGGTTGCTCACGATTCAGCTTGTGGCCCAGATATTCGTGGTATTCGCTCTCGCTGTTCCCCACATTGTGAAGATGTGCGGCCAGTGCGGATGCATTGGCAAATTCATCTATATAAATGGCCGATTTGTTTTGCGGTTGCCAATTCTATGAAAAACCAATAGACTAATTACAAAAACTGTTCATTTTGAAGGTTTTTTTTACATACGCGTATGCTGGGCGAACCAAAGTAGATGGGAACAATGCCCGCAATTAGGGGTCGCCAAAACTTTTCGGTAATGTAATCCTCACAGACGCCATTCTCAATGGCAATCATAAACTTGTAGGGCGACAGGAAGCGCAGCAAATCATCTGAATACAGATTATTTAGATAATCCTTTTGCAATCTGCAAAAAGAGACAAACACACAAGGTTAATCAAATTGTTGACGAGCATTGTGTAAAGAAGCTCACTTCTGCGGCAGATCCCGGTTGTGCAGACAACTGCCATAGGAGTCGACGCGAATGTGCTTCATCAGCTCGCGCACATAATCCTCGCGACCGGACATTGTGTTGCAATCGGTTTGCAGGAATACGATTGTTGCTAGATTTTTATTGTACTGCAAGGTCTCCTTGTTTAGGAACATTGAGTAGTAGTCGAGCTTGGCCAGATCGCTGGGTTGGGGCAAGTATTGGGTGGTCAGTGGAAGATCGCTGTTGCGGCTGAATGTGGACGTGTAGTTAAAGTGACGGAGAAATTCATCGTACGGCACAAAGGGCACATTACGCGGCGACTCCTCGTGCAGCAGGCCCCACAAATGGCGCGAGGTGCGAGGCATTGGGAAATCATGTGCTTTCATATTGGAGCCATAGAACAGCACACCCTGTAAATGAAAGAAAACAGATTTAATATTGTTTTAGACGTGAGCTGAGATTTTGGCTACGAACGCGCGCTGTTGGAAGACGCTGGCGATGGTTGGTCACGCGGCATTTGGCATATCCACAATGCCGCATCTCATTGTAATCCCAGTGCATGTCATCCGTCCACCAGAGCAGCTCGTGCACACCATCCTTCATGTTGGTCGACTCCCAATTTATATACACATATAACATGGCAACGATGCACAGCCAGATAAGCGACACCAGCGCCAACAAAAGGCAACGATTGCGCCACGGACGCATTGCACTTTATCTCTTCAACGCCTATGGATGTGGCTGTGGGCATGACCCAATTCGAATGACCGCGCGCAACGCTTTGTTAGTTGAAATTTGCCGCTGGATTCTGCTTCTGCTTCGTTTTTTTTTGTTTATCTCTCTTACTTTTAGTGCTGTAAAACACGGCACACTCGGTACGTTACGATATGACTGAAAGGTATTTTAACGAGCAACAAAAATAAAGTATATACTAACAATCGTTAGCATACAAATATTTTACACATGTCAATTGACAACAATTAAATTCATCACTTCATACGATTAAAATGAAGTTATACGATACTTTCGCTCATGCAGCTTGAACGTGTAACGCTATCGAAAACTAACAGCACTTACCAGCACTGGAGTTCGTCATCAAAATATTGTTCCATTAACATTCGCTTGATTTTAAGCAAGAATCAACAAATAAAAAGAACTCAGCCACAACTTATAGATGCGACATGGCTCTAAAATGTATTTTATAATAAGGACACGCCCTTAAAATGTGACTTATTCAACAACAAACGAAAGAGACGCGCAACAAAAACAAACATTGACATAACACGTCAACGTTTGCGGCGAGAATTCGGCTTAATAAAAGCATGTGTTATGGCCACAGCCCAGCACAATTTGCAAACAACGGAACAAGATGCGAGAGTGGAACGAAAACAATCCACAATCACAACAAATTTGAGCTGGCAATCTTGCTATTATTGCACACGTGAGCAGTTCAAGAACATTGCCGAGTTTGTCAAGTGAGTAGAGAAAATAGCTGCATTCAAGTGTTCCACATACGTACATATTCCATTCCATTCGACAGTCACCTGCGGAGTCGCCATTGCACGCGGGAGGGGGGCTCCTATGTGTGCCGGTATGGATTTAATGGTGTCTGTGCCTCACTGCCGCTGGACGGTGTCTCGGATCGGGACTACGATGCGCACGTCTCCAAATATCATGTGAACCAGTTGACGCGCGAATCGCCGCCCGAATGGGGCGTCTATTCCTCGGCACAGAATCTGCCGGCTGTGCTCAATGATCCGCAGCGTGGCAAGCAGACCAATCTCTTCACCAAGAAATGGGGCGAACAGTTTGTGGAGCGCACACAGATACCAAACAGCACACGGCTGCCAGATATCACGCATGCCGATTTCACAGTCTATTTAAGCAGCATTGGCAAACGATATCGCTGGCACGAACGTCGCCACCACCAGCAGGAGCAGCAGCAGGAGCAGGAACAATTGATGACGACACCGCAGCATTTGGCTGATGTGCCCGTGCCGGATATCTTCCTGAAGTCACAACTTCAGCTGCATCATGCCACCACCTTTGCCCAAGTCTTTCCCAACTACATGCTGCAATCCCAAAGCACCGCCAGCACCTCCAGCAGCACTGTGCAGCGACAGATGCTGGGAAGGCAGCTGCAGGAGCAGCTGTCGCATTACTTGGACATTGTGGAGGTGCGCATTGCACAGCAGGTGGCACAGAAGTCGGCAGCATTCTTTCATGCCATGACCACACAGCATGCCATACTAGCGGAAATGCAATTGGCTGCGGAGCAAGTGCGTCAATTGCGCTCCTCCCTCTGCCAGCTGCATGGCAGCAGCGTTGTCGACAGCTTTCGCGTCATGCGCTATGCCCAGAGGCGGCAGCATTGCCACGCCACGCTGGACAAGCTGCGTCTGATGGCCACCGTGCACAAGACGCAGCCAATGCTGCAGCTCCTCCTGGGCACCCAGGACTATGTGGCCGCGCTCGATCTGATAAGCACCACGCAGGAGATACTCGCCGCCGAGCTGCTGGGCGTGCACTGCTTCAAGCATCTGCCCATGCAGCTGGGCGAAATGGAGAAGCTCATCGACAAGATGCTCACAACCGAATTCGAGCGATATGCGGCCACAGATTTGAATCGACCCACCTGGAGAAGCGGCGAACCGACCGACCTGGAGACGGACAGCGTCTGCGCCGAGGAGGACAAGCTGGTGGCCATTGTGATGGGTCTGCTGCGCAAGCAGAACTTCACCTTCGTGCAGTGCTATCAGCAGGAGGCGATTGCCACCATCCGAGCCATCATCAAGCAGCTGCTCATCGAGCTGCTCGAGCGTGGCGACCAGGAGCTGTGCCTCACTGGCGCCGGCGAGCAATCGCTGGAGCTGAGCCTGCACGAATGGCTGACCATGCTGCAGCGTGCCAGCCATGCGCTCCTCGGCATTCTGGAGCGGATTCGTGCCGTCGTCTCCATCATGCAGCAGACGGCGGATGCCGCGGCCGGCGGCAGCAGTCCCCAGCATGCCGTCAATCTCATCGACTCGGAGGCATTCCTCGGTGCGGCACACCACGAGCTGCTCAGCGCCCAGCTGCAGCAGCTCCTCCAGGCCGTCTGTCACTATTGCCACGAACGCTGTGCGAACATCGTCTCGCCCCAGAGCCTGGAGCGTTGCGCCGCCAGCGAGGATCAGCTGCTGCAGCTGTCGCAGCTGGTGCGCGATTTTAGCGCAGCGACTCAGAGCATTTGCGGTGCTGTCAGTGTGCCGCTGGAGCTGGCGCTGAAGGTGCAGGCATCGCGTTACGCGCAGCGCTTTCATGGCGAGCGCAAACAGAAGCTGGCATTGCTGCTGGACCAGGAGCGCTGGCGTCAAGTGGACATTCCGCATGCCTTCCAACGCATCATCGAACGCATGGCCGATGGCGACTATGAGAAAGACAACAAGACGACCATTGATCACCATCAGTTGCACAATGGGAATGGTGTTGGTGGTGGTAATCCTGTGCTGCTAGTCGAGGGCAAGCAACCATTTGCCTTGGTCAGCGTTGCCCTGCTCCTCATCCAGATGCTGTATGAATATGGAGCGAGTGCGCAACGCTTGCCGCTCCTAGCCAGCTACCATGCGAGGAATGTGGTTGATCTGCTGCGCTGCTTTAACTCGCGCAGCTGCCAGCTCATCATTGGCGCCGGAGCGATGCGGGTGGCGGGCTTGAAGACAATAACGAGCACGAATCTGGCGCTGGTGTCGCGTGCCTTGCAGCTGGTGCTTTATTTGCTGCCAAGGCTGCGGGCGCACTTTGAGAGCATGAGCGGCTACGAGGCCATCGAGCGGGACTATCTGGGACACATTAAGGAGATTGAGCACAAGATCCATGGCATTGTCTCTGAGCGGATTGGGGCACAGCTGGAGGCGTGGGATGCCAGGCCGCCGATACCTTCGCAGACATTCCGGCACATCTCGCGGCATTTGGTGAAGTTGCACGAGGCGATCGCTGGAGTGCTGCCCGAGACGCAGATCCATGAGATCTATGGTGTGGTGCATCGCAATTTCAAGGACAAGCTGCGGGAGCAGCTGCTCAAGCTCAATATCTATAATAATGGTGGGCCTCAGCATGGCGTTGTCACCTCCGAGCTGACCTTTTATATGGAAACATTGCGCACGCTTAAGGCGCTGCCAACGGCACAGCTGGACAATGGGATCCTGGAGGATATATGGGTGTATTGATTTGTTCTTCTTCTTCTTAGTGCTGCTGCTGTGATTTACAAAATCCTGCAATAGCATTATCATTTGTTAATTCCACTTGTCAAATGTGTTTTTTTATACTTGTGAGTTTGTTTTATTTGATTTCATTTCATTTTAATTAATGTATTGTAAACGTTTCTATTTGTGTATTTAGAAATGAAATTTTGTACTTTTGCAATTGTATATTATATATGCATATATCTATGAGTCATTCAGTCTGTTGCACCCCCTAAATGAAGACACAGTTCATACATACATATAATTATCAAAAATCAAATATACTAATATTAAAAACTAAAATTTATATTGGTCTTATACAATTTTCTTTACCTTAGTTTAAAAATATTCTGGAACCTAAAGGGAAACATCTTTTTAGCATTTAAAAAAGTTTACTAATAATAATTTGTATCCAATGTAAAAATAACTTTGGAAAACAACAGTTGGAAACAAATTGATATATATTAGTTCTTTATATAGGAAGCTTTGTTGTATGGAAGATTGTATTAGAGGAATTCGACTGTAAGAGGAAATACCGTAAGTCGTACTGTATCTGAGTCTTTTTTTAAATGTTATTTGATTTGACCTGCTTTTGAAATAAGCTTTGATTAAAGTATGTTTTTGTCTTGTCTTAAAAAAATTCTTACTTTGCTAAAACAAGATTTTTATAAAAGGAATAATATATAACATTTTGGTATTTATTATAAAAAGTAAAAAGTAAGAAATAGTTTTAGTTAAATTTATAATTTAATTAACTTAAATCCCTAAGGATTTTACAACAAAGCACAATATCATATTCGATTATTAAAAGAAGCACAAATTTCTAACACATCTTTTATCTTATTTCTGATTAACATATGTATTCGAAAAATCTTAAAGCTAAAACACAAATTCTCACACATTATACATATTTCTACTACTAGCTTCAATATTATATAGCTTAAACTTTAAATTTAAATTTTTCTAGAACTCATCAAAATCTTCTATGTCATAAAGGATAGGCGGCATCATGGCCTCGAATATTTCAGTAGAGTTACCAGCAGATTTACTTATTTTATGTTCCAAAGACTTGAGTGGAAATTCATCATGGTCCAAATCAGGATAAATGGGCATTTCTGGAACTCTCTGCTCATCCTCCTCGAGTGACTGGTTTAAAAGTTTGTCGAGCAGTTCCTTACTAAGCAATGGTTCCATCAGATTTTGTGATATTGCTAAAAAAAAAATTGAATGTTTGTTAGTATTCTTTAGATACTATTATAATAAAAAAAATGGCGAAACATTGAAAACTTACGTTTATTGCAATTTTGCAAGCATTTCTCAGTTGGAAATTCCATGCAGTCGAAAAGATCGAGGCTGTCGTTGGGGTCAGCTGATCTAGCATATAAATCATTGGCTGCATCTAATTGCGGTGCCTTCCAGTGACCTTCAATTAACAGCCCTGAATCCCTTTTCTGCTGCTGCTGCTGCTGCAGCTGCTGATGCTGTCTCCTATGCTCCTTCTGCAGTGTTTCCTTGCAGAGCGACAGTTTTGGCGCGCAGCTCAAGGGCCATTTTGTGTTGGCGCTTTTAAATGGCGTTAGATGTGATTTGTTGCTTTTGATCACGTTGTCCAGTTTGCTTAAAACACTCTTCTTGCCCGCGCTTTCGCTGATAGCTTTGCGGGCAGATCTTGGCAGCACTTGGCGCCAAAAAGTTAAACACAAACAAAATAACAAATGGTATTATGTATATGTCAGCAGCTGTAATTAGCAATAACTTACGATTGGCGCCCGCATTTTCACTATCCATCCATATTTGTGGCATAATTATTTCAGTATTTAAGTATTCACAGTAAGAAGCAATTGTTAGTAAACTTTGAAGAGCAACGCTTAATATTTATAAAAATTATTGAAAATGCCAAGCTGCTCAAATTTGTTTAGTTGAACAGGGTTGCTTGTACAATCACCAGTGTGACCGAACGTAGCTATAACCAAGTGGCCGAAGCAGCATACATATACTAAAAACATATCTTAAAAAATCGCTGGAAACAGAAACAGAAACTCCATTTTCAAAAATTGTGTCGTCAATAATAATTCTTAAAATTCCATTATAGAAGCAAATATTAAGCAAAAAAAAGAATGGCTATATATCAAAATGTTCAAAATTCAGAGTGACCAGTTTAAAAGTGAGCTAACAGCTGTTATACTCAAAAGAGCAACTGTTAATTAACATGGAGCGGGGGCAAACTGTGTTCTTATTACGCTCTTGAGTTCAAAAAAGACCATTGCACGGTTAGGTCGTGCGTCGGTGCGTCGGAAGAAATTTCGAAAAAAAATCCGTGGGTGACTCGTCGTTGCGTCGCGTGTGAGTGTGTGCGCGTTCGTGTTGGTTTAATAAATTATTAAAAGTGCAAATAATAATCGCAAAAATGCATGTGCAACGAAAATCGTAGCAATCTTAACCACAACAAATCTCTCAAACGGCAACAGCCGAAGAGCGTAAGCGCCAATTGCAAGACAAAATGGCTGCATTTCAACGCATTTAATGCTCGCACAAAAGCAACAAAACACAAGAGAACAACATACACAAAGCATAAGCAAACATGTAAGTATCTATGTTAGTGTGTGTGTGTGTATGTGTGTGTGAGTGTAAAAGGCAATGAGTAACGCGGCATAACAACGGTTAATTAGCACCACGAAACTGTGAAATGTAAATGAAATTTCAGTGTAAATAAATGTAAAAATCCAAGCAAAAATATTATGAAAAAAAGTGTTTGTTTATAGCGACTCCTGTATGCGTGGTTTTCCTTGTGTTGATTTCTTGTTTGTTTGCCCCCAGCAACAATAACAAAGAACAAGCAAGCGCATTTTAAGCATTCAACAAAAACAACAACGATAACAACGATACTAACTCTATTCAATTTCAATGAGTTTGCGCTCTCTCCTTGTGTTCTCTCTCTCTCTCTCTCTCTCTCTCTCTCTCATTGTGCGCGCGTTCAAAATGTTATGTTGAGTGGATTTTGAGTTGTGTGTTGTTGAGTTCTTATGCTCTTAGCTCGCATTTGAGTGCGTTTAGAGTGATTTTTTTGTTGTTTTTATTTTTTTTTTTAATCTAAAAATTATCTATTAGTACAGCCGCTTTATTGTTCTTCAAACCTATATAAGTCAGCATGCAAGCTCAAATGCTCAATGCTTTTGACTGTTTGTCCCTTTCACGCATCTTGAGACCAACAAGAACAACAACAATATACTTAAACACACTCACGCAAGCAACAGCTGCTGCATTCTCAATATTCGTCCTCTCTTTTCTCAACACTTTCTTAACGTCTTTATTTTACAGCACTATCAACAACAACAACAACAACACCACCAGCCAGGCAAAAAGCAACACTTCAAATTTAAAATTCATTTTCGGTTATTCGGTTCAATTATGTTTACCGCGTGTTTTCCAAAATAAAAAGAAATAAAAATAATGGAAAAAAGTGAAAGATCGTAAATTATCGTAGTATGTACATAAAAGTTTTTAGTGTATGTGACGGGCTGTAAGAAATCGAATAAAAATAAAAGAGCATAAAATCCAAAAATAAAGAAAAATCATTAAAATCCATACTGTGAAAAAATGTTATAAAATTGATATAAAATAGCGAATCCTAAATGGAAATATTTTTAAAGTGGAACAAAATTGCCAGTCAGTTAAGTTGTGTTATAACGCGCTCAGAAAAATAAAGCTGCAAACAAAATTAATAACAACAACAACAACAGCAAAAACCAAACTTAAGGATTTTAGGCATTTCGACACTTTGGATACCATTTGCATATAATGTCATCAACATGTGGATTAAATATGGTTTTCATGTCGATCATTTTCATTATCATCGTAAATGGTGAGTACATAAAAAACATACGAGTTTACTTAGTTAAGCTATTTTAAGTTAACATAGTAATAACAGTTACTGTTAAATTTTTGTTTTGTTTTGAGGCAAACGGTTCTTAATTTCATGGCGTTGCCACCTAGTGCGAATTAAACAGTTATTTTATTGGTTTCATTAACAATTTAAAAGTGAGTCATATATATATATATTTTTTTTTTTAGTTTCCGCTTCACACAGTTTGCATTTCAACGCTGATATATTTTGTTACGGTTTGAATGTGTGTTATTAAATTCGGAAAACTGGTTTTTATTGTCTAAGACCTTGACACCTGCAGGCAAATAAAACTAAACCAAAGAGCACGTTTTCAAAAGCTGTTAAATTTTGTTTCTGTTATGTGCTTCTGTTAGGTTTTAAAATCAAGCTTTTTAGATGTCCGCATCTTTAATAACATCCAAGTCGAGCAGCCATGTCATGGTTAGAGTTCTTTGTAAGCAAAACTTGTCTTGTCTATTATTTGTGATGGCTTTAATGTTTTCTGTTCTGATCGTGTAAGTCATGCAGTTGGTGTAGCAGTGTATTTAGCTAAGAGAATTAAGTGTTAAGTTGTTCTAAGTCATCCCCTTGGCAGCCCAATTGAATATTTATTTTACGAATTAATTAGTCTTAATAAAAATATTTAGATGCTTCTTCACATTAGTTACTCTGACATGATTGACACAATAGCAAACTTATCACTGACCTTTACTGATATTATTATAATGGGCGACCTAAACAGCAATATGCTTCAGAACCAATACTTGTCAGGAGAATTTAATGCACTGGATCTGAAACTTGTAAATGCATCAACACCGACCCACTTCTCATAAACCACTAAAACATTACTTGATGTTATCTTTGTTAACAAAACAAACCGAGTAATGTTGTATGACCAAACATCAGTACCTGAATTTTCCAAACATGACCTAATTTTTCTTTCATATGACACTCAACTTGACTACAATAATCAGATTATTCAATACAGACAGGGACTGTAATAATTGTGATTGGAACAGTTTATACTTTCTTCCCTCGGTTGACACCCAGTTAGGATTGTTGCAAAATAATATTGAATATTTGTACAATAAGCATGTACCGCTTAGAACCATAGTTATTAAGCCGAAGCTAAATCCATGGTTTAGCAGTGATATTAGAAGTGCAAACGTTATAAGACTGACCAATTGTTTCAACTTTTTAAGACTGCCAGGCGTAATTTAAATGTATTAATCAGTAGTGCTAAGCAAAAGTTATGGAAGGAGTTGAAGAACGTTGGAATTGGAAAGGCTAAATCTGTGATAAATGACGACTTGGATGTAAATGTTCCTAATGGTAGTTTTGTAAATGTCAATGTTCGTCCAGCAACATGTAACCCGTACATAAACTCTGTGTCGTTAAACTTTGTTAGTGTAAGTCAATGTGATGTACTTGAGTCAATCTTAAAAATGAAGTCAAATGCGAGTGGATTAGATGATATTAGCCCAAATAATACTTCCACTAATTTTAGATCATATAACTCACATAATAAATTATGCAATAACCACGTCCACATTTCCTGAGATGTGGATTACGCCCATCCCAAAAGGCAAAGATGAGTTTAGACCAATAGCTATATTGCCATTGTTGTCCAAAGTCTTTGAAAAATTATTGGCAAACCAAATTTCATCTTTTATGGACACCAACAACTTACAATCTGGGTTTAGGAAAAAGAAAAGCTGTACAACCGCTGTATTAAAAATTGTTGAGGACTTAAGAAGCCATATGGACAATAGTGAAGTTACTCTTTTAACGCTTCTTGACTTCAGTAAGGCTTTTGACACGGTTAGCCACGAAATTTTGACAACAAAGCTAAGCAAATTATATAACTTCTTCAAAACTGCAGTTAAGTTAATGGCCTCATATTTGAAAAATAGAAAACAGGCCGTAGTTGTACAGCACTCCACCTCTGACCTTATTGAGACCACCCGTGGTGTTCCACAAATATCAATTCTTGTTCCTCTTCTTTTTGTAATATATGTTAATGATCTTCCAAATGTTATGTCTATGTGTGAAGCTCATATGCACGCTGGTGATGTCCAATTATATGTGAGTCGTCCTGTAAGTCAGATTAACCAGTGTGTCATGTTTTGTGTGTCAATGGGCAAGTAACAATGGTCTTTGTTTAAATCCTTCTAAGTGTAAATGTATTGTTATTTATAAGAAAAAACTAAATGTTAGCAATTTAAGTAAACTGTGTGTTGATAATGTAGAAATAAAATATGTAGAAAAGGCTGTCAATCTAGGGATAACATTTAACAATACACTTACATGGAAAGACGTTCTTTGGCAGCTTGTTCTAACACAGCCCTGGCTGCCTGTTAAAACAAGAATGACCATCGCAAAAACTCTGGTTACTCCCATATTATTTTATGGCATTGAAATTTTCTCAAACTGTGATATTGTAGCCTTTAATAGTGTAGCACGTTAAGTTGTTGGACTTAAAAGATATGATCATGTTACATGTTTTGCAAATTGTATTTTTGACCTAGACTTAAGAAACTGGACCAAGTATAAAACTTTAAATCTGCTTAATGACATAATATACACAAAATCGCCTGATTATTTATATGACAAATTACGCTTTGCAGTATCATTAAGGACCTGTAATGTTGTTCGTCCTAGAACTAAGCTCGCATCCTCCGACAAGCACTTTTTTGTATGGGTTGCTCGACTTTGGAATCAGTTGCCACTAGAAATTAAGACCGTTAGAAGCACACCAATTTTTAAATCAAAGTTAAAGACATACAGCGGAATGATTTATGATGGTATTAATGACAATAATAATAAGGATGATAGGGTAATGGATACAATTTTGTTTTTGAATTTCAATTTTAATGTTTAGTATATAAGTAGTATTAAAGTAATTTTGTTTAAAATAATCGCCCATATTCCCGTTGTCGTCGTCGACGTAAAACGTCGTCGTCTGACGACGACAAACCAAATTTGGTATTCTCGAAGTCGTTATCGTTAACTATCGATAACCATTGTCACATAATCGGTATTCTGTAAGTAAAAGTGACGACGATATTGTCTTGACACGACACTGTTTTAGTCGTTGAGATTTCTTGTGACGACTGCCAACAACAGTTTAAGAAATAAATTGGTTTTATTAACACGCATCTGTCCCTTGTGTCAATTTGACAGAATTTTGAGATTCAAAATGCTTTTGCGGCTTTTCTACTTATCGAATGTAAATAAAATAAAAAACTAGAAATGTTGAATATAAATAATTAAAAATTAAACTTTATTTTTGTTATATTTAAATGAAACTTAATTTTATTTCGTTGCGGATATCCGTAGCTTCGGAATTTGGTAAATGGTCAATGTCACCGATTCCAACGTCCATTTGGCCAATTTCTTCAGTTTCTGCGATTTCCTCATGTACACATGTGGCATATTTAATACATACATTATGCAATGCTGCACAAACATTAACAATTTGAGTTGCCTTTGCCGGTTTGTAGTGGAGTTGGCGGGCACCGATTATACATCGGAATCGGTTCTTCAAAACACCAATTGTGCGCTCCCCAACATTTCTTGCCTTGGCATGCTTTACGTTGTAAACCGCCTCAGCACTTCTACTTTCCGCAGATCGATAAGGCGTCATAAGATAAGGTTGCAGCGGATATCCAGCATCACCTATATTAAAAACTTTTAAAATGGTGGGCTTTGTATGTTAATCATTCTTACCTAAAAGCCAATTGTGTTGATCACCAGCACGATAATTTTCTTCCAAAACGCGTTTGGCATGGCTTACATTCCATATTAGGCTAATATGCGCTGAACCAGCATACCGGGCATCCACAAAGCGAATATTCATTTTGTGATCGCAAATCTGGATTAAATTGAAACAAATCTTGATTTATATAAAACTTTATATACTTATAAAGGATACTAACAATCATGACATTCAAACTGAAAAATCCTTTTCGATTATAATAGAGGTGCTGGTCTTCCTTGTTTGGAGCCAAGATCTTAATGTGGGTGCCATCACACACCCAATTACTCCGGGAAGTCCTTTTCTTAAAAAGTTGAGTTTGGCCTCAGCTTTTTCCACCTCAGTCATCTCTAGCTTTATCCAAAGGGGACAAATAACTCTTTCCAATATGTCAATCGTCTCCGACAATATCCGTGAGACAACCGGCTGCGACAAACCAAGATTAAAGTCGTTTCCGACACTAGTTGGTAGGATCCCTGACCTAAAAACAACAATGTTGCGCCAACTTAGATTTGTTGCTCACGGAAGACGACCTGACTGCATTTTTCATCCTAGGCTCTATTTTTGGAGAACATTCCTGAATGCCTCTTTGCTTAGGCGAAAGTATGTTTCAAATCTTTAAAAAAAATAAAACAAGTTAGCGGGTAACATTGTACCCAAATTGTGATTTTATTACTTACTTTTTATCAGGCAAGTTCATTATGTCTGACCTTCTCCTTATTTTAATAAGATTCGATTTTTTTTCATCATCACTAGATGAATCAGATGCGAAAAACATGTTTATTTACTTATAAATTTATTAAAACTTGCAAACAACTGTCAAATTTCTGTGTGAATGGTGTTTTTGCGATAGAACTATGGATAACAAGACGTCGTCGTCACAAGTCTGTTACAGAATACCGAAATAGCGCCGATGTGATACGATATTGATGTGAGGTGACAACGACTCTAAATTGTCAACGACGTCGACGACGACAACGGGAATAAGGGCGAATAATAATATTTTGTATGTTTGAACAGCAAATTTAAAATGTGACTAGTGCACTAATTTATAAGTAATTTTACTTGTAGCACTAGGAATTATCAATAAATAAATAATAATAATAAGTGTTTTGTTGGCTGTTAGCCAAACATTTTAAACAAAACTGAAATAACAAACTTCAAGTTATATTCTATATATGAAAAATCAGCTCTTAAAGAAAATCATCCCCATAAATCTTTACATCGTAGAGAGTAAATAAGTAAAGCGATTAAAGGGCCACAAAGAACAATGCCAGAATAATTAGAAAAGTGGGTACTAATATTATATTTTTACTCCTACCCCTTCCTCCCTTCCTCCCACCACACACACAAACACTGCATCTTTTGTTTTTGTTGTTGTTGTTGTTGTTATTATTGCGTTGCTTTTATGAAAATGCTAACTTAATTTCAGCATGATTGAGCATTTATTTCAATGTTATTGTCTATGGGGTCCCCCCCTCACCTCTCAGTTCCCCGCACACCCAAAAGCTAACCAAGTTCTGTCGTATTATAATTATTGTGCCTTTGTGTTGCTTGTAATTAT
Source organism: Scaptomyza hsui (assembly GCA_018152825.1). Taxonomy (NCBI): domain Eukaryota; kingdom Metazoa; phylum Arthropoda; class Insecta; order Diptera; family Drosophilidae; genus Scaptomyza; species Scaptomyza hsui. The sequence continues at coordinate 896,410 of JAECXO010000025.1, forward strand.
TGTTGTTGTTGGTTTGTGTGCACAATCAAGTGCCAGGGCAGGAAGGGGGGAGGGGGGAAGGAGGGACTTTAGTATGTACATATGTACAAAGGGAAATCTGTATAATGCTCATGTATAATGTGTGCTTCATTTAATAAGAAAGATAGAAATCTCCAAAACGAAGCGTACTAAAAATGTACAAAAAATGTTCAAACCATACCAAAAAAGCAAAAAAATTAATTTTGATATTTTCTGTTCAAGATTTTTCAACATCGCCAGCTATCTTGTTACCAAATTTGAAGGGCGCCAGTTGTGGGCGTGGCATCCAAATTCCAAAATCGAACACTGTTTGATCTTCTTTAAACGTGAAAGCTTATCATTTTATTTCCCTTTTCTGATTTTCAAGTTTAGCTGTCACCACAAATTTTTTTTGAGATTAAAAACAAAAATTGAATTTATTTTTATATTTTGAATACATATTTTTAAGTTGTATGGTTTAAACAGACTTTGGTCTGATCATCATTTGAACAAATTTAAGTGGCTTATAATGCCAATGTTTCCAATCAAGTTGATGTCCGATGTCCGATGTGTATGGTCCATTTAGGTCACTTTATAAAGATAAAGAGATAGAAAGTGAGATTTATGAGATTAATAAAATGTTTGTATTAATTACCAATTAGAACAATTATTATACCACCAAGCAGACATATAACTGCTTGCACAATTTCCAGATGCATATATATCATTATCCCGATCCGATGTTGAGAACTTCATGTTCAAATGATAAGCCAATGAATCACCAGCATTTCCAGAATAGTCTCCAAGCTTTATTAGCTCATACGCCTCAGTCTCGTGTCCAATAAGAAACTCACTGTATCTGGCATATCGGTTTTGATTTTGAAAATCCTCAAGGTAAATATACAATTCGTAAGGCTGCGATTGCGTAATTAAATGAAGTTTCTCCAATCCTATGAAGAATTCCCCTCGCAAGTCTCCAAAACCTTCCTTGTACTCCTCCCAGTCTCGATAGAAATTTACAGTGCCATTAATACGCCTCTGAATTACAGTCCACCCGGATCCTGCCATTTTCGAGTCACAAAAACCAGGGAAGGGCTGAATGCCTGGCACTTTAATCGTATAAACATCGGTCAGTTTATCCAGACAGCCGACTGACAAACTAACACTTTCTTTACATTTCGTAGAATTTTCCTCAAGCTGTTTGATTTTGGCATCGTTCAAAGACTGTTGATTGTCTTTGTCCTTGATTACCATCTGATAGGACTGCAATCTCTCATTTTCCTTATCTCTTGTAAGGATTTGGGAATCTTTAAAGTTAATGTCGACTTGCAGTTTTGTGATTTGAGCTTCATATGAAGCGACAAGTTTTTCCTGAATTGCAACATTATTCTCATACGCTGCGCTCAATTCGATTTGAATTTCTTTTTGCTTAATAATTTCTTTTAAGTTTACAATCGTCGCTTCTTGATCGCGTATTTTATTCTGTAATTCAGCAAATTGTTCTTCCTTTGTTCGTATTGAGGCTGCATAGCTTAGAAGAGGTTTTACAACCTTGTAGCAATATTTTCCACACAACTGATCCTGCTCTTCAGATTCCCTATAACACTGCTTAAGATATCTGGTTCATTATTTAATCATTCACACCTTATTTGCAAACTAACCGTGTATTCTGTGGACGCTTTGTTTAGGTTCACTTGTGAAGTTAATAACAAAATAGCAAAAATATTTAAGTTCATTTTAATTTTAAATGCAGTGATATGCAACCGTCACAAAGCAATAAGAATTGCGAACTAATTGAGACCTCAACGCAAACCGAACCAAGAAAGATTGATAATTGAAATTGCCTGCAACTTATCAGCTATTTGGGCGCTGTTATATAAAATGCGAAATGTGCGAACATAAAATAAGTATGTGTACTAGGGTGGGTCAATTTTTTTCTTATCAGAATCGTAAACTAGGATGAATTCTAAGAAGTTTTGCAAAAGAAAGAGAAGTTTTTGTATCTTAAAGATATATACATTAATTTACGTTTTCATAAAGTTGACAAAAATTCGCTTTTAAAAATATAAATAAAAAATATTGTGGTGTTTAAAATGTTGCAAAATACTAAACTTTAATTTTAATAAAAAAAACATTTTGTTTCTAAATGAAAAAAAAAAGGGGAAAAATTAATATACATATCATTTTACAATTATGTACTTATTTTTAAGGTCTTGTGACTGCCAAACCAATATCGCGTTTTTTTTCAATAGTGCGACATAAAACGATAGTCGGATCCTTGAATATGTAGAGGAACTCTTGGATCCAAAAACGGTGGATAATCAAAATTTATGTATGTTAATAAATGGTTAAGGCTGCTCTGATAAAATTCTGTCGTGACAAAGTCAGTGCAGTTTAAATTGATGGTGATCATTTTGTAAGTTCTTAATATTGTGGGGTCGTAAAGTTTTTCACGATAGTATATAATTTTTTTTAAAGTCGTCAAAAAGCTTAGTTGATAACACATTTTCAGAGTGAGCATAATATGCGCTATTTTAAAGAACATATTTTAATATTTCGAGCAGATTTTGTGGAAAATTATTAAGTGACGTATTAATCACTGCGCATATTTTAATTTTTTGTTTTTATAAATTAATTTAAAATTTTTGACAAACCTAAATGTATATCGAACAAAGTTAAAAAACTTCTAGAAATCAGCACTTAAAGTAATAAGAGAGCAAATTAAATATTTATTATTCTAACATTTCTAGAGGACGAATTCAGTTTTTACCTATATTATGATTATTATTTCAAACACGACTGTATTTTATAAGATGGTAGAGAGACGTTTCTTTCATTTGAACCTATAAATTTCTTTAATATAAAAACTATCTGTCTATGTATTGAGAAAAATAAAACACGAGCCCATCTGCATTTTAATCGAATAAAGCATTTAACGTAGCCTTGAACTATACGTACACGATGTGTATTTTAAATGTGCCAGACGTAGATAAGCTTATGTGCGTGCGTATAAGTATACAGTGCACGCTCGATAACGTGACTTAGTTAAAACCAAACCAATATAAAGAAAATGCATATTTACACAGCTTGTTCACGTTTTAGAGTCGCCAATGAACACTTCGTTCACGTTGTCAAGCGACCAGATTTTTAGTATAAGCTCATCAAAGTCCTAGGCAGTTTGTTTCTCATTATCTCTCTTAACGCATGGAATCGATAACAATAAGATCTGGAAAATGTGAAACGCGTTTTGGAAACTAAATTGTGTAATATAAAGAAAATTCGATGATATTGAAAGTATATATAAATAATTGATTCTTGTAAAATTCGACAAAAAAAGACGAAAATATTAAAGAAAAATTTATCGATAACTCGATTTTCTATCGAGATAGAGTTAATAAAAATCGAAAAAATCTAAAAAATTAATTTTTGTTGGTTAAGTTTAATAGATTTCCAAAAAAAACAAATGTACTAAATACAATTTATCGATTTGTTAACGAGTTATCGATACAAATTTTACAACATTTTTTTTGTTTAATGAAAATTCATAGATTTCTAAAAAATAAGACGGAAATATTAAATACAATTTATCGATATCTCACTTAGTTATCGATATATAGATACTTAAAAGTTGAAAGATGAACGAATGTATATTTTAATAAAACATTTTTAAGCTAGGGCTTGTAGTTTTTCTGAAGGATTTAGAACCCTATATTTAATCCGTTTCCAGCCAACAACACTGTGGTGCTGTTAATTCACGTGACGGAATCAAAGCTATTTCTTCTAGAAACGAAATACCTTTTTTCTCATATCCAACTTATTCATTAAAAGAACTAAAAATACATTTTTAAACTTTGAATGCAAATTTGGATGTTTTTCTGATATTTTCTGTCACTTTTTGGTGTAATTCTAGGAAAGTAAGAAAAAAATAAATATCGCGCGATTTTTGCTAAAAAAATGTTTTGCCTGCGACATTTTAAACGATTTGTATTACTTATAATTTGTTTCATTTTTTTTTGTCTGAAGTCTATTGAATTTCGAAGAAAAAATTATATACACGCAAACAAAATTATGTTAATTTTTAGATTTTGACCATTGATATCTCTATAACAAATCGATATATCGATAAATTGTATTTAGTATTTTCGTTTTTTTATATTTTTCGATTTTTTATTAACTATATCTCGATAACCAAGCGAGCTATCGATAAATTTTATTTAATATTTTCGTCTTATTTTGTCAAGTTCTACAATTATCAAACTTCGGCGCCCCACTAACCATAGAATCCCCTATAATTCAAACTAAATATTTAAATTCTAGTAAAATCCGTTCATCAACATGCCGTAATTTGTTTTTGGTCAAGCATTACAAAATATTGGCAGTAGCTTTAAGCTACTAATAACAACAAAAACTACTCAGCTAATTAGCAGAGTAAAGCAACAACAACAACAACAACAACGGCAACAATAACAATAAGTGATGTGAAAACCGGTTAATCTTAAAAACAAAAACAGAAAAAAGGGAAACAAAAGCGAGAAGAAAATTTCGCATTTGTGCTTTGTTTCTCGGACCAAACGTCGAATAAAAGGTCAACGTCTTGAAAACCGACTATAATAAACAACCATAACAACATACATATATGTATGTATGTATGGTATGTATGTATATGTTCAGTAAATGCAACACAGTGAGAAAATATTATTATTTTAAAGTACGATTCATACAAATCCATAAAATATCAACCAACCACTGAATTACAAATTGTACTTTAATCAAGTAAATCAATCAAAATCCAACCCAAATTTCTTTCTGTGTATGGACAGCGTCCGGCATCTTGATCTTTTGGCTCACACACTCAGCTTATCTGCTGGCTGCTGGCTGCTGGCAACTGCCTTCGTCCGTCTCAATTTTGACCAAGTGACCGGCCACAGCGGAAGCAACAGTTTCAGATACAGATACATTTATTGATACAGATACAGAAGCTGACATCAACTACACTACTACGAATAAATCGCTTACTCGATTTACTTATCATCATCATCATCATCATCATCATCATCATCATCATCATCATCATCATCGTTTACGTCAGCTTACACTTTTTGTTTTTGTCGCTTTGTTCTCGGTTGTCTTTTGAAAAATTTTGCTTTTGTTTTTGTCGCTCGCTTCGGAGCTCAACTTTCTGCAATCGTGAATCATTCGGCCTTATTGCTTTGACTGTATGTATTTACTGATGACTGTTCATATGGGATTTATCAATATAGTAGGAATAGAAAACACTGTCTTAAAACTTTTAGAAATATTTTATTACTTCTTTTTTTATATATTTTTGTAACAAATAGCCGTTAAATAATTTGTGATTTCATTTCAAAGCTAATATCTCAGTAAACTTTCATGGGATCGACTTCTCAGACAGTTATTCTAGACAAATAAGTACAAACGATAAAATTGAAAATTTCAAAGTTACAAAAGGGAGTTAAACATTTCTTACTTGTTTTCATTAAGACCATTTCCTAATACTAAGTGCCGAACAAGATTAGCTGACATTCATTATAAACTTAGACTGAACAAAATATTCTCTTGACCTCTTGATGCGTCATTGGCCTCAAAGAGATAATAAAATGTTTGCTTGTTTTTTATTCGGACGTATAAGCTTGTCAGACTGTATAAATAACTTTATTTTGAGATTAAAAAACAAAAATTGAATTTTTTTGTATATTTTCAATACATATTTTTAAATCCATGGCTTAAACAGGTCTGACCATCATTTGAACAAATTTAAGTGGCTTATAACCCCAATGTGAATTCCACCATACAATTTTAGGTGCATCAGCATCGACCGATGTGTGTACTCCATTTAGGTTACTAAATAAAAATAAAGAAGTAGAAAGTGAGATTTATGAGATTAATAAAATGTTTGCATCAATTACCAATGAACACAATCCTTAAACCACCAACCAGACTTCAAATTGCTTGCACAATTATAGTAGGTATGCTTATCATTATCCCGATCCGATGTTGAAAACTTCATGTTCAGATGGCTGATCATTGAATCATAAGCATCTCCAGAATAGTTTCCAAGCTTTTTTAGCTTATACGCCTCAGTCTCATTTCCAATAAGAAACTTACTGTATTTGGCATGTCGGTGTTGATTATTAAAATCCTCAAGGTAAATATACAATTCGTGAGGTTGCGATTGCGTAATTAAATTAAGTTTCTCCAATCCTATGAAGAATTCCCCTCGCAAGTCTCCAAAACCTTCCTTGTACTCCTCCCAGTTCCGATCGAAACTGACACTGCCATTAATACGCCTCTGAATTACAGTCCACCCGGATCCCTTCATTTTCGAGTCACAAAAAACAGGGAAGGGCTGAGTGCCAGGCACTTTAATCGTATAAACATCTGTCGGTTTACCCAGACAGCTGAAGGACGAAGCACTTTCCTTACATTTTGAGATTTTTTCCTCAAGCTGTTTGATTTTGGCATCGTTCAAAGACAGTTGATTGTCTTTGTCCTTGATTACCATCTGATAGGACTGCAATCCCTTATCTCTTTCAAGGATTTGAGAATCTTTTAAGTTAACTTCGAGCTGCAGTTTTGTGATTTGAGCTTCATTTGAAGCGACACGGTTTTCCTGACTTGCAACATTATTCTTATACGCTGCGCTCAATTCGATTTGTTGTATCATCTGAATTTCTTTTTGCTTAATCATGTCCTTTAAGTTTACAATCGCCGCTTCTTGATCGTTTATTTTATTTTGTAATTCAGCAAATTGTTCTTCCTTTGTTCGTATTGAGGCTGCATAGCTTAGAAGCGGTTTTACAACCTTGTAGCAATATTTTCCACACAACTGATCCTGCTCTTCAGATTCCCTAGAACTCTGTTTAAGATACCTGTATCATTATTTAATCATTCACACCTTATTTGCTAACTAACCGTGTTTTCTGTCAGACGCCTTATTTAGGCTCACTTGTGAAGTTAATAACAAAATAGCAAAAATATTCAAGTTCATTTTAATTGAAAATTCTGTAAACAACAACCGTCACAAAGCTCTAATAGTTGCGAACTAATTGAGACCTCAACGCAAACCGAACCAAGAAAGATTGATAATTGAAATTGCCTGCAACTTATCAGCTATTTGGGCGCTGTTATATAAAATGCGAAATGTGCGAACATAAAATAAGTATGTGTAAAAGAAACAAGTAAGAAGGCTTTAGTCGAGATTTCCCGACTAGGAGATACCCCGAACCGTATACTTAACGCGTACAGTCATTGTCTGTAAGCATCTGTGACCTAAACTTCAATCTTCGATATCTCTGGTGTTTTCAGCCGATTTCGATGAAATTTTCAGAAAAGTTCTATCGTTACCCATTATTTCAACCCCTATTTTTACATTTCCAAATTCGAGAGTTCCTTTTACCCATTTCATGGGTTTGGGGTATAAAAATAAAGTACGAGCCCTTGAGCTATACGTACACGATGTGAACTTGATATTGTGGCAGACAGTCGATAACGTGGAATTGTTAAAACCAAACAAATATAAAGTTAATCCAATGAACTGTATATGTACATATAAGGAATAAAATAATATTATAAAATACACAGCCATTTAAAGCTTTGCTTTTAGAATTATGATAACCCCATATTCTTAATCAGCATCAACAGCCGAGTCGATATAGTCATCAAATTCCTATTCAGTTTGTTTCAGATTATCTCTCTTTTGAACTCTTTCCATTTTTAATATACACATGGAATCGATTACAAAAAATCGGAAATTTTGTAAATGTGAAACATATTAATATGGTGTTCACACTGCGTTTTGCGTTTTGCGTTAAATGCCAACAAGCAGCTTCTTGCCCATACAAATAGCATTGGGGCCTAGTGGTGACAAAAAGTTGAGTGTAGTTTGGATGTAGTTGCGTGTATTCAATTTACGTAACTAATACATTCGATTGACTCAAAAAGAACTGCCCATTTTCGTATATCGCTCTCAACTAAAAAAAAATAAAATAATTAGCAATTCATTGTTAACATGTCGCAACAAAATGGTAAGCAATTTTTTTTTTTAAATATTATATGTATGTTTAACCCATTTTAAATTAATTACAGGCTATGATAAGAGATTTTTGTGGTCGACTGCCGCCACAAAAGCTCTAATAGAACTTTGGCAGGAAAACATTGATGGGTTTCGGGGAGCCAGGAAGAACTTCCATATTTATAAGGAAATGGCGGAGAAAATGAAGGATTATGGACCACCGCACATGGAGATTAAAAACAAGGTGGAACACCTTGTGAAAAGATACAGGCAAGTTACAAGACAGCTTTTTGATTATTTTATATTAATTACTTATTTACATAAATGTATTTATAGGACTGAATGTGCAAATATGGGACCTTCCGGTGGCACGCCTTCTTCGTGGGAGTATTTTAAGAGCGTGGCCAGTGTATTAAACATGTCGGACACTGTGGGCTACCATCCATATTTTTAATATAATACATACAATTCTTACAGACTTCTCGCGGTTAATTGAAGTGGAGCCTAGCAGCAGCGAAAACTCGATGACAGAACCGTCATGTTTAGGGGCAAAGCGACGGCGGGTCGACAACTCCGCAAAATTAGTTGCCATAGAGGAGCAAATTGGCGGTTATAGAGCGAATGGCAGAGGATTCTGGAAATTTTCAAAAAGAAGTGTTGAGTATTCTTATCATGCCCATCATGCGGAGTAATATATAATAAAATTAAAAATAATGGTAGTATTAATAAAATAAGAATATTTAATAAATGCACTGCGGCTTAAATTTGAATTAATTATTTAATTTGCATTATTATTTAAAAACTCTATAGCTAAAGCTTGTCGAACTGCTTCGGCACTAGCATTCATATTGCCCAGGAATACTTCAAACTCCGGTTGGTCATTCCCATGTGCAGTTTCAGCTTCCCGTTGCCAGTTCTCGCACACGGAGCTGTTGTGCATATTACAAAAATTATGTAAAATGCAACAGCAAGCAAATTTTTGGGAAGATTTGCCAATCCTCCGAAAGCGAGCCTTGAGATGGCCAAACGCGTTCTCCACGCCTGACTCTCGATAAGTTATAATTAAAGGCACGTTGCTGAGGTGTTGCTTCTACGGAAAATGGTTAGGGCTTCATCACGTTTCTTGAAAGTTTAAAAGCCGAATCTCCAAGAATTAACACTGGAACCACTGCGCCATTCACCTCCTTTGCATTATTTTGCAGCAAGTCCGTATTCACTAGCTTCGTTTTTAGGCTGGAGGTTTCGAAGATTCTCGAATCATGGCATCTTCCAGGACTGCCAATCTAGGTGAATCTATAACTGTTCACAAAAACAATTCTTGTAATATTTCAGATTTTGAATAAAAAATAAATATAATCTTACCGGTAGTCTACTACCTTGTAGTTGCGGTAGTCCACGGCATGCTCAGACTTTGGTCGCACTTCAATGTGTCAGCCATCTATGGGCGATATTCAATTAAATTTTTTTTATAATAACATTTACAAATATCTTACCCATTGCCCTAAAGCACTGTGGAAAGCCAAGGTCCTCAAACCCTTTTACACAATCTTCTATTTTCTCCTGTGTTAAGAAATTTGCCGGGAGATAGTCATCAGCAAGTCTGATAATAACTTCCCGGCAGAAATCATGGAGGTTTTGGCATACAAATGCTTTCGACACACCAAACAATCTTCCCGCTGTGCGATACACTGCAGATGATCCTAAAGTGTAATCCGTTTTTCTAATGGCACTACCAAACGCAAAGAAGTGTCCTTCTTTCTCAGAACCGTGAGACGACCAACCAATATATCAAATGCTTCACTTTCTAAACGGAAGCTCTCCTTTAAAAATGCGTCCGAATTATTTGGAACGTCACTCTCCCAAAAACATCCATATCGTGGCTTGGGATATTTTAAGGAAAACAATAATATGTTAACAAAAGATTATTGCCATGAATAAACTATTTTTTTCTCACAAGTGTCCAAATACTAAGACGGCGTCCTGGGTCCCCCAGCAAATCAAATGTTGCTGCAGACGTTCCCGCCATATTCATGCATTTTGTGAACATTGCATTATTCTGCTCCATTGCACATAATAATTCCAAAGGGTTGCTTGAATTCATATTATTGTTTTAATATTGTTTAATTATTTTGTATTAGCGGTATCAAAACAAAGCAGCTGCTGTTCACTTCACGTATACCATAAACCCAATTCTGCGTTATTGCGTCGATGACAATATCGATAGCAAACTCACTGTAGTATAAATGGAAAAAATCGGAAAGAGATATTCTACGTTCCTTAGTTATGGACAGAAATATTCAGATATTAAGCTAAGATTATTTGAATTTTTTTGCCCTTTAATATTTATTGGAATAAAAGCAACAGAAGGTTATCGCGCCTAGTTGTATATTTATATTTATAATTAAATCAATTTGGTGTTGACAATATTATTTATTAATACAAACAAAATCTTTATTTGGTTATTTTTTTTAACATATTCACACGCTTTAATGCATAAATGCAAGCCTTTGACATTAATAATAAACACATTTTTTTTGCTAACACAAATTAAAAAAATAAAAATAAATAAATAAAACAGTGCAAAATTTGTAAGTAAATCATTTTCTAACCTTTTTTGTTTTTCTAGACGTAAAAAATCAAAAAATGTAAAAGCATGTTAATGTTGGATGAAATTAAATATATTCAGTTCGCTGACTTAATCAAAATGTAAAAATGTGCAGCTTAAACTAAATAAAATCAAATGACAACATTTTATGAACTATTGCAAATCGATGTTTTCTGATTCAAGTCCTTTGTGTGCAGATGAAACTGATTCTGTATCAAGTCTATAATGATAATAAGCTCAATGATGAAGACGGTTTTTAATGTTATATATTTGTTTTTTGTGGTTTCCATTCCCTTTGATCAATTAACAATTATATGTTGCGCGTGGACAACTTATCAATGCAAGAGTTCATTAACGACTGCTGGTGCCGAAAAAAAGACCAGCAGCTTGTCAAAGATTAAAGGTTAAAGAGGAATAGCAATAAGTCACGTACGCACCGTTTTACATATACTATACATATGTACGTGTGACTGATCTTGTTATGTATATGTAATTACTGTAAATCCATAGAAAGAACAATGTGAAGAGTAGCCAAAACTATGCACATGTGCACAGCACTGTGCGTATAACTAGAGCAACCAAGCTTTTACATATATATATATATATATAAAGGTGGTAAATGACAATTCGTCATGCAGCCACAAATACACCTTTATAAACTAATTGCTCTAAGCACACCAACACACACACACACACTACATACATATTATATTATATATTATCAGGGCTGCCGTTTTAAATGCGGCAAACCGCAGGGGAATTCTCGAAGCTGTCGTTTCATTTATATGTACATACTATGTATTGTAAAATGATAATCAGTTTGCCGACTGCCGTTTGAAAGCTTCAAAGATTGTTTTGTAGTACATATGAAAACGTATTTGAGAGATATGGCAAAAGCGATGTCAATTTATCATAAGTCGCACATGTTCGGGCAAAAATGGCGGAAATTGTGATGATATCGTTTCTTACACTATAAGTATGACACAATCTAAACACGTTTGATGAATAATAACAATATTTATTTGACCATTTTTAACGAAAACATTTTGAAAGGGTATTCAACTTTTGTTAAGCACGAAGTTGACATCTCCTTTTTCTTGATTTTTATTTTCAGTACGTGTCTTTCTGTTTGTGTTTTTTTTTTTAACGTTCAATGATTGACTGGGGCTGGTCCAATAGTATCTACAGCTATTTGTTTTGCATCTGACAGATACGGCTAAATGTATCGCTTTGCTGTAAATGTGTTACAGAGTCTCAGCACTCGCAGTGCAATGCCAGTTGACATTTATTGTCAAGCACATCCAGCCACACATACATAGATAGATTCACATCTTTATATATCTACACAAAAATCCTTGCATATCTCTCGCATTCATCTCCTCCATATATATTTCTTGCTGATAAATCCTTTAAGCTGGCTGCATATGTCAAGCGCTTGGCGCTGGTGCTTCAAAATTGATGAGTGGCTTTAATAAAAGGGCGTGACTTGCTGTAAATAGCGACAAGCCCTGAAAAAGCATAAAAGGGGTGCGGCACGAGAAGCGGGGGCAAGTTACACGTGTGCGTCGTTAGCTGTGACAGGTAACAGGATGGGAACTGTGACTCTCAATTCAGCGAGCACAAAAAAAAAAATAAAAAAATAAATAAATACAAAAACAGAAAATTCAAATGCGAAATGTGATATTTATTCGAAGAAGGGGGGAGGCGAAAAAAACTGGGTTCCTTTGGTTATCCTGACAATTGGATTTAAATCAAGTGTCAGTCAGGGCGTAAATACGTTCACTTAACCTTGGCGTTTTTAAAGGCTTTTCCTCCATTGTTGTATAATTAAAAACGTTTTATTTGGTTTAAATAAAATTCAAAGCAACATAATATGAAAAATAAAATAACCATAAATGTATCAATCATGTTTAATTTCTTAATCGCAACATTTCAATCGGTAATCGACTTTGAAGCTTCATTTCCATTTTCCATTTTAATGTTTCGCATTTTAATGAGAACGCTAGGTGGCGCTGTTGTTCTAGCATAGGTTAATGCTTTGATTAGAACGTTGTGTTAACGCAATGAAATTCAATAAGGAAGCTGAACTTAAAATGCAGCTAAATTAGGTTTTATGTGCACATAATGCCGCCTCATTATGCCAAATGGCCTTAATAACAATCAAAGTGGCAAAAAAAAGAGAAGAATGTAATTAAATTATTAAAGCAACGCGGTAAACCATAGAAGACAGCCAAATACACAGATAAAGACAGACAGGCAGATAAACAAATAAGCAAACAAAGCAAACAAAGTCAGCAGACAAAGGCATAAAACTTTCCCAGATTGGGATTGCGAAAAGGGAAGAAGCAGAAGAAGGAGAAGAAGGAGAAGAAGGAGAAGAAGGGAAGAAGAAGAAGAAGGCCTAAGGGAGTAAATAATGAAAGTCAAGTCAAGTTACGAGCGAGAAGAAGCGCAAACAAACATTGGACATTGCGCAGATACAGATACAAATACAAATACAAATACATTATGCACAGACCAAAAAAAGAGAAAAGAAAAAAGAATTGTACTTTAGTAGAGTATTTGCGACTAATCAATGCACTGAACTAAGAAGTATAAAATACTAAGCAAACATTTCTTGAAAATTGCTTACCAATTTTTACAGGGTATTGTTCAACTGTTCATTTACTAGTACATGGCAAATTATGTGCACTTATTTTGCTATTGCCACACGCAGATACATTTTGTTTCCACAAAAGATACGACAAGGTGTGCATTGAAGTTTTTCATATTCCGCTTGTTCCGCTCTTTGTTACTTTTGTTGTTGTTGTTGTTGTTAGCAGCACATTAATAAATGTATTTCATTTTCATTTTAAGTAAACTGGCGCCAAATAGTTTCACATGCAGTCAGCAAAACGTTGGCTCCATCGTCAAAACGCGAAAAAAAAAAATAAAAATAGTTGCTTTTCGCAATGTATCTTTTTGCGCTGTTCTGTGAGTGTATATTTAATACTCTTCAAGAAAAACATTAAAAAGAAAAATCGAAAATTTAATGAATAGGTTTTTAAAATAATTCTTCTTGAGTTTATGTCACATTAAAGTGTTCTAAGTGCAGTTGAAAGAGCATTTAGATTTCATCTATTTGCTATTTGCTTTTCATTTTTATTTTTTGCCCTGCTTCCTCTTCTTGCACGCAATATTCTTATTGTTGCTTGCTAGCTTCCATTCTTGCCCTTGCCCTGCTTGCTCCTGGCTTCTTGTGTCTTGTGTTTATGCGTTTTTCCACTTTGTGTCTGTCTCTCAATTTTCTTATTGCTCTGCTGCCAAATCGCAGAAAGGGTGGCTCTCTGTACAGCGAGAGGGATATTTGTGCTTTTATTTTTATTGTGTCTGCTACTTTTGTGCTGCGCGCTTTTTTTTTTTTTTTTTTGGGCATTCTGTGGCTGCTGCTACACGCAGAAAAATGTGTGACTACAAAAGCTGTATTTGTGTACATCTAAATTCTGTTGTGAAAGATAAAATATGCTCACATTTATTTCGCTTCGTGTATTGATGTCTGCAGCTGTGTGGCAAAGTTTATTTTCATTAGTTTTAATGCTGCTCATTATGCTCATAGTCTCATCGTCTACCGATGCGACGGTGTCTGTTAGTGTAACTGTTGTCATAGTATCTGTATCTGAATCGGTGTCTGTATCTGTATCTGTATCTGTATCTTTCTGTCTGGTCGTTGCCACATTTCTGCCTTGGGGCACAACAAACTGATTGCTGTTAATAATTGTTGTTCTTGGTTTCGATGTCATTTTTGTTTTTGTTTACTGAACCAAGTAGCCAGAACAATTCCCAGACCCAAGAGTTGTGAAATTATCAACCTAAAGGAATATGGATGCAAGAAATTTTGTGATTGCTTTAAAACCGAAGCAAGTTTGTTATAAAACAAAAAAGCCACAAAACTACAAATAGCTGAAAAGGTTTAAGAATATCTAGTCTAACAATTTATGGGAAATAGCTATAGAAAATATATTCAATCAAGTGTGAAATAAATTAAATTCATCACAGTATAAACATTCTATTTAATAAATGATTTGCTCTTTAATTCATAATTTCTGTCTTAATGAATCAGTCAGTTTTTAGTACTCCTCAATTTTTTTTTCATCTTGACGACTCCGCCGAACAATCGAAAAATGTTTATTTGATTTGCATAAAATTGATTAACGAGCATTCAATCAACAGGGGGTAAAACCATAAAAGGAGGTTAAGGAGTGAGAAATTGATTAAACTGTGATTTTTATACACTTCAAAAAATGTATATTAATTGTGTCTGTCTGTCCATCCCTGAGAATAAACCTAAGAGAATCTGTTAAGAAACAGCTGATAAAATTATAAAAATTGTGACACTTTTTTTTTTTTTTTTACATAATTTGATTAATAAATTAATAATTATTAATAGTAAATCAATAATTATTTATAGTAAATTAATAATATAATAAGTTGCATTTACAATACTTATCAGCTGTTACTCAATTTTGCACTGTTGTTACGAAATGTAATCTAGTATTTTTAAGCTAAAGTTCTGTTACGCTTTTCTATTAAACAAATTTGCAAAAGTTTTTTATAGTCGAAATTATCACAATTTTGTTTGTTTTACCATTTGCTTGTTTTTTTTTTTCATTTTCATTTTGAAACTGATTTAATCAGCTGTTCCAGCAAATTGAACACTAAGGACATCAACACGACTGAAATTTCATTCCTCTGAAATTGCGCTTGGCTTGCCACATTTGACCAAGTTATAAATTTAGTTTGTCTCGACTGTTGAGAATTGTAATGCGAAGAAGCGAACGAGTCGCATGTGTCTTGAGGCATTCGTGTTTGGCTTAAATGCTTGGCACATTGTGAACGCACATGTTCACCATGCTTGTTGTGTGTGTGTGGTGTGTGTGGTGTGTGCGGTGTGGTGTGAGGTTCTTAGCAATTTGTTACCCTTCACGGCTGTTTTTGTTGTTGTTTGCTTTGGGTTTCGAATTTCCGGTTTTTGTGGAAAATCCATGTCAATGGCAGAAGCGCTTAATATAAGTTGCATTGGCACAGTAGCTGCAAATAATATACGCACAGTTCTGAACAAACTATTTCATTCATATAAGCAAACATATATTTATATTTACTCTGCATATTTACATATGTATATGAATATTTTGTTGCATGCGCATTTACATAAAATGCTTCAATATTGCTTCCATTTTTTTCGTTTTTTAATAAATACCCTGTTGGCATAGGTCTATAAAATGTTTAAATAAAGGTAAACTGTTCCCATATACATATGTATGTGTGTATGTAATAGTCACTTTATAAAGTTTATTTCGGGTCGGGTGTTCGGTTAACTTGACAAAGCCAACATATAAATGTAAATCCGTTTAAATCGGATTTCAGCTTTTTGCCGTTCAATCTCAATTCATTCTCAATCTTTCTCTCTCCATCTCTCTCTCTGTTTCGATTTGAACTTTGCAAACAATGCAACGAATCAGTCGCTTGGAAAAAAAGAAAAAAAAAATAGTAGAAATTGAATTAAATAGGCGCAGGAAAAGTAAACCGTACCAAACAATACCATAAAAAGTCTGCACTCGCTCAATTGCAGCCGGGAAAGCATTTTACTTTTTATTTTATTTGCATTTTTTTTTTTTTTTTTTTTTATTTGGTTTTCTGTTGTTTTTGATTCCCCTTTTCATTTTATAAAAGAGATTTGGTACGTAAAACATTCGGTCAAAACGATTACCAAACAATTGTTTGGCTGGTGGGGAGGTGTGGGGAGGGGAGCAGAGGGGCAGAGCGCCATAAAGTCAGCCAGGCGCACGCTTCAGTTCATTTAAATGTGATTTATGTGGCATGCAGAGAGGGACTTAACTCAAAACTAAACCCATACGAACCAAATTCAACTGGCTGACTGACATATTCAGCTCTTTCATCATCATCATTTATTATACAATATATATTTATTTGCAAAACAATCTGGATTTACAATATTAAAAAAAGGTCAAAGAAAGAGCTTTAAAATGACTCTTTAACTTTAGCATATCTCAAATTGTGGGGAAAGCATGAATAATCGCAAAAACTTTATGATTTCTGCTTGTGGTTATGCTTGGCAAATTTAGAAAGTAGGTTTTTAATACTTACCATTAAAAATGCAAGTAAGTTCTTGCTAGTTTTTACAACTCACCTTTAAACTATTGATAAATGTCTCTAAAGTTAGAAAATATTTAAAATTATTAGGATAAATAAAAAAAATTATTTTTCTGCTAAAAATTATCTCTTCATTCAAATTAAATGA
This sequence comes from Scaptomyza hsui, assembly GCA_018152825.1. Classification (NCBI taxonomy): domain Eukaryota; kingdom Metazoa; phylum Arthropoda; class Insecta; order Diptera; family Drosophilidae; genus Scaptomyza; species Scaptomyza hsui. Next base: position 913,342 of record JAECXO010000025.1, read on the forward strand.
AGTTTTTATTTTTATGTTTAGTTTTATAATTTTTCTTTTTTATCTCACAATTTTTTCATAGCTTCATAATTATGAATCTTATTTTTTTTTTTTTGCAATGATTTTCATTTTTTACGGTCTGGTCGAACGCATCTATTATATTCAAAACAAAAAAAAACAAAAGTTTCTATTTTTCTTTTGTTTTGGTTTATGTTTGCCTAACATTATTCGGCAATTATTTGTGTGTATCTAGTTGCCTCGCTTCAGCTGTTTAGCTTTCCTGGGGCTATGAACACATCATGGAAAAACCTAATTTTTTGTTGTTGTCTGCAATATGAGAAAGCAGAAGAGGGGCTCTTTCTAAAAATGTTTGGATGTGATAACTATATTATATAGCTGCCACACAAATGCAAACAAATAAGTATGAAAAAACAAGCGACATTTGCAAGTGTATATAATTTTCGGTTTCTGCTGTTGGGGGAGGAAAAAGTATTTCAAGTGGCTGTTATTAATTTATTTATTTATGTGGGTTATTCTGGGGTTAAATTCTAGGGTAGGTTAACCTCATGCTGAGCGACATAATATTCCCATAGGGGTTGCAATTGATTTATAATCTCTTTTTGTGCGGTTTTGAATTACCACAAAAATATTTGAAATAAAGACTAGAGTTTTTTTTAGAGTTTTAAAACCGCATCGTTAGAATTGCTTGTCATTCCATTGAGTCTGTTTGAATGTAAAAGTAAAGTATTCATAGAATATTAGCTTAAAGAATTATGTTCTTTCCATCAACTAATCAAATCATTTATTTATAATTAGTAGCTATTATGAGTCGTTCCTTTTACTTTTAGTTATCTGCTCTATTAGTATTGTTTTCATTTCGATTGCTTATCCTTATCAATTGACTTAATTTTGATAAATACTTTTGCTGTCATAATAAAAAAATAATTGTTACAAAATTATTATTATAATTATTCGCTGATTCTTCTCACTTAGCTCAGAACACATTTGGCTTGCACCCACTGTAAAGAGTAGGTGCAACAGCAGGCCGTTGTCACTGCACCTCAACCACAAAACCAGTGTTGCCAGATTTTGGGAGACACCATAAGCTAGATTGAAGAAAAAAATAAGCTAGAATAAGCTAAAAATTAAAAAAAAGGCTTAAAAATAAGCTAAACATAAAAAACATCAAAATAATTGATTTTTGAATTTTATTGATAATTATATATTATAGTAAAGAAATATTTCATCAACTTCATTAATGGATTCATGTATTTGGCGGATGATTTAATTAATGAGGTATTTGTTGGTTTGTAATATTGAGTCAATTATAACATCCAAAGAATATTCTTACTATACTATATTAAATAATTTAACATTTCAAAAACAAACCTTATGCTTAATATTGCGTTCAAGCTTTTCAGACACATTGTGTTGCGCAAATTTGTTTTAACAATATTCATTTGGCTGAATACCCTCTCAACCGCAGCATTTGACCATGGCAGTGAAAGGATATGCAGAGCAAATAACGCCAGTTGCTCGAAAACTTTGTTTTGGCCTCTATAGTGAATTCACCTTTTTCCCAATTGATTAGGTAAATTTTTCCAAATTGGGATACAATGTCATCAATATTTTCATATTTGAAATGTTAGTGTAGTTTGTGCCACGCTTGCAATGGACGCAATATGTTTTTTAGTTTCAGCATGCTGCCGTAAGTCGCACAGCTTGGCCCCAATCGATGCCTTACAAAAGCAGCAGTTGGTTTTTGTGGGGGGAGACCTCGAAATTTAACCACAAATCGCAGAAATTTTTTTTGTAAGTCACATTCGGCATTTTTTCTAATTTGTGCAAACATTTGAAAAATTGCAGTGTGATTGAAACTTATAAACGAAAAATTACCAAATTACGAACATCAAATACGACTTTTGTCCGATTAATCGATAAAAATTACCAAAAATTACAATACAATCAAAAAACAAAACTTGTTTTGTTCTACATATTTTTTAAGCCGAAATAAGCTAAATGAAATTTGAAATAAGCCAAATTTCAAGCTATAAGCATTTCAACTATTTTTCAAGCTATTTGACTTTAAAATAAGCTGAATCTAGCTTAAAATAAGCAAATATAGCAACACTGCCATTACAGAAAGCAATAAACATTTCCATTGCACAATGCAAAAGCTTTAAACATTTATTACTTAATACAATTTAATTTTCACGCCATTTGTGCAACGCGCAATGTGCAATGTTCAAGCGGCAGCCATTGACAACAACAAACACAAAAAATATGTAACAACAACATATATGTATATTGTTTGAACATATAACAGACACAGCTGCTGCTCAGAGACAATACACACAAGCCACAACAACAGGGCGACAACCAATTTTATTTATACCCTTGCAAAAAGGTACTTTAAATTTATTATTACAACAAAAAAAGAAAAGCAAAACATAATTTTTGTTGTAGAGCACTGATGAATTTACTGTGTTTTAAATAATTATAACATCACTTTGCTAAGCGTATTTTATAGTCAATATTACCCTCTTATTCTCCCTATGGTAATTATTATAAATGATTGTTGAATTTTCAACAATTATTAATAATGAAGATGATTCAGTACACAGGCTACTTGCCAATGCGTGTAAATTGTAATTAAACCATCTCTGGCTTTACATTATATATACGCAGTGTATGATCGTTTATTTTTACACTAACTGTGTGCGTTAGCCATGCACGATTAGTCAAATGGGTTGAAAATAAAGTTGGCAGTCAAAAGTTGTTGTAGACAGAAAAAATTAAAGTGATGAAAAACATTAGGTTAACTATTTAATGTGCTGTTAATCAAAATTTTCTTTATTATTGGTCAGCTTAGTATATGTTTAGTAGATATTCTTGCTTAATCAACTTACATCGTGAGCATTCTGTTATTAGCGATTTATATCTCTAAAATCTATTATATTCGAAGAGATACAAATTTAACATGAGGTAAAAGGAAAGCATTTTAAAGTCCCAAGCAATACATAAACAGTTTCTACTTCAAAAACTTACTAGCATCAACGAGTTAAGCACAATTCCTTAAAGTTGTCATTTCTCTTGCTTAATTTCTAAAAGTGAGCAGGAGAGAAACTTGATTCAATTACTTAGCGAACGCCAGAAGCGTCAGTTAAAATAAATTGTGGCTTGAGTGCACTCGCTGGATTTACCAGTAATTTACCGCTTACACACACAACTACACACACACACTCAAAAAAACACACACACACAAGAGGTTTTATTTTTTGCATAGCACTTTGGAATTTTACTGCAAGCTCTTCTTGTATGCAGTTTGTCGGCACGGTTTTTATATTTTTCTATATATTTTTTGTTATGAGTAAAGGGTTGGTGGGAGAGGTTTTGGGGGTTGATGATAGCTGCTGCGGATTGGGGTTTAATGCACCCGCACCTAAAATGTCAGTCAAGACAGCAAGACAAAAGGCTGCTAAAAACATCAAAAATAAAATGAATATAAATCTGATATGAATTAGTTTTTCAGTTATACACATTTAATGGCCTTTAACAGTTTGGGTTTAAAATAGGGGTGGAAAAGAGAAATGATGAAAGTTCAAAAGATCAAAGAAAAATGCATATGTGAAAGGGAAATAATGATGTTTAAATTTTAAAGTTTTGTGTGCTATTGAGAGAAAAGTTTAAACAATTTGATAATAGCCTTGAGGGCTAAAACTAAAATGTTTTGATCCCAAATAGTTAACAATTGATAACGCATTAGCAAAATTGAAAGTAATTAGCAATAATAAAATTTGTATACGTCGAGTTTTCCACTTTTAACACTCGTAAATTGGCAATGTAAAATAATCATTTGGCCAACGGGGCCACCAAAAACCATTTAAAATGTATTTAGCTGGACAATGCATTAAATCGCTTGCATGAATCACACACACACGAAGCATAATAACTAATAATTGTAAATATTATTTAATGCTCAGTTGGCCAACGTTCCAATCAACACACAAAATTACACAACAACTGCCAACACGCACAATAGCCAACAACATACAATAATTTAGTTCATGGCGATTTGTAAAATCCCTTCTTTGCAATTTAGGCGAAATTCCATTCTGATTGTAATGTGTATCGCCGCCCAACGTCGAAAATATTTGTTATTTCTATCCAAAAGCGAGTTTTAACGTTAATTAGACGTGCAGAAAACAGACAAAAACCAAACAAAATAAAATGTTGTGCATTATTGTGCACACAGAAAGAAAAAGTTTACACCTAAATGCAAATGAATAAAATTATGCATGAAACATATCATAACAATTAAAAATTAATCCACATAACTTATTACAGCGGTTAGGTTTGAAGCAACAATTGATTAATTAATTATTAAAAATAGTATCTGAATGATTCAAGCTCTTCGTTATGTTTATTGATGATTTTTTTTTTTTTTTTTTTTTTTTTTGTTATAATTTAACCAGCAGTCTTGTCACAAACTTCGGAGTCTCTATCATTTAAAAGGTAGAAATTATATGGTTCTATAGACTGTCAGTTATCGATTATATGAATTTCCCAGCACCCTAGTGGGTGTCAGACAGACTGACAGACACCATGACGGACATATTACAAAATGAATATTTTCTTTACCTTCGGTTTTAGAGCATAAGAAAAGCATTTTGACTTTTAATTGCGTCATTAGCCCCAAGAAGGTAATAAAATAAAAAATGTTTGCTTATCATTTTATTTTTCTTGGCGGATTTTTAAGTTTAGCAGTCTCAACAAATTCAACAAAGTCCATGGCTTAAACAGGTCTGATCATCATTTGAACAAATTTAATTGGCTTATGATGCCATAAGTCCCATCCAATTTTTTGTCCATGTAGACCAACATCTTGTGATGTGTATGGTCCATTTAGATCACTTTATAAAGATAAAGAGATAGAAAGTGAGATTTATGAGATTAACAAAATGTTTGCATTAATTACCACTGAGAACAATCCTTATACCACCAAGCAGACCTAAAATTGATTGCACAATTTCCAAGTCTTTTTAAATCATTTCTCTTGTCCCATGTTGAAAACTTCATGTTCAAATGATAAGCCAATGAATTACCAGCATTTCCAGAATAGTGTCCAAGCGTTTTTAACTCATACGCCTCAGTCTCGTGTCCAATGAGAAAATGACTGTATCTGGCATATCGGATGTGATTTTGAAAATCAGTAAGGTAAATATACAATTCGTGAGGTTGCGATTGCGTAATTAAATGAAGTTTCTCCAATCCTATGAAGAATTCACCTCGCAAGTCTCCAAAACCTTTTTTGTACGCATCCCACTTTCGATAGAAATCGACACTGCCATCATTACGCCTCTGAATTACAATCCACCCGGGTCCTGCGATATTCGAGTCACAAGAAACAGAGAAGGGCTTAGTGCCTGGCACATGAATCGTATACACGTCTGTCGATTTATCCTGACAGTATGCGTATGCATTTTTATCTCTGTTAGGCAAGTGTCCTTTAGGTGTCTGATTGGACTTCAATCTCGCAATTTCCTTATCTCTTGAAATGATTTGGGCATCTTTTAAGTTAACGTCTTTTTGCAGTTTTTTGATTTTAGCTTTCAATGAAGCGACACGTTTTTCCAGAAGATCAATATTTCTCTTATACACTGCGCTCATTCCCATTTGCTTTGTAAGCTGTTTTTCTTTTTGGTCACGTATTTTCTTCAATCTTGCAATCTTCGCTTCTTGTTGGCGCTCTTTAATTTTTAATTGAGCAAGTTGATCTTCCTTTGTTTGTATATCGATGGGCAATTTTAGAAGCTGTTGCAGAACATCATAGCAATATTTGTCACAAAACGGATCTTCATATTCATTGATACACTGTTGAAGATATTTGGATAAATATTAAATTCATTCATACCTCATTAGTGAACAAACCCAACTTCCTTTTGATGCTTCATTTGGCATTGCAAGTAAAGCTATTAACAAAAATGCAAAAATATTTAAATTCATTTTAATTTCAAATTCTGTGAACAACAACCGTCACAAAGCAAAAAGAATTGTGAACTAATTGAGACCTCAACGCCAAGCGAACCAAGAAACATCGATAATCTAAATTACCTGGAACTTATCAGCTACTTGTTATATGAGCGCTGTTATATAAAATGAAAAATCTGCGATAATCAAATAAGCGTATCAGGGGTGTGCCAGGAATCAAAACCAATTGAATTTCAAACTCAAGATGGCTTAGGGTGTGCCAGAGCCCCGCTCGAGATGGTTTTGAAATCTCAAGTAGTTGGGCCAGAAATTGTTATACCCCGAACCCATAAAATGGGTAAAAGGGGTATAATGGTTTTGTGCAAAGAAATGTAACAGGCAGAAGGAAGCATCTCCGACCCTATAAAGTATATATATTCTTGATCAGCATCAACAGTCGAGTCGATATAGCCATGTCCGTCTGTCCGTATGTATGAACGCATCGATCTCAGAGACTATAAGAGCTAGAGACTTCAGATTTTGCACATAAGCTCATCTAAGTCCTAGGCAGTACAAGTTTGTTTCCGATTTTCGATAACTATCTCCGTTTCCGATATACACATGTGATCGAATACATAAAAATATCGAATATCGCAAATCTGAAACTTGATACAAAGTAATGAAAATCTGCAAAAATTACATCGAAATCGGTTGAGAAACACCAGAGATATCGACGATTGAAGTTTAGTCACAGATGCATAACGGCAATGACTGTAAGCGTTAAGTATTGGGTTCGGGGTATCTCCTAGTCGGGAAATCTCGACTAGAGCCTTCTTACTTGTTTTAATATATACAAATTTTAAGTCAATCCGATTAAATCTAACGAAGTTACAGCGTTTCAAACATGGGAATGATAGTGTATAAGCGTCCAGCGCGTCGCATAAAAACCGATTTTCCCGAAAACGTACTTTTTGAAGTTCGTGAACATTATAACTCAAAATCTACTGAGCCGATCCTTTTGAAAATTTGAACAAAACTTCTTCACATAAATCAACAGGTAATCACGAAGAGTTTTTTTTTATTTTTAATTTTTTCCTATTTTTTAATAGCAAATTAACCGCTATTTTTGAGCTAAAATCGCGTTTTTGACTTCAAAATGCTGTAAAAAATATAAAAAAATAAAATGAAATAGAGAACTCTTCGTGATCATCACCTTTAAATTGCATATCCATTTTTTGGTTTCTGATGATCCGTTAAAGAGTTATAGTGTTCACCGCAAAACAACTTTTTTTCAAGGCGCCTCTGGAGATTCACCGTCACCGGCTTGTTTTTCAATATTTTTCAATGAACATTGTTTCTGCCAAAAGTTGTACATTAATATGTAATTAAAGTTGATAAAACAATATTATTCATGTCGCCGCAAAAAATCACAAAAATATTTTTTTTCGCCTTTTAAGATAAGTCGCATAATGTTTTAATGGTCTTACCTATTAATTATAACAATACTGCCTTGCGACCGCCCTTAAAAACAATGGCAAAATAATGTTAGCAACTGTTTGTGGCCATTCTCGTTTTACATATTTGATCCGAAAAAACTTACCGAAAAAAAAATCTCCATTTAGTTTCAGAGATTTGATTAACAAAAGATCAAACAATCATCAAACCAATAGATGGCGCTTTCAGTTATTTAATTAAAAATTATTGTAGGTTAGATAGTCTTTATAATTGTATAAATTTGGATGCATGCAGATATTTAATTTAAACCAATTGTAGATTATCTTAATAATTGTAGATTGGTGAATCTTTATTTTCATTTTCAACTCAAAAAGGCGTGAGGTTAATATAAGCAATGAGTTCCAATAACTGTGGAAGTCATTTTCAATTTTAAAAGGTGGGGGAGGCAGTTGTGGGCGTGGCATCCAAAATTTTGATGCGGTTTTTTGGGGGACGTGACTCGCTATCTTAGTGCAAAAATTGGTAATTCTAGCTGTAAGAATGTAAGAAATATATGGTTCTATCGGTTTTCAGTTATCGATGTTATCGATTTCCCAGCCTTCTAGTAGGCGTTGCACTCCGATCTTAACACTTTATCTGTCGCGCGTATGGACAAACATAATTGCAAAGTTTCAAGTCTCTAATTAATCGAATCTCATTTATAATTATTATATTTACTTAAACAATCTTTACTTTGAGCCACCCCATGAGTTAGGTTAAAATATTCGCTGCATTTTCCACTTTCCGTTTACATTTACATTTAAGAGTTGCCGTGGAGTTTTTAGAATTCCTAACTTTTTTTTTTTTTTGCTTCTGCCAGGAAGGAAACATTTTTGCCGGCTGCACTTTACTCACTGAAGTGGTTTTTAATTTGAATACTTGGCAAAAAAGGAAAAACGAAAATAAAACTCTTGAACCCTTTTTGGCAGACAAGCTAGACAGACGGTCGTCTCGTGCAGACGAGTTCTTTTTAGGTCTATTTGACGTTTGACCTTTTTGATTTGCATACTTACTTGTTTGTGGTGTTCGCATTTATTAACTAAATATTAAAAAATACCACAAATATTATTTATTTACTTATGGAATTAATAAAAACTTTTGCTTATTTTATTTACTTGCAGGCTACGCAAAAGATATTTCCGGAGTTGAAAGAGGTAAGCATCAACCCAAAAACATTCCATTCCCCTCCGCACTAAGCCATTAAAAACCCAAGCAAACATACTTAAGACCTTAACTAGATGTTCTTTACTATAAAACTAAAACTAAATTTGCAGTACGCTTAAAGCACAACACAACAAAACAAAAAGTAGACTAGCTCTATTGCAATACAATATTTGAAATTAGTATAATAAATGCCAAAGCTTCTCAACGCTAGATACAAAAATATGTACAGCGTTTTGGTGGTTTGGGTTTCGGTCCTAACCCAGCAACATAAACTAGCCAAAAAGCCAAAAGAGTGCTAAATGTTGGCCCGAGAAACCTCCATGTGCAGTTTTTACTGCGCTCTTGGACCATTCACACGCCGTCACCTTCCGAACCAGTCAGCATCGAGTGCTCCCCACAGTGCAATTTATTATACGTACAGTGATGGAAATAATAATAGAAACAACATGCAATTTTATAGTTTTAACCACATTGCAATTTATTGTTTGGATCTGACGGGAAACCACAAGTAAGACGTCCTAAAAATACTGCACACGATCCAAAACACACAATTAAAACCATTAAGCATGGCGGTGGAAATATTATGCTATGGAAAGATATTTGAAATTTACAAAAAAAAATATGTGGTTTCTATTATTTTTCCCATCACTGTATGTGCAGACAACAACGGTTACCAAAAAAAAAAAAAAAAAGAGACACTGTGGAAAAACTATACTAAAACTTGAACTAAAAACGGCTTAACGGCTTAGCCTTCGCAACAAGGTGCTAATTTACTAAAGGATTCAAAAGCTAGTCTAGACATAACATAAGAACAAAAGTCTAGTAACATATTAACAGACTGGAGAACCACGAAACAATTATTCCCGCCTGCTACAGGATAATAAATCCACTCCTAAACAAAGGGTTGAAAAAAATAAATATTATTTAACAAATAGAACTCTAAAACAAATTTTAAAATTCATATTTGCATAATAAATTAATAAGCTGCTCCACAGTGCAGTTTTGGGCTGACTTTAGCTGTAGGTTCCGCGAGTTCCATGCAGGTTGCATTGTTTTTGTCTGTTTTTCGAACTGGCTTAAATATGGATGGAGTGGTGGGGAGCAGAAAGGGCCAAAATTTGCTGCCTCTCATGCAAATGCTTGCTGCATACTGCAAGGCGCTCAAGCTGGGCGTGTCAGCACACACACACACACACACACTATCATAGTTTTTCTTGGTTTGCTGTCGCGCCTTTTCGCCAATGGCACAAAATCAATGAAGTTGTTGGGAGCAGCCTAAAGACAAGCAAAATGGGCAACAGTGAAGCCTCCTACTCGCACCCACTACCCTTTTTGGTTCACTGTCATTATTTATTGAAAAATATAGTTTGATGAGTTTTTACGTGTGCGTGTGTGTGTGTGTACATTGAACCGGTTCAACAGCTTCAGTTACACAATCTGCTGCTGCTGTTGTTGTTCTTGGCCCGTAATGGTTTTTGCGGTCTGCTGAAAATTGGTTAAATGGGTAAACTTTTGGCCGCCCGCCCACTTGGCCCAAATTGCCTGCAGTTGCTCACGTAAGCATAATAATTTGCGAGAAAAGTCAACTTGTAGAGTATGGAAGTAATCTGTTAGAAACATAAGTTTTCAACGTTTGTTTATTGGTCAACTCGTAAATAATGTGAAAACAAAATGGAATAACTATTCCATAGTTACAACAATTGGTTAAGTAAGATCTTATATAAGCACTTTCGCCAATCCATTTAAATCATTTTGACACATACTGCGAGCAGCGAACCGCAAACCATCTGAACCGTTTCAATTGCTATACCAAACACCCAGATGGAGAAAATATTTTCTGCCCTTTGGCAGCCTAACACCAACAACAACAACAACAACAACAACAACAACAAGTTGGCCAACTGCATAACCATGTTTCGTTGTCTTTATGTCTTTCTGCTGCATGGGGATAAAAAGTATCTAGACAAACGTAAAAAATGCTTCCACTGATTGCGTGGGCGTAGACGAGCAATACTATTAACTGGTCATGCCCCCCATAATGTTTATACTCTGATACTGAAAGTATCATAGCGTATTGGTTTTGTTCAATGCCCGTCATGGTGTCCGTCCGTATGAACCTATATTTTTTCGACACCCGTAAAGCTAGAGAATTTAAACTTTGCAATTATGTTTGTGCCACGCCTACTAGGAGGCTGGGAAATCGATAACATCGATAACTGAAAACCGATAAAACCATATATTTCTTACATTCTTACAGCTAGAATTACCAATTTTTGCACGAAGATAGCGAGTCACATCCCTCAAAAAACTGCATCAAAATTTTGGATGCCACGCCCACACCTGCCGCCCCCCAGCGACCGCCGTTAAAAGAACGTCAATGCGTGTATCTTCCACATTTTTTTAACTAGAGGCACCAAATTTGGTAGGAAGATAGATGGTGACAGCTACGAAAGATATGCATCCACAATTTGGATGCCACGCCCACCCAAGCCACCCGCCTTATAAAATCGGAATCGGCTATATCTTTACCTGTTTTTGAGATTAAATCCACCAAACTTAGTAGGAAGATAGATGGTTACAGATCCAAAAGATTTGATTCTAAAATTCGAATGCCACGCCCACCCATGCTGCCCACCTTTTCAAATAGAAAATTTATATATATGTTACACGGTTTTTTTTTCTAAAATCACCAAAATTGGTTTCAGTGTAGCTAGTGCATTTCCCGAAGATCTGTTTCCCAGCCTCCCCTACCTTTTAAAATTGAAAATGACTTATCTTTGGTAATTTATACAAAATCAATATAAAATATTTTGCGCGCCAATAAACTTATGTTACATGACAGCTAACTTAACAAACTACGCAAAAGTGGCCACCTCATTATTAAATCAATGTATTAAATTTAAATGTGCTTGCAATATGTAACTAAGCTAAAAATTACCTTCTTAAAATTAAACATTTGTTATGCATTGGGCGTTTAATAAATCTCTGACCCAACTACTTGAGATTTCAAAACCATCTCGAGCAGGGCTCTGGCACACCTAAAACGAGCTTAAGGTTCGTTTTAGGGTGAAATTCGGTTGGTTTTGATTCCTGGCACACCCCCGATACACTTATTTGATTATCGCACATTTTGCATTTTATATAACAGCGCTCATATAACAAGTAGCTGATAAGTTCCAGGTAATTTCAATTATCGATGTTTCTTGGTCCGCTTGGCGTTGAGGTCTCAATTAGTTCGCAATTCTTATTGCTTTGAGACGGTTGTTGTTCACAGAATTTTAAATTAAAATGAATTTAAATATTTTTGCATTTTTGTTAATAGTTTTACTTGCAAAGCCAAATAAAGCATCAAAAGAAAGTTCGGTTTGTTAACTAATGAGGTTTGAATGATTTTAATATTTATCCAAATATCGTAAACAGGAATCTGTGAAGCTGGACCCGATGTTTAAACAAGGTTTTGTTTGTAAGGTTGTAAAAGGAAAACAATTTGCTGAATTACAAAATAAAATACGCGATCAAGAAGCAACGATTGTAAAATTGAAGAAACTGATTGTGCAAAATGAAATTCAGAAGTCACAACAAATCGAATTGAGCGCAGCGTATGAGAATAATATTGCAATTCAGGAAAAACGTGTCACTTCATGTGAAGCTCAAATCAAAAAACTGCAAGTCGACATTATCTTTAAAGGATCCCAAATCCTTGCAAGTAATAATGAAATTAAGAAATTGCAGTCCTACCATCAGATGGTAATCAAGGACAAAGACAATCAAATGTCTGCCAAAATCAAACAGCTTGAGGAGAATTTCACGAAATATAAAGAAAGTGTTATTATGTCCTTCAGCTGTCTGGGTAAACCGACAGATGTTTATACGATTAAATTGCCAGGCACTAAGCCTTTCCCTATTTCTTGTGACTCGAAAATGGCAGGATCCGGGTGGACTGTAATTCAGAGGCGTATGGATGGCAGTGTCGATTTCTATCGAAAGTGGGATGCGTACAAAGAAGGTTTTGGAGACTTGTGAGGGGAATTCTTCATAGGATTGGAGAAACTTCATTTAATTACGCAATCGCAACCTCACGAATTGTATATTTACCTTGAGGATTTTAAATATCAAAACCGATATGCCAGATACAGTACGTTTCTAATTGGAAATAAGTCTAAGGCCTATAAGATAAAGAAGATTGGACACTATTCTGGAAATGCTGGTAATTCAATGGCTTATCATTTGAACATGAAGTTTTCAACATCGGATCGGGATAACGATTTAAAAAGGTTTGGAAGTTGTGCAATCAAGTATAGGTCTGCTTGGTGGTATAGAGATTGTTCTGATTGGTAATTAATGCAAACATTTTGTTAATCTCATAAATCTCACTTTCTATCTCTTTATCTTTATAAAGTGACCTAAATGCACCATTCACATCACAAGATGTTGGTGTATTAGGACAAAAAATTGGATGGGACTTATGGCATCATAAGCCAATTAAATTTGTTCAAATGATGATCAGACCTGTTTAAGCCATGGACTTAAAAATATTTATTCAAAATATACTATTTTTTTTAATCTCAAAATAAATTTGTTGAGACAGCTAAACTTAAAAATCAGCCAAGAAAAATAAAATGATAAGCAAACAGTTTTTATTTTATTACCTTCTTGGGGCTAAAACCGTAGGTAAAGAGTATATTAATTTTGTAATATGTCCGTCATGGTGTCTGTCAGTCTGTCTGACACCCACTAGGGTGCTGGGAAATTCATATAATCGATAACTGACAGTCGATAGAACCATATAATTTCTACCTTTTAAATGATAGAGACTCCGAAGTTTGTGGCAAGACTGCTGGTTAAATTTGGATGCCACACCCACCTCTGCCGCCCACCTTTTAAAATCGAAAGTTCAGTTATCTTTCACAGCTTTTGAGCTAAAACCACAAAATTTGGTAACAAGATAGCTGGCGATGTTCCCTAATCGGCCCACTCCTGCCGCCCCTGTATTTATCCATTGCAAGCAGAATCCTTAAGATCCGTTCTTTTGACAGGTATCAGAGTATTTCGCAGTCGGTAGCGTATATTTATTTCCTCTTCGTTTTATGGTACTTGTAGTATCTATGCTTGTACCGCTTGAGGGCACACTTTCTCAGTTTACTTCTTTTTTTAGTTTTTGCTGTTCGTAGTCGCATCAAGCTGTAGCTTTGTAATGTGATGCGGAAGTAATGGTCGCTATATAGAGTTTGTACTCAACCCCACTCGATTGCCAAAGCAATTTATTGGGCTAATTACCAACCTTAAGAGGATTACACATTGGTTAACATTATCTGTTCTAATTGAGGTTTGAGTGTATCTAGGAAAACATATTATTGATTTTTTCGTGTTAAGATACTTTGCAAATGGTAAATCATTTAGAAGTTTATATTTTCCATTAAATTGTTACAAATCTATCGAGTCACGTTGGACAAGTTTTTAAACTGTTCAAACATAGTAGGAACATCATCATTGCATCCCCTCAACTTGTCATCATGATGCAGCACAACAAAACCAAGCTTTAACTTTCCTCTTGTGTTTTCGTCAGTGGTTAGGGGAGGTGAGGTGAGGTAGGATTTTGTGCTTTTTACGGCCAAACAGATTTGCCTGTATCAGTGGCAAAGCAGACGCTGTGGCTATCATGCTCGAGAGGTGAGGGGAAACTGCCATTTAGCCACCGTTTTGTTTTTTTTTTTTTTTTTGTGCACTTCTTGTGCTCCTTTGTTTGCCTGTGAGTGTGTATCTTTGGTAGATAATTTCTATCTACAATACACGCTCATTTACGCTGTCTGATAGCCTCCGGCGTTGTCTGCAACGGAGCAACATGATTGTGCGGATTAAATCCCGTTGCTGATGCCATGCAAACTGAATACATTTTGTTTGCTCATAAACTTGCTTTAAATATCCCTGAAAGTATGCAAAGTATGCTCTGCGCTATTGTCTAAGACAACTGATTAACTATTACTACTACTCTAGTCTATTGTAACATTTGGCAATCCTGTGCTAGAGAGAACAGGACTACTAAATACCCTAAGTCCAAGTTTGTATACGGAGCTTATAGGTAATTCTTTCACAGATGATAAATAGTTTCAAATTTAGTTGATTTATCTCTTAGGCAAGGCCGTTATCGATACTTTAAAAGAAAATTGATCGTTTCATAAACATCCAGACAGATAATCGAAAACAATCGTTTATTTAAATCCCAAAACATTTCTGATGTGCTCTGTCTTAAATGCTTTTTGTTAGAAATCTTTGCATTTTACATCTGCTTGGCTTTTGACATTAATTGCCTCATAATGTTTTCCAATCTTTCCCTCTGTTATTGTCCAGTTTTACCTGAATGGGTTTCTATTGAATGCTCAGTTTTTTTTTTCTTCTGGTCAAGTCTTTTGACTCTTTATTACGCTTCATTGTTGGCAGCGACCAATTCTATGTTTACTAATTGCTTGCCATTTGTCCTTCTGTCCTTATTGTTTTTATTGTTTTTTCGACCGCTTGGACTTTAAAATATAGTTGGATGCACAAATTCAACCCTTTCTGGTTCTGTGCCATGTTTTTTTTGTATACCAATTATGTTTGTGTTTGGTTTCGTCCGATAAAGTGATTGGGGGTGCCACGAGTACTACGAGGCTGTGAAATCCATTTTTATCGATAACTAAAAACCAATAAAACCATATATTTCTCCCATGCCTACAGCTAGAGTTACCAAATTGTGCAAGAACATAGCTAGTTACGTCCCTCAATAAACTGATTAAAAATTTTGGATGCCACGCCCACTCCTTGAAATTGGAAACGCCTATAGTTTTCACAGTTTTTAAGCTAAAGTCACAAAATTTGGTATTCCGCACTCGTTTTGTTTGGGCTTGTGGATTAGGTATGTGGATTGGTCTCTACATTGGTCTCTTTTTGTGGGTTTTTTCAATTTATGAAGTTTTTGTGTGTATCTACAATCAGCTTATTGCCTATTTAAGTTTCGCTTATAAAATACCGAATTGCATTTTGTGAAATGTCCATAGAATTAACGTAGTTAAGTAAAATGGTTTAACTTCAAAGGTGGATATAGTTAAGAAATAAAAATATAGTTTATATTCCAATCTATTTTTTACACTGATACGAGTTCGTTCTGAACGGACTAGTCAGATTTGAGTTAGGAAATCGATAAGAATCGATAACTTATAGCAAGTTTTAATGTTTGTCGTCATCTTGACACTAGAATATAAGCTCTCCTAACTCATAAGCAGTTCAAGTTACTTTAAATGATCCTGATTTTGATAAACATATGGAATCGATAACAATAACATGATGAATTTAGAAATTGTGCAACTTAAACATAACAAACTAGAAATTTCTTACTCGTTTGTTAAAGAACAATTGATTTCCTGCAAAATGGAGAAGGAAAAAATTATTCGCGATAATAAAATCAAGTAATGAGAATCGCCTAGTATCCATCCAGGCCAGAAAGAAGCTGTAGTGGATGACATTAGTATGAATATGGACAACAACGAAGATTCAATTTTAACTCTGCTTGACTTTAGCAAAGCATTTGAAACAGTGAACCATGAAACACTTCTGACAAAGCTTGGAAAGATGTACAATTTCACAAAAGCTGCTTTTTTTTAATGAATATTAACGACCTGCCGATTGTACTGTCAAAGTCCATGATGAGTTAGGTGAATGTCATTTAGATTATGTTTAATTAGATGACGACAGACAAAAACATAACTTACCGACAGTTTTTAATAATTTTTGGTAGCTTTGGAGGATGCTGACAGCCGAATCCTGCTTGGGTGCACAATACGTCTATCTTCGTCACCGGTTGTTCTGTGCATCCAACATTAATTTTAAGGTCCTTGTACGATTTGAATTTTGTTTTGGCAAGGACCAGGACCTTATCGAGTCCATGCCCCGCATGTGCGAAGCCGCTATTAGAAATAAAGAATATGCAACTAAGTAATATTCTTATTTTCAATATTTAGAACTTGTCAAAGCTATTTTGAATTAATTTATACAGTTTTTTGATCCTTTCAAATTTCGGTGCATTTTTCAAAAGTCATCAGAAAAAACCAAAAATAATGCATATCTAATGAGATTTTTTCGCTATTCCTTCCTTAACATGCTATTCTAAGAAATCTGTAAAGATTTGTTCAATTTGCATCGCTCAGTAAAATAAAAATTAACATTTAATGTTGTGAGGTGTAGCATTACTATTTTTATGAACACAGCTGTACATAACGATAGCTTAATATAGAACGGACGTAACTCGCATTTTTGTTATTTTACAGGAGAAGCAAAAAACTTAATAAAATCTGAAACACGAAGTAAGAAAAGGCTTTTTTTTAAATTGACTAGCACATCGAATTTTTGCAGAAATGTGTATTTGGGAGTGGGCTTTTAGAAAATGCAAAAAACGCAATTTCGAAAAAAATTTAGTTACGTCCTTTCAATATTAAGCTAACGATATACTTAATGGGGTCGGAGATGCTTTCTTCAAAACCATTATACCCCTTTTTCCCATTTTACGTGTTTGGGGTTTACAAAAATAATACATATGTATATTATACGTATATAATTTTTTTTTGTAATTTAAAAATTTTTTTTTTTTTAAATAATTGTTTAAAATATATTTTATTAGTTTACAATTTATAAAAGTTTTGAAAATATCGAAGATGAATAAAAAAGGTATATTGAGTATTTATGAATGAGCCTTTGGCCTGATCATCATATGCACAGTCTTGATGGGCTTAGTGTGCAATGCATTCCAGGCAATTCTGTTTCCTGTTAGACCAACATCTTCCGAAGTATATCTTCCATTTAAATTACTTAATAATGTAAAAGAGAGACAAAAAATCAGTTACTTCTAACTTGAAAAATATTTATATATATTTTTTACCAGTTATAACATTCCTTAAACCACCATCCAGACTCATAATCGCTTGCACATCTTTCTTTTGATTTGTCATTATCCCTATCTGATGTTGAAAACTTCATGTTCAGATGTCTGATCATTGCATCACCAGCATCTCCAGAATAATCTCCAAGCTTCTTTATCTCATATGCCTCAGTCTCATTTCCAATGAGAAAATGACTGTATTTCGCATAACGGGTTTGATTTTGAAAATCCTCAAGGTAAATATACAATTCGTGAGGTTGCGATTGCGTCATTAAATGAAGTTTCTCCAATCCTATGAAGAATTCCCCTCGCAAATCTCCAAAACCTTCTTTGTACTCTTCCCAGTCTCGATAGAAATTTACAGTGCCATTAATACGCCTCTGAACTACAGTCCATCCAGATCCTGCCATTTTCGAGTCACAGAAAACTGAAAATCTTTTCATATCGGGCACTTCAATTGAATACACATCGGTAGATTTGCCCTGACAAATTGAAGATATGGAATTCTCTTTACATTTGGAGAACTTTTCCTCTAGCTGTTTGATTTTGACATCCTTTAAAAATAATTGCTTATCTTTGTCTTTGATTAACAACTCATAGGACTGCAATCTCTCAATTTCCTTATCTCTTTCAAGGAGTTCAGAGCTTTTAAATTTAACTTCGAGTTGCAGTTTTGTGATTTGAGCATCATTTGAAGCGACACGTTTTTCCTGAATTGCAACATTATTCTTATACGCTGCGCTCAATTCGATTTGTTGTGTCATCTGAATTTCTTTTTGCTTAATAATTTCATTTAAGTTTACAATCATCGCTTCTTGATCGCGTATTTTATTTTGTAATTCAGCAAATTGTTCTTCCTTTGTTCGTATTGAGGCTGCATAGCTTAGAAGCGGTTTTACAACCTTGTAGCAATATTTTCCACACAACTGATCCTGCTCTTGAGATTCCCTAGAACACTGCTTAAGATATCTGGTTCATTATTTAATCATTCACACCTTATTTGCAAACTAACCGTGTATTCTGTGGACGCTTTGTTTAGGTTCACTTGTAAAGTTAATAACAAAATTGCAAAAATATTTAAGTTCATTTTAATTTAAAATCCAGTGATTAACAACCGTTGCACAGCTATGCAAATTGTAAACTAATTGAGTCTTAATCGCAAAGCGATCGAAGAAAGATTGATTATTGAAATTGCCAGCAACTTATAATATTTGTATTCTATACTGCATTATAATAAAATGAATAACATGCAAAAATCATTTCATATAAGTTTCAGTTAAGCTTATCAGTGTATTATACACAATCATATATTAATGTACAAATCTTAATCTTCTCTCTTCGAATTAAAATCTCCTCACCTTGAGTAGTTACTCCTAAAGCCGCTTAGTGCCTAAATTTGTCCATTATTCATGTTGCGCGTTTAAGATACTTTTCCGACTGAACCATGATTTTATAACTAAGCTGTGTACTTTAGTTTTGCGTGCGTGCTTTTATTGTTGTGCGTCCTGTGGGCGTGGCAGCTACTCGTAATGCCTATATTAACAGCATGTCTGATAATGCCCAAAGGCAGGCTGGCTCGAGATCTCGTGTAATGAAGGCAACAAACATAATTACCAAGTACACAATAAACACATTTATATATTATACCGTCTGTTGTTGAATGAGAGAGTGTTCTAACAATTAAACCAAATACTTGTTTAAGAATAATTTAACATGAATCATTCGTGAAGTGTAGGCTTATCTATGAATGTTTGCTATATACTTTATGTATCGTTATCAAATAATACAAACATACCTATTTAATGGGGTCGATACCCTTTGCTGTGGGTCAAGGTGAAAGATAACACCATATAAACAAAAGAATACAAAATGTTTTTAATTTTGAATACAATTCTTCAGCTACCTTTCAATTTCAAAATGTATTTTTTTAACTTAACGACATTTTCAATTCGATTTCGCTGTTTCTTTGTACTTTCCAAAGCCATTTATTAAACGGTTCATTTAGCTGTCACACATTTTACCAGCAAAGCCAAAAAGCTGAAGAATTCTTATGAAACACTCACAAAGCAATTTCAATTTTCTTGATGTATCCGTAGACCTTCTTTTTTTTTTTTTTCTGCTGTTTTTTTTTCCTCTTTGTTTCAGATGCAGCTCAAATGCAATAAAAAGCGTAACATCTATTATTCAAAACACTTTCGTTGTTTATTCAGATGTTCAGTGTTGCCAACATTCCATAATTTAGTATAATGTATCGTAGTATAACTGCCCTAAAAATAATTTATTATCATTTAATAATAAGGTGAAGTAATTAATATAGTCTGACATTTTATTTAAGCAGTTACAAATAAAAAACAAAGCCAACACAAAACATAAAGGGAGGAGGGGTAAGCGGTAAGAGTCAGATGTAGAAGTCAAAGATGTCGTTTTGTTTATTAAATTTTTTTTGCATCTTTTTATTTTTCCATCTCTTTATTTTTTTTTGACTTGACGAGGCTGTCGAACGAGTACGAATCGTTATCTGACAGTTGTGGGGGAAAAAAAATAGGCAAAGTAAGGTCGGAAACATGAAATAAAGATGAAGCGAGTGTCGAGTAGTTGACTCAGACTCAGTCACCATGGACCTGGCTGGGATGGGCTCGAATTTTGAGTAAGTGTGTAGGAGAAATAAAAATTTGTTGGCTGGTTGTGTTTCCTTTGTGAACTGGATTCGAGAGCGTACCCAAAGCAATTACACTGTACTAAAAATCATATAGACAAGCATGTTTTGCAAAGTTTCCGTTTTCTCTCCTCAGTGTAAAGTAATTGTTTGTTCATTTTAAAGAAAGTTATATCGTATCGATAATATTTTATGTTTTGAAAAAATATCAATATGATATTTGATATATCACATTGAAAATATCGATACATCAATATTTTTGATATTTTTATTTAATCCTTTTTTCCCACAATAAAATGATAATCCGTCCCACAATAAGAAGATATAATCTATATTAATAAGTAAACAACAATATATTTTCGAATTACCGACTAACAAATAACATGTGACAAAAATGTTTAATTCTAATAATTAATTTTTAACGACTTTTAGAAAACAAAACACATTTTATAGCGGAAGCAAGTCGCTCCGAAGGCACTGAACTACCAAGGCTTATAAGATATCTTAAGGCGAGTTTGGACAAGTCCAGATCATTATGGGTTTACTTTTCCATGAAGTTTCCGGCAAGCTGAGATATAACTTCAGCTCCCTATTTTCCGACTCGTTTAAAATTGATCTATTATGGGCGCCTTCAAAGCCATCACCTGGGTCATCTGAAAGAATCTAAAAATATCCCAAAAAAGTCTCATATTCGATATTTGGCAAAAAAAAAAATATCCCGATATAAATATATCGTTTCTTATAAAAATTATCGATATATTGATATATTATCAACAACCCTATACATTTATGAAGAAACTTGAATATGTTTTCTTAACCATCATCAATTTCATTCAGTGTAAGTTTATTTTTTTTTTATTTATTTTTTTTTTTTTATGACTTTTCACCCCTGCTGAGTTGAGCCGTTGTCTTTTATCGGCTGCTGCTGCTGCTATTGACTATTTGTCTCTTTCAATTCGTAATCATTTAAATTGATTTTTCTTGTCACTGTCGTTGTTCAACCTTCCAATCAACTGAGAACCATTGAGCCATCCTACACAGAAAGATAGATAAATGGATAGATGGATGTGCATCTGCTGCGTTGTTTTAATTGATTAATTTTTTTTACTCTGACTTTTGCAGTTTGCCCAATTTCACTACATACATATGTATGTATGTGTGTAGTTTCAGCTTGCTTGTACTGGCAGTTTTCCTAAAATTTCTTATCTGTAGTTTCTCGTTGCTGTTCTTAAATTTTTTTGTTTGTTTCTTCCTCTTTTAGTATAAATTGACCCAAACGTGTCCTTCAGCTTGACTTGCAGACAGTGGCCATTGAACTTTGACTTGTGCTCGTTAAGTGTTTGCCAATCTGTTCGTAAGAAAGTCGAGAATGCAAATTGCAAGTAACTATGTAAGTGTGTTCACTAAAATAAAAACGATTATTAATATTGCATGTCACACAATATAAGGAAGAGAAGAGAGCTCGGCGCACCCTCGGCTCTCTCTCTCTCTCTTTCTCTCCCTCTTAATTGAGATTGATGCAATTCGTATGAATTACTTGAAACTCACATAACAGCTGCGCTGTTTGCATTTTGCCTTTGCCTTCGTTCACTCTAACCAGTTTGTGCCAGTTTGTGCCCAAATGACTCATAAACACGGATCAGGTCCAGCCACAGGGTGCTACACAATCACAGGGTGAACCAAACTCATCGAAACACTCATCTTCAGGCACGTTACTGTTATATGCTAATGATTAATGTGAAAAATATATACATATATTTTCAATATTTTTTACAATAATTGTAATATTTGTGATTTATAGTTGTCGGTCCACTCTAAATGCAGGCCCAACCAAATGATGACTGTGTGAACAAGCTGAAACTGCAGTAGGCTCTCCAACAACGTCAGCTGCATTTGATTAGCGACTGTTATATAGTACTACACTCAAACATATGTACACGATGACTACGTATGTATGTGTACATACAGGCGATGTAGTATATAGCAGAATGCGAGATATTTATGTATGACAGAACAAAATGACATTTGAAACATGTGTCAAGTTCCACTGCACTTGACTGGTGCTTTGCCCGAGCTCCACTCCAGAACTTATACATATGCATATGTATGCCATATGCGTGTATATGTATGTATGTGAAATTGCTAACATGGATTTGGCTTCTGTATGTCGCCTGGCTAACATTTGGCTTCCTTGGCAGCTGAGCACAGCTGAGGCAACTCATGAAACGTGTTTGTTGATAAACACGACCATGAATCATTTCACTCTCTGTCTCTCTCTTTCCCCTTTAGCTTTTGTTTTGCTTGATTTGCATATGTGTAGTGTATTTTTTTTCTTTTTTCTCTTTGCCCCTCTCTCGCGTCGTGTTCTTGTTGCGCTTTTTATGATTTGTTTGTAATTTTCACGCCTCGTTTCGTTTAGTTTGCGCTTGTTTCGCTTTCAAGCTTCACTACACACACACACACAAGCAGAAACACACATACGGTAGCTTAGCAGCGTATGTGCTTGTTCTTATCTGAAGCTTACGCTCCCACTCACCATTTCCCGTTCTCTCTTAGTTCATTGCGTGTTTGGCGCTCTCTTCTGCTTTTGTCGCCCATTGGGGTCTCGATATGCCGTTCTTGTTGCTAATGTTGTTGTTGTTGTTACTCGGACCAGGCCCAACGGCATGTTTTGCTGATAAACACGCATAAAATTCATAAATTCATGGGCTCTTGGATTTCGTTTGCTTGCGTTCTTTCTCTTCTTCTTCTTCTTCTTCTTTGACGTATTTAAGCTGAGCTGTTGAAATATAGTAGAATTTCTGATTACATTTGTTGAATGCCAACTAAGAAGGAAATGTGGTCATCTTTAAAAGCAACAAGGACGCTGGTTAAACGGTTATTTGTTAATATTTGTAAATAAAGTATCATATAAAGCTAATAAAAGATCATGTACAAATTTATTCGAACACGTTTGCCGTAAATTTTCTTTTAAGTTTTTTTTTTAAGTGCCAATTTTTATGTTAGCTTTGTTACGCTAAAGAGGCGGATGGGAGTTGTGTATCTTTTTTTTTTTTTTCGGTGGGAAGAGAGACAACAAGTTACAACTTGCTGCTTTACACAGTTTAATGGCATTTTATCAAATGCAATTAATCGTAATTGCACATTTATCCACACACAAAGGGAACGAACATATGGAAATGTGAACAGAACTTGCACACAGCCAACAAAATGATACACATTAACGCCTGCTCCAAGCTGCCTTTTCCGTACATTCCACCGCCTGTCCCCCGCCCTCGCTAGCATCCCATCCATATCATCGCACCAAAAGCGACCCAGCGGAACCAGAATAAGTTGGCGCTCTTCTGGCGCATTAACATTTTAGAATTTGTAGTACAAAGCACCGACGCGTCGTGACAAATGGCGAGAAGAAAAAAAAAAGAAATTGCTAAATTATACTTAAATGGTAGAAAGGAAAACGAACGTAAAATGTACAACAAAAGATTAAATACACTATAAAATATTTATAAATCCCATTCTCTATACCAAATATCAATACTTTTCATTAATCATATAAGAATTGAGAAATAAGAAAAAAAAGAAAATAATATGAATTTGGTTAAATGGGTGCTTTTTCATCTTTGGTAAGGGTATACAAATAAATATAGAAAATGTAAAACGCCTACAAAGAACAACACACAACTCACCGTTTAAGTGTTGAATATGTTGGCATACAAACAAATGTATATATGTATGTATGTGAGCATTGAGCGAGTAACCCAACACAAACATACGTACAAAGTACATGAAATAACACATGAAAAGTAAAAATTGTTGCGTCTATCGCACACTTAGCTGCTGTTTTGCCTCTCTCGCTCTTCCCCCTCCCCCCGCACACACACACACACATGCTTTATGAGGTCAATTACCTGTCATTTGCATGACTGACAGGCGAACAGGCTAGTGTGCCTGGAACTAGTAGGGGTAAAGTTGTGTGGGTGGCTTATGCGGGGGAGAGGTAGGTAGAGGTGTGCAGGTAGGTTTCACAAGGTGTCAGTTACCAGGTCTTTGCTGCTCTCTTCTCCTTTTTTTTTGCAGGGCACTCTTTGATTCTGTGCTGCGCTACCCGTTGCATAAATCGTAGTCAGCAGCACTGAACCTTAAACGAAGGTCATCAACGTCAACTTCATTTGGACTCGCTTGTTGTTGTTGTTTGTTTCTCTTTTACTTTTGCTTGACAAGCTTTTTTTTGCTGGCCAGGCAATGAACTCAATTAATTAAGGCCTTTGACATGTGTTGGCTGGTAATTTTTTTCTCTCTTTATTTGCAACTCTGCAGTTCAGATAGCCTTGCAATATTCGATAACAGCAGCATATTAATCGAAAAAAAAATATATATATAACGACGCCCTCGCTTAACGCAACCTATTAAAATTTGTAAAGGTGTGAAAACCGAGAAAAATTATGTTGACAACACAAAAAAAAGCCGCAACATAAAATTAGTTAAGAATAAATTTAAATAATTAGTAAATTTTTAATAGTTATTAAGGATATATAATGAATAAATTGTGACTCAACTGCTCAAGATTTAAATTATACATTCCTAAACAAATACACCAACACACACACATGCACGCAATTCATTGCTTTTTGTGCCTCTGGAGAGTATAACACTGTTATCAAATCCCCATGCAGCAATTGTTGTCGGTTTGTAGCATACAGCTACTTTAAAATTCCCCTAGGAATTATCAGAACAAATGCGGTATTTGATTGAACTTCCGTTAATCCAATCAAAGAATTATAAAGCATTAAATATTAACAAATAAATTTTGTTAGTATGTTACAGATATAAGATTTACTTATGCTCATCAAGGTTAATTTAAAATTTACGTTATATTTTATTAACACTCTTGCGGCTAGAGTCTAGCTGAATTAACAGACAGAAACTGAAAAGTCATAAAAGCCAAGAAAAAAAAAAGCACTAGTAAATATAGATAGTAAAAATCTAGCAAAAAAGACACACAAGCAACAGTCAAGAAACAAAATCAAATAAAAAACCAGCAAAAAAAAGAACAAAAAAAAAAAACATGCAATACAAAGTGTGGCAGATAGCGAAGAATGCAAAATGAACTTTTTAAGGGGAAGCGAATAGAAACAAAAACCATAACAGCTGCGGAAAATTCTCTGTGTGTGTAGACTGTACTGTACTGAAGAGTGTTTTGAATGTTGCACGTACCCAACTCTCAGACTCCCATGCTAATGACAATCCCAATCCCAGCTTCCACACCGAATACAACCAACCCCCACTAATAAAAGTCAAACGGCTGTATGGGAATCATTGCTGGACGCGCCTGCCACATTAACATGTTGAGCAGGTTGTCGGATTGGATTGCTCAGTATACCAGTTCCGTACAATGCGCTCATACCGGAAGCTGAGTGCAGGCTCTTGGCCAGTGCACAGTGGTTCAATATGTGTTTAATGGGGCATTAGCTTTTTAGAAATGAATAATTTTTGATATTTTATAGTTTGAATTTCCTGATACTGATCAAAAATGTAAACCTTTTCTGACTTTAACATGCATTTGAAGAACTTTACTTTGTTTTCTTAATTTTGTATTGGGGATTAAGGTTTGGATGGATTTGATTAATTTAAAAATACGTGTCTTTATCTAAAAATCTTTATTATCAAATATAAAAAAATTAAAAACATATTTATCATTAAACTATAAAATTAACTATAGTTTATCACAATAGTTTCTGCACCAATGTGCTCTCTGTGTGAATTTTCCCGGTTGTGTTCACAGTGCACGTGCGCAATTCACAATTCACAATTCCAATTCACAGTGCACAATGCGGAATGCAGTTGAAATCGCCATTGCCATGGCCATTTCATTTGTTTGTTGTTGTTGTTGTTGTTGTTGCTATTGCAGTAAATGAAATGCGGTGCATGTGCTGTCCAGCCAAAGTACCGTTATGGCTACGCAGCCCAGCAGAAGTAATTTCCACCAAGGAGCAGCCACAAAAAACTAAATACCTAAAAAAAAGAAGAAATGTGTAGAAAAAGTAAAATTTATAAATTAAACAATTAAAAACGTTGCAATCGGACGCAACCGACTGCGGAATACTTTGATACCAGTAACATGTTAACAAATTTTATGACTTTACCTCAAAAACTGTGGAAGATAACTGAACTTCCAAATTTTTGAATCAAGTGTTTTTAACTGTCACCATTTATCTTCCTACCAAGTTTGGTGGCTCTAGCTCAAAAACTGTTAAAGAAAGGCCGATTCCAATTTTACAAGGCGGGTGGCTTGGGTGGGCGTGGCATCCAAAATTTTGATGCATATCTTTGGCAGATGTTCCTACCAAATTTGAATACTCTAGTTTAAAATATGTGGAAGATACACGCATAACAGTTTTAACAACGGCGGGGGTGGGGGGCGGAAGGTGTGGGCGTGGTATCCAAACTATTGATGCAGTTTTTTCAGGGACGTGACTAGCTATCTTCGTGCAAAATTTGGTAATTCTAGCTGTAAGAATGTGAGAAATATATGGTTTTATCGGTTTTCAGTGATCGAATTTATCGATTTCCCCGCCTCCTAGTGGGCGTGGCAACCCAATCTTGACACTTTATCTGTCTCGCCTATAGACAAACATAAAGTTTCAAGTCTTTAGCTTTAAGGGTGTCGAAAAAAGTTGCGTTCATACAGACGGACAGACGGACACCATGACGGACATTGCACAAAACCAAAATACTATGAGACCTTCGGTATCAAAGTATAAAAAAATTGTATGCCGGTACGAAACCGTTACAGAGCCGATCTTAACTGGAACCAGAACCCGAAGCGGGAACCTAAATAAATGAGAGCCAATACAGAACCTTGTTCCAAATTGATCGTTTCGGTCCGGACCAGAACCGAAACCGGAACCGAAATTCGTTTCGGTTTGACACCCTGGCTTAAATACATGCACAGGAAATCAATTGTAAGTAAGAAGGCTCCAGTTAAGTTTTACCGACTAGGAAATACCCCAAACCATACACTATAGTTTCTTAATCTTAAGCTAATGCAAAAAGCGTTTAAAAATTGCCATAAAGCAGGCAATAGATTGCACAGACCAATCCACATCCCCAATTGGTAGGAGAGTTTAAAAAGTCGCAATAAAGATACATATTAATGGCTGTACAAGTATTTAAAACTCAATTACTATATTTGCAACAAATAACAATGAGTTAAATTTAAGAACATTTTGCATTGCACTCTCTTTATAATGTATCTCAATCAACCAATTTACACATAAAACACTCTTTTCGTAGTTTGAAAAATTAAAGAAAAGCATATTGGAATCATATTACAAACATCGTCATTTAACGATTAATCCTACAATCCCAACTCAGATCGGCTTGCCGCAAGAATAAACTAAACTAAACGTGCAGCTTAAATTTTGTAGTCGCTCTTAGTTTATCGAGGTAATTTATCATTTGCTGTGCTTGGTTGTGTAACTTGAACCTCGTATTAGATATGGCTGAAGATAGTTTATTTTTTAACTTAACTTCCGGATGTCTTAATATGTACATTCGTTCTGTGAAGTTGGCTAACTTTTTCCGTAAACGTGGCCATTATTATACTCTGATAATGAAAGTATCATAGTATATTGGTTTTGTTCAATGCCCGTCATGGTGTCCGTCCGTCCGTATGAACGTAACTTTTTTCGACACCAATCTTGACACTTTATCTGTCTCGCCTATAGACAAACATAATTGCAAAGTTTCAAGTCTTTAGCTTTACGGGTGTCGAAAAAAGTTGCGATCATACAGACGGACAGACGGACAGCATGACGGACATTGCACAAAACCAATATACTATGAGACCTTCGGTATCAAAGTATAAAAATTTTCATGGTATTCTTTATGTATCTAACAAATAGTTAAAAAAAAAATCAATGATATTTGGATATCGAGAAAAAAAAAACTAAATTCGCATCACTGCTGCACAGTGTCGTTGTGTGAATGAGTAAAAGAGAGAAAGAAATAGTTGGAAGTTTAGAGGGACGTGAAAGAAGGAAAGCCAGAAAGAACTGGCACGTCCTTGTTCCTAGTCCTGTGGCTGTGGCTTTCGCAGGTACCTGCTGTTACCGCTGGCAGCTAACTGACATTTGCGGCGTGCACCTTTAATTACCAGGTGGATGCAACATTCGGCTTAATGGTCCCTGCTGCTAGAGAGGCACGCACGTGATTGCAACTGCACCCTAGGGACAATGAAAATTCCAAAATTCCAAATATGCAGTTTAAAATGTGTTCTTAAGCTTCAAAACTGAGAAATATAACTGAACTTCCGATATTAAAAAGTGGGCGGCAGAGGTTGGTGTGGCATCCAAATTTTTGATGCAGATCTTTGGTAATTGTCACCATCTATCTTCCATCCAAATTTAAAGACTGAAAGGCAGTGTTTTTAAGAGACGCAACCAGGAGTCTTCCCACAAACTTCGGATGTAGTTTCTTCATATAAAATGTTGAAATTATATGGTGCTATCGACTGTCAGCTATCGATTATATTAATTTCCCAGCACCCTAGTGGGTGTCAGACAGACTGACAGACACCATGACGGACATATTACAAAATTAATATACTCTTTACCTACGGTTTTAGAGCATAAGAAAAGCATTTTGACTTTTTGATGCATCATTAGAAGGTAATAAAATAAAAACTGTTTGCTTATAATTTTATTTCTCTTGGCTGATTTTTAAGTTTAGCTATCTCAAAAAATTTATTTTGAGATTAAGAAACAAAAATTTAATGATCTTGTATTTTGAATATATCATTTTAAATTTTTTTTGTTTGGTCTGATCATCATTTGTACAAATTTAAGTGGCTTCTGATGCCAACGAACCCATTTAATTTTAGGTCTGTTGGCACCACCATCGACCGATGTGTACAGTCCATTTAGGTCACTTTATAAAAATATAGAGGAAGAAAGTGAGATTTATAAGATTAATAAAATGTTTGCATTAATTACCAATCACCACATGTCCTAAACCACCAAGCAGACTTTAACTTGAGTGCACAATTGTTAGTTGGCAATCCATCATTATCCCGATCCGATGTTGTAAACTTCATGTCCAGATGTTTGTTCATTGAGTCACCAGCATCTCCAACAAAGTCTCCAAGTTTCTTTAGCTTATAATCCTCGGCCTCACTTCCAATGAGAAAATGACTGTACTTGGCATACCGGTTTTGATTGTCATAGTCGTTAAGGTAAATATACAATTCGTGAGGTTGCGATTGCGTCATTAAATGAAGTTTCTCCAATCCTATGAAGAATTCCCCTCGCACGTCTCCAAAACCTTTTTTGTACGCATCCCACTTTATATAGAAATCGACACTGCCATCCATACGCCTCTGAATTACAGTCCACCCGGATCCTGGGACAGGGTAGGGCTCAGTGCCTGGCACTTTAATCACATGAAAACTACTGTCATATTTCGCGAAGAGTTTCTCAACCTGTTTGATTTTGACATCTTTCAAAGACAGTTGATTGTCTTTGTCCTTTATTACTATCTGAAGATTGGACTGCAATCTCTTAATTTTCTGATCTCTTGAAAGGATTTGGGATCTTAAAGAGTTAATGTCGACTTGCAGTTTTTTGATTTGAGCTTCATTCGAAGCGACACGTTTTTCCTGACTTTTTTTTTGTTTTGATATCTCAATTCCTTGTTGCTTAATAATTTTATTTAAGTTTACAATCGTCGCTTCTTGATCGCGTATTTTTTTTCGTAATTCATCAAATAGATTTCCTTTTACTACCTCAGGAACAAAACCTTGTTTAAGCAATGGATCTAGCTGCACAGATTCCTGTTTAAGATATTTAGATAAATATTAAAATCATTCAAACCTCATTAGTTAACAAACCACAATTCCTTTTATTGCTTCATTTGGCTTTGCAAGTAAAGCTATTAACAATATTGCAAAAATATTTAAATTCATTTTAATTTAAAATTCTGTGAACAACAACCTTCACAAAGCAATAAGAATTGCGAACTAATTCAGATCTCAAAGCCAAGCGGACCAGGAAACATCGATAATTGAAATTACCTGGAACTTATCAGCTACTTGTTATATGAGCGCTGTTATATAAAATTCGAAATGTGCGATAATAAAATAAGCGTATCAGGTGTGCCAGGAATAAAAACCAATTGAATTTCAAACTCAAGATGGCTTAGGGTGTGCCAGAGCCCCGCTCGAGATGGTTTTGAAATCTCAAGTAGTTGGGCCAGAGATTTGTTAGTTTAAGCAATATTAAATGTCTATGCATAATGCATAAAAAATGTTTATTTTTAAGAAGGTAATTTCCAGCTTGCTTGCATACTGCAAGTACATTTAAATTTAATGCTTTCTTTAATTCGTCTCTAGTTAGCGTGCAAAACTGTCCTTAACAAGAGAGGTGTCACCTTGTTCTGTTTACAATAACTATTATTCTGAGTCTTTAATAAGGTAGTTTTAAAGACACATTTTTGTGAGAAATAAACATAAAAAAATTCGTACATTAAGCACATGGTAAAGCAGTGGAAAGTTTATTGTACATTTAACAAAGTTATTGCACCATACCTTTTTTTTAAATGAGGTATCCATGTTTGTGTAGTTTGTTCAGTTAGCGTACGAACGTACAACAGCTGATAAAGGCACAGAGCTGTCATGCAACATAAGTTTATTGGCATTTACATTTTTGATACAGTTTTCTGGGGAAAGTCATCACCTATCTTTACCAAAAAATTAGGTGGCTCTAGTCCAAAAACTGTGAAAACTGTAATTGGATACGAATTACAAGGAGCAGGGAGGCTAGGGGCGTAAGGAGTGGGCGTGGCATTCATAATTTTAATGTGCTTTTTTGGAAGACTAGCTATCGTCGTGCAAAATTTGGTAATTCTAGCTGTAAGAATGTGAAAAATGTTTGGTTTTATCGGTTTTCAATTATCGATGTTATCGAATTCCCAGCCCATATTTGAGCGCTACAATATCTACAGCCTCCTAGTAGGCGTGGCAACCCAATCTTGACACTTTATATGTAACGGCTATGGACAAACTGAATTGCAAAGTTCGGACGGACGTACGGACACCATGATGGACATTGCACAAAACTAAGTAAAATACTATCAGTATCAGAGAATAGACAAGTAAGACGGCTCTAGTCGAGATTTCCCGACTAGGAGATACCCCGAACCCTATACTTAAGCGTACAGTCATTGTCTGTATGCATCTGTAAACTTAACTTCAATCTTCGATATCTCCGGTGTTTCTCAACCGATTTCGATGAAATTTTCGCAGATTTTCATTATTTTGTATCGTGTTACATTTTCGATATTCGATATTTTTATGTAATCGATTGCATGTGTATATCGGAAACCAGAATAGTTATCGATAATTTGAAACAAACTTGTACTGCCTAGGACTTAGATGAGCTTATATTCAAAATCTGAAGTCTCTAGCTCTTGTAGTCTCTGAGATCGACGCGTTCGTACAGACGGACGGACAGACGGACGGACGGACAGACGGACTATATCGGCTATATCGACTCGGCTGTTGATGCTGATCAAGAATATATATACTTTATAGGGTCGGAGATGCTTCCTTCTGCCTGTTACATACTTTTGCACAAAACCATTATACCCCTTTTACCCATTTTATGGGTGTGGGGTATAAAAATATTTGTGTCGTGTGTTGATTAAGGATTGCGGAATATTAAAGTATAATTTGTTTTGTTGGACACTGTCTAGATATACAAGTGTGCAGGAGTGCAAAATGACGTGGTTGCATTAGGAAGCAGAGGAGGAAGTAACGTCTGTCGCACACATTAAATTATGAAAATTATAAGCAAATAAGCTACAAAGAAGCCAGGATTATGTGGTGTGGCTTTGTTGTTGTTCCGTTGTGCTTGCTGCCTGCATAAATTAACGCCCCTCAAGTCATCCCCACCCACTATAGTTGTAATCTGAACTAAATCGCTGTGTAACATGTTTAAAATAATGCGTATTAATGATTTCAACAATGCTTAAAAAAATCACTTGTTCACTTGTAAGTAAAGTATAGTCCTTGGTTAATTCTTACGACCAACATGTCAAGATACTAATCATATTTAACTTAAATTGTATCTACTAAGCTATAAATTACCAAAAAAAAACTGTTTAATTGAAAACATTTAGCACTTTAGGTAAAGTCCTTTAATTGTCAAAGGGGAATTTGTAGTCATTTTATGGTTGCAAACCGTTTTAATTTATTTATATTATATTAATTGCAACATCCTGAGCTTAGACGGGCATGCCCAGACAATGGGAGCCCAGACATGAAACCTTAATCAAATATACTTAACTGCCTCTTCTAATGTTTGTTTTCTGCTACATTTTCTCTTTACAGGTGAGTTAATGATGCTGCCACACAGAATCCCCAAACCTCCTCGCTGGCTGGCTGGCTTAGGATAAAAATGTTCTCGTATTTCATAAAAATGCAGCCGCACAGACAAGATACGAGAAATATGACTCGGGAGTCGGTTGTTGGGAGTTGGGAGTTGGGAGTCTGGAGACTCTACGCTAAAACTTTGCTTTTATTATCTGGAACAAAACAGGCGACTGTCAGTTGCCAGTTGCCAGTTGCCAGTTGCCAGTTTTCTGCTCCTTCTGTCTCGCTCACTCTTTTGGCCACATAAATAATCGCTTTTGTGGCTCTCTCTATCAGTTGGTTTTTTGTTGTTTTCTTTTATAATTTCAAATTAAATGATGCATTTGGCATTTAATGATGTAATATTGTTGGCATGCTCCTTTGTCGCTGCGCCCATGCCACAGCCACGCCCACATAAATTATGCAGCTTGGATAAACACACGTCGGATTCACCGTTAGTCTTTGCATCTCCTCCGCTTTCCTCTTTCACATGCTCTTAGGTAAGAGCAGCATTTGCCATTTTCTATCTTGACCTTTTCTAATGGGTTTTTATGTTGTTGTTCTGGTTTTTAACCAGAAAATGTGACCTCAAAGGGTAATTGTTAACTTTTTTTTCTCATGCTAAAGAATACTTTTTCGGTTGGGTTTGTTTTGGCAATTTAATGAGCAATTATCGTAAGGCCAAAAAGATAATTGCATACTTCAAGGCGCTTTGTTGTAAAGAACCTAAATTTAAAGTGTGAACGAATTATAAAATTTCTTTGTTTGTAAAGAACATAATATTAGTTAGAAAAAATCGTTTTTAAAAATTAATCTGCACATATCGAAATTCTCAAGTTAGAAATGCAATGTTGTTGGGGTGGGGTATTTAACTTTTACGAATTATTAACTTTTTCAAGACTTCTACTACTAAACTTCAAAAATATCGACATATGCACCTTAAAGCTACAAAACGAATTAAAATCTAAGGCCAATCGATTAGCCAAAACGCCTTTTTCTAGTTTTCTTAATATTAAACATTTTTCGGCAAGCGATAACCTCTTTTGTTCACGTACTGCTGACATTATTGCGTTCACAACCAAATATGCACTGAATGCTGCGAATCAGCGAGTCATAAACAACGATACGTGGACAGCGAGACAAGATTCCACCGAACCTATGAATACAACGCAATTCGAGCGTCAACATGGGGGTTCCCCTTTTTCGTGAACTGTCGCATTTGCTACCTTAGCCAAACATAAGCTGCACTACTCACATAAATATCGAAAAATAAATAACATGAAACTGCTGGCTGAAATAGAAATATTAGCTTGAAAAAAAAAGACTCATAAAAGTTAAGAAAATACGTAACTTTTTAGAGACGCATGTGGTGACGGAAATGTGCTTAACTTTTCCGTATACTTAACTTTTGAGAGTCTCTACTGTACTATGTTCCTTTTGAACACAATTGTGTTCAGGTTTAAGGTATATTTTCGACTGACTTCAAGGGTACAAGGGAGTTATCATTGCAGTGAGAGCCGCGGAAAGTAGGAGCGGCAGCCTGGTTTATTTGCCTATGTGTATTTATTGTCTGAAAAACGGTTTCTTTTGACTTGAGAGCTTTGCAGCTTGTATCTCTTTGTGCTTTGCATGTTTCATATGCAGTTTGATGCAAAATGTTTGCAAAAATATGACAAAATGACAGTCATTTCCTGTAACAGGATGTATCGCATACACACATAGCTAAAATATTTCTACTCCACACACACACACACACACACACATTGCAGTTAAGTTATTTGCTAGATATTCATTTCGCTGGCTTCTATCCGAAAGGTATTTCCATTTAACATTTCTGTGCCAAAATATGTAGTGCTAGGTAAAATACGTCAAATTCCTACTGTGTCAGCTATGAAAGTCACAAAATTCGCCCTATAGGCACACAACAACATCAAATAGGGCTTTATTCCTTGTTGGCTGATTTATTTCTGAAAGTTGATTGCAATACCACAAGGTCTTAAATTAATAAAGGGATTCTTAACTAACTAATTAAATACTAGTTTTGAAAGGCTTAATAGATTAATGAGTACATTTCAAAAGGATAAATATTTTAGGTTTTAACTTCACACTATAAGTGAAACTACCTTAAATGCTTCTTAAATTATTTGTTTTATTTTCTTCTGCTTTTTTAATGAATATTTCGTGTTGAACATTCCAAAGAGCTGTATACGTTAAGTTTATCGCCAGTGTTGGTTAATAATAAAGGTTTCAAGTTTTGCAACAGCGGAAATCGAAACAAACACTCTCAAAAATGTAAAAGTACAAACACATTTGCGATTTCGAAATTCTATTACAAATATTGAAACATTTTTGCTTGATTTGTTAGAACGTTGTCTAACACTGTTATCTATTATTTAATCAACTCGAACACCTTAATAATCCTTTATGTGAATTTTTTCCCTATGATTTATTACACATTTGAATATCGGATTAAAAATAAAAACTCTTTTATAGTTGCAGGGTATTAAAAAAGCAGCTTAAAAATCGCCTAGCTCGAACGCGTTCTGTTTGGATGCTAGTTCTTTTATTATTGCCAGTTTCATAGCGAAAATTTAATAATTCATATTTTTGCAACGTGTAATTTCCGCTCATTTGAAATATCAACGACTGTTGAAGTTGTTTTTCCTCCCCTTTTTCCATTTTTCCTATGCATTTGTTACTTAGTTTTTTTTTTTTTTGCATAGTCCCTCTTCTATCCTTTTTTTTTCAGACAAATGCAAACAGAAGCGGCGCTCAGCCATACGTGCCTGTTTCTCTGTTCCGCTCTTTGTGTGTGTGTGTGTGTGTGTGTGTGTGTGTGTGTGTGTTATTTGAATTGAAACGAAATAATATTTACTACTCAGTCGCTGTGAAGAGTGAAGTGTGCTGCAACGGGGGGGGAAAGGAGGGGACTGACTATAACATGCCTGCTGCCAAGCTGCAAATCAAAAAGGATAAACTGTGCTTTAGCTAACATGGCAAATGGCATAGCCCCCCACTATATATGTACATATGTACGTATGTATCTGTATCTGGTCGGGTACGATTCCTACATGATTATTATGAATTCGTTGCGAAAATGCAAACTTCCGCCATTGAGTTGTGAGTTGAGAGTTGAGTTTGCCATTTGCCGTTTGTGCTTTGATTTTCACTTTTGCGAATAGTCCGGACTCCGGACTCCGGACTATTCTGTGTACTCTGTGCTGGGGTTGAGGGCGGGGCGGGGCGGGTCGGAACGGCGACGGCAGCTCTGAATGCGTTGAACTTTTTGTGCAAAGTGCAATTGCATTTTATTTTCATGTGCCTGCCTGCCTGCCTGCACTCTCTACGCTTTTTCTATTTCCAATTTGATATGCGCCAATTCTTTTTTCCCTTCTTCTTCTATCATTTTTTTTTTATTTTGAATAGCCCCAAACGCCCTTTGCCCATATTTGAGCGCTACAATATCTACAAGTTGGGCAACACAAACTATTTCAAGTGGCTTGTTATTTATTGCTAACAAAAAATATTTATTCACGTTTTATAAAATGTATTAATTTGAGTTGTTTTATTTGAGAGTTTATTTGGTTCATAATCTTTTTTTTTCTTATTTATTTATTATTATTTTTTTTTTTACTTGGACAATAATTAAGTTTAAGTTTTTAAATTTATAATTTCCTCTGCTAAAAAGGACAAAAAATGTATATCTATAAACGTTAAAAACGAATAAATTAAAAACATTTTTTTTTAAAATTAGTTAAACGCATCTGCTGTGTATTTGATTTTGGTTAATGCTTTTGGGCTTTTCTTTATGTGTAAATTTTGGCTCCTGAATTTGGATTTTGAAATCTTTTAATATTTTTTGTTTTTTGTTGAATGAGAGTTAAGTCCTGGCGTGTTTTGACTATGGGAAATTGGGCCTGGTTTTTGCTGTTACTTTTGTACTACAAATAGTGGTGTTTTTTTGTATTCACTGGTTAGCTTGACTTGGGACCTCAAAATATACCAGGATATAAACCAGTATGGGTCGCTCGGGATATAGTGTGGCGCGGGGCGGCGTGGTTATCAGTGTATGCGGTAGAGCCAGATGGCTGTGGGACTGAACTATAGGCCGTTTTAGGCGGGAGGTGGAGTTGGGCGGTTTGTAAGAAAAAATTGGTCTGCTGGCCACGTTTCGAGTTTTGTACTGGTGAGTGGAATATTGGTGGCTGTTAGGGTTTTTTTTTATTTCGTGGGTGGTGTTGGCGCTGTGTTGTGTCGCGTTTTTTTGACCTGGGGCCTTGTGTGCATTTGTCGGCTCGGACGGGAGTGATGGGATGTCGCTCTGTACTTGGGCTTTTGGTTTGTGCTTGGGGTGTTCGGTGCTGGTGATGCTCGGCTGTGGTAAGTGGAGCGTTTTGGATGTCGCTCAGGTTATAAGCGTCCTGTGTTTGGGTTGGTGGGGGGCACCTTTTGAATTGCCCGTTTGGATTTTGTAATGGGCATTGATTGTGTTCTTGGATGTCGTGGGCGTGTCCGGGTCGTGTTTTGGTCGCGAACCCTGCAATAATATACACTGGTCGTGTGTGTACTTTGTGTTGTGTTGTGTTTACATTGGTGTAGCACTGTGCCAGTAACCTGGCGAGGGTTGTTGGCTTCGGGGCTCCGGGAACGTTCTGATTTCCCGCTTTGCGGAATTGAGGGCAATGACACCGTTGGCCTGAAATGAGGGCTGCCCCCTGGCTGGCTGGGCCTGCTTTGTGCGGCTCTCGACGTGGTTTGGTGGGTTTGTGTGGTGTGCCATGACGTTAAGCGACTTATTTTTATGGCATGGGCGTGTTGTGGTGGTGGTGGCTTGCTGACGGGTGGCGTGGTTTGATATTTGTTGTGGGTTTTTTGATGTTTGGAAGGGTTTTGTTGGGGCCGCCCGGGGTGGGTGGGCGGGGGACCTGGGGCTGGCGGGGGTTTTTTTTTATTTGTTTTTTAATATTTATTTGGTGTTAAAGTGGATTCTGGAATGTGATTACAAGGAAAATTATTGCTTATTATTATTAAGTGAGTGTGTTCAAGTAATTGTCATACCCAGCGCCATTATCCTGCATTGAGCTTCAGTTGCTTTGCTAATGAAAAGGACTCGTTTAGAATGTTAAGCAAATAGAACGTGAGTAGCAGCAGGAATACATGAATAAGCGGGCTGGTTTTCGACTCATTCACTAATGTATGCGTGTCCTGTGTATAATCCTGTTATATATGACTATGGCAAAGCTATCTACACACACACACACACGCACACACACTTACATACGAACAGGGACACGTCCCTGGCACTGCCATTGCATTTCCATTTTCCGCACACTGTTTTCCAGCAGCATTTTAATGCTCATTATGCATTTTTGTTGCCGTTGCCGTTGCCGTTGCCATGGGCATTACTGATGCAGTTGCTGTTGCCACACCCACATTGCTAGCCGCCTTCTTTGCCGATGGCTTTTTTCCAACTCGTTACTGGCGCGCACACTCCTGTTTATTATGTTTATTACTATTAAATAATTTGTATGCAATTAATTTAGTAACCGAGCGAACGAGCCAAAGAGCCTGATTACGTGCATAATGCGGCCCAGTTTCGTTCTCATTTCTTCTCATTAGTGGTGATGAGGGAGGAAGCGCAGCTTTAATCAAACTGAAAACTGAACACCCTAATTACAGCCAACGGCCGATTCTAATTGGATGCTTTAAGCTGTATTTAATTTCAGAATTAAACTGTTTATCTAGCATTTGGATTGTTTATTTTTATTGTTTTGTGAGTGTATATCAATTAAAACTTCGAAGAACGTTGCATCAGTGAAACATTTTTTGCATTCCGCTTTTCTTTTGCTACAAGATCATTATTTTAGGCAGATACAGACAATAGCAAAAGATCGCAAATAACGTGAACAATTCATTTATAATTTTGTTACATTACCCAATCAATAAAAAACAAACAATTTGTCATTTCCTACATACATTGTTATGTGCGACCTAAGCAGTGATGTCAGGACGAAAAAAAGCGCAAAGAATTGGAAAAAAGCGTAAAAAAAAGCTGATGGTCTTTTTTAAAATAATTTATTTGTTATTTTCTTTAAATATATCATAAACTTTATTGAGTTCAATGGATTCTTCACTTATTGGGATGTAAGAACCCATTGTGCCAATTTTATATTTAAATTTTGGGACTTTAAAAGTTGGCACTTTCAAACGAATAAGAAATAGCATTTTTAGACGCATGAGAGATGAAAAAAAAATAAGCGGGTTCGATATGATAAATAATGAGCAAAACTGAGACCCACCATAAAAAAAGGTGACAAAAGTGATACTCCTTATAAATACAAATTGGTTGCCAATTTAAATGACTATCATTCAAAGTTAATACGCTTTATAAATAACTACGCAGAAGCTGTGTAGCGCACTTTTTTGCGATAGTAGCTTAACAGGGTCCAATAACAGCGATATTTATGTCGATAAGAAATTGAATAGAACCAAATATCGCTGGGTACCGATGGTTAAATTCACTCAAACTTTAAACATCGCCCCATTTTAAAAACGTTGAATAATGATGCAGTGGACAAGATGCGGATAAATTTGGTATAAGTTTTCAAGCAATTCGGTTTGAAAAAAGCCAGATTTGACGGGAAAAATGCAGAATTGACATCAGTGGACCTAAGAGATTTACTAAGACCCAGCTGCTGCATAAAGTATTTAGTTTGAATTAAGTGTTTTTCTAGAAATATTCCTCTTTGCTTTTCTGTCATTCTCTCCTATTGACCGTTTCAATGACGGACAGTTAATTGAAGTCCGATATTCGTGTATTTTTTCAGAACACATTGACGGTCAATCATTGTCCCTAAATATTTACTGTCAATAGTTAGATCTATTCGATATTTTATTAATTGCATGCTCGATGCTCGACCACAAATTCATGAAAAAAGGTTATGCATGTACACTTATAACAAACTGTGAAGATGAGCTTCTAACAAATTATTGCATTTGGTTATAATGCGCATGAAAACTAAAATGTCATAATTCTTGTGTTTATTGTAATTTGTTATTTTTGTTGTCTGTGAATATAAGATATCTAGCATAAACATATATAGTATATATGTTTGTTTGTACAAGCTACTTTGTTTCCTTTTTACTACTTAACACATGGAATTTCGGTTAGAGAAAAAGTTACAATCAAATATAAAGCATCTATTTTTTTCTTGGACCGAACCGGTTCGGTTCATGGTTCCGATACGTTGCTTGGGTTCGGTTCCACAACTCAAGTAACCCGCAGAGAACCGGTTCCATACACTTATTTGATTATCGCACATTTCGCATTTTATATAACAGCGCTCATATAACAAGTAGCTGATAAGTTCCAGGTAATTTCAATTATCGATGTTTCCTGGTCCGCTTGGCTTTGAGATCTCAATTAGTTCACAATTCTTATTGCTTTGTGACGGTTGTTGTTCACAGAATTTTTAATTAAAATGAATTTAAATATTTTTGCAATATTGTTAATAGCTTTACTGGCAAAGCCAAATGAAGCATCAGAAATAAATTCGGTTTGTTAACTAATGAGGTTTGAATGATTTTAATATTTATCCAAATATCGTAAACAGGAATCTGTGAAGCTGAATCCGTTGTTTAAACAAGGGTTTTTTCCTAATATTGTAAAAGGAACAAAATATGCTGAATTACGAAATAAAATACGCGATCAAGAAGCGACGATTGAAGACCAAAAAAAAATTATTAAGCAACAAGGAATTGAGATGTCACAACTAAGAAAAATGCAGGAAAAACGTGTCGCTTCAAATGAAGCCCAAATTACAAAACTCCAACTCGAAGTTAAATATAAAGATTTCGAACTCCTTACAAGAGATAAGGAAATGAAGAGATTGCGGTCCTATGAGTTGTTAATCAAAGACAAAGAAAATCAATTGTTTTTAAGGGATGTCAAAATCAAACACCTTATGGAAAATGTAGTA
The DNA here is from genome assembly GCA_018152825.1 of Scaptomyza hsui. Classification (NCBI taxonomy): domain Eukaryota; kingdom Metazoa; phylum Arthropoda; class Insecta; order Diptera; family Drosophilidae; genus Scaptomyza; species Scaptomyza hsui. Next base: position 953,898 of record JAECXO010000025.1, read on the forward strand.
AAATGTGAAGATAGTAATTTAATCTCCAGCTGTCTGGGTAAACCGAACAATGTGTATACGATTGAAGTGCCAGGCACTAAGCCCTTCCCTGTTTTCTGCGACTCGAAATTTGCAGGATCCGGGTGGATTGTAATTCAGAGGCGTATCGATGGCAGTGCCAATTTCTATCGAGAATGGGATGCCTACAAAAATGGGTTTGGAAACTTGCGAGGGGAATTCTTCATAGGATTGGAGAAACTTCATGTAATTACGAATTCGAAACCTCACGAATTGTATATATACCTTGTGGATTTTCAAAATCGAACCCGATATGCCAAATACAGTCATTTTCTCATTGAAAATGAAGCCGAGGATTATAAGCTAAAGAAGGTTGGATACTTTTCTGGAGATGCTCGTGATTCATTGACTCATCATTTGAACATGAAGTTTTCAACATCGGATCGGGATAATGATGCATCAGCTAAAGTAAATTGTGCAGTTGTTTATAAGTCTGCCTGGTGGTTTACCGCATGTTATAGATGGTAAATAATGCAAACATATTGTTAATATCACAAATCTCACTTTCTATCTCTTTATTTTTAAAAAGTAACCTAAATGGACAACTCACAATAGGAGATATTGGTCCATTGGGACAAAAAATTGGATGGGACTTTTGGTATTTCACGCCAATTAAATTTGTTCAAATGATGATCAGACCTGTTTAAGCCGTAGACTTAAAAATATGTATTCACAATATAAAATCTTTTAATTTTTGTTTTTTTATCTCAAAGTAAGTTTGCTGAGATAGCCTAACTTAAAAATTAGACAACGGAAATAAAATGATAAGCAAACAGTGTTTGTTTTATAAGCTTTTTGGGGCTTATGCTATTCTTATGCTCTGAAACCGAAGGTAAAGAGTATATTAATTTTGTGCAATGCACGTCATGGTGTCTGGTAGTCTTTCTGTCTTTCCGCTAAGTATTTAAAACATTGCAAATTTCTGGGTCCACGCATTCACCAGACAAAGAGTCACGATTGGGGTGCCACACTCTCACTTTTAACTCTGCTTGACTTTAGCAAAGCATTTGAAACAGTACACCATGAAACACTTCTGACAAAGCTTGGAAAGATGTACAATTTCACAGAAGCTGCAACAAAACTTATGTCATCATATCTTGAAGATAGAAAGCAAGTGGTTGCCAAAAGTAATGTTAATTTGTATACTGATGATGTCCCTTCCTTTTATCAGTTAAATGAATGTGTAAATATGTGTAGTCTATATCTGCAATGTTTTAGTGATTGGGCCAAGTCTAATGGTTTGTGTATTAACCCTTCAAAATAAAAATGTATTGGTTTGAAATAAAATAAAATAAAATATAAACACAAGTAATTTGACAAAGCTTTATATTGGCAACGCATCGAATAACTACGTAGCCAAGTCCGAAAACGATAAATAGATAAAAAAAATTGTTTGTAAAAATTTTAATTTCTCCAATACTGTTATGTTAAGTAGAGATTATTGTCAAGTGCGATGCAGCTAGTTAAAATATGTTAAGGGTGGCTTTTAACAATATACTAGTCTCAAAAGATACTACACGAGATTTTTGTTCGGCCTCGATGTTGCAGACAATATTAATTGTAAAATATTATAACTGCTTCTCAAGATTATTTGTTTGATAAACTTAAATTAATAAAGTCCCAAAGACTACATATTATCATTTGCACAAAACACAAACAAACACTTTTATGTCTTTGCGGCTCGTCATTGGAAAAGTTTATCCGTCAATCTAAAAACCATCAAAAGTGCACCACGATTTCGTAGTGAAATGAAAGCACACTACAGTATTATCATAAATATAAATAATAAGTAAAAAATAATATTCAAAAAAAAAAGTTAATAAAATCAAAAGAAAAAAAATATATTGCACGTTAGTATATAAGTATATATATAATGTATAGATTATTACCATTATTATTATTATTATTATTATATATTTTTTTTAAATTTTCTTTTTTTTTTGATAAATAAACTAATACTTGTGAGCTTATTGTTGGTAGATATGTATTAACTTGGTAAAAACTAGGTAAGCGTAACTAGTAAAATTTCTCATCACTTGGTATAAACAACCTTCGACCCTTTCGGGCTAATTGGCCAAGACAAGCTCGACCTAAATCACCACGATACTCGAGATGTCTATGTATGTATATACATTTCCGCTTTTGTTTTTGTGCAAAAAAAGAAGGGAAGAAAATTGGTTACCTTGAACTTGAGGCATGCCTTGGCCGGGCCATAAAAAATGCTGAAAGGGCCTAATGCTTTGGCATTTTAATGGCCAACGATTGTCAATATATTCTGCAATTCTAACTGACTTTTATTTAGGCGACTGCCAAGCAAACAATGTACAATCAACAAAGAGAAATAACCTATTGTCTAAACAGCAATTTATATGTTTTTTTTTGTGTGTGTGTGTGTGTATTATTTGCGCTTTCGCCTAAATTATGGCAACATGCCGAAAATTTGTTTTTCTCTTTTATTTCGTACATTTTTGTTCTTCCCTTTTTTTTTATGGCTTTTATGGACCAAGTACTTTGGGCCATTTGATTTTTTTTTTTGCTTGTTTTGTTGTTGTCGTTTTGTTGGTTTTTTAAGTTAAGGCGAGATTTTCATATTAATTTGTTATTTGTTTGTTTGCGTGCCATTTTTTCCCTTAATTAAAATATAAATAGCAACTCATAAATCATAACAAAAATTTTAATTGCAAAGACAATTCTTATCAATAACTGTTCATAGTTTAAGACCTCGTGTTGGCTTTTAAACTATATGCGTATTTAATTAATTGCGATTTAATTGAGTTCAAAAAAGAGTTTGAACTGATGATTAAAATTTGGCAATGAAAAAATATATTTTATATGATTACCTGATAAGAAATATGTGAACTTAGTGTTTTATTGTTTATTGAGTTCAAAAAGTCTAAAAGTCACATAACATAAGCGCCGTACAACACCTCACAATACACATGATGTTTATAATGACAATAATAATAATAATAAACAGACAACCAGGCACTAGAGAATACAACAACAACAACAACAGCAACAAAATCTGAAAGAACGGGAAATGGTTCAGGCCCAAGAGACGATGACGACGACGACGACGAAGACGAAGATGAGGAAGACGATGCGAATGACGATGAGGATGGCGTCGTTGACAATCACGCAACAATAATAAAGGAGCATAAAGATGAGAGATGGGCGAGAAAGTAAGAGAGAGAGAGAGAGAGATTGAGAGTAAAGATAGCTGTGCGTTTGTGTTCTACATGTTTTCATTGTGCGTGTTGTTGTTGTTGTTGTTGTTAGCGTTGAGTGAACATATTGTCGTTGTCATTGTTGGTTGTCACACAGTTTATATAATCAAATCTCATGCTTCGTTAATTCGAAATGTCGTTACGTGTTACATGACACAAGCTGCTGGCCAAGCTACCAACCTACCAACTATTGTTGCAGGCGCGCTAAGAAAACAAAAAACAAATAACAACTGAATACGTTGCAGTCGGACGCAACCGACTGCGGAATACTCTTATACCCGTGAAAGAACGGATGGTAAGGATTATGCTTGCAAGGGCGGCAGGAGTGGGCCGATTAGGGAACATCGCCAGCTATCTTTTTAACAAATTTGGTTACTCTGGCTCAAAAACTGTGAGAGATAACTGAATTTCCGATTTTAAAAGGTGGGCGGCAGGGGTGGGCGTCGCATCCAAAGTTTTGGTGTAGATGTTTAAGGAATCCCATCGACTATATTGATACCAAATTTGGTGTCTCATACTTAAATACTCCATAAGATGGAGGCGTAGGTTGGGGATTTGATGATTGATTTTTTGAGAAACGACTCTTGCCCGAAAACTTTAAAAGCTTTAAGCATTTTCAATTTCAAAGAGAAGTCGGAAGACGGAAGATGAGTGGGCATCCAAAATTTTGATGCAGTTACCTATCTAGACAATTTTGTGGCTATAGCTAAAAAACTGTGAAATACTTAGACGATTCCAATTTCAGGGAGGCTAGGGGCGGAAGGAGTAGGCGTGGCAACTCTCAGCTGCAGGAATGTAAGGAATATATTGTTTTGTCGGCTTTCAGTTATCGAACTTATCGATTTCCCAGCCTCTTAGTAGACGTGGCACTAAATCCAACACACATGAACTGTCCCGCCTATAGATAAACAAAATTGCTAAGTCTCAAGCTTTAAGGTCCGTATCCAGCACAATTAAAAAATCCTGGCCGGAATTTGTGGTATATTTTGGAAGCGTGGGCACAAGATTTTATAGTGCGACCATAGTCCACTAATTTGTGGTAAAAATATGGCATTTCTGACTTTAGCCTTTTCCCCCCTTTCAATTTTAACAAAAACAAACACCTTTACCCCCCTAAAAAATTTTTTTTTTTTAAAAAAAAAAAAAAAAAAAAAAAAAAAAAAAAAAAAAATTTTTTCAACACCCCCAAAAAAAAAAACCCCCAAAAAAAAAAAAAAAAAAAAATTTTTAAATAATTTTAAATAATATATAATAAAAAAAAAAAAAAAAAAAAAAAAAAAAAAATTTAAAAAAAAAAAAAAATTAAATAGCTTAAAAGTACTAGTTCACACTGAGTTATTTAAATTTAAGTTTAAAATATATAATTTAAACGAGTAAAATCAAAAAAAATTTTGAAGACATGCTTTTATACGCTTTCTTGCATACAATGCTTAGCTTAGTCAAGTGAAATAAAAGCATGTGAAAAAAAGTTTAATTATTAAAAATAAAAAACATAAATAAAAAAGTATGTCTCGGTCGATTTCATCAGTCAAATTAGTAAGTTTAGCAAAAGGGAAAACGTTTGTCGAAAAAAGTTACGTTCATACGGACGGACGGACACCATGACGGGCATTGAACAAAACCAATATACTATGATACTTTCATTATCAGAGTATAATAATGGCCACGTTTACGGAAAAAGTTAGCCAACTTCACAGAACGAATGTACATATTAAGACATCCGGAAGTTAAGTTAAAAAATAAACTATCTTCAGCCATATCTAATACGAGGTTCAAGTTACATAACCAAGCACAGCAAATGATAAATTACCTCGATAAACTAAGAGCGACTACAAAATTTAAGCTGCAAGTTTAGTTTAGTTTATTCTTGCGGCAAGCCGATCTGAGTTGGGATTGTAGGATTAATCGTTAAATGACGATGTTTGTAATATGATTCCAATATGCTTTTCTTTAATTTTTCAAACTACGAAGAGAGTGTTTTATGTGTAAAATGGTTAATTGAGATACATTATAAAGAGAGTGCAATGCAAAATGTTTTTAAATTTAACTCATTGTTATTTGTTGCAAATATAGAAATTGAGATTTAAATACTTGTAGACTTTTTAAACTCTCCTACCAATTGGGGATGTGGATTGGTCTGTGCAATCTATTGCCTGCTTTTTGGCAATTTTTAAACGCTTTTTGCATTAGCTTTAGATTAAGAAACTATAGTGTATGGTTTGGGGTATTTCCTAGTCGGTAAAACTTAACTGGAGCCTTCTTACTTACAATTGATTTCCTGTGCATGTATTTAAGCCAGGGTGTCAAACCGAAACGAATTTCGGTTCCGGTTTCGGTTCTGGTCCGGACCGAAACGATCAATTTGGAACAAGGTTCTGTATTGGCTCTCATTTATTTAGGTTCCCGGTTCGGGTTCTGGTTCCAGTTAATATCGGCTCTGTATTTATTCGTAAATTTATTATATTTATACTTAAAAGGCCTACTTGTTTTTTATTTTTTTGTTGCCAAGCCAGCCTGATCAAGAATATATATACTTTATGGGGTCGGATATGCTTCCTTCTATGCGTTTCACATTTCATGACAAAATTAATATAAACTTTTCAAGTGATCAATAATAGCCAAATAGAAATACATACGATACATACATAAATACATACATGTGCTTTTTTATTTCAGTCGCACTCAACTTATTTTTGAGAAAAGATATACACCTATCCCCCGATTTACACTGAAGATAGGTTCCAGACAAATCCGTGTAAAATTAAATCTTTGTTTTTCCCATATAAAACCATGTTAAACGAAAAAAAACTGCGCTATTAAGTCATTTATTGAAATGGAACTAGGGTAAAACATATACAGAAACTTTAAAATAGGTATAGTTTGCCCAAAAATTTGCATGATGTTTTATTGAACTTATTTTAAAAATGAAAACAAAAATAGAAACGAACATTTTTTTCAAAAAGTACCTGCTGAAACTTACCAAATTCAGGTATGTTCGAAATTTATTCGCGTTTATGAACCGTGTAAGTGCGAAATCGTGTAAAACGAGTGCCGTGTAAATCGGGGGATAGGTAAAAATCAGTTGCCCGCAACTGCGGCAATTTAAAAAAATATGAAACTTAGAACCGAAACCGTACCGGTACAACGATTTGGTTGTGGTATTTATACCGGTACAACATAATATTGCTTCCAGTTTCCTGTTGTCAGAACCTTTAAGAATATCGGTTCCGGGACCTCATTTGAATTGGTTTCTAGCAGTTCCGGGTTTCGGTTCTGATTTGGTTTGACTCTTTGATTCAATGCAACCATGTACTATGTTTTGTAATATATATGCATATACTTTATCCTCTAAAAATGTTAGTATAAATATTTTTAATTTGTTCTCCTATTGCTTTAAGAGCATAGGCTGTAAGATTTTAATGGTGCTTGTATGTTAATGTTTCCAGAATTCTTTTAATTCAGTATTTTCCACCAATGTTGCTATTTAGTAGACCGAATTGTGAAGCAAAAGCGTTCTCGAATTCAATCGTTTAGAAGCATTTTATATATTTAAGTTTGACAAAAAGTAAATTAATGTTCCCTAAAACTGAACATATTTCGGTCCGATTTCTCAATGTCCAGTTAAACTTGCAGATTGTTACAATCGAGACAAAGTTGTTGCTCGACTTAACTAGCGTTTCAAAAACCATCTCAAGCAGGTCCCTGGCAAAACTAAAACCAGCTTGAGGTTGGTTTTAGTTTGAAATTCGGTTGGTTTTGAATCCTGGCACACCCGTGATGCGCTTATTTGATTATCGCACATTTCGCATTTTATATAACAGCTCACAAGTAGCTGATAAGTTGCAGGTAATTCCAATTATCGATGTTTCTTGGTTCGCTTGGTGTTGAGGTCTCCATTAGTTCACAATTCTTATTGCTTTGCGACGGTTGTTGATCACAGAATTTTAAATTAAAATGAACTTAACTATTTTTGCTATTATAAGTATAGTTTTACTGGCAATGCCAAATGAAGCATCAGAAGAAAGTTCGGTTTGTTGACTAATGCAGTTTGAGTGATTTTAATATTTATACAAATATCTTAATTAGGAATCTGTGGAGCTGGATCCGTTGATTAAACAAGGTGTTGTTCCTAAGGTTGTAAAAATAAAACAACCTGCTGAATTACAAAAAAAATGTCGCTATCAAGAAGCGAAGATTGTTGAGTTAACTGAAATGATAAAGCAAGTAAATAAAGAGCTTGCACGTCAAAGCGAATTAGCTGTGGAATCAAAAAAGCATGTAGAGGTTCACGATGCATTGTTACAACTAAAAGAATTCTACATGAACAAGAAGGATACAGATATAAAAGAATTGCGGCGTAAGATTAACAAAAGTAAAAGAACACTTTCTCAACATGTAAAGAAAATTAAAATGCTTGAATCAAGGCTCCAAATACCAAACAAAAAAGGAAGCTGTCTAGGAAAAAAAACTAAAGTGTATACGATTACAGTTCCCGATACGAAAACATTTTCAGTTTCCTGTGACTCGAAAATGGCAGGACGCGGTTGGACTGTTATTTCACGCCGTGTCGATAGCAGTGTGAGTTTTAACCGAACCTGGAAAGAGTACAAGGCTGGATTTGGAGACTTGCGTGGAAACTTTTTCATAGGATTGGACAAAATTCATTTAATGATAAAATCACAGCCTAACGAATTGTATATTAACGTTAAGAATAACAAAAATCAAAACCGACATGCCAAATACAGTAAGTTTCTTATTGGAAATGAGACTGAGGCGTATAAGCTAAAGAAGATTGGACACTATTCTGGAGATGCTGGTGATTTATTGAAATATCATTTGAACATGAAGTTTACAACATCGGACCGGGATAATGATTTAAAACGTGATGGAAATTGTGCAATTTTGTATGAGTATGGTTTTTGGTTTAAGGATTGTTATCGTGGGTAAATAATGCAAACATTTTGTTAATCTCATAAATCCCATTTTTTATCTTTTTATTTTTATAAAGTGACCAAGATGTACTCGACAAATCGGAAAAAAAATTCTTTTGGGACAAAAACCTAAATGGAACAAACCGCATTCTGAGCCACTTAAATTTGTGCAAGTGATGATCAGACCAAAGTCTGTTTAAACAATAAAACTTAAAAATATATATTCAAAATATAAGATCATATAGTTTTTAATTTTTTAATCTCAAAGTAAGTTTGCTGAGACAGCCAAACTTAAAAATTAGCCAAGAGAAATAAAATTATAAGCAAACAGTATCTATTTTATAATCTTCTTGGGGCTAATGATGCATCAAAAAGTCAAAATGATTTTCTTATGCTCTGAAACCGAAGGTAAAGAGTATATTAATGTTGTGCACTGTCCGTCATGGTGTCTGTCTGTCTGTTCATTCGACCATTGCAAATTTCTGCACATGGCAAAGTGTCACGATTAGGGTGCTACACCCACTAGGGTGCTGGGAAATTGATATAATCGATAGCTGACAGTCGATAGAACCATATAATTTCTACATTTTAAATGATAGAGGCTTCGAAGTCGGTGGGAAGACATCTGGTTGCGTCTCTTAAAAAACTGCATTAAAATTTAGTATGTCACGCCCACTCCTTCCGGCCCAAGCCTCCTCACCGCTTTGTAAAATCGAAAATAACTATATCTTTTTTGCTAGAGTCACTAAAATGGGTTTCAATGTAGCTACTGACATCTCCCAAAGATATGTATCTAATATTTTAAGGCCACGCCCAACAACTCCGCCCCCAGCCTTCCCCACCTTTTCAATTTGAAAAGGACTTCCACTTTAAATAAATAAAGATTCTCTAACCTACGATTAGTTTACATTAAATAACTCAAAGGGCCATCTAGTGTGATCTTTTGCCTATAAATCGATAAGCATAACTTATCTGCGTTCATTATACTAGACACTAGATGGCGCGGTCATTTACAATATGTATGTATGCAAATATGAAGTATGAAATTCAATTGATTATCGCACATTTCGCATTTTATATAACAGCGCTCATATAACAAGTAGCTTATAAGTTCCAGGTAATTTCAATTATCGATGTTTCTTGGTCCGCTTGGCGTTATGGTCTCCATTAGTTCACAATTCTTATTGCTTTGTGACGGTTGTTGTTCACAGAATTTGAAATTAAAATGAACTTAACTATTTTTGCAATATTGTAAGATAGCTTTACTTGCAAAGCCAAATGAAGCATCAAAAGGAATTGTGGTTTGTTAACTAATGAGGTTTGAGTGATTTTAATATTTATCCAAATATCTTAAACAGGAATCTGTGACGCTTCATGTTATAGCAGGCAAAAAATGTGATGAATCACAAAATAAAATACGCGAACAAAAGGCGACGATTGTAAACTTAAAGGAAATGATTAAGAAACAAGCAATTGTGACTTCAGAACAAATCGAATTGATTTCATCGTATAAGAACAAAATCGCAATTCAGGAAAAACGTGCCGCTTCAAATGAAGCTGAAATCACAAAACTACAGCTCGAAGTTACCTCTAAAGGTTCCGAACTCCTTGAAAGAGATAGGAAAATTAGGAAATTGAAGTCCTACGAGCTGTTAATCAAAGACAAAGATAAACAATTGTTGTTAAAGGATGACGAAATCAAACAGCTTAAGAAAAATTTAGTGAAATGTAAAGAACGTACTATATCCTCCAACTGTCTGGGTAAACTGACCGATGTGTATACGATTAAATTGCCAGGCACTAAGCCCTTCCCTGTATCTTGTGACTCGAAAATGGCTGGACCCGGTTGGATTGTAATTCAGAGGCGTATCAATGGCAGTGTCGATTTCTATCGAAAGTGGGAGGAGTACAAAGAAGGTTTTGGAGACTTGCGAGGGGAATTCTTCATAGGATTGGAGAAACTTCATTTAATGACGAAATCGCAACCTCACGAATTGTATATTTACCTTAAGGATTTTAAAAACAAACACCGATATGCCAAATACACTAATTTTCTCATTGGAAGTGAGTCTGAGGCGTATAAGTTAAAGAAGCTTGGATCCTTTTTTGGAGATGCTGGTGATGCATTTACTCATCATTTGAATATGAAGTTTTCAACATTGGACCGAGATAATGATGAAAAAAAAAATGGAAGTTGTGCACATGTTTATGAGTCTGCCTGGTGGTTTAAGAATTGTTATAAATGGTAAATAATGCAAACATTTTGTTAATCTCATAAATCTCACTTTCTATCTCTTTATTTTTATAAAGTGACCTAAATGGACTGTACACATCGTATGATCTTGGTTTTAAACGTAAAATTGCATGGAATGGTTGGCATTTTAAGCCACTTAAATTTGTGCAAATGATGATCAGACCAAAGTCTGCTTAAACCATGAACTTAAAAATATATATTCAAAATAAATGATCATTTAGTTTTTGTTTTTTAATCTCAAAGTAAGTTTGCTGACACAGCCAAACTTAAAAATTACCAAGAGAAATGAAATGATAAGTTTTCACGTTTGAAGCATGTTTGAGCACATGTTTTATTATCACTTTGACGCATCAAGAAGTCAAAAGACTTTTTTTTTTTTTTTTTTTTTTGGGTTGGTATACCAGGGACGAAGCTTGGTATAATTTGGCTTTAAATCTTAAATAATCTTAAAGGGAAAATACATACATATTTCATGGAGTGCTTGATATTTGAAGTTTGCTTGAAATTAATATTTTGTATGAAAAGAAAGAAAAAGTGGTGAAAATATTTATTATTGACAATTTTCAAATATCATAGAAGAAATACTAGCGATTAGATTTTTTTTTATTAATATTTGCAGATACTAAAGAAATTCTTCGGAGAAGTTTTTTGCATTAAAACAAAGCCTAAGCCTAAAAAAAAAAATTGAAAAGTGGGCTTTTACAAAAATTCTAAATTTTCAATCTGTTAAGAATTTTTAACGGAATTTAAATGATCTTTCCATTGAAACAACACTTTACATGAAGTGCGTTCAAATTGTGAGTAGAGTTAATTTTAAGTGGTGTGAAAATACTTATGCCACTGAGTGTATGTGTCAAATAAGTTTCTATTATATGTAGATAAGTTAATTCTAATTTTACGATGTCGTTTGCTTGTAACGTTATTATACAAAAGCTTTAGTCTGAAGATTAAAATACATATAAAAAAGTAAATTAATTTTACGGCACGTAAAAGACGCTCGCTATTTTTAGTTATCTCAAAGATGCGCATTTTACTGATAACAAGCTAAGTGTAGAGTGCTGGCTACAAATGTTCTGAGTAAAAAGAGCAACCTTCATAATATATATTCTAAAAACTAGTGAGACTTACAAAACACACTGGACTGCACAACAAGAACGATTGTGGCCAACTTCCTGCAATTAGAATAAGTATATGCATTTAATATTTCTATGACACACGTTTAAATACACTGGTTTTAAATTCGTATGTCATGTTGTCGAGTTCTCGGTTGTTGCCGCCTGTCCTCCAGAGCAGTAAATGACATTATTAACCCAGTTTCCACTACTTTAAACTTAGAGCACACACCTACACACACACACACACACACACACAGGCACAGACACACACACATACTCAGCCATGTTGCGCTTCGACACCCACATTGAAACCCAACACAATAAATTACTTTTGCTCAACTCACATGAACTGCAAATACACTGCATTTGCGGCTTGCCTGTATAAAGATATTTCTGAGCTATGCACTAAGTAACAAACCTATTAAAAAACAGTCTAATTATTCTGCAACTTTAACCAAATGTTTATTTTAACGTTTCCCAGTAATGATTTGAGCTCTAAGCTATCTGAGCAGATGTTTGTAAACAAATATATTTTTGTGGTTAGTTAAATATACACATACATATTTATCTTGCTAATATTACCTTATGTTTACATTATTTGCATAAACTAGTATATAGTTTACTTAATTCTTGAAAACTGAAACAGAGAATTTATTAAAACTACGACACTTCTTTAAATATTATAATACTCGCATTCTTCATCCTACACATTAAGCAAACATTTAAAAAAAAAACAGAAGGAAAATATGTAAATAAAAATATAGAAAATATAAAAAAAGAAAAGAAGTTCTAAAAAAAAATCAGTTGTTGTTAACTATTTATTTTTATGGCTATTTTGTTCGAAGGTGTACTTTTAACATTTAATTAAACTGTGTCTATCCGTCTCACTTGGTTCTTTTTACATGACTTTGGCGTTAGTACTCAGAAGAAAAGTGTATAACAAAAGCAGTTACTTGTATGATCTTAAGTTGTTTGTTTTTCGCTTCACATGCTTCTTATTATGCTGCTGCTTGTAGTTGCTAGTTGCAGTAGTTGTTGTTGCTGTTGTTGCCAGCTTAACACCAACAACAATAGCAACAGCAGTTAGACAACCCACCTAAGTGGAAAACACACACACACACGAAACACCCCCCTTAGGCTCAAAGCACTTAAGCAGTCAACGCCTTGCGTTCTAGTCAACATTATTATCAAAATACAACAAAATAAAGAAAGACGCCATAAAAATAAAACATATCTCTGCAGTATGAAGCTTAAAAGAGGCGGCTGACGTCGAGTAAGCTAAAAAATTTCGTTCTAGTCATTGTTTACATTTAACTCTACATATTCATTCCAACCAAAATTTGCTTAATTGTACGCATTGTTTATACATTAGAGTCTTTAGACATATATACCTCATAAAAATAAGACCATGACTGATATGATTTGGACAAGGTGAATGGCACTTGATGCTGTAAAGGAGACAAAAAAGATATTAAGTCTATGCTTGTTAGATCGCCTGCCATTACTTGAACAATGTCAAAGCTTTATTAAATAAATATAGTAAATACCCAAGTGATTAATTTGCAACAAACTGGTTGCAGCAACTTAGCAAAATAGCCACAGAGTCCAGAGTCCCCATCTCCCCTTTTTGCTGCGCTGCGGCATTTCCGCTTCCGTTGCATTGACGATGACATCGTCGACAGTTTCTCTGCTGCTGCTGCTGCCACAGCTCCGAGTTTCGTTACACGGCTGCTTATGATACCAACGCCAGAGAAGATGGCTTATGCAGATAGATGTCTGGATGGTGTCCCAGAGTTCGGTTCAATTGGGTTAGTTGCGCACATCTTGTTGTCTCTTGCTCGCCTGCTCATAAATCCAATTATAAGTTGCAAAACGATGCTTCTGGTTACGGTTGTGCCAGTTTCATGAGATACGTAGTATACATAGGTGTACAAGAAAGAGTTTGAGTTTGAATATTGACTCAAAGGCAAAACAGCAATAAAAAAGCAAAGAATATTGCCCGGCAAAAGTCACAATGTAGTTTTTAATGTATTTTTTTTCTACCGATAAAGAAAAGTGTTTTAAAAATATCATACTATTATTAAATATAATTAGATTTTTGAAATATGCTCTCGTTCTTTCTTTGCAGGTAATTTTTTTAAACAGCACTTATGTTCAAGGGGGTTCTGTAAATACTGGTTCTTGATCTTTTATTTATTACGTCATATCGGGTAAGCTAACAATTATTTTGTGAAACTTGGTAAGATTAAAAACTTTTAAACATAACTACAAATAAACTTGTAATAGATATTTCTTTTTATAATTATAATTTTTTTTTTAAAGTAATTTACGCAACGTCGTAAAGCGGCTTGTAAACTTACGATTGCGTTTATCAATAATTGATTGTGGATTTCAGACATTATTATTGCTTCTGAAAGCTTATGTTTTAGCACGCTTAAAGTTTCACTTTATGGAAAAACTTTTTTAATAGCTAAGTTTCAACGAATATGTTTTGTTATGACCCACTGTTAAATCGACACCCCGTTGACTTGACGATTTGTGTCAACAGCAGTTTGACTTTCTTGTAAATCTTGACGCTTGGCAACCAACTGAAAATGAAGTTGTGCTTTAAAATAAATTAAAAACTAATTTGCGCATTATGTTGGCGCGGTGTCAGTTTGCCTTTGGCTGCTGTAAAATTAGTTGTTGGTCTTATTTGCAACAGAAGCAGAGGTTGCATGCTGCGCTTTAAGTTGCAGGCGAGAAGCGGTTGCCACTTTTTGTGGCCCATCAACAAGAAAAGTTGCGCTGTGATTAGCTCCAGACTGCAATTGGCCTTAAATCGGCCAAACTGCTGCTGCAAAAGAAGTTTATAATGATTTTTACTTTTTGTTTTTTTTATTTTTTATTGCGAGTACTTTTAATTACAAATCTCACTCAAAATTGTGGCCGCCTCCAACTGGCGGCAATTTATGTTGCACTTGAGCACTGCATAAACTTTTCAAGTGTTGCCAAGCCAATTTTGCACTTGGCTACATCTGAGGTTCACTCCGATGGGAATGTGGATGAGGTCAAATGTGTGGCGTGGCTTTGGATCTGGCCTGGCCATGTGTTAACATTGATTAGTACGTTGAGCTAAATATTTAGGTGAACGTGGCTCGGGCTGTGAAAGATTTAACAAAGTTGCCAAAACAAAAGTTTGGAAAAAGTTTCAAGAGATTAATTAACATATTTGTTTAAAGTTCAATCTTTTAATAAAAGTTAATTTTAAGTTGTTGTGCAAGTTTACATTTTATAGCAAATAGAGAAAACAATTATATTATTATTACTTAAAAAGAAATGTTAAATGTTATGATAAGAAGCATGGAAATCGAATATAATTGATAGTTGAAATGATGCTGCGTTTTTATTTGTCCCTCGTCCTTTATTTAGGTACAAATTTCTAGTTAAATAACAAGCTTTAATTCTAGCTACTTACATAAGTGATAATGAAGTTCATACATAATTTGCAACTATCTTTTTTTTTTTACAAACTTAATTCTACCACAGTTTGTTGCTGATGTCATTGTAAGAACTTTGAGCCATTAGCCCTGTTTTCTTTGGGCAATGGTCTGCGAGGTCTTTATGATATTTTCAAAGCTTATTAGTTTTGAGCAAAAGTTTTCGTTTCCATAGCCTGGCTTGCACTATCATACAACTGGCTGTCATACTATGTAACAGTTTGTATACAACTGTGTGTGTATATTGCCAAAAGGCATCGAGGAGTTAGTAATCATCATTGTTGTCTCGTCATCAGTCGCTTTTGTCGGTACAAGGACAAAGTTTTGATTCCCCTTGCCGTAGTTGATTCATTCAAATTGTTTTGTATTTCGTGGGCGCTTCTTGTAGTTTGTGTTGCTTTTTGTTGTTGAGCCAAAAAGGTGGCAACGACTACGTTGGCAGGAAAACTTTTTTTTTTGTCAACATTCATTCAACCCCGTAAAACCTCTGAAACCCCAAATGAAACACAGAGTTGAAAAACCAAACACAATATGAATCGAGTTCATGGCGCAAGTTTTTAGATGAGTTACTGATATTATAATGATATTTTATTAACATATGTACAAGAAGCGCATGCTGCAAATTATATATTGAAGTTGATTGAAACTCGAATTCGCAAAAGTTTCTCAATTGCGAAACTCTTGCCCAACCAAGTGGCAATTGGCAAGTGAACACTCTAATTGCATATGACAGCATTGAGTACAAGTATTTTCCAATTAAAAAACTTTGACAGCTGCACCTTTCGTGACTTGCCTTTTGGCGCAAAGTATTCGCAAAAGTTCTAATTAGACATTCGTTCTTTCAAAGTGAATGCTAAAACATATATAAAATGCATGTAATAATCATTTATTGAACTGTCACAAAAATAATATATTGTAATTAAAGGCGAGCTTGTTAGTTTTATAGCCAAATATCTTTAACCAGCAGCGTTTTTTGTTTCAGAATCTACAAAAAATGTTCTCTGTATATAAGATGATGTAATGTTTTCATCTTAAAAGTGACCCACCCTTCAACTATGTCTAAATATTTATTTATGTTACCAACTTTGACCGAATTTGGCTCAAAGCATTCTCTGGCGTCTTTGAACTTCCATCTCGGCTATTGTTTTCGTTGTTTGAGCAGCGTTTCGCCATGCGGTTGACAGCTGCCTGCCAATAGTTGATTTTCACAATAAACATTTTCCACTTGATTTTCCCCTTGGTTGGCTCAAGTTTTTTCCACACACAACTCTACGTTCTCCTTTTTTTTCACTAAAAGTCCTTTCCTCTTTGCTCTCTTTGACTTCGCCTCGACTCCGCCGTTTGTCTGGCTTTGAATCGTTGGCTCGTTCTCTGCTTGGCTTCTTCACTGAGCCAAAAATCAAAACCAAATTTAATGTGTGCCAAAGTAACTGCATTTGCTTGATCGCAACTTATCCTTGGCAAAGGCAGACGTTGCTGCCGTCAAGGCAATTATATCATTGATAGTTGAAGTTGGCAGATAATGCAACTTCTATCCTTTACTTCTTTCATATGCTTAATTGTTTAAAAGTTGTGCAATCGCACGCTTAAGTTTAAAAAAACACCCTTAATTTTTATAAAACATTTGATTGAAGAGGAAAAACAGATTGGTTCTGAAATAAATTGTTTTAATTATTAAAAATGTATTAAGGGTTTTAATTTTAGTCTTTTCATTAGCAAGTTTGTTGCCTTTCTATTCGATTCTCAATTGGCAAAGCTAAAGTCTCACATAATTTAATTCAACTTTGTGGCGATAAAATATGTATCTTAAGATGCCATATGTGTGATATTAGACCAAGTCACAATCCAATATACCTACGTACATTCGTACTATATATATGTATATTTGTATATAAGTATTGCCTGCCAATTGGAAAAAAACAAAAACTTTTGTCTTACATTTTTATTTTCGGCACATATTCTCGCTCAAGAAAGTTGTGTGTAAATATTGATTACGCGCACATCACGTACGCTACTTGAGCGCTTGAGATTTTTGCACTGCATTCGAAGAGCGAGAAAGGGAGAAAGAAAAAGAGAAGTGTTCCAAAATGGCCGGAGTATGAGATTCTTGAGCTTTTGCTTTGCTTGCTTGCATGTGTATGTCTTAAGACATAGTCCCTGTATATGTGTGTGTGTGTGTGTGTGTGAGTGTGTGTGGCACACGTCCTTGTGCTAGTTTCCTTGCTGCTGCCTCTGGTTGCCTTTTTCGCTGACGACTGCCTTTTTGGCTGGCTGCCTGCCTGGAAATTGAAAGTCGCTCTTCGCTCTCTGCCTCTGCCTTTGCCGCCGGATATGGATGGGAAGGTTGGGGATTTCTTTGCGGGTGCTTTGCGAAAACATTTAACGTAACGTTGAAGCTTTCGGAACACGTGCTCCAACCATCAATTGATCTGTTGTTTGCCATTTATTTACCTAGACGGCTGCCGCCTCCCTGCCTGCCTGCCCTGCCATGTGTTAAGTGCTAATTGGGTTAGCAGTACGCTACTTCCACATCTTGCCACCCAACCACACACTGTCTTGTGTCTTCAGTTGATTTGGCCAATAACTGGCAGCAGTACAATGTGCTTGGGCTTCCTGGCATGCCAGTCTGTGTCTAGCTCCTTTAGCTGCTGATTAATTTTTAAAATTACTTAATGGCTAATGCCGCTAATTATTTCAAAGTGTATCCAACTGTCTCTCTCTCTCTCTCCCCCAATACTAAAGTTTTTTTATACTCGCATGTGTATTGTCCCCCCTCTCTTGTGTATTGTCCATCTACAGGGTGGCTAATTAAAGTTTTAAGTGCTTAGCCAAGCTGGCACGACAGCTGTTTGGTCATTATTTTTACCGTTCAAGCACAAAAATTCAGCTCCTAAAAGCAGTCAGCAGGCAGCAGGCGTAAATGTGTTTGCTTAAGAATCTAGCTAATTAGGTTTTTCTTTGCGTGAGCACAAAGAAAATGAAAATGCTTGAGGCTCTCGCTTCTCCTCCATCCCACACTTTCTCTCTTTCTCTCTTACTCTCATTCTCCAAGGAGTTGTCAACATGCGAAAATTTGTTTTTAGACTGAAAGCGCCGCAATTGTAAAATTTTAAAATGTTAGATTATTTAAAGCTGTGAATTTAGACATTTCAAACTATTTAGTTCTTTTCTGATGACAAATTTTCGTTAAAACTAAGTACGAATTCTCTTGTCGATGAATCTTAAATATGACTTTAAACAAAATTCCAATCTTTAATGAGTTTGGGAAGCCTGTGTCCTAATAGGTATTGATGTTCTGTATTAGTTCGATTAGTAACTCAATGCGCCTAAAAAGAACTAATAATTCAAACGCAATATCTTAAGATCTATCCAAGAAAAAAAAAAAAAAAAACATTTTAAATATATTCTATATATTTATATTTATTTTAATTGCTTAAGTGTATGAAAATCATTGAATGACGCGTCGTAATGCAAAAAATTATACAATCATATATTTAATTTTCCATATTTAAATAAAGCACTTTCATCAATTGCTTTACTTAATATTTATCATCAATACATTATTCTATTTCTTGTTGATTAAAAATACAGATATTACTCAAGTTAAGCAACTGAAGTGTTATAGCCGTAAGCATTAGATATCCAATCACCATCATCATCAACATCATCATTATCATTTGAGCCTTTTGTAAAGCTCATTTAGTTGAGCTCCTGCTCCTGACACGTTCGTCAGCTGGGGGCACAATGCAGTCATATAAACTATGAGCTAATTAACAACAACATTTTCGCATAAATATGATGATAAGCACATCAACAGCAGCCAACATTCTCCACATCCCCATGGGGGGGCAGAGAGAGAATCCATGACAAAATTTAATGTCTTTGCCTCGACATAAATTTTAATGGCATATATACGCAAACAGAAACACAAACACAAACACACATAAACTGAACAGAAACAGAAACGGAACACAGCTACCCCATTTTGTGTCGAGGCAGCAGTCAAAACAAATGTTTGCCAGGACAAACAGACAAGAGCCAGCCAGCATAGCATGGGATAGAACAAATGCAAGTGCAACGTTGCAACGCTGCAACGTTGCAACAGCTGCTGTTGCTGTGGTTGTTGTTGTTGCTTCTGGTCGACACTTTACACCAGTGGCACAGGCCGCCATAATCAGGACAAGTGTCCTGCAGCTGCCTGCTGCATTATGTATTATTATTTGATGCATTTTGCATGGTGCATGAGGCAAACTCGAGCTGCTGCTGCCCTCAATGTGCAGGTGACATTACACACCAACAACTGGCTGGAGTTGGAGTGGGAATGGGAGTGGGAGTGGGAGGGGAGGGGGCTGCTGGCAATGCTGGAACGTTTAGCCTTGAGGAAAAGTTGAGCGTTGCACGAAGAGAGTCTCATGATTTATGCACGTGTTTAGTGTGAAAAATGTACATTAAAAGCAAATTCTACCTCAAGCCCGACTCCAAACGAAAGTGTTGCCAACAGAATGTGGTGTGTGTTTGTGTGTGTGTGTGATTTTTCTTTTCTTTTCTTTTCTGTTCACGTTTCAGGCAGGCAGGCAGGCAGGTAAGCACAGGAAGTGAAAGTGTGTTAGACGACGATGGGCATGTGTTGCTGCCTCGTATTGAGGTCACTGGTCATTATCAAGATGTTGCAAAAGAAATGACATAAAGTGTTGTCCTGCTCCTTCTTCATCTTCTTCTTCTTCTTCATCTAGTTGCTGTTGCTTAGGTTGTCGTCAACTTTAGCTACATCGTCTGGCCATTTGATATGCAAGGCAGATAAAGGCCAACGCGCATTCAGCGCCTGCCTGGCCTGGCCAAAAGCCAAAAGACTGCCTACAAATGGCTGGCAAACAGGAAAAGCTTGCTAGGGGCAGGCAGGCTTCTATAAAGCTAAGAAGAAGAAGAAGATGTATGTTTAAGAGAGATGTGGGCAATAGTTAAACTGCAAGTGAACTCCACAGCAAATTTGTTGACAAAGCAGCTTCTTTAACTAAAAGCTGGCTGTGTGTTTATGTGTGAGGAAGTGAAGTGTGAGGAAATTAATGTATTTAAATCTAATGATTAACTAATTAGTTGTTGTTGTTTTTTAAAACAATTTAGCTTAGCTAATCACTGCAAGCAGTAAGTGTGTTCTTTATTCATTTACAAATAGGGCAAAAAAAATATAATATAATGTCACAACAGATCACGTTTGCTTAAACAATTCAATAAATATAAAAATAGATACAAATGGATTGTCTATTTTGCAAATTCAGTTGAAATAAATGAACTACTAAAGTTGTTGCTAAGATTTGTGGTTGTAGTCCGATTTCTAAGCAACTCGTTGGCCAACATCACGCATAATTCTTTTCACAATTGGCAGCTTTGCACTCTCTCAATTCACGCCCCAAAAAACTGGCAATAAAATGCCCGCGTGCCAAAAGAAGTGAATGCGAGCCACGCCCCCACATGTAAGATCTGCCTTTCAATTTCTGTTTGCATGGCAAGGAGATGGCAATAGGAAAAGGGTAAAGACCGCTGGCAATTGCCATTGGCGTGGGACATTGCAATGACGAAATTCTGCAATTGTTTGCTCTTGCTCCACATTCGTTTTCATACCTTGTTGTACTGTACCCATTAAAAATGGGTAAGCAAATTTATTTATATGTGGAAATATCAAATTAAACAGAAGACAATTTTTGTTCTGCTTTGAATAAATTATATCCAATATACTTTTAAGTTGATGTGTTAAGTTGTAAAATTAAATTGATATTACATTTAGTTGTATAACGAATTACACCACAAATATTTAAGTGTCAACGATGCAATAAATTCGTCCTATTTGGGTAAAGAAATTTCTAATTTGTATAGCTTTAACATAGTGGAATTTAATTTTGATGCTTCTTAAATCTGTATCATATTTACACTATATTTGTTAAATCATAATTTTCCATAAACTGAATGCTGTCTAATAGGTTTAAAAGGATCTAACATTCGAACTGTTTTAAGATAATATTCACGGAAGTTGTTTATGTTTTAAAGTCTTGCGTACGGAGTATCTTTATGTCGCACACTTTAAACTGAAGCACTTTTACTTATTTCTCTGTGCATCAGCTGTTTTTTTTTTTTTTTTTTTGTTTCGTTGGTCTTTTGAGCCTTTGGGAGGAAAAAATAGAATAAAAAAAATTACTGCAAAGCACTCCTTTTGGCTAACTCGTCCCCTTGGCTCCTTTTTTTGTGGTGCATTTGATGCAAAACGTTCTCTCCTTTTTTTTCTTTGTGCATGCTTATATTTTACTATTTTCTCGCCTGGCCCTTAAACAAATTGCTTAAAGATTTGTTACCTGACTAAAGCATACATTTAACTTTATAGTATATTTATTTTGAATGAGGCGACTGAGGGGAAAACTGCATTTTTATAGCAGCGCTCGGCTTTTACGTTCTTAAGTCCGTTTTTTTACCTGTTGTTTATTTATAGCATTTTTTTTTTGCTGTAACCCCATTTTGTTTCCCCTTGTTTTAGCGTTGTGCTGCTTCCAAAACGAACGACTTGCTCTTAAGCCATAGGTGGACTGCAACTGTGAATGGGCCTAGGTTGGATTTTGGGAGTGTATTGGTATTAAGTGTAGTATTTAAGTCCAATTTAGGGGACACTTCTTGTTTCTTGTACAAAAAATGGTGGAATTCAAAGCAAAGAAACACATTTAATTTAATTTCTTGTTTCTTTTATTTACCTTTGACTGTGACAAATAATGCAACTAATTATACTTTGATACTGAAAGTAACTGAAAACCGATAGAACCACATATTTCTCACATTCCTACAGCTAGAGCTACCAAATATTGCACGCAGATAGCTAGTCGCGTCCCTCAAAAAATGGCATCAAAATTTTGGATGCCACGCCCACACCTCCGCAGTTCTTAAAACGGTTATGAGTGTATCTTCCACATATTTTGAACTAGAGTAACCAAATTTTGTATAAAGATAGGTAGTGAACTTTTCCAAAAAAGTGCATCAAAACTTTGGATGCCACGCCCACCCAAGCGGTGGGCTTGGGGCGGAAGGAGTGGGTGTGGCGTCCTTCGGTTTCAGAGCATAAAAAAAGCCTTTTGACTTTTTGATGCGTCATTAGCCCAAAGAGGATAATAAAGTAAACACTGTTTGCTTATAATATTATTTCTCTTGGCTGATTTTTAAGTTTAGCTATCTTAACAAATCTATTTTGAGATTAAAAAACAAAAACTAAATAATCATTTATTTTGAATATATATTTTGAAGTTTTATTGTTTAAGTAGACTTTGGTCTGACCATCATTTGAACAAATTTTAGTGGCTTCTCATGCCATTGTACCCATTTAATTTTAGGTTCAGCGGGACCAGCATCGACTGATGTGTATATGGAATTTAGGTCACTTTAAAAAATATAAAGATAGAAAGTGAGATAAATGAGATTAACAAAATGTTTACATTAATTACGTCTCAGAACATAGGCGAAACCACCAAGCAGACTTAGCATTAATTGCACAATTTCCATACGGCCATATATCATTATCCCGATCCGATGTTGAAAACTTCATGTTCAAATTATAATTCATTGAGTCACCAGCATCTCCAACAAAGTCTCCAAGTTTCTTTAGCTTATAATCCTCGGCCTCACCTCCAATGAGAAAATGACTGTACTTGGCATACCGGTTTTGATTGTCATAGTCGTTAAGGTAAATATACAATTCGTGAGGTTGCGATTGCGTCATTAGATGGAGTTTCTCCAATCCTATGAAGAATTCCCCTCTCAAGTCTCCAAAACCTTCTTTGTACGCATCCCACTTTCGATAGAAATTTACACTGCCATCCATACGCCTCTGAATTACAGTCCACCCGGATCCTGGGACTGGGAAGGGCTCAGTGCCTGGCACTTTAATCACATGAAAACTTTTTTCATATTTCGCGAAGTGTTCCTCAAACTGTTTGATTTTGTTGTTTTTCAAAGACAGTTGATTGTCTTTGTCCTTTATTACCATCTGATGATAGGACTGCAATCTCTTAATTTCCTGATCTCTTGAAAGGATTTGGGATCCTTTAAAGTTAATGTCGACTTGCAGTTTTGTGTTTTGAGCTTAACATGAAGTGACACGTTTTTCCTGAATTGCAATATTATTCTCATACGCTGCGCTCAATTCGATTTGCTGTGACTTCTGAATTTAATTTTGCTCAATCATTTTCTTCA
Source organism: Scaptomyza hsui (assembly GCA_018152825.1). Taxonomy (NCBI): domain Eukaryota; kingdom Metazoa; phylum Arthropoda; class Insecta; order Diptera; family Drosophilidae; genus Scaptomyza; species Scaptomyza hsui. The sequence goes on from JAECXO010000025.1 coordinate 977,184, forward strand.
AGTGTATAATCGTTGCTTCTTGATCGCGTATTTTATTTTGTAATTCAGCAAATTTTTTTCCGTTTACAACCTCTAGAGCAAAACCAGATTCCTGTTTAAGATATTTTGATAAATATTAAAATCATTTAAACCTCATTAGTTAACAAACCGAACTTTCTTTTCATGCTTCATTTGGCTTTGCAAGTAAAGCTATACTTATAATAGCAAAAGTAATTGAATTCATTTTAATTTAAAATTCTGTGTACAAGAACAGTCGCAAAGCAATAAGAATTGTGAACTAATTCAGAGCTCAACGCCAAGCGGACCTAGAAACATCGATAATTTAAATTACCTGCAACGTATCAGCTACTTGTTACATGAGCGCTGTTATATAAAATGCGAAATGCGCGATAATCAAATATGTAAGCGTATCAGGTGTGTGACAGGAATCAAAACCAAACGAATTTCAAACGAAAACCAACCTCAAGCTGGTTTTAGGTGTGCCAGAGCCCAGCTCGAGATGGTTTTGAAATCTCAAGTAGTTGGGCCAGAGATTTGCAATATAAAACGTCAAACAAAGTTATTGCAACAAACCTTTTTTTTTTAAAGTTAGCGAACGAACTTAACAACAGCTGATAAAGGCACAGAGCTGTCATGCAACATCAGTGTACTGGCTCGTAAAATATTTATTTATATATTTCAGTCCCATAATATTTGTATAGTCTAAGCTATTAATTATAACAATAATGCCTTGCAACCGCCCTTGAAAACAATGGCAAAATATACACAATAGCAACTGTTTGTAGCCATTCTCGTTTTACTTAATTGCTCCGAAAATAAATTTACCCAAAAACGAAATCTCCCCTTGGTTTCAGAGATTTGAAAACCTGCTCGAGCCAAAATCTCCAGAGATTTCTGTCACAGCTCTGTATGTGTACATATCAAATCGGAATCGGCTATATCTTTAACAGTTTTTGAGCTACAACCACAAAACTTGGTAGGAAGATAAATGGTGACATTAAAAACGATTTGATTCAAAAACTTGGATGCCACACCCACCTCTGCCGCCCACCTTTTAAATTTTGAGTTGTTCAGTTATCTCTCACAGTTATTGATTGATTGATTTTTCAAATTTGGTAACATAATAGCCTGCGATGTTTACCATCTGGCCCACCCCTTCAGCCCCTACATTCCCCCTTTTCCAATAAGACTCCTTACCATCCGTTGTTTTTCTGGTAACAAAGTATTCCGCAGTCGGTTGCGTTCGACTGCAAAGTTTTTTACTTGTTTTTAATCTATAGTTACTATCTTCATCCGACTGAGCTTAAATTTCGTATATATGATAAGTTTGGTCGACAATGCATTGTTAAGTGAGTGACGTCCTTTTAAATCCGAAATGGCGGTTTATTCAAGATGGCTGACTTGTTGATTTTTCTGCTCTAACACAATGAGGACATACAGACAAGCATTAATTTTTATATATGTATATACATTCTCAGATTCTCATTCATGTACTCTCATAAATAATACCAATGAAACTCATAATGAGTATGTAATCTTCTATTTCTAAACTTATTTGTATAAAAGGTCGCCATATTCTATTATTTAGTTGTTTATTGGTTCGATTGCATTTCACAGAATTTTATTAAAAGATTTTCATATCCTTCAAAAAGATAAGGAAATTAAGATATTGCTGTTCTGTCAGATGGTAATCAAGGACAAAGACAGTCAACTGCCTTTGATCGATGCTAAAATCAAACAGCTTGAGGAAAATTTCTCGAAATGTTAAGAAAGTACAATATCCTTTAACTGTCTGATGTTTATACAATTAAAGTGCCAGACACTAAAGTGGATCTGGACGGTCTCTTATTCAACGCCGTGTCGATAGCAGTGTGAATTTTAATCGAAACTGGGAAGCAGATTCCTTACCGTCCGTTCTTTTACTGGTTTTTGTTTTTTCCTCTGCACGGATTTGCCTTGAAAGCCACAAATTTACTTTAAATGGGATGCTAAACAAAACTGTTGAACGAAACCGCCTGCCACAAATATTTGCAAAACTCCAACAGCTGCTCGACTTGGCAACAGATTCCGGGAACCACATCAAATTATCGGCAAGGATTAGCAAAGTAAATACAAATGAAAAATTGACACAGACTGACAGCTGGCAGAAAACTGAATGAGGCAGAAGAGCAGACGAAATTCATTAGGAAAACTCTTAGCAAGATAGTCACCAATTTATTTATCAAGCCAAAAAGTTTTGGCAATATTGAAACCAAAGCAGAAGAGAAAAACAGGAAGAAGAAGCGTTCAAAAAACCGCAAAAATCTATAGTTAAATGAAAATAGTCAGATGAGCTGCGGTCAACACAGATACAAAAAATAACTTTATCTACAGATACAACTACACAAATATATGTTGATACATATATAATATAGCCAGGGACATTCATAGGACTAGCATTTGGGGTGAGTGTGGGATTTTAATTACTTAAACTGTGCAAAAATTCAGAAAAATTGTCAAAATCGTGAAACGTAGGTACAGAAAATGAGAGGTTGTCAGCTGCGCACGAAAGAAAAATATATAAAATACTATTAGGTATAGTTTAAACTATTTATAAAATTATAACAATTGCTATGAGACCCTATTTATTACGGACCCTATTATAGCCCTTATACGCTCCTTATATATTAAATGTTTTTGTTTCACACCACACATATAAATTTTTCATAGAATAAATGCAATATATATTTGCAATTTAGTTTTGGCCTTGACCAAACCCAAGTTACTTAAGACCAACAAGTAAACCATTTATCATAGAACCAACGGAACTGAACAGACCAAAAAGAAATATCTCATTTTGGAGCTTACGGAACACTTACAGCCTGTTGCCTACCTCCCTGGCGAATTAGTTGTTGTTTTTTTGCTTAGCCCATTTGTGCTTGGAGCAAGAAGCAGCTGCACATTTGGCCGACATAAGAAACAAGCTGAAAACGACTTTCGCTATTTGCAATTGCGAGCCAGCAAAGAAATTGAATATGGCAAAGCGATTGACCAACATTGGAGCCAAGCAGCAGATAAGAAGAGGAAAAAATATAGTATGTATATTTATAAAAACAACTGAAAATAGCCCGACTTTTACGGCAAGCACAACTTTACTTTTTCTTTTCTTTTAACCGCCGATTTTCTTTTCTCGTTTTCGTTTGCTCACGTTTTAGCTCATCGATAACAGAGAGAAAAACTATTAAAAGCCAGAAACCAGTTGGCCAAGTATCTTGGACAGCACTCGTTGAGTTTGCCAAAACCGAAGGCTAGAAGGGGCTCTTCTCTCCTCCTCTGCGCTCTTGTCTTTTCTGCTCTCTGAGCTTAAATTAGTTGCTTTGGGCACCGGCTGCTGAAAAGCTGATTGAAAAATGTTCAATCAGCTGCTGCCGCCTTAAACTTCTACTACAAAAACAATTACAGAGAAAACTGTGCTACGCGTTGACTAACTTACTTTCGACTCTAGGAGCTAATAGTTATTAATTCAAGAAGAGTTTTTGTTTTAATTCAAGTTAAATGATATAACTTTAAGGCTGACCAAATATTAAAAACATTTTTATATATAGTATAGTAATGTAGACATTACAGAGCATCTCCCAGTCGTTGTCACTCTCTGCTCTCTATCGCTTCTATATATTTGCGTGCCTCAGTTGCAATTGCATTATCCACAGAACTGTTGATGTGTCTTTGGTGACCATCCAATCGATCCACGTGTCATCGTTTTGTGTTTTCAAGCGAAACGAGCGTTTAATGCCACCACATCTCTTGTCTGTTTCTGTTGTAGTTGTTGTTGTTCTTGTACTCGCTTATCCATTTTTAACTGCTTGTGTCATACACTCAGCATCCAATCACCCAATCACCCATCCACCCATATGCTCGATGATGATTCAATTTGGTTGCAGCAGTAGTAGTTTGGCACAAAATGGGCTCAACTGCGCTCAACTTAAATATATTAAGCATTTGGTCAACGCGCTTTGGGTGATTTGGTTATATGCTCATTTTGATTGATAGGCTTAAGTCGGCTAGTATCTATGTAAGCTGATTTTATTTTGCCTGTACATATTTTGCTGGTGCACTTTTCCAGTACACCACGTTTTAGATAAGACTACCCCAAAAATTCAACCATTGAACCATTCCTTTTTTGTTGGGGGTTTTGGGCTTGAAGTTGATGGATGATGTGGCCATTGGGATTGTGAATTGGTCTGTGCCATTTATTGCCTGCTTTTTGGCAATTTTTGAACGCTTTTTGTGGTTTTATTTCAATTTTTGAATTTGTGTGTGCCGTTGAAAATCTGAATAGGAAATACCAAATTTCACTTTGTGAAATTTCCATACAATTAACGTAGTTAGGTAAAATGGCTTAACTTCAAAGGTGGAAATTATTCAAAAATTAAAATAAAGTTTATTACGGACTAGTCTGAAGTTAAGCTTGGAGTAAAGAAATCGATAACTGACAACACAAATTTTATATGGTGACGTTTCCTCAGATATGTATAACAAACTTTGATGTTTGTGGCCATCTTGACACTAGACTATAAGCTCTCCTATCTCATAGGCAGCACAAGTTATTTTAAATTATTGACAGCTTTCCCGATTTTGGTATATACATGGAATCGATAAAAAAAAAACATGATGAATTTGGAAATTGTGCAACTTAAACTTACGAAACTGTAGTGTATGGATTGGATTATCACTTTTCCTGACCAACAGCATGGTACACTTGATAGGTTCACATTTATAAGCTTATCTTTGTCTGTCACATTTTAAATACACACAGTGTACGTACAGTTTCAGGCTATATTAAATGCTTTTCGTCAAATGAAATGGAGATGGGCTCGCGTTGAATTTTCTCTATAAGTGGATAGATGGTAATGTAAAAATAGTATTTTTTAGCATCTTATTCAAAAAAAACAGAATTCGTCCTTTAAAAATGTTTTAATTTGTTCTCCTATTGCTTTAAGAGCATAGGCTGTAAGATTTTAATAGTGTTTGTATGTTTGTGTTTCCAGAATTCTTTTCAAACACCATTTTCCACCAATGTTGCTTTCTAGTAGACCGAATAGTGAATCAAAAGCATTATAAAATTCAACCGTTTAGAAGCATTTTATATATTTAAGTTTGACAAAAAGTAAATTAATGTTCCCTAAAACTGAACATATTTAGGCCCGATTTCTCAATGTCCAGTTAAACTTGCAGTTTGTTACAATCGAGATAAAGTAATTGCTCGAGTTAACTGGCGTTTTACTAATTTATTTTTCTCAAAGCTAAAATCACCTATCATCGATAAACTACTATCGCCTTAATGGTATTGCCTCATTTTGTCAAACCTAACTAGTGACTAAGCAGTTTTTTTTTTTTTTTTAAAAATGTCTGTCCCAACTACTTGAGATTTTAATACCATCTCGAGCAGAGCGGTTGTTTTTGATTCCTGGCACACCCCTGATACGCTTATTTGATTATCGCACACTTCGCATTTTATATAACAGCTCACAAGTAGCTGATAAGTTGCAGGTAATTTCAATTATCGATGTTTCTTGGTTCGCTTGGCGTTGAGGTCTCCATTAGTTCACAATTCTTACTGCTTTGCGACGGTTGTTCTTAACAGAATTTTAAATTAAAATGAATTTAAATATTTTTGCATTTTTGTTAATAGCTTTACTTGCAATGCCAAATGAAGCATCAAAAGGAAGTTGGGTTTGTTAACTAATGAGGTATGAATGAATTCAATATTCATCCAAATATCTTCAACAGTGTACCAAAAAATCGGATAAGATGTGTGGAAAATATTGCTACCAGGTTTTGGAACAGCATCGCAGCTATTCAAGCCGTATAGGAGCAAAGGTACAACAAGTTGCTGTAGCACAAAATAAAACTCGCGAGAATGACGCGACGATTGCAAGCTTGAAGAAAATTGTTCAGCAAAAAGATATGCAGATGGCACAACAAGCCAAATTGAGCGAAGCGTATAAGAGAAATATTGACATTCAGGAAAAACGTGCCGCTGCAAATCAAGCTCAAGTCTCAAAACTGGAACTCGATATTAGCTTGAAAAATTCCCAAATCCTTACGAAAGATGAGGAAATTAGGAGATTGCAGTCCACCCATCAGCCCCACCCGCTCCGAAGTAACTCATAAAAGCTATATGCATTTTTAAGATGATATATGTATTTATTTGGTTTTAAATAAACTTATTTTTAACCGACTTCAAAAAAGAAGGAGGCTATCCATTCGTCTGTAATTTTTTATATTATTTTATTTTTTGGGGTTGTTGCGACTGGGTACCGATTTTGATGATTCTTTTTGTATTTGAAAGCTGTTGCTTTCAGTGGGTCCAGTTCTGGCAATGGCTTCAATGAGAAACCCGCATAACTCTTAAATTTGTATATGTATCTTTCACTGTTTTTGAGCTAGAGTCGCCAGATTTGTTGGAAGTTTGGTGACGATGTCCCCTAAAGATTTGCATCAATAGTTCGGATGCCACGCCCACCCTTGCCACCCACCTAGAGTCGCCAAATTTGGACGGTGACATCGCCCACCTTTTGCTGACGAGCATTTCTTTCACAGTTTTTGAGCTAGAGTCACCCAATATTTTAATGTTTTTATGTTGGACCTTCATTGACAGAAGACAGATTTCTTAAACTCATTATTTTTGTCAACGATCTTTTGTTGGTGTCCAAATCTGATGCAGCTATGCCTTCCAAACTTTTGACTCGACTTGGTGCCACGTATAACTTTAATACATGGAAGGTTATCGAGACTTTCTACTACCAAAACTAAAACAGCTTTATGTGGTGTCAGTGGTAACTGTTCAGCTACACATCCCTTGCAAATAAAACGACCTGCCTCTTACAACAAATTTGACTAAAACGCTTATTAATTTTAACAATCTTTAAAATTATCTAATTTAGGCGTTCTTTAGGTAATAGCATACTCTACAACTTTGCACGTAAGTTGTGTCGATAAAGAGTTGTTTTGCAAACGTCACATGGTACATCAGCAAAAATATGAATTGCAAAAGATTATTCATATGTAATATACGTACAAACGTGACTGATTTGTTGCATTCTACCAAATCGAAGTGAACGAGCTTCAGGTGTTTCGTTTGTTAAGCTATCGTTAATTAATCCGATACGATGGGCCTTCTGCCCCTCCGTCTCATTAGATAGACGACTATGGATAAAGCCGATACGGTGGGCACATTTTCCACCGTTCAATTCAATTGGCCATCGTTAATCAAGCGGAGACGGAGACTACGTGTTTCAATCGTATTCCTGTTTAACTTACATGTAAAGTCACTTTTTCGAAAGTCTATTTATGAGTTTTTTGCAATTCTTTTTTGAAATTTTTGTTAAAATAGAATTCCTCTATCGGGTTAGGTGTTTCTACCTTCCTTTGTTTGTTTCATTTAATCGACGCTGTCTCATACGTTTAGTAGGTCTACCCATATTCAGAAAAAATATTAAATGTACCTTCAAAATCACTAAGAACTAAAAACTAAACAACAATTTTAACAAAAAAACAAGTAAGAAGGCTCTAGTCGAGATTTACCGACTAGGAGATACCCCGAACCCAATACTTAACGCGTACAGTCATTGTCTGTATGCATCTGTGACCTAAACTTCAATCTTCGATATCTCTGGTGTTTCTCAACCGGTTTCGATGAAATTTTCGCAGATTTTCATTAGTTTGTATCAAGTTTCTAAAACGTGTTACACATTTTCGATTTTCGATATTTTTACGTTATCGATCACATGTGTATATCGGAAACGACTTAGATGAGCTTATGTGCAGAATCTGAAGTCTCTAGATCTTATAGTCTCTGAGGTCGACGCGTTCATACATACAGACGGACGGACAGACGGACATGGCTATATCGACTCGGCTGTTGATGCTGATCAAGAATATATATACTTTATAGGGTCGGAGATGCTTCCTTCTGCCTGTTTCATGGGTTCGGGGTATAATAATGGCGTTTTCTTCTACTTGTAGTAAGAACTATTGTTATTTTTGGAGTCGGTGCCAGTCAAGGAAACGAGAAAAATGCTCGTAATCAAGTGACTTACTGAATGAAGTCTAAAGTCGGTTGCGTCGGACTGCAACGTTTTCACTTGTTACTATTTCTATTTTATACACAGACCCGCAATAGGGTTGCAAGATGGCAATCGAATATAATACTAAATTGTAGTACTATAAATTTTCATTTAGAGTTTATAATTACAATTTCCTTTAACTATTTTTTTCTTCTTAATTTAAATTGATCTTCAAAACTCGACGGCTGATCAACTATTAATATAATTATAAGTACATTCCCACAAATAATTCATATAAATAATAGCAAAACAAGGTTTGCCGGCTCATCGAGTTTTATTGTATTAGTCTCAAAAGTTCAAGTCATGTACTCTCTTAAATAATTTCAATGAAACTGATAATGAATATTTAATCTTTTATTTCCATAAACATTTCTATAAAAGGTCGCTTTTGTCTGATTCTCTGATTATTTTAAATAAAAAAACTTATATAACCAAAATAGAAAAAGGGGTAAAACCACAAGAGTTTAAAAAAGCTATTATAAAAATCTGTTTACCCTCAGATAATGGAAAATAATTTAGTCGAACTAACAGACTACTCCTAATAATGGTTCACAGCTGCAATGATAAGCTGAGATGATAAGCTTTTGTTATCAAAGTAGTAGTAAATAAAAACACATTTGTTCTGTAAGCTATTCAAAAATATTAAATCTGAATTGCTAATATATTTGCGATGTTTCTTAGTACGATTTGCGATTACGTCTCAAATAGTTTACAATTTGCATAGCTGTGCAGCGGTTGTTAATCACTGGATTTTAAATTAAAATGAATTCGAATATTTTTGCTATTTTGTTATTAACTTCACAAGTGAGCCTAAACAAAGCGTCCACAGAATACACGGTTAGTTAACAATTGAGGTATGATAATTCATTACTTATTCAGGTATCTTAAACAGTGTTCTAGGGAATCTGAAGAGCAGGATCAGTTGTGTGGAAAATATTGCTACAAGGTTGTAAAACCGCTTCTAAGCTATGCAGCCTCAATACGAACAAAGGAAGAACAATTTGCTGAATTACAAAATAAAATACGCGATCAAGAAGCGACGATTGTAAACTTAAAGGACATGATTAGGCAACAAGTCGAGATGACTGCAGCGACTAAGAAGACAATTTCGATTCAGGATGATCTGCTGGTATCAAACAAAAAGCAAATTGTTGCAAATGATGCGTTGATAGCTAAACTTCAAGCCGCAGTGAAATCAAAAGATGAGCAGATCAATAAAAGAGACGTGGAAAAAATAAACCTTATATTTTTAAATGATGCCAAAGTCAGACAGCTTGAGGCAAATCTTTCTGAATGCAAGTTGACTTCTCAACCTTCTAGCTGCGTAGGTAAATCGACGGCTGTTCATTCGATCCAAGTGCCTGGAATGGCAGCATTTTTTGTGCTTTGTGACTCGCAGTTGGCCGGAGCCGGATGGACTGTTATACAGCGGCGTGTTGATGACAGCGTGAGTTTCAATCGACTTTGGGAGGAGTACAAACAAGGTTTTGGAAACTTGTTTGGAAACTATTTCATTGGACTTGAGAAATTGCATTTAATAACGCAATCGCAACCTCATGAACTATATGTACACCTTGAGGACTTTAAAAATGATACTCGATATGCAAAGTACAGTCATTTTGTTGTTGGCAGCGAAAAAGAATCGTATGAGCTACAGAGACTTGGAATATATTCAGGAAATGCGAAGGATTCCCTAACATTCCAACTAAACGGCAAGTTTTCGACACCCGAACGTGATAATGATTCCCGGAACCCGGGAAATTGTGCAAAGGACTACGAATCTGGTTGGTGGTTTCATAAATGTTACAACTGGTAAGATTCTACAGCAAAAAACATTTTCGTCAAACTTTCTAATTCTACTGAACTTTTATAAAAGTAATCTTAATGGACGATACGTAGCCACGAACACTGAAACCGATGTCGATGGGATTGAATGGAGAGCTTGGCATCATAGGCCACTTCGATTTGTGCAAATGATGGTCAGAGCCAAAGTCAACTAAGGTGGAATGAAATAATGTATCCCTATGAAATATAAAATAAATTGTCAATGAACTTTAAGTACTATCTTTTTCTCTCTCTTTTGAGATTATTCCAGCTAATTAGTTAGATCTTAAAAAAGTGCTTTTAAAACTTTGAAAGATGCACAGCCTTAAAGTTGTGGTTAAATCTTGACAGTATATGCCGCCAACAGACAGCCTTAATTACACAATTGTTAAACATATTCTAATGCTTAATTTCTTTTTTTCTTATAGGTATGCATTTTGATTCTTACTGGAATCCAAGTTGGTTGAAGCCCAGCCAAAACATGCATGGTAAATACTGCTAAACATAACTCTCCAAAATAAAAGCAAAAGTTCGCAGTAAAAAAAATAGGAAACTTAAGATAACTGATTGAGAGGTATGGGGTCTGATCAATGGCCAAAAAATGGGATATCATAATCAAGTCTCAAAAAACAAACGGGCGAGCAAACAGCAATCTGTCAGAAAACACAAATAACACATACGTATAACCAGAAGCAAAAATTATTTATTAATTACTCGCACCAACTCTTGCAGATGATTTGTGTGGCAATTAATTCAATATATAAAGAGCTACATAATGAATGCATAAATAAATGATTTCATTTCCATTTTCGCAACAAATAAATGGAGAGATAGAAGGAGAAAGTGAGAGAGCGAAAGAAAGAGTCGAAACCTGATTGTTATATATACATACATAACAAGGAAATCCATGATGAGCTGGGAGTCCCCTTTGTTAAAGAGGCTTGAGAGGCACATAAATCCCCTTGCCATCAACCTGCTGGATTATAGTACCATCACACGACGCCTGATAAGACTCCACTCACTGGACTTGCCCCAGCCAATCCTCCACCTTATATATTCACAATAATTCCACTGCCCCACAAAATTTGTTGATTGCCCAACAGGACAGATTACAAATAAAGATAGCCGCATATACTAAAAAAAAAAAAAAAAATACTTAAAAATGGTTTATGTGCGAAAATATACATTTCATACATTAAGTTTATGGGCGAAATTCGTCCTTTAGGCACTTACCTTATTTCCTCATTATTTATTTTATTTTTTTTTTTAATTACTATTTATGTTATTTAATGTTAACTATTATGATGACAAATACTCGTTTTTTAAATTGGCTTTTAATACACTTTTCCTTAATTTTAACCATTTAATAATAGTTTATAATTTATTTATTAATTAATGTGTTAATTTTCGACTTTTTTTTATTGTCACTGCCAGCATCATTTATTCTGACATTATAAATTTATGTGCAGTCTGCAACAAAATAAATTACTTTCTACGTGCGCTTTAATAAGTCTTTGTCTGTTATTGGGTCTATCTGATAGGGCGTCATTTCAGCACAGTTTTTTTTTTTTTTTTCATAGGAAATGGTTCACAGTGGCTTTAATATTTTTAAAAATGTATTTGTTTCGTTTTTATTGTTGATTAAATATTGTATTAAGAGCATGGTTGATGCTTAAATTAACATTGGTCGTATCATTATTTGAACAAATTTCAATGAATTTGAATGCAAACCATTCTTCATGATGCCAGGCTGATAATGTTCACTCCATTGAGATTGCTACGAGATCAAAACAAGACAAATATAGTTTTAAAATACAACAAATAAAAATCATTTAATAAAGTAGCTGAAATTTTAAATTCTTAAACCACCAAATAGATTTGTATTTCTCAGCGCAGGTTGAGTATTTTGTATTACTATGATTGCAAAATAAATCGCCAGCATTGCCAAGTTTCCAAGCAGTTTCAGTCTTCGCGGTGAATTTACCAAAATTCATCAAGTCAAATGAAAAACTCGCCGGTCAGCTCACCAAATCCCGCTTCCATCCTGACGCCTCAGTATTTCAGTCCAGCCAGAATCCGCTAGATTTGAGTCTGTCAACATGCCAATACAACTCGATGAAAGAAATTAATTCATTTGATGTTTTTTGCTCTGTACGGTTTCTTGACGGACAACCCCAACTGATTCGTCAGATTGTTAATCTTAACATCTAAATCCTGCAGCGCTGTCTGTCATCATCTGTATGTTAAGTTTATTTTAAAGAACATTCTGCATGTTGTACACAAAATATTCAGACCAACTTTCTTCTACTTCTTTAATGAAATCTCTGTAGGACCCCTTCTTAGCAACATTTTGTGTTGCTGTCACTGGCTCCTTTATTTAATCATCCGTAGTTGTTTTGCTATTCAATAAAATATAAAAAACAAATCGAATCCAAAAAATTACAATATTATATAATTTATACATTTTTATTAGACGTTCGCGATCGGAATCTTTGCTCAGTCAACTTCAACTGGCAACTGAATGTGAAACATTTCTAAATGTGCAATCATATTCTTAAAGTGCATTTTAATCATATTTTAGCTGTTCGCTATAAGCAAATATTTTATTGTTTATATCAGAGTTGCAAACCCCCGGAAAAAACGGCTAGGTTCCAGAGGTTCCAAAAACGGGCTCTGAATATTTTGAAACGCAGGGTTCGGTTCCAAACCCGGGTTCGTCGAGGAAGAAAATGAAAAACATTGGAAGTCATTGGCCAACAACGTTAATTTCTTTAATGTCAATAAATGACAACAAGGGATAACTCAAAAAAACGTATGCCAACTTGTGCGCAGACAGCGAGTAAGCAACAACAACACCATAGACAATGTTATTCAACTAGACTGGACAAAAAAAAGAAGAAGTAGGAAGCTAGCAAACGCCGTTAGGCAGCTTTTGATAAACACACAGCGCATGCCCAAGCTGCCTAACGGCGTTTGCTAGCTTCCTACTTCTTCTTTGGCCTTGGTTTGCGTTCGCACCCAATCGTGCCGCATATAATTTTTTGTATAAGAGAGATTTGTCCAGTCTAGTTGAATAACATTGTCTATGACAACACACAAATATAAGATAACAACGTAACAAGAATGATAGAGACCAGATTGCGACATCCGAGTGTGTTCCCGTTATAATACGTCATTGGTTTCATTTGAAGAGTTGCCACCGTATAACGTTTTTCTAATAAAAATGTAGGCCATACAAATTATAAACAAAACGAGTGAATTTTATGTTGTTTGGTAACCCTGAAGAAAACACTAAATGAAGTGCACAGTGGCCGGTTGCAGCCAAAGACAAAAAAAAAGTGTAAATAATTTGTAATTTAATTAGGACATGGAATGTTTTATTTGGGTATTGGTTGCTATATTTGAAATAAATAACAATAGCTAAGACTTTTATGAGATAATTCATGAACTAAGTGCTATTAAAAAATAATATCAAATTTGAAACCTTGTCCCACTGTCACACGGTTTTCACATTTTTTAAATGCCGTTGCTTTTAAATTTTTAGCCAATAGAATCAGGCAAACAGTGACGTCAGTGGCCGCCTCCAACATTTTGAGCTCGGGATGTCGCAATCTGGTCTCTATCATTCTTGACAACGTAATGCATACTTTGTATCAGAGATGTCCAAACAATGCTAATGGAAGAGGTTTCACAATACTAATAATGAAAAAAAAGTAATACAAGTAAGGCAGGTATCACTGCAAAGATTTTTATATACATTTGAGCGACAAGAAAAAGTAATAATAATGACCAGCACTCATATTACTTTTCAGTGCAGTCTCGCCTGCAAAAAAACAGAAAAAATCCTTGAAATTTCGTTGCCCAACAACAAATATATGAAAGATTCGTTACTTAGCTGCTGAGCATAGGCATTGCTTATGGAACGAGCAGTTTATGTATACGCGAACTGCTAGCCTATGCCTAAGAGCCATTACAGAAACAAAGTAGGTATGGGAGTTATGGGTGGTGACATCTCAGCTTTGTATTCACTCATATTTAACTTTACAGTTTTATACATTCAGTTGTAAAAAAATGTGATCTGTTTTTAAACAATTTACTGCAAACACCCGTTAGGGATAAATGAGCAAAAAAAAACTTTAAAAAAAACATTTACAGATATCTAGTATAAACATATGTAGGTGTGTATGAATATCTGTACGTGTCTTTACTGAGTAACACATGGAAATTCGAATTTAGACTTATATTATATTTATATTTTTTTCTTGCACCGAACCCTTATGTAAAAATTTAACCGGTTCGGTTCACGGTTCCAATATGTTGTTTGGGCTCGGTTCAGGGTTCGGTTCCACACAGCGTGGAACCCGCAGAGAAGCGGTTCAACAGGGTTCGGCTTCGGACCGGTTTGCAGCTCTGGTTTATATATATATATATACAATTACAAGCATTTGTTTGTGTACGTACATTTGTTTATATACACTTTACCCACAAGCGATAAGCATATACATAAATATTAGGGTGGGTCAAATTTTCTTCGCAGAAATCCAAAGCATTAATTCAGATTTATTTGCTATGTGAAATGAATATTTGTTTTCTATTTGCATGTTTAATGAAACAAATAGTTTTAAACAAACTTGAGCATAGCTAGATTTGACTTTTTTTTTTATTAGAATCGGATGTTTTTGGAGAAGTTTTAATACATTTGACTGCTTCTTATTAAGGCCTATATTAAAAGCTGGCTTTCTAGACAAGTCCAATTAAGAAATCTTCGTGCAGTTCACCATATTTACCTTGATACTGTACTTGTTTGTCTTTAGTCTGCGACTGCAGTTGGTCGATATTATAAGTAATATTTATAAATCAACTCATGTTTATCACTTAATGACTTTACCATGTTGTGAGTCTTGATAATTGTGCCGATAATCTTGCTGAAAATTAGTTTCTAACTGCAAATATCAATAAATAAGCACCGTCTTAAATTTTTACTTGGTAAGTCCATCCATTCTTACCGATTATGTCACCTCATTTCTGATAGTTCACAGTTGAGTTTCAACTTGACAAAACAATTAATTATAATTGTAAATGTATACAAGAATTTAAATCTAACTGACTGAAGAATTTGCAGAGCTCCGCCCCAAACCATAAGATTTTGAACTGTTTTTTTGACCGATTGAGGCTATGATTAATATATAAGATTAAAATTTGAATTTATACCTTCAATAAACAATCATTTTTGTTTGATTGTTTTTTCTGATAACAAAGTACAATCTTGAAATATTCAACTATTTGTATCTTATAACTGTCTATTAACATGTAAAATGTCTTTGTCTGGCATTTACTTTAAGGACATTATCACATCATATCTGTGCATATCTTTTCCACCACAGTGCCAACAAAACTCTACTCGTCTGTGCGGTTGCCTACTTTATTCATTTGTTTACCAAACTTAACATAACGGGAGCAGCAAATCCAATCTGCTAGCCGACAATTACATTCCCGGCACAACTTATTCATGTTTTGCAAACTTTATTTGAGCATTAGACGCCAGCCATTGTTTTGAATGGGTCGACGATGGCTCCGACTCATTGACTCACTGAGTCACAGAGACAGAGACATAAACAAAGAGATGGAGTCACACATGTTGTTGGGTGCTTGACAACCGCAGGCTCATTTCATGTGGCTTCCATTTTCATCATCATAAAGTGTGTTGATAGGAAATCGATATGGGTGACTTAATCATGAAACTCTCGACGTCAAGTTGTCTTATATTGTATATATTGATTCTTCAATGAATTGTTCGTTGCATTTATGTAAACCTGGAAAGCAACTAGATAACATTTCCATATTGTTGTTGTTTTCCATCTCTACACTCAGAAAAAAACGTTACGAGAATCCACTACGAAAATTGTAATAGTTAATCAGCAAAATTATCATAACACGTATTTACTTTAAGGAAAAAATTACAATGCATATTCATTTTAACGTTAAACCATATTTAATCCAACTATGCACGCATTATCCGCTAAGTAAACGGGAGTTCCAGGTTCGAATCCCGTGCAGGCCATCATATTTCGTATTTGGTGATTTTTGACATAAGCTAACTTTCATTTTTCAAGCATTTTTAATAATTTAAATTATATATCTAACATTTATAGTATACGCATGCGAGTGTATTAAAATCAAGCGTGCTATATTTGGTATTCAAATTTGATATGAATTCGAATCTTATATTTTTGTGCATCGATATTTACACATCAACACTTTGAATTTAACTATGAAAAATGTTAATATTAATATTTCTTGATTTAACATTTCACTAGTCAAGTTTACCATATTCATATTTAAGATGAAATTATACCAAAAAATAGTGAAATTTACCATGTATATCTGTACTACGTTTTTTTCTGAGTGTATGTGAACGCTATTCATGCGTTACGAACTACTTTTCCACTTGGATCTTTGTTTACCTATGAGCGATACACGGAATAAGAGTACAGAATGGCCAAAACTTCTTCCTTTGGTTTGTTTGCTTACTTTTTTTTTTCTTTGCGTCTCCCACTTCTTTTAAAAAGCTGAATGGTTTGGCTTATGGCTGCCTTCATTCATTTGCCCCCCGCTCGTCCGGGTCCGCACTTTTATCGGTTTTCCTTTTGTTACTTCCAATTTTGTTCATTTCCGTTGCGACTCCATTTTCTAGTTTCGACTTAGTTTACACATTTAGCTGCTGGAATTCAGGTCAATGCTGTGCACTTTTATATTAATTTTATGGCTCGGGGTTCAAACGGCTGATGCAAGCTCGTTTTCAAACTAACAACAATCGTGTTGCTTCAACTCGCAACCATTCGCCGTAGAGTTCTTTACAGTGGTAGGAGCCTGCCTGCCAGCCACTGCAATTGCTAAAGAGCATTTCCAATAAGAGCACCAAAGGGTCAATCCTTTAAAACAGCAAAAACTATACAATAACAATTTTTCAATTTTAGCAAACAGAGATAATATATTTCCTCTTACTTATCATTTAAAACTATTTTTTATTTTGATACTTTTAAGAGACTTAAGGTTCTGTGATGTTTCTTTATAATTTATTATTGGTATTTTTTCGTCTATGGATTTTGTTAAAGGATAATCATGTACTAATACGTAAAAAATGTTCTATTAATGACCTTTGGTTATGGTTTTTGATATGCCGCAAGTCGGGCAAGCATTTAGCAAAGTAACTCACAGAATTGCCGCCTGGCCAGGCCAACAAATAAATTAACTTTTACTGTACAACTGTTGATGCTTTTTGATTGCTATCACTGCACAAAAATGAAAGTCGCTTTGGCAAATACGAACACAACGACAGCCATTCGTGTGTCTTTGTGTGTGTGTGCATACTTTTCATTTGTATGCAGTTGACAACCCTGCATGTAGACAATGACGACAGACAAAGATCTAACCAATGTGTGGCTGACAACTTTTCTCATTTTCCTTCTGCAAGCATCTCGTTCTAATTCGCTCTTTTTTTCATCTTCTTGTGTGCTTGAAACTTTTTCTCTTTGTTGAGGTCGTGTTTCAGATTCTTGAACATGTTTAATTTTTTCTATATCAAAAGAAGTATATAGAAAAGTTGAGCAGTATCATTTTAAATTCCAGAAACAAAGCCTTTAAAAAAAGTATTATTTGAATACTGTTACTTACTTGAAGGAAACACAATATTATTACTGTTACTATAACAATTTCACTGTGCAACAAATTGTTTTAAATAGATATTCGATAAAGGATTCTTTCAGATATCGTTTTAATTTTCGTATTGATTGCAAAAAACAACCATTTGATGTCGTGCCTTTTGTTTTCATTCCTGCAAAGACCCATATATTGTGTATATCTGGCGTTATTCAACACTGGAGTCCAGCAGTGCAAGAAAAAACAAGAATATAAACATTGCGCGCAATAGTTGAGTAAAATAAACACAACTGTTCGCCAGCTCTGGCACATTTGAAACTTTATTCATGTGGTGCATCGTTCGCTCAATTTTGTTTTGGGTGTCATTTGTTTGTTTATCCAAGAAAATAAGAAATGAAAGGATGCAAAAAAAAGAGCACCGTTTTCAACTATTTCTTTTACTTCGTTATTTTGATATTTCTAGCTCGTTTTTGGGTCCCCAGTTTACTGTTGAGTGAATATTTCAGTCATTTTTAATATTCTTGTTCGCCTTTTCTATTCTCTTTTTTGTTCCCAGTTCGAATGGCAAAAGAATTTGCTTGACTGGAATCAGATGCAGCTACAGGATATATTTTTTTACATAGTTTGCATGCCTTGAGACTCAATGTGATTGAAAGGCATTTCTGGCTTTTTTCGGTGATGTGATTTTCGTTCAGAACATTTGTTGCATGTCACATTGTTGCCGCTGCTTGCTGCTTGCTTGCTGTCTGATACTGACTGCTACATAGTTGTGCAAGTAGTTGAAGTTGCTGCCGTTTGGCTTTTTGTTTGGGCCGGCTTACAAATGTTGCAACGTGCAACTATTAAATAGTTTTGCAGCAGCTGCCACTTCTCCATCCAAGTGGCTAAGGCTGCCACAAAAACTTTGCTCTTTTGTGCCACTTAAATGTAACCCAAAAAACTGTAGAATCCCTAAATAAAAAACTTTTGCCTTGATCCAGTTTTGACCCCCTATAAACAAGGGCCAATTGTTTGTTGTTGATATTTTTGGGGCTGCGAACAAAGTTAACTTATCACAAATATATATTGAAACAACAATACAATAAATAAGATTAAAACTTTAGTTCATTTCTTTCATCCCTATAATTCTTAAATAAACAATTTATCCTCAACTTAAAAATAATTTTGAGTTCAAAAAAGGCAAGTAAGTAAGTAAGTAATAATTGTTGTCACGAGCACTAATTTTAAATGTCTTTAATATCACATGCTTTCCTTATGTAAATGCCTGCTTGAATTTAGGGGGATTACAATCAATTTATTGCTTATTAATTTGCCTAACTCAATGCTGGCCCATCACCTGCCCCTCCTCAACCTCCTCAACGTTCGCCAGTCTGGGATTACTCTATTTGAAATGGAAGCCAATCAATTGCATATTATTTGCCATGTAATAGAGCATTTTGCAAACCCATCTTGATATTAAGACGTCATTAATAAATAATAAACAAGGTAAATATCAGGCATGTTTGCTTCATGTATTTGCTTGGCTGCCTTTAATCGATTTTTGGCGCTGCCTGTCAGTGTTGTCAACCGAATATACAAATAAACCGTACATACAGACATACACATATCCATCAGAATACATTTCACAAGATAGATAAATATTTAGTTCTGATTCTAAATAGTGGTTTATGTCTTGACTAAATAACATTTTGATATGATAGCTATCTAAAGTATGCCCCAAAATTGTTCCTGGCACAATCGTACAAAATTTAGTGGTCCTTTTCAATTTTCAAAGCTACAAAAATAACTAAATCAATATTCTATCTCAGATAAAAAAGGGGATAAAGAGGGAAGGAACATCCAAATGCCACACAGTCGAGCAATTAGTGCTGGTTACGTTTTCTCCGTGTCCATAATTGTTACTGTCTCTCTCGGCCCACATCCGAAACTTGCCCAATTACTGCCACACCAGTTGTTATTGTCCCGTGTCCAGCTCTCCCCAGCGTCGTTGTCTATGAATTACATACATATACTGTTCACAGAAGCACACATATTTGTACATAGTAGTATATCAAATGCTCTGTCCATTCAGTTGGTCGCTCCCATATAACAGCTTCATTGATTACGGAAATAGCGTAACGCTAAAATCAAACTAATCAGTTGTATGATTGGCGTTCGCTCAGCAGCCACGTTGACAACCCTGGTGCACAATAGGGCGCCCAATTCAGCTCTTTTCAAATTAAAATTATCGTGTTTATTTTTTTTTATTTTTATTTTTTTTTTTGTGTGCTTTTGGTGCTTCTGTTTTTGTTTGTCCAACTTTGCTACCTTTTCTCTTATGTGCTTTACGCTGTTCAGGACTCCCCCCCGACTACCACGGTTGAGCTCTTTTGTTAACGAGTTTTTCTCGTCGCCCGAGCACTCATTAAATGTGTGTAAGTCGTCCTTTTTTCTCTTTTGCTGGGCTTACGGTCTGCTCTGTTCTGGTCGACATTTAAATAACTTTATGGCTGGCTTCATTTAGTTTAGAAAACGGCGATTTTCTTGGGCACTTTTCAACTGCACGGTTTTTTCTTTTATGTTTTGTACTTGTTTTTTATAGGCACAATTTTCTTCCACTTTTAATCTGTCGCAATTTGAAGTGGCTTGGCGTTAATTATACGCCATGTTGATTATTGATTCCATTTGGCTTTCACTTTGTTTTAACCGTGCATTTTGGCTATGATTATTATTGCTGATTAATATCCTTTACAGTGAAAAAATGATTTTTCAATTACTAAGGTTGTATATGTTAAAGTAAAAAAAAGTTAAAAAGTTTCTGACTTAAATAACACACTCATAAACACATATACACACACAAATGTACGCTTATGTCATTTGGTTGTTGCCCGTGGCGGTTTTGTGTATTTTATTCTTGTGTATGTGGGCGACGCCCAAATGTAGGCTACATTTTTGGTATCTCAAAATTTTGCACGGGTCACGCCCATAATCCATAAGTTAAACTCGCAGCTTTGATGGGTCTGAGTGTGGTCGCTAACTGTGTCTGTTTGGCCAGCTCCCCACCTCCTCCCCCCCTTGCCCTCATATTTTTCGCCCTTTCGTTGCGGTTTGTATTGCCAGCAAATAAACAAAGTGCACGAGTGGTTACAAAAACCGAACCAGAACCAGAAACCCAAATCGCACGCTTCAGTCGAAAGGGTTAAAGCGGCTTTAAATGGCGTTGCGTACAATTTTGCGCACGGGGGCGGGGAGCGTGGATCATGAGTGAGTGGCCTGTTTCTATGGCAAAAGAGGCGTGTGTTTTGTTAACAATTTATGATTATTTTTACTTGTTTGTGCGCCTTATTTCATTTTACTTTTAGTTCTCCTTCTGCCATATCCCATTTCCTCAGCAAACTACTGACCCGCATTTGCACAAGAATGAAAAAAAAAGGGAAAAGGTTGAAGGTCCTTTGAGCTGAAAGCTGGCAAATATATATGTATTTATTTTGCATAAACAGAAATTTTTGTTTGTCCTCCAGACGCTGTTGCCTCTGATGATGTGCTAATCCTGACGCAACAGAGTTTCGCATACGCCACGTTGGACACGTCCGTATGTATGTGTGTGGACAACAGGGTAAATAGCTATTAAGAGGACGAGCAAAAGAGTTGAGGTTGACACAGCGACATAATCATTTTGATTATATGTCCTTTTAATGATCATTTTGTTGGCAACATTTTTAACGCTTGTTTTGGTGACTAAGAGAAAAGTATAAATAAATACCTGGTAAGGTAGCCGATGATCATCAGTAAATAAACATTTAACCTTTGTAAAACTAAATTCAATAAATTGAACTATCTCTAATATTTTAAAGTCAAGACTTTTCCTTCTTAAGCACATTGCGAAATGTAATGAGCAGATGATTTATTTATGCGTATTTCAATTTTGAATTACACGAAAGCTGAGTACAATGATTTAATTAATTTATTTTGCAATTGAAGACATTTCTCTTGGCTCTAATTTGGTTGATGTTCCTTTCTGTCTGCTGCTGATTATGTTGAATAATTTCTGATTGCTGTCCAGAAATTCATTTTAAATATTGATTACAGATATGTGCAAAGGACAAAGCTTGTACATTTTCTTGACCTGCAGCTAAGCAAATTGTTTAGTTATCCAAAGGATAATATCGAGACATGCCGTTTGTTGTTCAACGCTTCTGATAATTGCAATTTAAGCTTTAGCATTTCAAAATGTTTCACTCCTTGTCTGCTAACATTTTCTTGTCATCGTGCTTGTTGTTGTTATTCGTTTATTTTATTTTGTTATTGTCGTCCCAGTCATATTTGTTTCGGGCTATTTGCTTTTTGTGCTGCTCCTAAGACAATGTCAATTACTTGTTAGATAAATTGTGCAAATTTCTTTTAAGTGAAATGAAATGATGTTATTTCCATTTGTTTCCTTCTCACTTCTTTATTGTGTATGTATTTGCATTTGTAGTTGTGTAATTTTACATTTCATCAGCATTTGGCATTCCAAAATATCTTCAGCTTGTTCCTACTGTTGTTGTGCTTAACCTCTTGTTCTTTAATATATATTAAAGTGTTAATTATTTACTTAATTTGTTCCTAAAACAAATGTTTTCTAGTTGGCAAAATATAAATAAGAAATATAAGAAAATGATCTTGCAGAAGCAAGAAAAAGTCCCCTGAAATAACCTATTAAATGTATTTGTTTTTACGTGACTGAATTAATTTGAATAAGGAATTCTTTATGATGTTTATGTTTACCGATAGTCAACATAATATCTATTTGGTATAGCTTAAATTACCCAAATAATTAAGTAGTTAATGGGCTTAAATTAAGAATATTGACAACATATTAACATTTATTTTAAAGATTTGAAAAAAAGTTAACTTCTCTGTACACATTATGTTATCTTATTTTCACAGCTATTGTGGATTACTTTTTTTTTTTAATAACCATACCGTTTGTATTCATGCAAATTGCGAAATCTCGGTCAATGAGCAGCATAGCAGAAGGAGTGGCTTTCCGCCCCTATACCCCGTGACCCAAAATGAAGCGGCGAGACCCGAATAGCGTTCACAATATGAATAATAAATACAGAGATACGCACTGAAAACCACAAACACACACCCACACACACTCACTCAATCGCAGACAAACCACGAAAAGGACAAACTGCAACAGCCGCCATTTTCATTTTATTTGCTAGTTTAACGGGTTGCGTTTCGTTTAGCGAGGCGGGGTGAGGGTGGCGGGCTTGTCATTTGGCTTTGCCCAAAACTTCGCTTGCATACAAAGCACAATATAAATTCAATACAGTAACAAACATGTAGAGTATACCCCGCCAACCCACGCCCTAACTGAACTACCTCGGGGAAACAATAGCGATTGTTTCCACAATAAAAGCCCATTCCACATTAAGTTAGGTTGACCAGCTGTACCAAATATTGGTACAACATTTGTTGGTCACCTTGCTCATCGCAGCATTGAAAATGCGTTTGGCATTTTGAGCGCCAGATGGATGGCTGTCCAAAGGACTTTGCGGTGTCATCCAGAAAGAGCACATTAAATATTTGCAGCTTGCTGCTCCGTGCAAAATTTACTTATGCGTCTTAATCCAATCGAAGATCAAGATTTCCGCATCTGTTGCTAAATTGTGCGGAAGTCGGCTTAGCAACGTATTCCAAAATGGGACAATGTCGCGATTTGCCTTTGGGACATTAAAATATTAATCGATTGTGCCCATCATCTCGTGTTTTTTTTTTTTTTGACTTCTTTGAATTAATGTTCCGAATAGACTCATATTTATATTTTAGATTTACTTTTTTTAATTGCATTTATTAATGCAATTTTTTCTTCTTTCAAACATTTTTTCATGCGCTTACGTTTCAAGTTTTTGTTTTCACTAATTTTATACTTCAATAGCTTCCTGAAATAATTATCAACCTACAATTTCTATTTTAAGAACATCTGATTATCGATGAACTATTCTAAAGCTTTCTGGGGACTGTTTAAAATAAACACTAATTTTTATATTTCTGAAAGCTGTTTTTTTTTTATATAGAGTTCGACATACAAATTTATTTTCGGAGCTGTTTACATAGTGAACCATTTTAACATGAGTTTAAACGCATTTCAAACTTTGAAATTGTAAAAAATAAAAAACAACAACTAGTTTCTTCCCTACTGCTACATAATAAAAATGTTTTCAAATGTATTTCGATTAATATTTGTATCCCAAAGTATAATTTGCCTAATGTCAATTATAATGATTTATATCTTTAGCTAAACCCTAATCATTTTATTAATTTTTATGTGCATACAGATTGTTTTTCGCTGTTGCTGACCCAGTAATGAAAAACTCCCACTAAACAGTATCTGTATTTTCTTGCCTTATCTAGTTCACTCAGTAGTTGGCTAATGAATGCGGCGGTTGCCACGATTTAAAGTTGTGACTCGCACATTGCATAACACTATAGTTTCGAATGAGCTTAGTGGGCTGAGGTGGCAAGTAGCAAGTAGCAAGTCGCAAGTTGCAAGTAGCGAGTGAAATTGCACTATGGGTAATTTGACCACTTTTTGTGTCCAAAATTAATATCTCAAGAACGAAGAAAGATATTTTGATGCGGTTTTTTGCAATGAGTTTTTTAAAGGCAAAGGAAATTGTTTTTTTTATAAAAGATGTGTGTCACTGCCCCTACTTATTGAGATAGTTTTTAAAACTTTTTTGTTTTATAACTTATCGAGACCAAACTTGGCAGATAAGGTTCTTATTAAAATAACTAACATCGTGTCAAAAAATCATGAACATCGGATAATTTTTTTTTTTTCAAGGTATCTTGACCAAACTTTCTCAAAATAAGTTTATTAACGTTTCTTACATTTTGGCTAAACATAATTAACATCCGACATCATATAGCTGCCATAGAAACATAATGTAAGAAAATAATGTCATTGTTGCTGTTTTATTTTCTAAAGTGGCAATTAGATTTTTTTTTCAACATAAAATGCAGAGCAGACCGCCTAAGGATATAATATTTTTCATTAACAACTACAATTTATTCTAAATCCTGTCTATCTGCATATTTTCCATTGCATTTTTTTCATAACAGCTGTGTTTAACAGCTGGTAGCTTAACAGTGGCGCCCTATGTTATAATTTCTGGTAAGCAATATTAAAGATTGGTCTGGTCTGGTCTGGTTTGGTCTGGTCTGTAAAATCTTCGACTTTAAAAAAAGGGTTTTAGGCCACAAAAAGTGGTCAAATTACCCACAGTGAATTGCTTGTAATGGCTAAAAACTTTTTTATTGCCTGCTTTCAGGCGCCCAGTTTTGTGACAAAGACTTGGGGCCAGAGGAGACAACCCCGAGCTGTCTGTCTGTCTATCTGTCTTATGTGTCGCTCGTTGCTTATTTTGCCTTTGCTTTTGTCGCCAACTTGCCTGCCATCGTTGTTGTTGCTGTTCCCTTCACTTCACTTTGGCCCAGACCGATTGGTGCCTTGGGTTTTGGTTTTTGGATTTTGGTTTGAGTTTGAGTTAAGTTTCTATCAGATTATTGGCTAGTTTATACCACTCGCACTATCTCTCGATATGCAGCTTTTTTAAGGCCAGTCGGTCAACTTTGTCTTGATTATTTTTGCCATCAATGCCGGACAAAGTTTTGCGTAACTCAACTATTAAATTTAATATAGTAATTATACAATACTGCAATTTGTTTTGCTTCAAGTCAATTAAGTATTAAGCACATAATGCACATAATCGAACTCTGATAAATAAAAACTTAAGGACATTTTCACACTTCTGACGTGAAGCAAAACATTTTCTGGTGCTTATGATTAATCTTTGAATTTTGTGGAGAATTTTGTAAAAGTGATGTGAACTGTTGTTTGTGTCTCGTGTCAAGTTGTTAATAAGTAAATTGAACCAAGTTGGAAATAATTTAGCTATGCATGCTTATGCAAATTAACAGCCAGTGCTTAATGGCAAAATGCTCTCAACCAGCCTCTCAGCCCCTGCTCCAACCAACCATCCATTAGAAAATCCCGCACACTTTGCTGCTTATGAAATCCACAGTTAGCCATCTAATTCGCATGCTTCCACTGCTTGCATGCCACGCCCACATTGATGCCACTCTATACGTATACGCCTATGGGACACAGCACCAATTTCCAATTTCACACACTCTGCCATACAACACTTGAGCGGCTTATGAACAAAACTGGCGTTACTCCCAAAAAAAAAAAAACAACAACAAAATATGCTTTTAAATGTTCGACGCATACGTAATGCGATGTGATGTTATGTTAGGCTGGCAGGCACTCATTGTTCATACGCCGCATAATCCGCTGATTGCTCTGCTCATTTTTTATGCACTTTGGCAAAAGTTTTTCGTATGCTGATATCTAATTTTGTTATCACAAGTTGTGCGCTGTCTGTAGTATCCCAGAATTAGAAAAAATCCCAAAATTATAGCATCAGTTGGCAGTTGCTGCAGTCTTTCTGCAAAACACATTATCGAAATGAGTTTTTTGGCTAAAACAGCAGGAGCAGAATCAGTGGTGGCCAGAACAACAAGCATAAACAAGTCTTAAACACTGTCGACCGAAGGGTGCCACACTCCCTTCTCTTCCCCCTTCCTCAGCCCTGCCATAAATACTAGAAATATGTTGTCTGACAGCCACACACACTCACACACACAGGACTGTGGTAAATGTGCATAAGTCTGTATGTACGCTTTCGTATAAGACCCCAAAAAGGATTACACACAAGTATTTTTCAGCTTTAACTTCAATGCGGTTAGCACAAATTTATAGTTGATACTTCATTATTTCATATTTATTTTTTGATTAAAATATAAATATACCAGTGTTGATGAATTTCAACAAATCTTTTGTGTGGGGACCGCGATATATTGTTTGCTAGTTATGGTCACGTTTATTGAGTTTATAAAACAACGGATTATAATTTGCAAATTTTTTCATACCTCATTTCCATTGTTTCATCTGACAAATTTATAAGCAAAAAGGTGTTCGATTTTTGATAATACAGTTGAAAAGAGTTTTGTGTAAAAGAAGATCGCCGATTTTCTAAACAAATTTATTTTATACTCTGATACTGAAAGTATCGATAGTATAGTAAATACATACGTGGGAGCTATTCTGAACTGCCCTAAGTTCATTATCCGCTCACAGTTTCAAAAGCAATCCTTTGAACCTTGGTTCAAATATTTCCTACGATAACCCACCAAAAACCAAATTTTTAATTATTTTTGAATATTACTAAATATTGCGCCTACCTATTCAGAATTTCTGCTATTCGCAAAAGTGATGGAAGATGTGCAATCAAGTTTAAGTCTGCTTGGTATAAGGATTGTTCTTATTGGTAGTTAAGGCAAACATTTTGCTGATCTCATAAATCTCACTTTCTATCTCTTTATTTTTATAAAGTGACCTAAATGGACCATTCACATCAGGAGATGTTAATCCATATGGAATAAAGATTGTATGGGAACTTTGGCATCATAAGCCAATTAAATTTGTGAAAATGATGATCAGACCTGTTTAAGCCATGGACTTAAAAGTATATATTCAAAATATAAGATCATTAAATTTTTGTTTTTTTAATCTCAAAATAAATTTGTTGAGGCAGCCAAACTTAAAAATTAGCCAAGAGAAATAAAATGATAAGCTTCCACATTTGAAGAAAAGCAAACAGTGTTTATTATACTACTCCGATACCGAAGGTATCATAGTATATTGGTATTGTGCAATGTCTGTCATGGTGTCCGTCCGTTCGTCCGTACGATCGCATCTTTTTTTGACACTCCTAAAATAAGAGACTTGAAACTTTTCAAATATTTTTGTCTACGGCATGCCAGGAGACCGATAGCTGAAAACTGATAAATCCATATTTTGCTCACATTCTTACAGCTAGAGTTACCAAATTTATCACGAAGAAAGATAGTCACGTCCCTCAAAAAACTGCATTAAAAATTTGGATGCCACGCCTACTCCTTCCGCCCCTAGCCTCCCTGCTCCTTGAAATTGGAAACGCCTATAGTTTTCACAGTTTTTGGGATCGAGCCTCAAAAATTGGTGCCAAGATATATGACATTCTTCAAATAACTGTTTCAGAAGTTTGGATGCCACGCCCACACCTGCGTGGGTTTCAATTATAGCTACTGACGTCTCCCAAAGATTTGTATCTTAAATTTAAAGGCCACGCCCAACCACTCAGCCCACAGCCTCCCCTACATTTAAAATTTAAAATTGACTTCCACCATAAATCAATAAAGATTCTCTAACCTACAATTAGTTTAAATTAAATAACTTAAGGGGCCATCTAGTGTAATCTTTTGCCTATCAATCGATAAGCAAAAACTTATCTCCGTACATACTAGACACTAGATGGCGCTGCGTGGTGTGTATGTATGCAAATATCGTAATTGCGTAAAAATTACAAAAGGTCTTAAGATAAAAGAACTATTTGCTGGGAAAGTGCCACTCTGCCGCCACCAACCCCCCTTCAAAAATATGAATGCATGCATCTTTCAGAGTTTTAAAGCTAGAGCCACTAAATTTGATTGAAATACAGCTGTTGATCGACCCCAAAGATTTTCTCCTTACCAGCCGATCTTTTACTGGCATCAAACTATTCCGCAGTCGATTGCGTCCGACTGCAACGTTTTCACTTGTTATGATTCGTTTTAGTGCAATAAAATCATTGGGAAAACTTGTTCTTCAACACTGATAAACTTTTATAGTGTAACTTCAACAACTTTGCCAATGTTAAGGGTGTATCAAAAAGAACTTAAGTTATTTCTTTGGCTTAGCTGTTGACAACGTCATGAAAGGCTTCAATAAATAGTATTGTAAAAGATTGATGCTGGAACTTTTTTTTATTTTTTAACATTTAAGCAATGCCTTTGTTTTAAACTGCTCCTTTTACCTTGGATGCTGCAGCAAGGTTTAGAGTCCAACGTCAGGATCTTCTACTTTTTTGAAGGGTTAGAACTGCTACCGTTTGGGTTTGCATCTATCGAAGTTTTCTCTTGAGCCGGAGAGTTAGACGGAAGTATGGTAGGTCTATTTAGCCGGAGGCTCATATATCCCCATGAAGGCCGAAGTTTTAGAACTCCCCATGGAAGCGGTAACTTAATAGCTTTAGTTGACGGTACTTGAGTGGGACTCAGGGTAGGACTTGTTGAAGGCAGTGCTGATTGGATTAATTGAAGACTTGGATTTGCGGGACTACGATTAGGGTTTGGCGGAAGTTCATCTCCTGGTCCTTCTACGAGACGTGCTTGGGCTTGGCAATCGATGCAAATACTTCCACTGTTGGATCCTGCTATGTTGACGGATATATTTCTGCCACTTTCTTCCTGCTCACGATTAAGGATCTGAGCATCGCCGTTGGTCGCATCCAACATCAGCGAAAAACCTAAGGTAGCATATTATTAAAAACCTTTGTTTGATTAATTTGTTTCCCTTGGTTCACTTACAACTTATAAGAACGAGAAGGGCCCTGGCCGTTACCATTTTGCTTGAGTTCTTCGCATAGAATAAACTGAACTAAACTTGCAGCTTAAGTTTTGTAGTTGCTCTTAGTTTATCGAGGTAATTTATCATTTGCTGTGCTTTGTTGTGTAACTTGAACCTCGTGTTAGATATGCAACATTTAAGATTTGTTATATAAATTGTCGCCATAAAGGGCTTTAAGATAGTTTATTTTTTAACTTAACTTCCGGGTATCTTCATATGTACATTCGTTCTGTCAAGCTGGCTAACTTTTTCCGTAAACGTGGTCGGTTTTTAATTTCAATTCTGTCGCATAATGAACCTTGTCGAATCCTTCTTTAATCATATTATTCTATACTATGAAAGTGTCCAGTTATTTGTTTTTCTTATCAAATCTTAAACTGAACCACTAACTTCATTTGCAAATTTAGTTTTTTTTAAGACATTTTGTTTGTTAAATCAATGCATTTTTATTAAAATATTTAACTTATTGAATTATCTATTTTGCTTAAGAAGTTGGGTATAGTTTTTGCGGGATGTTCTTATTCTTACAATAAATACAACTTGCACTAAAACTGTCTTTCAAAATATTCAGCACAATATTTTTGCCTCTTCCTGGTATTTGATTTATGTGTTCCTCGCAAAGTGTAACCCAAGGACCTAAATTGGATATAAAATTTTTAACAACATGTATTTATATTGCTTTTAATTATAAGCTAAAAATAAAAGTATACTAAATTTATTATTTTTAAAATAAAATTTAACCGACTTCAAAATCACAAATAGTCACTCAAAAACGACATATTAATACATTAACATAAAAAAATCTAATAGACAGCTAAGTAAAGCTCGATTTTCTTATTACTTGCCGCATTGTTATTCCCAAAGTGATTAGGCTTTGATTGACTGGCTAGCACCGGCTAAAAATAGATAAATAATTAAACGATAGCTTTTGTGTTTAACCTATGGAATCTATGTCCATTTTTAAAACATGCAATTATCCACCAAAGTTATTTACATCAGCAGAAATTACGCCACTGGCTGATACTGCTGCTAGTCCAACTAAAAATCACTGCTTTCATGTAATTTGTTAGTTTTTCCTCGATTTCCTTAAGAGGGTAGATGCACTCAGAAAAGGAAAAAGGTATATTTTACAAAATCAATTATACAGAGTTCTTATGCAATGCCTCTAACTTAACTTTAACGAAAACAAATTATTATTTGTTAAAATATAGAAATCTTAGTTGGACCCTGTCCCGCGAGTAGTGTCCCGCGGTGACTATCACAGCAGCCTTCTGGATCACCTAAATTAAAAAAAAACCCAACACATAAACTCAATAAATCCAGTCTTTAATCGAAACTTAAGACTCTGATTTTCGATAAAAACTTAAAAGTTTATTGTTTAAAAAAATAGTAATTTTCGATATCACTATCCTTCGATTAAAAACTAGTTTTTAATGTCAAAAAGAATATATCAAAATTTCATCAATATCCACCGAATGGTTTTTCGATTTAAACGAAAAAAATACAAAATTTTCAGAAAAACGCGTTTGAAGTTTTTCAAATGTATGTATAATTTTGGAGTTAAGTATTAAATTGACTGGAAATAGTTAAACCTTACGTATTTTTATCTTGTTGAATCCGAATATCACTATTTTTGCTGATCATTTGAACATTTTATTATTTATAGCTAGTTGCTTTAACAATTTTTTGTGAAAATTTAATTTTTTAAATTGATTTTCGTTTTACTTATAATTTAGAAATTTTAAAAACGCAAGTATTTTCTAAAAAATTTGGTTAAATTGAATAATCTTTGAGTTATTAAATTTTGAAACTGAACTTTAATAAACTTTTCGCTCTAGTCACTATCTAGAGGTTCAATGTTGCTTCAGTAATTACTAAATATCTCGAAAACTAGTAATCGGAATGACTTGAAATTTTAATACTTTAAGAATGTGAAATAATCGATTTTTCAAAAATTCAAAGTACATCTTCCCCCTTAAGATTCCATCATTAGATATTGACTTAGTCATCTACTGCGCAGGCACCACTGACGTCATTGTTCGCGTTATTCTTAAGCAAGCTTCTTTCGCTGCTGTTCCTTTGAGCTGCAACTTGGGACTTTTACATACATATGTATGTGCAGCTTACAGTGCTGTCACTTGCTGGAGCCGCTATGAACAAATTGGGCATCTAAAAGCCGTTCCCCTCCCCCGAAGAACACACTGCGAGAGCTACGACACATGTGTGTAACTATTTGATATTGCATTAGTTTGGGGTTATCTATCCCCTCCTTCTCTATACCAAAAAGGAGTTTGGGACATGCCCACAACTAGATACAGCTAGATGCCATTGTGCACATGGAGCAAGTGTTGTACACTGTTCAAAAACTTAAATTTTTGACATTTGACACGTAAATATAATATGCTTTGCTCTTGTAATTGCTGCTATAACAGCTGTCTGTTTGTTTTCTCTCGGCTTGCTTGTATGTATTTTGTGCTGTTGCTGTTGACTTTAAGCAAAAGACTTAATGCGCTTTGCATGGCCAACAGCCGCCAACTGAGTGTGT
The DNA here is from genome assembly GCA_018152825.1 of Scaptomyza hsui. Taxonomy (NCBI): domain Eukaryota; kingdom Metazoa; phylum Arthropoda; class Insecta; order Diptera; family Drosophilidae; genus Scaptomyza; species Scaptomyza hsui. The sequence continues at coordinate 1,008,844 of JAECXO010000025.1, forward strand.
GAGAGAAAACTGGATACAATCATACACACAAATTATTCACTAGCAAAAAAAAGCGAAAATAAAAGTAAAATCAGTGCAAGTTGATGATGAGTTTAAAAGCAATTCTGCTAAATTGAAAAAATTTTTATACAAAATATTCCACCCCCTATATACATACATACATACATTTATAAATGTATGTGTATTTATGCTAGTGTTGTTTGAGTACATAAAAGTACATTTATATAAAATGCATATAAAAATCTTTTGTCAGTTTGCTTACGTCTCCTATGCTCCTTGGGAACTTTGCAATTTCCTTTTCCAACCGGAGGGTTTTTTTTTTTTTTTTTTAACTATGCACTTTACACACACACACCCACTCATGCGTGGCGTCCTAAATTTGAATGCAGTTTTTGAGGGACATTATTATTTTAATATTAGAAACAATTTATAAAATATATGGCTCCATAATCTGTCACTTATCGATTATATCAATTTCCCAGCCACCTTGTGGGCGTAGCACCCCAATCGTGACACTTTGTCTGTTTCAAATATTTAGCTTTAAGTGTCAAAAAAAAATGCGTTCATACGGTCGGATGGACAGACCGAAAGACGGACATTGCACAAAATTAGTATACTCTTTACCTTCGGTTTCAGAAAATATGAAAAGCTTTTGATTTTTTGATGCGTAAATAGAAGAAGATAATAAAATGAACACTGTGTACTCTTCTTCAAACGTGAAAGCTTATCATTTAATTTCCCTTGGCTGGTTTTTAAGTTTTGCTGTCACAACAAATTAAGTTTAAGATAAGAAATCAAAAATTAAATGATCTTATACTTTGAATATATATGTATTTTTAAGTTTATGGTTTAAGCAGACTTTGGTCTGATCATCATTTGTACAAATTTAATTGGCTTAATATGCCAATCGTCCCATGCAATTTTTGGTCCATATAGACCAACATCTTCCGATGTGTGTGGTCCATTTAGGTTACTTTATAAAAATATAGAGATAGAAAGTGAGATTGATGAGATTAAAAAATGTTTACAATAATTACCCATGAAAACAACTCTTAAACCACCAAGCAGACTTATACTTGAGTGCACAATTTACATCTGTTTTTATATCATTTTTCCGGTCCGATGTTGAAAACTTCATGTTCAAATGATAAGTCAATGAATCACCAGCATCTCCAGAATAGTTTCCAAGCTTCTTTAGCTTATACGCCTCAGTCTCATTTCCAACGAGAAAATTACTGTATTTGGCATATCGGTGTTGTTTATTAAAATCCTCAAGGTAAATATACAATTCGTGAGGCAGCGATTGCGTCATTAGATGGAGTTTCTCCAAACCTATAAAGAATTCCTTTCGCAAATCTCCAAAACCTTCTTTGTACGCATTCCACTTTCGATCGAAATTGACACTGCCATCAATACGCCTCTGAATTACAGTCCACCCGGATCCTGCCATTTTCGAGTCACAGGGAACTGAAAAGGTTTTCGTATCGGGCACTTTAATCGTATACACTTTGGTTCCTCTTCCTAGACAGCTTGCTGCTTTGTTTGCTACTTGGAGCCTTGATTCAAGCTTTTTAATTTTCTTTACATGTTTAGAAAGAGTTTTATCGGTTTTTTTTAAACGATGCCGCAATTTTTTTAATTCTTTATCCTTCTTTGTAATGTTGAAATCTTTTAGGTCTAATAATTCGTCTTGAATCATTATAATCTTTTTTGATTCGACAGTCAAATCGATTTGCTGTGCAAGCTGTTTTTCCTTTTGCTGTATCATTTCACTCAAGGTTATAATCGTCGTTTCTTGACCGCATATATCTATTTTGTAATCCAGGAAATGGTTTTCCTCTTATAACCTTAGGAACAAAACCTGGTGGAAAAATCGGTTCCAGCTCAAAAGATTCCTGTTTAAGATATTTTGATAAATATTTAAATCATTTAAACCTCATTAGTCAACAAACCGAACTTTCTTCTGATGCTTCATTTGGCTTTGCCAGTAAAACTATACTTATAATTGCAAAAATAAGTAATTTCATGTTAATTTAAAATATTGTGAACAACAACCGTCTCAGAGCAATAAGAATTGTGAACTAATGAAGACCTCAACGCCAAGCGAAGCAAGAAACATCGATAATTGAAATCCCCTGCAAATTATCAGCTACTTGTGAGCTGTTATATAAAATGCGAAATGTGCGATAATCAAATAAGTGTATCAGGGGCGTGCCAGGAATCAAAACCAACCGAATTTCACCTTAAAACCAACCTCAAGCTGGTTTCAGGTGTGTCAGAGCTCGAGCAGGGCTCGAAATCTCAAGTAGTTGAACCAGATATTTGGTTAGTTTAAGCAATATTAAACAATGAATAACAAATGTTTCATTTTTGAAAGGTAATTTCCAGGTTATTTCATATTGCAAGTACATTTAAATTAAATACATTTTTTAATTCATGATTTTTTTATTTTAAAAAATATACAACAAATCTCTAAAACAATTTGGTGTTTGACGTTAGCGTGCAAAACCGTCCTTAACAAGACAGGTGCCACCTAGTTCGGTTAACAATAACTATTATTCGGAGTCTTTAATAAGGTACTTCTAAGCATAAAACATAAACAAATAAACATAAAAAATGTCGTACTTTAATCATCGGTAAAGCAACGGACTGTTTATTGTACATTTAACAAAGCTATTGCACCAAAACTTTTGTTGAAGATTTGGCAACTTTTGGGTAGTTTGTTAAGGGATTACATGGGTTTCACCAAAGAAAAAACTGACTTTTTTCACACATTTTTTTTATGTAAAAAGTTTAATATTTTAGTCAAACTTTTTAATGTGCTAAAATTTCAGAAATACATTTTCAAAACTCTGCCAATGCGACGTCTTTTCCGGTGAGCCTATGTTTCTCCCGTTAACAGCATATCTCCTAGCAGAATCAAACTAGGACTTGAACGGTGGAAAAAAATAATTAAAATTTGGATTTTTGGCAGTGGTTTTTGCAAGAAAATACAAAATTTGCAATTTGTTTTTTAAAAAGTAAATAAAAATGGTTTTAGATCAAAAAAAAAAATAATAAAAAAATCCTTCGTGCACGTCCTGTAAAAAAGTGTATCGATTACGTGTGCAAAATTTCATCAAGATCGAGCGGTTTTTGCGATTAATTGTTAATCGCACTGTTTCGAGAAAAACGCGTTTAAAGTTTTGGCGCTGGGCCCAGCTACCCTGAGCCGCTCAACTTATATTAAACTAGATGACCCGGGCCGATATTGTTCTGCCACGAAACAAAAAAATGTTCTTAATTGAATGTGGCTTATTTATAGTGAGTATTCATTTTACCTATCTCTTACATTGTTGTTAAAAATTGCCATTTTAAAAGTAAAAACTCTTCCCAATATGTGTACACTAAGTTCTCCAAGTAAAACAATCAGAAAGTGGCAAATTTATTTATATATTTTTTTTTTGTTGTTGTTGCAAATTTCGCTGTTTTTGGTAAGTGCCTCCCACCTGTCATAATGAATGTCGTTTTCATATAGCTAAAAATCTATATATCGAACATTTAAATTTCACGAACTCCACGGTTTTGCATGGTGCTATCAGTCTCATTTTCTGCACACTTTTGTTTATTCTAAACTATTTATTTACCAAGTTTCAACTGAACCGATTTGTTAATAAGCATAGCTCCCATACAAATTCGAAAAATAGCCATTAAATGCAAAAATAGAGAGGTACCCGAAGGAGTAGTCGGATCGGGTCCAGATTCGGTATGCATATTTATATTTATTTATATCAAGTTTCGTTCAGATTGATTAGTTTTAAGGCATAGCATCAGTACAAAAGCTCGAAAAAAGGAAAAAAGGAAAGGTGCTTAGGAGGTACCTGACGGAATGATAGGATCGGGTCCAGATTTGGTATGCACTATTTTTTTACACGCCCTTATGCTTTGACCAAGTTTCCTTCAGATTGATTAATTTTTAAAGCATAAAAAAAGTACATAGGTGCTCAGGAGGTACCCGAAGGAGTGGTCCGATCTTTATAAAATGTAGCCTATGTGTTATTCTGATATATAAGCTACGTTATTGTAAAGTTTCATTAAAATCCATTCAGTAGCTTTTGCGTAAAACAGTAACAAACATCCATCCATACTCACAAACTTTCACATTTATAATATTAGTAGGATTAGATATATAGGATACTATCTCCGAACCTATAGCTCGGATTTTGAAACCCATGTGACCCCTTAAGACATATAACTTAATACTTTTAATATGGTTAGTTTTAGGGAAAATTCATTTACTATTTGTGAAACCTAAATATATATCGAAAAAAGTTTTATATTATTCTTCTAAACTGCTTCCAAACGGTTGTATTTGAGAAGGCTTTAGCTTCACAATTCGGTCCACTAGAAAGCAACATTGGTTGAAAATGGCGATAAAAAAGAATTATGGAAACACAAACATACAAACACTATTAACAATTTAAAAATATTTATTCTACCATTTGTAAAGGACGACTTCAGTTTTTACCTATATTATGATTACTATTTCAAACACGACAGTATTTGATCTAATGGGTTGTTGACTTGTACGATTAATGAATAAGATGCAAAAAAATACTATTTTTACATTACCATCTATCCACTTATAGAGAAAAATGCAACGCGAGCCCATCTCCATTTCATTTGACAAAAGCATTTAATATAGCTGAAAATATAATGTATTTAAAATCAGACAAAGTCCTTATAAATGTGAACCTATCAAGTGTACCATGCTGTTGGTCAGGAAAAGTGATAATCCAATCCATACACTACAGTTTCGTAAGTTTAAGTTGCACAATTTCCAAATTCATCATGTTTTTGTTATCGATTCCATGTATATACCAAAATCGGGAAAGCTGTCAATAATTTAAAATAACTTGTGCTGCCTATGAGTTAGGAGAGGTTATAGTCTAGTGTCAAGATGGCCACAAACATCAAAGTTTGTTATACATATCTGAGGAAACGTCACCATATAAAATTTGTGTTGTCAGTTATCGATTTCTTTACTCCAAGCTTAACTTCTGACTAGTCCGTAAAGGATTGGAATATAAACTTTGTTTTTATTTTTGAATAATTTCCACCTTTGAAGTTAAGCCATTTTACCTAACTACGTTAATTGTATGGAAATTTCAAAAAGTGACATTTGGTATTTCATATTCAGATTTTCAACGGCAATAAGCTGAGTGTAGATACACACACAAATTCAAATATTGAAATAAAACCACAAAGAGCGTTCAAAAATTGCAAAAAAGCAGGCAATAAATGGCACAGACCAATTCACAATCCCAATGGCCACATCATCCATCAACTTCAAGCCCAAAATCCCGAACAAAAAAGGAATGGTTCAATGGTTGAATTTCTGGGGTAGTCTTATCTAAAACGTGGTGTACTGGAAAAGTGCACCAGCAAAATATGTACAGGCAAAATAAAATCAGCTTACATAGATACTAGCCGACTTAAGCCTATCAATCAAAATGAGCATATAACCAAATCACCCAAAACGCACTGACCAAATGCTTAATATATTTAAGTTGAGCGCAGTTGAGCCCATTTTGTGCCAAACTACTACTGCTGCAACCAAATTGAATCATCATCGAGCATATGTATGGGTGGATGGGTGATTGGATGCTGAGTGTATGACACAAGCAGTTAAAAATGGATAAGCGAGTACAAGAACAACAACTACAACAGAAACAGACAAGAGATGTGGTGGCATTAAACGCTCGTTTCGCTTGAAAACACAAAACGATGACACGTGGATCGATTGGATGGTCACCAAAGACACATCAACAGTTCTGTGGATAATGCAATTGCAACTGAGGCACGCAAATATATAGAAGCGATAGAGAGCAGAGAGTGACAACGACTGGGAGATGCTCTGTAATGTCTACATTACTATACTATATATAAAAATGTTTTTAATTTTTGGTCAGCCTTAAAGTTATATCATTTAACTTGAATTAAAACCAAAACTCTTCTTGAATTAATAACTATTAGCTCCTAGAGTCGAAAGTAAGTTAGTCAACGCGTAGCACAGTTTTCTCTGCAATTGTTTTTGTAGTAGAAGTTTAAGGCGGCAGCAGCTGATTGAACATTTTTCAATCAGCTTTTCAGCAGCCGGTGCCCAAAGCAACTAATTTAAGCTCAGAGAGCAGAAAAGACAAGAGCGCAGAGGAGGAGAGAAGAGCCCCTTCTAGCCTTCGGTTTTGGCAAACTCCACGAGTGCTGTCCAAGATACTTGGCCAACTGGTTTCTGGCTTTTAATAGTTTTTCTCTCTGTTATCGATGAGCTAAAACGTGAGCAAACGAAAACGAGAAAAGAAAATCGGCGGTTAAAAGAAAAGAAAAAGTAAAGTTGTGCTTGCCGTAAAAGTCGGGCTATTTTCAGTTGTTTTTATAAATATACATACTATATTTTTTCCTCTTCTTATCTGCTGCTTGGCTCCAATGTTGGTCAATCGCTTTGCCATATTCAATTTCTTTGCTGGCTCGCAATTGCAAATAGCGAAAGTCGTTTTCAGCTCGTTTCTTATGTGGGCCAAATGTGCAGCTGCTTCTTGCTCCAAGCACAAATGGGCTAAGCAAAAAAACAACAACTAATTCGCCAGGGAGGTAGGCAACAGGCTGTAAGTGTTCCGTAAGCTCCAAAATGAGATATTTCTTTTTGGTCTGTTCAGTTCCGTTGGTTCTATGATAAATGGTTTACTTGTTGGTCTTAAGTAACTTGGGTTTGGTCAAGGCCAAAATATATAAGGTGCATATAAGGGCTATAATAGGGTCCGTAATAAATAGTGTTATAATTTTATAAATAATTTTAATTATACTTGATAGTTTTTTATATATTTTTCTTTTGTGCTCAGCTGACAACCTCTTCTTTTCTGTTCACGTACCGACGTTTCACAATTTTGACAATTTTTCAGAATTTTTGCACAGTTTAAGTAATTAAAATCCCACACTCACCCCAAATGCTAGTCCAATGAATGTCCCTGGCTATATTATATATGTATCAACATATATTTGTGTAGTTGTATCTGTAGACAAAGTTATTTTTTGTATCTGTGTTGACCGCAGCTCATCTGACTATTTTCATTTAACTATAGATTTTTGCGGTTTTTTGAACGCTATTAGCCTTCTTCTCTTTCTGTTTTTCTCTGCTGCTTTGGTTTCAATATTGCCAAATCTTTTTGGTTTGATAAATAAATTGGTGACTATCCTGCTAAGAGATCTTCTAATAAATATCATAGTTCTTGTAATATTTTAAATATCATATTTAAGCAAATAACTGACTACTGCGTGCAACTTTTTTTATTTTATTAAATAGTGTTTGAAATATGTTTAAAGAACTTATTAACACAGTTCTTACAAAATATAACAAACATATTATTAAATTTTTAATGAATGTACAAAATGTCGTTATCGGAATGGAAAAGTTAATTATATTGTATATACATAAAACTACAATATATAACTGTTTTCAAAAACAAACAAGTAAAAACGTTACAGTCGGACTTCACCGAATGCGGAATACTCTTATACCAGTAATAGAATGGATAGTGTCTTGTTACCAAATTTGGTGACTCTTGCTCAAAATCTGTAAAAGATAACTGAATTTCCTATTTTAAAATCTTGACACTATATTTGACCCGGCTATAGAGAAATAAATTTGCAAAGTTTCAGGTCTCTATGTTTAAGGGTGTCGAAGAAACGCGCGTTCATACAGACGGACACACAGCATGACGAACATTGCACAAAAGCAATATTCGGTATCAGAGTATAAATAGTCGCAATTAAGATATATAATAATGGCTCTACAAGTATTTAAAACACAATTCTTTGCAACTATTAACAATGAAAACATTTTAAATATTTATTTGTAAGTTAAGTGTTCTGTCAATTGTGCGTCTGCCGCATCCCTTTGTTATGTATCTCCATCAACCATTTTAAACATAAAACACTCTCTTTGCAATTTGACAAATGATAGTAGCATATTGGAATCATATTACAAACATCGTCATTTAACGATTAATCTTGGGGAAAACCAATTCCAATCATACAATCCCAACTCAGATCGGCTAGCCACCATTTTAAATTAATTAAAGGCCGGAAATTGAAATGCAACGCATTATTCCCATTGAATAAACTAAACTAAACGTGCAGCTTAAATTTTGTAGTCGCTCTTAGTTTTTTGAGGTAATTTATCATTTGCTGTGCTTGGTTGTGTAACTTGAACCTCGTATTAGATATGCAACATTTAAGATTTGTTATATAAGTTGTCGCTATAAAGGGCTTTAGATAGTTTATTTTTTAACTTAACTTCCGGATGTCTTAATATGAACATTCGTTCTGTCAAGTTGGCTAACTTTTTCCGTAAACGTGGCCTTTATTTTTTAGTCAGGCAAGGTCGGTTTTTAATTTCAATTTTGTCGCATAATGAACCTTGTCGAATCCTTCTTTAATCATATTATTCTATACCATGAAAATGTCCAATTACTTGTTTTTCTAATCAAATCTAAAACAGAACATCTAACTTTATTTTAAAATTTAGTTTTTATTAAGACTTTTGTTTGTTAAATCAATGCATTTATATTAAAATATTTAACTTATTGAATTATCTATTTTGCTTAAGAAGTTGGGTATAGTTTTTGCGGGATGTTCTTATTCTTACAATAAATGCAACTTGCACCAAAATTGTCTTTCAAAATATTCAGCATGGATATAAAATCTTTAACAACATTTATTTACAATGCTTTTAATTATTAGGTAAAAATAAAAGGATACTAAATTAATTATTTTTAAAATAAAATTTAACCGACTTCAAAATCACAAATAGGCACTCAAAAACGACAAATAAATACATTAATATAAAAAAATCTAATAGACAGCTAAGTAAAGCTAAGTAAAAAGGTATATTTTTAAACAAAAATATTTATTATGGCAATTTAGTATATTTTACAAAATCAATTATACAGAGTTCTTATGCAATGCCTCTAACTTAACTTTAACGAAAACAAATTATTATTTGTTAAAATAAAGAAATCTTAGTTGGACCCTGTCCCGCGAGTAGTGTCCCGCGGTGACTATCACAGCAGCCTTCTGGATCACCTAAATTAAAAAAAAAACCCAACACATAAACTCAATAAATCCAGTCTTTAATCGAAACTTAAGACTCTGATTTTCGATAAAAACTTAAAAGTTTATTGTTTAAAAAAAAAAAACAGTAATTTTCGATATCACTATCCTTCGATTAAAAACTAGTTTTTAATGTCAAAAAGAATATATCAAAATTTCCTCAATATCCACCGAATGGTTTTTCGAGTTAATCGGTTCATCGAATGAAAATACAAAATATTCTTAAGCAAGCTTCTTTCGCTGCTGTTCCTTTGAGCTGCAACTTGGGACTTTTACATACATATGTATGTGCAGCTTACAGGGCTGTCACTTGCTGGAGCCGCTATGAACAAATTGGGCATCTAAAAGCCGTTCCCCTCCCCCGAAGAACACACTGCGAGAGCTACGACACATGTGTGTGACTATTTGATATTGCATTAGTTTGGGGTTATCTTTCCCTCCTTCTCCATACCAAAAAGGAGTTTGGGACATGCCCACAACTAGATACAGCTAGATGCCATTGTGCACATGGAGCAAGTGTTGTACACTGTTCAAAAACTTAAATTTTTGACATTTGACACGTAAATATAATATGCTTTGCTCTTGTAATTGCTGATATAACAGCTGTCTGTTTGTTTTCTCTCGGCTTGCTTGTATGTATTTTGTGCTGTTGCTGTTGACTTTAAGCAAAAAACTTAATGCGCTTTGCATGGCCAACAGCCGCCAACTGAGTGTGTGAGAGAAAAATGGATACAATCATACACACAAATTATGCACAAACAAAAAAAAAGCGAAAATAAAAGTAAAATCGGTGCAAGTTGATGATGAGTTTAAAAGCAATTCTGCTAAATTGAAAAAATTTTTATACAAAATATTCCACCCCCTATATACATACATACATTTATAAATGTATGTGTATTTATGCTAGTGTTGTTTGAGTACATAAAAGTACATTTATATAAAATGCATATAAAAATCTTTTGTCAGTTTGCTTACGTCTCCTATGCACCTTGGGAACTTTGCAATTTGCTTTTCCAACCGGAGGGTTTTTTTTTTTTTTTTTTAACTATGCACTTTACTCACACGCACCCACTCATGCGTGGCGTCCTAAATTTTAATGCAGTTTTTGAGGGACATTATTATTTTAATATTAGAAACAATTTATAAAATATATGGCTCTATAACCTGTCACTTATCGATTATACCAATTTCCCAGCCCCCTTGTGGGCGTAGCACCCCAATCGTGACACTTTGTCTGTTTCAAATATTTAGCTTTAAGTGTCAAAAAAAAATTGCGTTCATACGGTCGGATGGACAGACCGAAAGACGGACATTGCACAAAATTAATATACTCTTTACCTTCAGTTTTAGAAAATATGAAAAGCTGTTTGACTTTTTGATCCAAGCAGATAATAAAATAAACACTGTTTACTCTTCTTCAAACGTGAAAGCTTATCATTTAATTTCCCTTGGCTGGTTTTTAAGTTTAGCTGTCACAAAAAATTTATTTTGAGATAAGAAATCAAAAATTAAATGATGTTAGATTTTGAACTAATTTTTTTGGTTTTTGGTCTGATCATCATTTGTACAAATTTAAGTGGCTTAGTATGCCATCCGTTCCATGAAATGACGCTTGAGGTAAGACCACGATCTTCCTTTGTGTAGTGTGCATTTAGATTACTTTATAAAAATAAAGAGACAGAAAGTGAGATTTATGAGAATAGACATAATGTTTGCATTAATTACCAAGAAGAGCATTTAGTATACCACCAACCAGCCCCATAGTATCTTGCACAACCTAGTTTATGTTCATCTTCATTATCCCGATCCATAGTTGAAAACTTCATGTTCAAATGAGATTTGAAAGAATCATTTGCATCTCCAGAATAGCTTCCAAGCTTCTTTAGCTTATACGCCTCGGCCTCATTTCCAATTATAAACTTACTGTATTTGGCATGTCGTTTTTGATTTTTAAAATCGACAAGGTAAATATACAATTCGTGAGGTTGCGATTGCGTCATTAGATAGAGGTTCTCCAATCCTATGAAAAAGCTTCCACGCAAGTTTCCAAAACCTTTCTTGTACTCTTCCCAGGTTTGGTTAAAGCTCACACTGCCATCGACACGGCGTTGAATAACAGTCCAACCGCGTCCTGCTATTTTCGAGTCACAGGGAACTGAAATTTTTTTCGAATCGGGCACTGTAATCGTTTGCACTTTGTTTTCTTTTCCTAGACAGCTTGCATCTTTGTTTGCTACCTTGAGCTTTGATTCAAGATTTTTAAGTTTCTTTTTTTGTTCAGAAATTAATTTGTCTTTTTTCTTTATCTGAGACTTCAAATCTTTTATTTCTTTATCCTTCTTTTTATTGTTACACCCATTGTTTTCCGGTGGGGATGGCGAATCAGTTTGTTTGCCCTGTTTAATTAATGACAATAATTCATCTTGAACCAATACCAACTTTTTCGATCTGTCAGTCAATTCGATTTGATGTGCAAGCTGTTTTTCATGTTGCCCAATCATTTCCCTTAAGTTTACAATCGTCGCTTCTTGACCCCATATTATATTTCGTAAGTCAGCAAATTGTTCTGCATTTGTTCCAAAAATATAGTTACATTTTCCACACAACTGATCCTGCTTTTCAGATTTTTTTGGACACTGTATATTTGTATAAATATTAAATTCATTCAAACCTCATTAGTTAACAAACCAAACTTACTTTCCTAGCTTCATTTGGCTTTGCAAGTAAAGCTATTAACAAAATTGCAAAAATATTTAAATTCATTTTAATTTAAAATTCTGTGATCAACAACCGTCGCAAAGCAATAAGAATTGCCAACTAATGGAGACCTGTACGCCAAGCGAACCAAGAAACATCGATAATCGAAATTACCTGCAACTTATCAGCTACTTGTGAGCTGTTATATAAAATGCGAAATGTGCGATAATCAAATAAGCATATCAGGGGTGTGCCAGGAATCAAAACCAACTGATTTTCAACCTTACACCAACCTCAAGCCGGTACTGCATACTTATAAGTATAGTAAATACTGCATTTATTAAAGAAGTGTTCTATCCTTCAGAGGCTCTGAGGTTGACTTGTGCGCTTTCAAATTATGCTCCTTCAATTATAATTATTGAGCACGTGCGTAAGCACGACAGCTCCATCAATTTGCATGTAAATCGCCTCACGATGGAAAACTCCGAAAAGATAAATGCGGTGAAAACGCAGCAATCAATTGATACATTTTCATTGCCCGAAAATGTTTAAATTGAGGGAAACTATATATATATATATTTTCATCTGATTGGATGTTTTCATCAGTGGCTTTTGCCGCAAACTTATTGCAAACGTCAACAACAACAACTAGTAAGAAGGCTCTAGTCGAGATTTACCGACTAGGAGATACCCCGAACCCTACACTTAACGTCTGTGTGTATCTGTGAGTAAACTTTAATCTTCGGTATCTCTGGTGTTTCTGACCCGATTTTGATGAAATTTTCACAGATTTTCATTATTTTGTTTAAAGTTTTAAGAACGTTTCTTTTTTTTTTTTTTTTTTTTATATACAGTACGCCCTCGCTCAACGCAACCCTCGATACACGCAACTCCTCGATAATTGCAACACCCGAATTCTTAACATTGTAGACTCTGTTAACGCAACTTCCAAAAAATTACCTCGTTAAACGCATCTTCCTAAGGAAATCGTATGTTTTAGTTTCTACAGAATGAACCAGCAAGAAGAATCAACACACCAACAACATAGGCACGGGTCACACTCAGTGAGAGAGTTAACAGTTAGTCCTTTCACCGACTCTCGGTGATACAAAGAAGACAAGACGACAATAACGGTTGTTCTATTTCTCTCTATTCATTTTGCTTACAACTTTAACACATACACTATTCTTATTACTGTACTTAAATTCCTACGTTCTCCCACATATGTATGAATGGTTCCTGCGCGCATTCAGTTTGATGGAATTTATTTCGCGATCGGTTGATTCACTCGTGCTGCGTACAATATGCCAGTAGTTAAACATATAATAAACTTAAAATAGCACAAAAATGTGAAATCCTAGGTAATCTGGATAGTGGCAATGTTGTTAAATCTAAATGCCAGGAATATCATATGCTTGAATCCACAGTAGCTAGGATTAAATGGGCTGAACAGACGGAACTTCCACTAAATGACATTTTACAACTTCGAGATCTTCGCGAAACAGCTGTACAGAAAAGTCTAAATTGTAACAAAGTACAGACCACAATTTCTCAGTTTTTCAAAAAATAAATAAAATAAAATGAAATCCAAGCTGTAATCACAGATTTATTCGATTAACTTTAATTTTAATGTGTGGCCAAGTCAATTTTTTGGAAATAGGTCTCGTGGCCAACATAATATTTTTCCTCGGTTTTCGCAACAACCTCAGTTTTCGCAAATGGCTAAATTTTAATAGGTTGCGTTAAGCGAGGGCGTACTGTATATATATTCGGTATTTAATATTTTAATGTTATCGATCACATGTGTATATCGGAAACGAAAATAGTTATACAAAATCGAAAGCAAACCTCTACTGCCTAGGACTTATAGTCTCTGAAATCGACGATATCATATATACGGAAAGACGGACATGGCTATATCGACTCAGCTATTGATGCTGATCAAGAATATATAAACTTTATAGGGTCGGAGATGCTTCCGTCTGCCTGTTACACACTTTTGCACAAAACCATTATACCCCTTTTACCCATTTCATGAGATCGGGGTATAAAAAGTTAAGTCGACGTTTCGCAGCATGAAAACGAAATTGAAATTGAAAATAAACCGCAATTGAATTCGAAAAGAAAATGAAAAAGACAGCACACACACACACACACAGGGCCAAAGAAAGAAAAGATGGAGTACAAATTATAAGCCAAATGCCAGAAAAATAAATTTGAATAAAAGAAAATGAATTCGAAAAAAATAATACTCGAATTCCAGAACGTTTTAAGCATTTATAAATTATACAAATTGTTTGCGCATAAAATAAATGTTTTTATTCAATTTACTCAAATGTTGTTGTTACCCGCTTTTTTTTGCGGTTGTCCGTTTCTATTGATTTTTCTTTCTCTTCGCTGATAAAATGATTGCACCGAAACGTGATTTGACTCGCACGTTTCTGCGGTGGGTGCCTTAGCTGTTGATCTAGCTCCAAAAGTATTACGACTGCAAGTATATTGCTGGTTATATTTTGGGCAGCATACTTGAGCTCTTAATGTTAATGTTGATTAACCAATATTGTTTGAAACTAGCTGAACAGCTAAGGCAGCCGCATAAACACAAGCGATCTCAGGTTCGAGTTCCCGGCACTGTAAGTGTTAATACAAAATAATTTGAAATGGTTTTAATTTAGTTTCTTAAATTTTCTAACTTATGAATGAGGATTATTGACGGTTTTCAAAAAATTCCTTTAAACATATTGGTAAATAAGTAAGAATCAATGTTCTTTATTGTGTATTGTGTATGGCCGATACTAATATGTTCCACTCACGCACTTAATGGATATATAGTTATATAGTAGAGAGCTGCATGAATGGCCAAAAAACGACAATGGTATAGAACACTTCGACAAAATTGTATCGGTGCACGTTATGCGTGGGCAACGTTCACAGTTGCAAAAGAATAAAATAAGATTTACAGTTATATATCAATACAGCTGAAGGTATTCGAGTATAAAGTCTGCTTTGTATGCATGTTTGTGTTTTTTTGCCTGCTATAAATATCACAAAATTAAATTTTTCGACAAACTGAACGTTTTAAATTAAACAAATCTTCACAGTTTTCTTAGAATAGCATGTTAAGCAGAGAATAGCGAAAAGTTGCAGTTAGATTTGCATTATTTTGGGTGATTTTTGATGTCTTTTTAATAATGCACCAAAATTTACCCTAAAATACCATTTATCACATGAATAGGACTAACGATATTGCAAGAAAAGCAAGCCCATATAATTAAACTGAGGCGCTAACTTCAGACTGCAACGTTTTTTCTTGTTAAGTTTAGCTGTCTCAACAAATTTATTTTCAGATTTAAAACCAAAAATTAAATGATTTTATATTTTAAATACATATTTTTAAGTTTATGGCTTAAGCATACTTTGGTCTGATCATCATTTGTACAAATTTAAGTGGCTTAGTATGCCAATTTTGCCAAACAATTTTTTGTCCATATACGAGCAGACCAACCTCTTCTGATGTGTATGGTGCATTTAGGTCACTTTATAAAAATAAAGAGATAGAAAGTGAGATATATGAGATTAACGAAATGTTTGCATTAATTACCACTGAGAACAATCCTTATACCACCAAGCAGACCTATACTTGTTTGCACAACTACTTCCATCAAGTTTAACATCATTATCCCGGTCCGATGTTGAAAACTTCATGTTTAAATGATAAGTCAATGAATCACCAGCATCTCCAGAATAGTATCCAAGATCCTTTAAGTAATACGCCTCCATTTCATTTCCAATGACAAAATTACTGTATTTGGCATATCGGACTTGATTTTGAAAATCCTTAAGGAAAATATACAATTCGTGAGGTTTCGAAATCGTCATTAAATGAAGTCTCTCCAATCCTACGAAAAAGTTTCCACGCAAGTTTCCAAAACCTTCCCTGTACTCTCTCCAGTTTCGATAGAAATCGACACTGTTATCCATACGCCTCTGAATTACAGTCCACCCGGGTCCTGCGATATTCGAGTCACAAGGAACAGAGAAGGGATGAGTGCCTGGCACTTGAATCGTATATACGTCGGTCGATTTACCCAGGCAGTTGGTGTATACATATTTATTTTCGTTAGGGAATTGTACATTAGGTGTCTGATAGGATTGCAATTTCGCAATTTCCTTATCTCGTGTAACGATTTGGGCATCTTTAAAGTTAACGTCTTTTTGCAGTATTGGGATTTGAGCTTCCAATGAAGCGACACGTTTTTCCAGAATATCAATATTAATCTTATACACTGCGCTCATTCCCATTTGCTTTGTAAGCTGTTTTTCTTTTTGGTCAATTGTTTGCTGCAAGCTTGCAATCTTCGATTCTTGTTGGCGCGCTTTAATTTTTAATTGAGCAACTTGATCTTCCTTTGTTTGTATATCGGTTGCCAATTTTAGAAGCTGTTGCACAGCATTATAGCAATAGTTTCCACAAAACGGATCTTCATATTCATTGATACACTGTTGAAGATATTTGGATAAATATTAAAATCATTCATACCTCATTAGTTAACAAACATCAATTCCTTTTAATGCTTCATTTGGCATTGCATGTAAAGCTATTAACAAAATTGCAAAAATATTTAATATCATTTTAATTTAAAATTCTGTAAACAACAACCGTCGCAAAGTAATAATAATTGCCAACTAATTGAGACCACAACGCCAAGCGGACCAAGAAACATCGATAATTGAAATTACTTGGAACTTATCAGCTACTTGTTATATGAGCGCTGTTATATAAAATGCGAAATGTGCGATAATCAAATAAGCGTATCAGGGGTGTTCCAGGAATCAAAACCAACTGATTTTTAAACTAAAACCAACCTCTAGCTGGTTTTAGGTATGCCAGAGTCCAGCTCGAGATAGTTTTGAAATCTCAAGTAGTTGGGCCAGAGATTTGATTATATTAAGCAATATTACACAATAAATAACAAATGTTTCATTTTTGAAAAGACATTTCCAGCTTAGTTGCATATTGCAAGTACATTTAAATTTAATACATTTTTTAGTTCATGAGTTTTGATTTTCTAAAATCAACAACAAATCTCTACAAAAATTTGGCATTCGGCGTTAGCGTACAAAAGAGAGGTACCACTTTTATCGGTTAACAATAACTATTTTTGTGAGTCTTCAATAAGTGTTCAAGCATGAACATTAAGTATAAACATAGCAAAAATACAAAAACATATACATGTATATAATTAAGATTGTAAACACCTGTTGTGCGCACTAGCAGGTAGCAGAAAGCCTAACTGAGAGTGCAACAGATATAAAGGGACATGTTTATGTTACATGTTATCTTTAAATAGCCAGATGCACGATGAACCTTACAAAATCAGCAATAGGATAAGAATATATTAAAACCAACGCTGAGTCTTACAAACTCAGCAATAGATATGCTTGTTTTATGGGATGATTTTATGCATGAATCCCTGGCTCAGGAAGTAGTATAAAACTGAACGCCAACACAGTTAATGAATATTCAATATTTAATTTTGATTTTGTATAAACATGACCAAAGACAAGTCCCATCATTTTGTTATTGTCTTACCTATTAATTATATTTCATTGCCATTTGAGTTGATGTTTCGTGCGCTTCGTTTGCTGATTCGCCTTATACTCTTAACGTTTCATAGCATTTAATTGCTGCAAAGTGCAAAGTGGAGGCGCCTGTGTGTATGCAATGCATTTTCTTGTAATGCATTTTACTTTTGCACAGCACTCGTTCATTTTGTGGGCGTGGGCGTGGGCGTGGCCGTGCATGCCCTGTCGAACTTGAAGTGCAAGTGTAAAAGTCCCAAAGTGGAACTTGTGTCTGGCGCAAACATATTTATTTTGGCAGATGGAGTGGAAACCAAACCAGAAATGGTAGACGACGACACAACGCACACACACACACACACACACACATACATTCCTCTATGCTTACTTATTTCTACTTTTGACAGCAGCTTGTGCAACATTTTTAATGCATTTACACACACGCTTGCTCATAAATGCATTACTTGAGTGTGTATGTGCATTTGGGTTCTCCTTTGGCTTAAGTTAGGGCGTGGCCGATTGCCTAATGGAGTGTTATATGCGAGCGACCTACACTTACACATACACTTATACACAATTGTGACAGCAATAATCTTAACTGATTGTCGCATAAAAATAAGTTTTAAAACATACATATAATATATATGAACATTGGCAAGACAAATGAAAACTATAATAATATTCTGATGCTATGATGATTACTAATAGAATTTTGTTTAATTTTTATATTGTTTCAGGTCGTGAGCGACTCAACGAATACATATCCCACTATGAAACACTCAACTATGATCATGAGCACATTAGAGCTAGTCACAGTAGAGCACGACGATCGGTGACCAAAGATCATTTTGTACATTTAAAGTTTGCAGCACATGGAAGAGACTTCCATCTTAGATTAAAACGTGATTTAAATACATTTAGTGATAAGTTAGACGTGAGTATTAAAACTAAACTTTGAGTTTGTTTTACGAATTACTAAAAAAAAAAAAAACAATTTTTTGAACTCTTACAGTTTTATGATAGCAACGGCCCCATTGATGTCTCAACGGATCATATCTATGAGGGCGAAGTGATAGGGGATCGTAATAGTTATGTATTTGGTTCCATACACAATGGTGTATTCGAGGGTAAAATTATAACGGAACGTGATGCCTATTATGTTGAACATGCCAAACATTATTTTCCCACAAATCGCACGACGACAACGACCACCGCGAAAACGACAACCAACAACAACCACAACAACAACGCCAATAACGAGTACGACAACAGCGGGGTCCATCAACACAAAGGATAACAACAACAACATAACTGCCATTGATAATAAGACAGAAAAGTTCATAAATAAGAATGCTGCAAACACATCCACATCAACAACAACAGCAACTGCAACAACAACAACATTTAGTACTTCCGAGCAGCAGCAGCAGTTGTTAGAGTCGTCAACAACAGTGCTTCCAGAGGCGGCAGCTACAACGGATGAGAGCTCTGCCGCCAGAGCAGAGGACGAACTTGATTTTCACTCCATTATCTATAAGGAGTCGCACGTTGAGGATGTCTACGAGAATGTGCGCGAAGGTAAGCCACAACCCAAACTCATAACAAAAAAACACCAAATTTGCACGTTTATTATAACGTCCGAACGTATTTGAATGTTACTTTTCTCATATAAAGAGGAGACATAATTACACGTTTATACTAGATATCTGTCTACAATATATATATATATTTTTTTTTGCTCATTAATCCTTACGTTTACTTGCTGTAAATTGTTTAGAAAAAGATATTCACACATGCTTCTCAACTATTAAAAAGTTTTTCACTCGTTGCCGTTTACAACAGGGCTCATAGAAAGTAATGTTGTGTACATTTCGATATGCAACATGCAGCGTTTTGGGAGTAACACATCAAAACCATAATTAAAAACAACTGAATTCCCCGTTAAGGTTGGCAGCACCATAAGGCGATAGTAATATATCGATGATTGGTAACTTTGGCTTTGAGAAATCCAAATTGCTTAACTCTCGGATAGCGCGAGCAACAAAGTTATTCCGAAGTTAACTAACCGCAAGCTTAACTGGACATTGACAAATTGGGCCTTAGTGTATTTTCTTTATTTGTATTGGGATAGCTCTTTCATAAGCATTGTTTTTTAATATTTAATACTTGAGTGTTGTTGTTGTTTACTCGCTTACTTGCTAAAATTTTCAGAAAAAATTTGTTTTAGTTGTTTTTGAGTTATCCCTTATTGCCATTAGAGAAATTAACGTTTTTGGACAATGACTTCCAATGTTTTTAATTTTTTACTCGATGAACCCGGGCTTGGAACATAACCCTGGTTTCCAAAATATTCAGAACCCGGTCCGGTCCGGAACCTCTGCGAATTTTCAACCTAGGGTTCGGAACCCGAACCGCCGTTTTTTCAGGGGTTTGCAGCTCTGTAAAGAACACAAGTGTAGAAAACAGAGAGAATATATATATGTATGTATATGTATGATTTATTTATGATGTCAAAGTTGAAGACTTATTTCATTCTTTTGTTTAATAACGTTTTAGTACACCTATGACACTTGAGTTGTGTTTGTCACATGTGCTTGTTAATCATTTTCGGTTGCTCATCAAAGCTTTAGCTTGTCAAATTGGTTGCATAAAGTCAATCATTGGTTGGTTCTTTAAAGATTACAGAATTGCTGTAAAAACAAACACACATGAGAGCCGTAGCAAATGAAAAATTGCATTTGCTCTGCTATCAACTCGTTCTCGGTTTTCGGCTACCGCATCGGCTACTGAAGGGTGTCTCTGCTACAGATGTATTCAAAGTAAGAGCGCTAGCGATAGCACAACAAAATACTCCAGATTAGCGTAGCATTTTCAAACTCTGTTTCAAATTTACTTACATAATACCATATAGCGACACTGATTACAAACTTTACTTTAACAGAGTGTTTTGTTTTCAAGGTGATAAATAAGGAAAAATTATATTGCATATTAGGACTGCAGAGATATTTTTGGGTCGAAATACCTTCTTTTTGGTTAAAAGTCAGTTATTCGTTAAATTGTCAGTTGTGCTGCAGAGTTTTTAGCAAGCAGTCATTTACAAAAAATTCGGAGTAAACTCTCATGCCATTTGAATGGTTACTTTGCTTACACACACTTACTCATACTTATGTATGTACATCACTGCGGCAACAATGCATTGTTATGACAGTGGCAATGAAAGTTGAAGCAACATGTGAACATTGTGAGTACAACACTGTTGTTGTGCTTGTCTAATACTATTGCGCAAACAGCAACAAAAACAAATTTATCTACAGACCGTAACAAAGTCGTGAAACGCCGCGGCGTTCGAAAAAAAAAACGGGGAATTTATGTACGATGATTAAAAACCCTTATACCATTTATATGTAGTACAAATGAGGAGCAGAGTATAAAAAGATGATTAAAGACTGCATTTAAAATATTAATACTTGCTTTGCAACTTTATGTTATATGTTTTCATATAGTGTATTAAAAGTTTCTGGGTAAGCCGTTGGGATTTGTTGCATAACTTGCATGCAACTCTGACAGACAGACACAAGCAGCATTAGCAGGAAACAACAACAAAACTATTGTCGCTCAAATTTGTGTGTGTGTGTGTGTATGTGTGTGTATAATTCTGTGGGCGTGGCATTTGTGCATTTGGGTGTAATCATTTTAATGAGCTTACACAAAAGCCACTTACATTTTAGCCAGTCTCAAATTGTTGTTAGTTAAGCGACATTTGTTGCCGTTTGTTCCATTTGATTGATGCACTTCACACTGATGACAACTGATTGTGTGCGGGTGTGTGGGTGTGTTAGCGTGGGAGAAGTGTGTTACATTTAATTAGCCTCGTTTTCGAGTGCGCGCATTTGGCAAATATGTAATGTGTTTAGACAACAGCTTGAAACAACATGTGGAATCGTTTGAAAATGCCAAACATAAATCATGCTAATTAAATGCCTTCTGTGCTGACAGTTAAATTAATTAGAGAGAAAATAGAAGAGAAGAGAAGAGAGGAGACAGAGTGCACTGTTGCCAAATTTCTATGCAATCAAAGCAAAATATTTACAACTTCTTAAATAACAAAACGTTTTTAAGCATCTGTTTGTGAAACATTTAAATATTGTTGATTGTAGCATAAGCCACAAATAAAATGCCCCAATAAATAATTTGGCCAAGTAAACTTATATTGTCTGCACTTTTTTTTTTGCTTTGTACCATGTATGTTTTTAGGAGGTGGGGGCTACACTTTAAAGGTTTCTAATTTATTATCAAAAAACTTTGCGCCACAGCAAGAAGAAGTGCAACTGAAGTAAACCCCAAGTACGTAAAAAGTTCGTGCAACTTGCCAAAAGAGCAGGACATAAAGTTCGATTAGTGCAAAGTGCGCTGTTGCCAGGCTTCACTTGTTGACACACAGCACCAACAGAGAAGCGCAACTTTTTTGCCACCACAACTCTCCTCTCTTACCCCACCATTTAGTGCCCTTTATGGCTTAATTGCTGCCCAGCCATTTCTCTAGCTAGCGTCTTAAACTGTCCAACTTTATTAGCTACTCTCGGCAGGCACGCACGCAACAAAGTATGAAGAAGAACAAACACAGAAGTGCTTCAATTTGGAGCAAGCAGAACGAGCATATACTGTGCACAGACAAACGAATGAAATAAATTAAGTGATATAATTACCTAACATCTGCATTTAAGTAATGAAAATGAATTGGAAAAATCATTAAGACCCGGAAAAAAAATAGTTTTGACCTTAACACACAACAAAGAGAACTCATTATAAGAGTCGAAAAAACCAACAGAAAAATGTATTTCACGCCGTTGTTGAATTCACCCTTTATGTGTTACATGCTAACAAACAAATTTAAAATACCCATTGCAAAAAAGAAAACCATGCCGAAGGTGTTTACACTTGCAAGCTTATCAAAAATGTAGTGCACTTCTCTTGCATGGCCATTCCTCCCCCTCAGCCCCACCAACCACACCCATTTTAATGCCATTTAGCAGCATATTAAACGTGGTTCTTGAAATGAGCAGTTGGTCTAAGAATAGGGACGGACCCTCGTTTTGATTACATTGTAGGTGCGTGTGTGTTAAAACCAACCAAGCCACTATGGGTAATTTGACCAGTTGTTGTGGCCAAAATTAATAGCTCAAGAACGAAGCAAGATATTTTGATGCGGTTTTTGCAATGAGTTTTTAAAAGACAATAGAAAATGTTTTTTTTTATTTAAAAACCACCCTGGTAATTTAACAGTGGCGCCCTCTGGTAAAATTTCTGGTTACTATGTAACGCCGTCAACATAATGTAAAATGTTCGACTTTAAAAAAGTGGTCAAATTACCCATAGTACAAGCGAGGATACGCATGTTGCCACGCCCATTCACAACACAGGACTTTGGCTTTCTCTCCCTATCTTGACACACTGCCAGTCAGTCAGTCAGTCAGGCAGGCAGTTGTTGGTTGGCAAGTAGCGAACCGTGTACAAGACGAATCTTCCCCCCACGGGGGTTAAAGCACACACACACACACACACACTAACAATCGTACACACATAATTCACACAGTGACTCCATTACGCGACTGCAGACTGCACTTGCCACTTGAATGCTGCTTGGAATTCACAATTTATACACATTGTTGTAATATAATTTTTTTTTTTTTTTCTATAGCTCAAGTGGCAACTTTTTTTTTTTTATTTGCCACATTGTTTGGCCGCGTTGCAGTCGCGGCACCCGCTCGGTTTCTGTGTTTCTGTTGCTGTTCTGTGGCTGTGGCTGTTCTGTTGCCTGCCTCGTGTTATTACTCGAGTGCATTGGCCGTGGCAGGTTTATGCAGTTGCCTGCAACTGCCATTAATGCAATGCGGCTCATTTTATTTATGACACTTTGTTTTATTGTACTTCTTTAACATTGAGAATGGTTTTTATACTACGTGGAGTAGAGAGAGAGAGAAAGAGAATGAGAGTGAGAGACGAAGGAATTCTTAGCTGTCCACTTTTCTGTGTTTAACTGGCGAAACTATTGGCGAACAAGTTGTCGGCAGTCGATTAACTAAACTGTGTATATTTCTTGCACAGAATGAGAAAAAAAGCTTTGAAACAAAATTTTAAAGCTAATTTTTGATTTAAGTCAAGAATACTTGAAATTGGTATAGAAATACTTCAATCAAATACGAAACACTTGAAATAAATACGAAAATATTTAAATAAAGTTCAAAGATTCTAAAAAGATTAAGAATAAGTGAACTTGAATCAAGTGAAACTCCAGATAGACTAATTTGAAATATGAAAATTCTTTATCTAAGTGAAATACTTTATAGAGTATTCGGCAATTTAATAATAATAAGGTTTCGTCATAGTAGTACACAATTTCTATGATATTAGTATAAAAAGAACCTAAATCATTTTGGTAAAAAACTTGCACCAACTACAGAAGAACTGAATTCAAGTTTAAAGTAAACTTGCATCAAAAACAAAAAATTTTTAAGAGTCATGTTAGAATGAAATTTTCGATTTCAATAAATGTGTTATCCTAAGAAAAAAATCAAGTGCGATTTGATGTAATTTAAGTACATCATACCTAAATGTTTCCCCCTGTGTATAAGTCGAAAGAATAAAAGCCTGCAGAGCTTGTTGTTAAGCCCCTTTCAGCGCTTTTCCGATTTTAGAATCAATAACTCAGCTTGTTACTTATAAAGTCAAATGTCTTCAATTATGGCCACTACCAACCCGAAGTACTATTTTCCTGGTTGATTTTCTGTTTGCTGTTATTACCTTTTATTGTTTTTAGCCTTGTTGTCTGTCGCCAGCAAATTTTGTTGCTGATGTACAAAATATTTTCGATATTGGCCGGCGATGCATGAAATCAGCGGGTAGAAAAAGCATTGCACGTTTATATAAACAGGATTTACACACAAGTTGCTGCGATTGGCGCGATGTTTGTCGATGATGAGAACGATGCCATAGCTCACAATAATTTCCGGCATTTGATAACAACAGCAACAACAAGCATAACAATAAAACAGCGGCTTCACAAACAGTTTGGCGGGGGAAGAGTTTGGCGATTGTAAACAAACAAATTTCATGCTACGTTTCACCGGAAAGTTCAAAGCCGAATTGTGGGGTGACTCTTTCAAAAAGAAAGAAACAGCACAAATAAAAAACCTAATTGACAAGCGACAGTCATGGCCGGAAATATACTGTCCCTCTGTCTGTCTGTCTGTCTGTTTGTTGTTGTTGTTGTTGTTTTATTTTCAGTTTACTTCTTTTTGAGTGTGTTTGTGTTTGTGTATTATTAAAACGAATTTAAATCAGGCAACCAGCCAATGGCCACGTTAATTGGGCAGAGACATGGGGCACGCACATAATTGAAATCAAGTGCGCTGAGCAGCACAATAACCCTTAAAAAGAACTGTCTGTATCTATGTGCACGCACGTACAGTGGTGACCATTCAATTAGATACAGCTTTTAAAAAATTAACAGCTTGATAGTAAATGACAAATAACTTTTTTTTTGCGTTTTTCTTACCTGTTTACTTGAAAATTGTTTTTCATTTTATAAACAAATGTATAAGATAAGTTTCATAAATATATTAAATTTTTATTTTTTTTTTTTTTATTATTTATTTAATATTTGAATGACACTATATAATTATGAAATTTGTCCGACTTCTTGTCTACCTCCACAAAAAAAAGTTACAATTAAATATTCATATTCAAATTGTTCAGGTTAATTACATTTTGAGCTAACACATTGTTTATTTTTTGCGTGCGTGCTTATGATGTGTATGAAATATATCGTGCCTTAAGTGTTGAGAGTGTGTATGTGGGTGGATGGAGCGGTCAACGTTTGCGCTGCGGTTGGATGAATAAATTTTGCATGCGTGGCGACATGTGTCAACTTCTATTAAGTTAACGCTGGTCATTCAACTCACACACGTTAGTCTCTCTTCCCACTCTCTCACACTCACTGTCTCTGTTCCTGGATGTGGTCAGCAGTTTGCAGTTGGTCAACTGATGCAGGCAATGTATAAAGTGTGACTCGCCACAAGCAGAGGAGGTTAACGTATGTCTGCCACAATGCGGACTAAAAGTTGAGCGCCTGATACTTGTCAAGTGGTTTAGAAAAACACTTTTAGATTAACGTATGCTGCAAAATGGCACCAACTGAAACCCTGTCCATAAAGCTTGTTTTATCTAGAATACTCAAAAGCAAAATGGGCTTGCTAGAAAATAATTTTAAAGCTAGTCCAGCAAGATAAACTTAAAGATTCAGAAGGAGAATTCAACAACACTTTAAGGTTCGAACATCTGTCTCATACAATTCAAATAATAAAAAAATCTAAGCTTTAACTTATCTATAAGCAATTCAAATCAAGTACTTAAAAGTAAAGGTATTTTTTGTCGACATAGTAATAAAACTAGAACACAAAATTATTGCTAAACATAATAATTTATTTCTAGTAGGTATAAAAAGAAGTAATGAAAAAATGTCTTGTCAAACAATCAGAAAAAAAAATAGTTGGACTTAAAAATGTAAGTTTTCTAAACAACAATAATCAGTTGATTTCTATTGCAATTATGCAAAAGTCAACAGAAAAATCAAAGGTCACAGCAGTTACATGAAAGACAAATTATTTAGGTGCACAACGAAAATTTGTACAACAATTATACAAACACCAATAAAAATAAGTTCACGTGGACAGAGTTCCCAGGTCATAAAAGTTTTTTAATTATTTTCATACATTGCCTTTTGGTAGTATGTAGTTGTAGTATTTGTGTGGGTGCGTTTTTTGCAGTTGTGTGCAAAATGTTATTTGCCAAAAACAACCACAATATAATTGCTTTAGTTGTTGTCCACAAGAGATAAGCTCAAAAGCATGCCAGAGTTGCCACAGAGCGAACGCTATGCAAAATTGCGGTTAATTGAAATCACTGAACACAGTTTGCAGCTGTGTTGTATTGTTGTTGTTTCTGCTTGTTGTTCGTTGTCGTCCCCCAAGCAAAAATGTATATATGGTGAGCATTAATTGAAGCTTTGCACTCTCTAATGGGGTTGACCAGCGAACCCAACAAAATCGCGCATGACTAATTTTGCATGTTACTTTTTCGTTGGAAAATAAACAAGAAAACCCACAAACAAAAACTGGAATGTTAAAATATGTGTGTCTATTTCATATTCATGCTGTGGACAACAAACAGTTTTCTCTATGCTTCGTCGGTTTTAATTGACAGTTGCACGTTGATAATAAAATGCTGATATCACAGAGTGTGTGCCACATGCCAAATTGACAATTCCTTTAGCTCGTCACACATCGTCATCGTCATCGTTGTCGTCATCGTTGTCGTCGTCATGCCCATATGGTTTTCATGTTCATTGTCAGCAGCAAAAGTTTATAGTTGCTATTGCGTGTTGCATGTTGCAGGATGTGTGTGGCAGCTGTAGCACTTTTGTTGTTTTATGTTTCAGCTGCTCTCAAACAGACAACATCAATAAAAGTCCGTAATGGAAGTGCATCAAATGACATTTCTCTCTATCTTCATTGGTATTCAAAGGAAGTAGAAAATTGCTGGCATAATATTAAATAGATACAATGTTCTCTTGAGCAATTCCGCAGCAATTGTCTGGATTGTAAAATGTCCATTGTTACTGACACGCATCTCAAGCTATATATTTAAAGAGATATTAAACATAATTCGTATCTTGAATGTCACAAAAAGTTAAAAGATGTTTCACATTGTGATCAAATTAATTTTATATAAAACTGAAATTTGTATTCAAATCATTACTACAATTCTAGGCACAGCTGCACACTTTTAATTTTCTGATTGGAATTCATTACGAATAGTTTAAAATACATACGAGTAAATAAAATACAAGAAATTACTGCCCGTTTCATTCCTTAAATTCCTTATACAAAATGCTGAATTTAATATGTACATACTTTGATGCTGAAACCCCAAAATGGCAGCATTGGCTGGGAATAGTTTGGCATATGGCATTCGCCTGTTTATGCATGCAACTTGCAGTTGCAATTTCCACAGGGCTGCTGTCAACAGCAATACAGAATACAGAATACAGAATACAGAATGCGAAATGCATTGCAGCTGCAGCTGCGACAAGGCGGCAAAGGCCTTGAATATTAACTGCATACCAATGTGCCATAACTTTTGCGTCAGACCAAAACACCTAAGCTGGTCTGGTCCATGTGTATGTGGTGTGTGTGTGTGGGTGGAGTGTTCTGTTTTGTACACTACACCCACGAGGTCTCGCTCAATAATCAATTCCATACTGTTGCTTTTCGGTTCCATCCTGTTGGCTTTGACTTCGTCGCAACGAAGCGTTCTCGCTTCGCTCGGTTGTCCTCTTTTTACACAGGATACTCATTACTTTTGGGTAAATGGGGTATCTCAAGTTTTAAGTTTCTCAAAGTGAAGCTTTCACAAATATGTATTCTATAAAAGAGTATATCTAAGTCGTGCACTCAGTCTTGTTTTGTGTTACACTTGGCTTAGTTTTAAAACCCTTTGTTGTTGTCATCGTTGTCGGCGTCGTTGGCGTTGGTGTTGGTGTTGTCTACCTCGCCGAGTGGCGTGAAAATTCAAATTAGATTTTAAAATTTAATAAACGTTTGTGGAAATTAAAACGCGGCAAAAGCATCAGTTGCCCCAACGCCTCAACTCAACTCAACTGAGCTCTAGACAGCGTTAAAAATACTAAAATCCAAGTCGCATTTTATGGGTTTTTTGTCTAGTCTATGCAGAGTCACAAAATAAACATATGTGAGATTTGTGTTGCATTGCATCTTTTTGATTGCCCATTTTTTATTTAATTTGCACTTAATGCGGCTTCGGTCTGATCATCATTTGTACAAATTGCAATGGATTTTTGTGCCAGGCAAACCAATTGATGCCATAATGATTTGTAGTTTTCGCATTGAAATATTCGCCATTCAAGTTACTGAAAAAAAACCATATATGTATGATTCGATTTATTGCATACTTTTATGGGACATATCACATACCAGTAATAACATTGCCGGTACCACCAACCAGAATGGAATTCATGAGCGCAATTACTGTGTGCCTTGTCGTTATCGCGATCGGGAGTTGAAAATTTCATATGCCTTTGGGTTGAGAGTGCATCGCCAGCAGTTCCTTTGTACTCGCCAAGCGAAACCAATTCATAATCCTGGCTCTCGCCAGCAATTTGAAAGTGATCATAGTGTGCATAGCGATTATCGTTGTTAAAATCCTGGAGCTGTATATACAATTCGTGATGCTGTGACTTGGTAAGCAAATGGATTTTCTCCAGGCCAAGAAAGAACTCGCCTCTCAGATCACCGAAACCCAAACGATAATCGGTCCAATTACGATTAAAGCTGACTGAACCGTCACGACGTCTCTGTAGAACGGTCCAGCCATCTTGGGCCATTGTTGAGTCGCAGAATACCGAAAAGGGTTCAGATCCTTTCACTCTCATCACATGTATATCCGTCGATTTGTGAAAACAGTCTGCTGAATCATAGTTCTTGAGTTGCGAATCAGATACAATAAGCTTATCTGTGAGTTGTTTAACCTTGAGTGCAACTTTATCAATCTTTGATTTCTGCTCCTTGATGATTTTGTCTTTGGCCTTGAGTTGGACTTCCATTTCTTTAATATGCAGATCCTTCACCTCTGTCTTTATCACTTCAGCTTTACCTGCAGTGCGTAGTTCATTGATCAGCGCTTTATTCGTTGCTATTAGATCATCTTTAACTTTGCTGCTGTTATTACAAGATACATTTAAATCTTGCAGTTGTCCAAACTGCACTGTTCGCTGTTTAATCGTTTCTTCACAGACACCAATTCGGTTTGTTTGATTGTTTAATTGATTTTCCATGCTCTTTAATTTCCCTTCTTGTGCATCACATTGCTTTTTTAACTCCACGAGCTGAGTTGCCTTTCGATTGAGTTGCTCTGTCGCTAAAGTTTCTCGATTCTTGTTTGTATCTTCACAGACTCCCAATTTTATCCGAACATCATTAAGTTGATTATCCATATTCTTAATGTTTTCTTTAAGTTCCTTAATTTGGTCCTGTAGTTCAGTGAAGTGATGCTGCTTTGTCTGTTGAAGTATGGGCTTTACAATGCCAAAACAATAAGTATTGCATTGTCCTTCCATATCCTTGAACATGGTGAATGACTGAAAAATATCAAGTAATTGGAATAGGCCGGATCTTTTTTTCTATGTGACTTAAGAACTTACAGGCGTTGACACTCCATTATTTATATGTAATTCAAGGCTCAATTTTGCTAAAGCATATATCACAAAAACTGACAATAAATATTCAGCATTTTGCATTTTATTATACATTTAAAGAACAGAATCTTGCACTATGTTTCCCAAACTTGATGGAGCTCTTTCATTTTCTGCTGTCGAAACAAAACTAAACTAGGCGTTGTTTTTAACCAACAAAAACTAAGTAAATTCCACAATATGAGCAATACTCAAGACAGCTGTAAATACTGAAATGCACCTGCAGTAAACAATCCGATAAAAATTGTAAATATAAAGATGCGAAAATGTACAAATTATAAATACCCGGATATTTCCTAATGATTTTTGTAAATAGTATTTATTTATATTTTACTATAATATCGTCATAAAACCACATCTTTTCACAATTCACTTTTGATAGAATACAATAAATCCATTTGAAAATTGCTGTCAGGTTTTTAATTGTCAACTCATGCCTGAAAGCTTATAAAATATTTTAATATTTTAAGCAGAGGAAATCACGCATCGTCCCAGCTCTAAACAGCCAAAATCGCTCACAATTTGCATTGTTGGCACCTAGACAAAAGCAGGTGGAGGTCTTTCGCAACACATACTAACGCATTTGCATAGATTTTAATGTCCACACCACACACACACCACACACACACAGAGACACAATCGCTGGCACGTGAGAGGTACAACAAATGTTAGCTAGGTGGTTGTGGGTGGTGTGAGCGTTTAATGGAAAGCGATGATGGCGACAGGTTTAAATACATTTTGCACTTGGCAATGGACAAGAGCAACGAACATACTGCAAAAGCCTCAACACTGTTGCCAACCAATTTTATTTTTTTTCGTTATTTAAGTAGCGCTGAGGTTATATACCTATATGTACATGTATGTGTGTGTATGTATGAGGATAGGGGATGCATGACCCGTTGCAGGTATCCGTAATAACGAGTTTTGCGGTAAATTGAATTGCTGAACATTCCAAAAACTAAAAATGGTTTCGCTTCTCGTTTCTCGCTGCGGTTGAGGTTTGTTGCATGGCTGCATTGCATTGCCAACGGGTCAAGCACTGTGACCTTTGTTTTTTTGTTTTTTTTTTTTTTTTCTGTTTTGAAACGAAACACGAGGCCGGGGCTTAAAATATTTATTGATGTGTGTTGCCTTCAACATGGCCTCTTTTTTGGTCGCAAACACAAGGGGAATGGCCAAGACATCAATTTCATTTCCGCCGGCAGTTCTCTTGTTAATGGCCATCGATTGTAGCATACTTTCAGGGGCTCGTCGAAAATTAGTACTTGATAGAATGTTGCCTTGAATATTATGCTATTAATCAATATCTAAGACATACTAAATAGGATATTTATTTTGAAGTATTGTGCAATTAAATTTAAAA
This sequence comes from Scaptomyza hsui, assembly GCA_018152825.1. Taxonomy (NCBI): domain Eukaryota; kingdom Metazoa; phylum Arthropoda; class Insecta; order Diptera; family Drosophilidae; genus Scaptomyza; species Scaptomyza hsui. Next base: position 1,039,962 of record JAECXO010000025.1, read on the forward strand.
TATGTGATCTTCATTTAAATGACATGTTAGTAATATTCTTATTGCATACACACATTTGATGATAATAAACAGCTGAAGAATGCAGTCAACAAACTGGTTTCGGTCACATGGCGTATGCGTAACACACAGCTAAACAATACACATACAGACATACTAAACTGACACACAACTAGTTCAACTGAAGATTTTAGTCGAATGTCTTGTGCACCATATTTTAGACGGCTGCAGTTCATGTCCTTGTGACAGCTGCAGCAGCGGACCAAGGACAATTTCAAACAATTTTAAAATTTAGAGCACACATGCCACTTGACTGGCTGGCTGGCTGGCTGTGTGTGGTGTGGCACTATGTGTTTGTGCAACTCAGAAATTTTGCCCGTCTTCTGTGCTCTCTTTCTTTTACGAGCTTCAAAATATGCATAAATCTTGTGCTACAAATTTATATATTTACATTTGGTTCATGCTACTACTATTTAACAACATTTGGTCAGCCAAGCCAGTCCGGGCGGATCCTTCAGTGTGTGCAGGCTGTTGAATATTTTGGGGGTTTCCAACCCAACCAACCAACCAACCAAATCCCCCCTTACCCCTTTCCCCATCACAGCAGTTGACGTCGCCGTTATGCGGTTTCAAAAAGTTTTGCATTTTACCACTTTGCAGTTGTTCGTCGTTGCAGTTTGGTGGCGTTGCAGGTGGCGGAGAGGGAGGGGGGTGAGTGAGACCAGACGACGGCTGCAGCTGCGAGTTGTTTGTTTTATTACAAGTGCCAAATAATTTAACTACTAAAATATTAAATTTCTGTTTGAATTGTCGTCAGTGTGTCCTTGTGGATGCCACAGTCTGTGTGTGGCCATAAATTTTTGGCTACCTAACTCTCTCCAACTGCCGCCCTCCCTTTGCCCCTCCCTTAAATATACGAATGTGTGTGTGTGTGTGTGTTTTGTGGCAACTCTCGATGTGTGTTTGGGGAATCAACGGGTCATGTGTTTGAGTTTAATTAAAAAGGGGCATTAGGATAGAAACTTCTCTCTGTACGTATGTATGCATGTATGTATGTGTGTGTAAGTGTGTGTATATGTGTAGGTACATACGTGCTAAATGATGTATGTTGCAAGTTTCTACTCTCCCAAAAGGAGGTAGTTCATTTAGTTTGTGTCAGGTGTATTTGTGTTTGCTTATGATGGAACGAACGCTAAATATTAAAACCCATTTTTTTTATTAGATATGTGAAAAATTGCAGAACACAAATTAGGAATGAAAAGAATCTGCAATAGCTTTCTTAAAATCCCATTCTCAACATGTGTTATGCTTGCAGCTGAAGCTAAATGCAACTGTTGCAATTGTTTTAACTTTAGCAAATGAACGTCAATAACTGACAAACAGCTCTCAAAAAGAATAACAAGAGCAAGGAACATGCAACAAGAAGAAGCAGACACAACAAGCCAAAAAAGAAGAAGAAGAACAACAACAACAACAGCAATGAACACACCATTCAGCAAGTTTAAATTGAACTGAAAATTGCGGTTTTGCTGGCACTTCAAGCCCAAAGATAAAATACCCACACACACACACACACACACACACACGACACTTCGACTAACTGAGACAGCCATCGATTATGGCAGGCGATTTAAGGGTGAAGAGTGCAGGGATGGTGTGGGTGGAGGAGCACTACACTACTATCGGTTAGACACCCGCTGGCGGTGCTCTTCTGTCCTGTGGTCGCTTTTAAGTGCTCCACTGGTTATTTTGGAGCATTGCATTGCTTTGGATGGTTAGAAGGGTGGGTGGGTGGAAGGGTGGTTGCCAGTTGGTTGTCAGGCACTTGATAATGACTACGATGACAACAGGATCGAGAACGTTGGCGACATTGTCATACAAGTGGATATACAAGGACACAAGGACTGGACTCGAGGCAAGTGGCAAGCTGCTGGTGTTGCACATACAACAGCAGCCACAAAAATAACAGCATACTACACAAGAACTCAACTGTACCAAATGCAATGCATGAAACCAGATTTGGATATATCAACTATTTCATTAAAATTAAATACTTCAGTACAATATAATCGAATAAAAAAAAAAACATTTCAAGCTAAAGCTCTTATTGTTATCGACAGCAAGTACAAGTGCTATCGATAACTTGTAATCTGATTCCTGTCACTTTATAACCAGTTTTTCACAAATTTTCAATGGATTGATTGTTTTTCGAAAGCCTTTTATTTCATTGATTAATTATAATTTAAATGTTTTGTGTTTGTTTAATTTTTATCTGATGATTTTATTTAAATTGTTTCTTAATTCAAATCAGCTAGTAATGAACAGTAGATTATGACAAATTGTTAATGCTCTCTTCTCGATTAGTGTTCATTTCGAGATGTTCTGTGTTTGCTTCAATTTAAAAGAATATTTAAGTATGGCCTACACCGTGCGTATTTTGGGCAAATGCTCGTTAACAGCTTGAGATTATGCTTCAGCCTGTGCAGACAAACGAAAACCAACTCATAAACCAGTAGTATCATTTTCCAACACAAACTCTTCTTCTTGTTACTCAGGTTTTTTTTTTGGTATCCTTTGCCTGCTGCCATCTGTATGTCTTCTGTACTGTCTGTCAGTCTGGGCTTTATCTAATGTACATGTCTGCTGGTACTTGTGCCCTGCAGCTCCTTAACTCTAAAGGAGTCCACTAACTAAGTATCCTTCATCAAAGTTGCCCCCGCTGTCCGCAACGTGCCCTGAAAGTGCCGGTGGCAAGTAAATATTTCCACTTTTCGGCCACAAATGCAATTGGGCTTGATGATATTTGTTACTTCCGTTTTGGTTTGCAACAGAGGAAATGAAGCTTGTACTGATTTCACAATTGTTGTTGTTGTTCAACACGATACACTGCAATAATTTACCTGCAATTTAGTGTCATCATCAAATTTTATGTTTGAATTTATACCTTATTGATTATTATTCTAGTTAATGTAGTCTTTCTTCTATGTCAAAAGTAACTTTTATGTTTATTCCTTTAAATACAAGTAGATTTGGCTCAGTGCATAATAGACCACAAATTTCCTGTTGCAATTCTAAATATATGTATGTATTTTATTTTTTTGTTGAATCTCTGCGAGTAATTTGCGTATATATCAATTTGAGTTTATTTCCCTTTCTCTTCCCCTTGCCCCCTTAGGCACCCGCAAAGCAATCAGAATGAATGAACTTTATTCACAAGCCTACTTCGGCTCCTGCTTCCTGTCTAGGTGTGCGTAGGCAAGCCGAAAATAAAACCGCAATGTTTCATTTGTTTTATGGTCAAATTGCATGCAATGAAAATTCTAACCACACACACACACACACACACAATTATACATGCATGTATGTTTGTATGTATGTATGTTTGGGTTTCTCCCCCGAGCACAGTTCGTTTTCTTTTGGGCTCTTTGTGTATATCGTTGTTCCACATATTCGCATTGCTTTCTTATCTTTGCGCATTAGGAGCGCCTGCATTGTGTGTTGGCCCGAAAATTCCGGCCCTTTATCTGACCCATGTATGTATGTGTTCAATGTGGCCAATGTCCCATTGAAACTTTGTGCTTTGTGCTTTGTGTGACAAGTCGACATATTTCTCTGTCCACCCTTCCCATTGCAGCTTTTTGGTCTCTCTGGTCGCTTGTTGATATTGCACTTTGCGTTGCATGCTAAATTTGGCAGCCTGGCCAGACACTCGTCCTGGGGTTAAGGTGGTGGGCTTGAGTGGGCTTAGTGGGTCGAGGGTTGAGGGGCCAAAAGCCAAACAGTTGCTCTGCCAAATGAACTTTCCCAATTCCATGAACAACTCTTCACATGAGCTGTAGCTTTAGTCTCTGGTTCTTTGGGGCCTCGTTTCCATTCATGGCATAACAAATTATTCTGTCGTTAATTAGTGAACGATACACACACACACACACACTCTCACACACATAAGACTTGTGGATTATTTCCACATCATTTGCACGCACTGAAAGTTGTGTATCGAAAACTTGGAACTGATGTCCTGTCATTTTGTCGCAGTATGAACATTTCAACAAAATCCTTCTAACGACCCAGCCTTGACCACAAAATTCTTAGCAACCATTTTGATTTGCTTTTAGCTTCAGTGTCCCAGGAACGTTTTCAAATTCTTGTTTATCTTTGGCAGGCCAGGACTCGAGTCGAGTGCTGAGTGTTGAGTAACGAGCAGCCTTAACAGCAATTGGCTCGTTTAGGCTAAGAGGGTGGACAGGTACAAGTATTTCACAGCTACAACAATTAGACAGTGACAAAGTATGCAGAGAGGCAACATTCCGTCCTTTGAAGTTTATTAGAATTCCTTCTTCTTCTTCTTTTTTAACCGACTTTCTTAATTAGTTTTCACCACAATAAACCACATCCTAAACCAATGTCCATCCCTAACAACAGCCCGAATTCAAATTCTCCAAAACAAAAACCCAATTGACATCTTTAAAAGCCCATCACTAGAAAACATCAGACTTATAATTAATTTTCTAAAATCAACCAACTTCTACCATAAAATAGAAAAGCAACACAACACGTATATTCCAGACCACAACCCATACGAACAAAAATTTAAATACTTAATATTACTTTTTGCTTAAAACACTTTACTATTAGCTTAATGCCCTATCAGCCATGCTAGCCCCCTACTAGGCTTTAAGTTTAAACTTTAAGCTAGTAATAAAAAATAAATAAAATAAATAGCCCAGTGGCTAAGACTTCCGCCTCGTTAACGAGAGGTCCCAGGTTCAACTCCTGTCCCCGACTATAGTTTCATATACGATCAGTTTGAGTTTAATAATTCTAAACAGAAAGGTCACTGATGAGAATGTTTGGCAACATTCGAAATAGCGCTATCTTTCCAGCCTAATACATTTCATTCAGAATTTTCAAATTGTTTAGAATCACCCCCTTTGATTCATGACGTCGAGCCTGTATTAATAATTGCAAAAAATAAATAACTATTAAATCTGTTCACATTGCTTTCTAAAAATCTTTAAGAGGGAAATGTGCTCTATGTTTTTGAACTACAGTACTAAGACTCCTTGCAAAAGTTTTCTCTGCTAATCTCAAGTAATCTCTAATGATAAGAGGCTCAGAGCAAAATACACCCACAATAATAGCAATATTTGCAAGCCATCTCTTACTTTCTCGTACAACGTTTACATAGAATTCAATGCATATGTACGTATATGTTCAAGTTTGTATCTCAATGTATTTAATATTAATGTGTTTAGTCTAGAAAGAGAAGCAAACAAATAGAAACACCAAGTAAATCATATACAAAAACCCAGATGCCAACGCGAAAAGAAACTGTGTAGGTTTTCGGGGTGAAGGGCAGTTGTCGACAGCAGTTTGTGAGCCACATAAACTAATTTGTATGCGAGAAGCGACTGTCGCCAGAACAGAACTGACTGTCTGACCACGTGTCCATGTCCGTGTCCGTGTCCGTGTCCGTGTCCGTTGTCGTACATATATGTATATGTATTTGTTGGGCTATGCCAAGCACGCCGGACGTTGCCAAAATGCGTAATTTCACTCCTCTGGGCCAAGTGGCGGCCTTCCTGCTTGGCGCTCGCTAGTTGGCTTTATGCACAAGTGTTGAAGCGCAGGTGACGGCGAACAGGAAGTGCTAAAGCTCTTTTCCATTTTTAGTGGCAAAAAACTTCCAAAAATACTTACATATATAGAAAGTTATTTATACATACATACATATAGATATATCTATACAGCTGGCATTGGCGTTGTGTAAATGAATACGAGATTTGTTTTGACGATGCCTAGATTCTTTTCACACCTATTTATTTCGTATGCTTTATTTATGGCCTTAATTAGTCAAGGCTTTAAGTTGTTTGAATTGATTATTACGACTTTAATTGCATAGAATTTGTCAAGGTGCTATTTTTAAAGTCTGAATATAAATTAAACAAATAAAATAAATATATGTCAAGATGAATTATGATTAAATAATGCAATCAAATGCCAAAATGACATTAAATTTGCAACACGCTGATGGCGATGAATTTATAATTTTAATGAGCATGTATGTATGTAGGTTTTCAACTGCTTGAGTAAAATTCTCGATTTATCGATCCTTGTTGCATCATAAGCAGCTTAAATATTATCCTGCAAGGCATTTAAAGCTTAAGCACACAAAGAGAGAAACAACAACGAAACAACGAAGTATAAAATGAAAACATTTTTTTTAATTAAAGCAAATAATAATATAAATGCAAACATAAAACAACAGTTGCAAAGTACACAAATTACGAATGCCAGAAAGACGTTAAAATTGTCAAATTCTCGACGATGATGCAGATGGAAATGTAAATGAAGAGATGGAGATGGAAGACGACAAAACAAAAGAAGCAACAACATTAAAATAATCAAATCATTTGCAAAATAAAAGCAAATTACTTAAAATTATATGTAATGTGTTTACACACACACATACCCCACATACGCTCAGAGCATTTGCAAATGCGTGTAAACGTTGTAAAACTTGCCACGCCCATTCAATGTAAACGCCCTCGAACTTTTGCTGGCGGCATTAGCAGCATGTGACGCCGTCCCTTGTATGCCATTACATTATTTATTGCATACTTTTAAGAGCTTGCAGAATATTCTCGCCAAGGATATGGTTAATTCGTTATAGATATTTCTAACTAGAAGAAGATTTTAGAATTACAATACATATTTATTATTAACAATAAGAACATGAAATATTATAAAATATTTTGAAAGAAGGGTATTAAGGCTGTCTTATTGGTTGAAAAGCTACTTGTTGTTGGCTCTGAAACATTTTTAAAAGCGTTTAAATTGCAAAAACGTCTGTTTTTGGCCCATTGGGATATGCGGGCTTATTTTATATTTTCTTCTTTATTTTTATTTTTTTGTTCGCTTTGTACGAGTATTGTGGGCGTGTTTTTTTTTTTTTTTGCTTTGCCCTCAATTTCATTCGCAATTGAATTTGGGATTATTTTTCATTTTTGCTGCGCATCTTGCAGAGGTCACAAGTGGCCTGAATGGCACTGAATGGAGGCAGACAACACAGAGGACACCGGGAGAAGGAGTAAGAGGTAGATAAGTTGCCCCCCTCTCTACCCCTACCCTACTACCCTACTATCCGCCTGTTGTAAAAGAAGCTTGCATGTCTGAGCGCCGTTTGTCTCTGACTGCTGTTGTTGTTGTTGTTGTTGTGCTGGAAATCCCCTTGGCAGCAGCGACAGCAGCATGTTAAGGGAGGGACAAACCCTAACTAAGCTGGCTCGGGCTGTCAAACGGGGAAGTTGTAAAATTCATAAGTCGAGCGCGTGGCTTTTGTGCAATTGGAGCAACACGAACCGAAAGCCAAAAGCAGGGCGGGGCAGGGCAGGGCAGGCAGAGCATAAAAAATCTTGTACAAGTGCAAGTTTCTTCAGTTTGAAGTGCGGCAAAGAGCCGAAGGAGTAGGAGGTAGGTAGGTAGGTAGGTGAAGTAGGTGAGGTATGCGGTTGTGAGATTGAATTGGGTGTCGAACTGGCTGACTGCAGGCAAAGAAGATAACACCAAAGTGCACTTTAATCTATGTGAAGAAATCTCAGAGACGACTCAGTCGCGACGATGCTGCAGCAAAAATATGATTGAAGTGACGTTTAGTTGGTCAGAGGGGGGACGTGTCATATGTTGTGTGCTTAGAGGGGGAGAAGGAAAATTGGACAAAATGAAATGTGGAGAAAAAGATGCGGGGCAACAGCTGTTGATTGAAATGGTGCGACTCGACTGCTCTGAAGCCCAAAACACACAGACAGATAACTTCAAATACACTCGGAGAAATGTCTCCCACACACCCAAGGAGCGGGATGAGGGGCAGCGAACTTCCTTTTTTTTTTTTTTTTTTTTAGTCGAGTGGCACTCTCAAAGCAACGAGCGCTCAGAGCAGAGCACAGCATAAAGACCGAAAATCAGACAACATCTTGGTCCTGGCAAACACATCAGATAAGCACGATTGAATGCAAGCCCCTAACCAAAGAGCAACAGGGAGCTTAGCTAAGCTGAACTGAACTGAACTGAACTGAACTGTGGAGAGTCTCAAAAGAGTGAAAAAAGAGGAGCACACAACAACAAAGAAACAAAGCAACAAAGCTGTCCTAAAAACCAACTAAAAGAAAGTAAAGTCTCTGCAACATAAAAAAAAAAAAAAACATAATAATAAATAAACACAAAAACAAAAATAAAGTGAAAATAAAATGAAACGAAACAAAAAGTAAAAAAATTTTGCAGTTGATCCTAACCACCTTTGTAATACACTACACAAGTTGCGATAGTAGTTGAAAAAAATGCAGTATATTATTGCATGATTTGTAAAGCTCGGAATTGACTTTTGACTGAACTAGTATTTTTTGCAAGCTTTGAAAATAAGAGAAATATATTTTATAGATTCTGAACGGTTCTTTTGGTTCAATGGAGTAAAATGGGTTTCAAACAAAAGCTGGCTACTTAACCTCGAATAAAAAATTAGCGCAGAACAAAAAAAACTGATAATCATTTGTATTGAATATAAATTGTAATATGACCCAAAAACTTTATCTATCGTATTAACTTTTGATAACAAATTCAAAATATACCTGCTATTGTATTTTATAATATAAAATAGTTTGATAGTTTGATTAAACTTTGATTTTATTCCTGTATTTTGTTATTATGATATCATTTTTTTTTTCTACATTACCTTATTATCACGGTTTTTATAGTATTCTAGAACGATGTCATTCTGCTTATAATAATCTGCAAGGGATTTAACATTACCATAACTTATTGTTTAACTAAATAGATATACCCCTAACACAGACTTCTCGAGTGAAGGGCATCAGGAGAGAGAAATGAAGGAATCGGGGGATGAAAGGATGCCTTTGAAATGCAAATTACACTCCTGGGAAAAAGGGAAACGAGGACGATAGGGTAGGGACAAGGGATTGCGGGTTTGTGCGTCTATGGAGATGCAGCGGAGAAGAAAATGCGGAAGCTGCGTTCTGTCGGATTCTTGGCTTGTCGAGTGTTATGTATTTAGTGGCTGCTTCAGCTGTTGCTGCGTCCCTCCCCCCGTCATTCTTATCCTTATCCCCTGGCACCTGCAGCTGCTGTACAATTTGCGCTTTGGCATAGGTCGCGTTTTTGTTGTTTGCCACACACACACACACACACAGACATACCACCGAACGACCCTGCTGAAGTTTGGCAACACTGTGTGGGTGTGGACTCTACGCAAAGAAATAATAAAGACAAACAGTGCATTGTGCGTTCGTTTTGAGAGGGGGAGGAGCGGGTATGGCTGGCAGGTATGGAAAGAAAGAACAGTGCAAAAGCATAATGATAATGGCTGCAGCTTTAACGCCCCCTCGCTCCCTCACGCCTCTCACCCTTCGCATGTCCAACTTGACACAATAGCCAGGCAGCCAAATAAAAATTTATGGCACAGCTGAAAACCGAATACTGCTGCTGGCTGCAACGTTGCAATGTTGCCACTGTGTACACACTGTGTCCCTGCCCCCATTCCTACTCCTCGTCCTTCTCATTCGCCTGGCAAATGTATTTGGGTACCGGGAATCGGGCTATGGGTTTTAACAGTTCGTTGAAGCTGGCCAGCATTGGCCATGGAATTAAAGTATAAACCAACAAAAAAAAAATAGGAATGACGTCAACTTTTTTAATGAAAAGTGCACTGAATTCTTAATGGCGACGACCCAGTCAACCCAACGGTCAATATTCGTATAGCGCACTTGCGAATATGCGCTTTAAAGTCAAACCAACTTGGATTAAAGCACCTCCATTCGTGCGTGAAGTATGATTTTAAAGTGTGTGTCAAAGGGAATTATTTAATGAGCTGTTTAAATATTCTTTTATATGGTTGATTCTTATTGCCCTTTTCTTTTTTTTTTTTTTTTTAAATACTTGCACTTGATTTACATGCAAACTGCTTTAAACATTGTCTTACTTTCTAGAGCAGCGAGCTCATAGGGTGGAAGACAAAGTTTGTGTATGTATTTAAATTGCTTTTAAAAAATTCCTGAGAGCCGTTGACAATTGCGCTGTGTGCAAAAACGCGTCAAGATAACAAACACACACACACACACACACAAAAAAAAGGAAAAAGAACGAAAATGGAAATGGAAAGGAATCGCACAGTGCTTAAACAATAAAACAATAAATTTTCATTACCGGACTCAGGGCTATTAACGGTTTCCGCAACCCAAAGAAAAATGCATTTAAAAGCTTGGACGAGAGTTCGCAACAGTTGAATATATATATATATAAATAAATAAAATATAATTGTTTATAAAAATGCCCATGTTGCTGCATGCGCGTTTAAAGTTTAAAGTGCAGCAGGCGCGCAAAAGTATGCAACAATTTTTATTTGCATTCTTTGATTCAACTGTTTTCAAACATTTGACTTTGCATTAAAATTTTGCTTGCCCCCTTTTTTCTCGCTGTTGCTGCGACTCTCTTCCCGCCCTCTGTGTGTGTGTTTTGCGCTTTAATTACATTTTCGTGGTTTTCATTTTGTGCACCATAAATAATTTTACCATGCAAGGCGCTTCGCTTCTTTTCACCCTTTTGCCTTTTTACTATTATTTTTTTTTTGCTTTTGCATATTATTATTTGGTTCTGGACCAGTCAGAAGGTAAAACTGTAGCTGCTGCATCAGCATTAATTTGCTTAAAATGAAAGCGTGCTACAATCATGTACTATATATTTTTCTCTCTTTGTTTTATTTTCTATTTTCAACTCAATTTCAACTCAACATCATTTCCTTTTTGAATAATTGCAGGTCACGTTGGCGGTTGCGGCATCACCGAGGAGGTCTCCCAATGGATGGAGAATATACAAAACTCAGCCGTTGAGGAGCTGCCCGTGCCCATGTCAAAGGATGTCCAAAAGCTGCACCGGAAACAGCAGCACAAAGCCCAACAACAACAGCAACAACAACATCCACCAAAGAAATACGCCAGCGGCGATGATGATTTCAAATTCCCACATCAGAAATATACGAAGGAGGCGAATTTCGCCGATGGTGCATTCTATGATCCGGCAACCGGTCGACGGCTGGGCACAACGGCCAATGTCGCCGATTGGCATCAGCTCGTACACGAACGCGTCCGTCGCTCCACGGGCGGCAACAACAATGGCGGCGGCGGCGGCTCCTCTGCGAGCGGTGGCACAAGTTCATCGAGCTCGGGACGCGGCCGTGAGGATAACAAAAATACCTGCTCGCTGTACATACAAACAGATCCATTGATTTGGCGTCACATACGCGAAGGCATTGCCGACGTAAGTTTCACTCCGTAGTCTGTTGTCTGTGTATCCAATATGGGAAGAGTGCTTGGGGTTTGTATTGGTAACGTGGCGCTTGGATGGCTCTTCTGTCAGCTCGTGCGCCAAATTAAAAAGCGAAGCAGCGAGCGTGGATTGTGGCTTAAAAAACATGCACACACACACACACACACACACGAGCACACGCAAAAAACAACATCCATGAATTTTGCAATTTTTTACGAGCGAACGCTTCACTTTTGGGTCTGGGCAAATAAAACAAAAGGAGCTCGAGAAATAACAGACAGGCTTTGCGGGGGGCAATGGTGTCAGTCAGACGCCATTTTTTCTTTTCTACTTCTCTTCTGTTTTCCCGTTTTTGTTAAGAAATTGAGTGATGCGCTGTGTTGAGTGAAAAATGGTCTTTAGCAAGCTGAAAGCTTGTAGCTTTAACTTAAGAGAATTAGCTTAAGCTTAAAGCGAGTGAAAAACCATCAATGCATTATATTATTTTATAGCGACGATTGATTAAGGAGTTAATATTATAATAAATTCATGATAATTAAAATTCCTCCACCTTTTGACTATTTAGATTAGTACTGCAACTCAGTTTAAAAAATCTTCCCTTTGAATTGTTTCACTTTTTATTATATGATGACCTCAAGAGTTCAGCACACACACACACACACTCATCAATACATTTTGTGCATAATTAAAATAGCCTCCTGCGACCTCTCTCCCTTTCTTTGTCATTGCGCATTGCAGCAGAATCCCCAGTTCTCAATTCGTTTTGTTTTTTCCATTTATTTTGCATCCCTTGTTCGATTTCTGTTTTCTTCTTACCTAACAATTTGGTCGAATGTTGTTGCCTGCTTTGCGGCGTCTTCAAAGCAATCAACCAATCAGCTGACCTGCTTCGCTTTTTACAGCGCATGCAATCAACCGTTAGAGCTCGCCTACTCCCCCACCTTTACTTTCTCTGTCCTTCCCCTTATCTCATTCCCTATGCGCTCGTTCTCGTTCGCAAGCAATTCTTTCGCCGCACTTTATGTTTACGTTCATTTTTTCGCATTGTACTGTACGTTGCGACGTTGTCGACGTCAACATCCTCGTCAGGGTCGTCCTGCAGCCCTCTGCTTTCCCCCTTTCCCGCTTTTTTGTCTGTTTATTTGCAATGAGTTTTGCATAATTCGCGCATTTGTTTCGCTCGTTTCGCGGCGTTCGTACCACGCTTTTTAATACCCTGTACACCAGAGGTCCTAAGGCATTTTTGGTTTCCCTCTTTATTGGATTCAGTTCTTTTGGAAAACCTAGCGAACGATATTCTACTTAGTTTCGCTTTAAATTTTTCTAATATATATTTGATTTTTAAAGGGTATATTCAAGTATATTTTATTCTTCTTTATTCGTGGCGTTCCTTTCGCGTATTCATTCCGTTGTTTGTCACTGAGCCCAGCGGCGTTTTGATTTTGGACCCAAAAACTGCCGTTAGCGGCTGAATGATAGACTCTCGTTCTCCCTCCTACTCCCCATCCCCTTTTATTAATTTAGCCCGCAATCCCTCAAATCCACCCGCTCATCGCGCGCATAAAAAGGAATAAACTTTTCAAAAAATATTCGACGGATTTTTAGCTGAATTTGCATTTTTATACAAATATATTTGAAGAGTGCTTGTTGTGTGTGTGTGTGTAAGGGAGTGTGGAATTTTTTTGGCATGGTTTCGAGGGGGAGTGGGGTCGTTGTTTGTCTGGCTGCTTTGTTTGCCACACCCAACCTGCGGGCAGGAGCAGCTTGTTTACTGGAATTGTCAAACGTAGCGGTCCTGCGGCTGAGATTTTTATTACGCCTAAAATGCAAATGGCATTCATTACTTTTTTGTGTTTTATCTTAAATTAATTTGGCAATTTTGTTCCTCTTTCGTTTGGTTCATTTGCAGCACGATCGCGGACGCAAGTACGAGGTGGATGTGAAGACCCGTGAGGAAATCACATCGCTGATTGCACATCATGTGACGGCCGTTAATTACATTTACCGCAACACAAAGTTCGACGGACGCACAGAGCATCGCAACATACGCTTTGAGGTGAGTGTACAGAAGCGCCTCCTGTGGCTGGCTGGTTGGTTGGTTGGTTGGCCAACAATGGCCTGGCAATGAACAAAGAGCGTGTCCATGGACCTGGACCTGAAACACGTCAGGGTTTGTGCAGAGGAAGGAAACGTTTAAGCACTAAACAGCCCCAAATACTTATGCGTAACATTAGTCGCATCCAGTTGAGTTTATAAAACCAACCATCCAACCTTAAAGCTGAGGTCTAAAGAGTAAAAGGGTGACGTTTTAAATTGTAGCTGGCTTTAAGGTTTTCTTTTAAAGGTTAAACCTGTGAAGGAAACGCTGTATATTAAGGATTGATTTTCTGTATCGAGGAACTAATTAATTTTTTTCCTCTTCAGGTGCAACGCATTAAAATTGACGACGATTCAGCCTGTCGCAACTCATATAATGGTCCACATAATGCTTTTTGCAATGAGCACATGGACGTATCCAACTTTTTGAATCTCCACTCCCTAGAGGATCACTCAGACTTTTGTCTAGCATACGTATTCACCTACAGGTAAGTGCTGAGACAACATTCATTACATTCAACTCTTCACTAAAACTCTTTCTCGCAGAGATTTCACGGGAGGCACTTTGGGCCTCGCCTGGGTCGCCAGTGCATCGGGTGCTTCTGGCGGCATTTGTGAGAAGTACAAGACCTACACGGAGACGGTGGGTGGACAATACCAGAGCACAAAGCGCTCCTTGAACACGGGCATCATCACATTCGTCAACTACAACAGTCGTGTTCCTCCAAAAGTATCACAGCTGACACTCGCTCATGAGATTGGCCATAACTTTGGATCACCGGTAAGTGGAAGCAATTAGCTTGAAGAGGAACGAATATAAACTGGTCCTATTGCAGCACGACTATCCGCAAGAATGCCGTCCGGGTGGACTGAATGGCAATTTTATAATGTTCGCCAGTGCCACATCTGGCGATCGTCCAAACAACTCCAAGTTCTCACCATGCTCCATACGCAACATTTCCAATGTGCTCGACGTCCTGGTGGGCAACACCAAGCGGGATTGCTTCAAGGCCTCGGAGGGTGCCTTCTGCGGCAACAAGATCGTCGAGTCCGGCGAGGAGTGCGACTGTGGCTTCAACGAGGACGAGTGCAAGGACAACTGCTGCTATCCCCGCTTGATCAGCGAGTACGATCAGTCGCTCAACTCCAGTGCCAAGGGCTGCAAGCGACGCGCCAAGACCCAATGCTCCCCCTCGCAAGGACCCTGCTGTCTGGCCAACTCTTGCACCTTTGTGCCCACGCACTACCATCAGAAGTGCAAGGAGGAGACCGAGTGCAGCTGGTCGAGCACCTGCAATGGCACCACAGCCGAGTGTCCCGAGCCTCGACATCGTGATGACAAGACGATGTGCAACAATGGCACCGCCCTCTGCATACGCGGCGAGTGCAGTGGCTCACCCTGTCTGCTCTGGAACATGACTAAGTGTTTCCTCACCTCCACAACGCTGCCGCACGTCGACAAGCGCAAGCTGTGCGAGCTGGCCTGCCAGGATGGCAATGATACGGGCACCTGTCGCAGCACAAGCGAATTTGCCGCCGAATACAACATACAACCGGGTGGCATTAGTCTCCAGCCCGGCTCGCCCTGTGACAATTTCCAGGGCTACTGCGATGTCTTCCTCAAGTGTCGCGCTGTTGATGCCGACGGACCCCTGGTCCGTCTCAAGAATCTCCTTCTCAATCGCGAGACTTTGCTCACAGTGGCCGAATGGGTTACGGCCAACTGGTATCTGGTGGTGCTAATTGGCGTCGGATTCATTGTCGTCCTGGGCGCCTTCATCAAATGCTGCGCTGTTCACACGCCCAGCTCCAATCCCAAGAAGCGACGTGCTCGTCGCATCAGCGAAACGCTCCGCGCTCCAATGAACACCCTACGCAGAATGGTAAGAACGCTCGAGAATACCCGATATCTGAATATTAGCGATTAATTCTTGTCAATAGTCGAATAACTCTGTTATTCTTTTTCTTTTGATCGAAAACTTCCTAATTATCTAAACGCTGAGGGTCTACTTTAAGAGCTTTGTTTCAAGAAAGTCGTACCGGACCGTGCTTATTAATTTGTCTTTTTCTCGGGTGCTCTTTTTTCTAACATCTTAGCTATAATAAATGTGAAGTTATTTCTTTATAAGTCCTTTTAATCGCATAGAATGGGTCCTCTGGTGTCCTGGGGTTCATTAGGTCGAAAGAATTCGAATATCCCTGCATTACAAACTCTTTTCGCGAATATGATTACAACAGCTCATAGTAGAATACAATTTCAATGCTTATCCTTTTTCTTTCTAATGCCTTTCATCTCCTTCCCTCGTAGCAGCGGCATCCACATCAGCGCGGCGCTGGACCTCGCAGCATTCCACCGCCAGCGCACGAGGCACAGCATTATCCACGAGGTGGTGGTGCTGGTGGTGGTGGTGGTGCAGCCGGCGGTGCTGGCGGACGTCATGGTGGCGGACGTGGCCAACATCACCAGGCACATCCACACGAATGGGATCGGCATCAGGGCGGGCATTCGATAGTGCCACTGCCCACTGGAGGAAGTCATGCCAGTCGCAGCTCGGCGGCGAATCCGGCGCGACGCAGCGATGGACGCGGGGCAAGACCCAGCAGCAGCGGAAGACCGCAGGCAGGAGCTGCAGGAGGAGGAGGAGGAGGAGGAGCGGCAGGTCGTTCCGGGTATGGAGCTGAACTGGCTGGTGCCGCAGGTGTTGGTGGTGGTGTAGGTGGTGCTGGTGCTGGTGCTGGTGCTGTCCAGGCGGCCATCAGCAGTGGCGGTGTTGTGGCACGTGCCCAGCTGCCGCTGCCCTTGCCGCCGGTCAATGCACAACAACAGCAACAACAACAAGCACTCTCACCGCAACAACAACAACAACAACAATCTCAAGCGTTTTATGCGCCGAAAGGTGCGTGCTCCTCAGACCCCCTTTAGTCCCCCTCCCCCCTAGTATGTAGTAGTACCTAGTAGCAACTAGCGAATCCTTCAATTGCAAGCCAACACTCAACTTAATTTACAATTTTGTCGTTTTTCTTATTTATTTATTTCGTTCTTTTTGTGTGTGTGTGTGTGTGTTACGTTTGTTCGCTGCAAAATTCAGAATTACCGCCACGCAATAAGTCCCGCTCATCGCGTACCAACAACAACAACACAAACACTACCACAGCGACAGCCACCCACTCGGCAGGTGCTGGCAGCAGCAGTGGTAGTTCCAAGAATGCCAAAAGTGCCAAAGCCAAAGACACAAGCAAATTACAACAACAACAACAACAACAGCAGCAACACAACAATAAACACAACAACAGTAACCGCAGTCGCAGCAGCAGCAAAGATAAATCAGCTGCGAAAACGCGTCGCAACATTGTCTATTAAACTACCAACAAGAAACAGAAGCAAGAAAAGACAAGTGGAACGCGTGGAATCGGAACGCCGCCAGACATGCCATATACTATGTACCTATTCCATCGTTCCAAGCAACGCTTCTCCCAAAACCCAAAAACCGAATTCGATAAGCAATTGGTATGATCATTTTTGTTTCATGGATCCTCTTTTTCTCCCCCCTTTTTTGTATTTCTTGGTCCGTTCACTTCAGTTTGGTACCCGTTTCTACTAACCCCATTTCTGGTAACGTTTTGTTGTTTTACGCATGTGACGACTTGTTTGTATTTGTTTAAATTTTAGTTTGTTTTAATTGTTTTTTTTTTTTCCTTTTTCAGGTTCTTTTTTGATATATTATTTCCCATGCATATTGTATTGTTGTTGTTTTTGTTATTGCATGGACACAAAATAACTGATTTATTAACAATTTATTAACTAACTTTAAAATAAATAATTTGCAATTATTTTTAATATTTAAATGGTGTCAGTGTTTATTTAATCTAAACCAAATAGTTGATATTTATTAACTCAATAACTTCTAAAAGATAAGAAAAAAAACATAGAATGTGTGTTAATTTTTTAATGTATTAAATTTTAAAAAAATATGTACTTTATAGGACGCCAGCATGCTACCGAACTAAGTCAAGAAACTAATTCAACTTTTATACTATACCGAGGTCTCATATATATTGGTTTTTGAGTCGTTGGTTTTCGTTGTCTCTTGTTTCTCTGTCCGTATACGCAACTTTTTCGACACCCGTAAAGCTAGAGACTTGAAACTTTGCAAATATTTTATAGGCGAGACAGATAAAGTGTCAGATTGTGCCACGCCTACTAGGCTGGAAATCGTAAATTCGATAACAGAAAACCGATAAAACCTAATATTTGTCACATCTTACAGCTAAGTTACCAAATTTGCACGCGATGGTAGTCATGTCCCTGAAAAACTGCATCAAAATTTTGGATGCCACGCCCCTTCCCCCCCTCATCCCTGCTCCTTAATGGAAACGCCCTAGTTTCCATTTTTTACACCAAATTTTTGTCAGATAGATATTAACGTTCCCCAAAAATGCACAAATTTGGAACCCACGCCCCTGATTCCCCCATCCCCCTTCTCCGTGAAATTGGAAACGCCCAAGTCAATTTTGGGCTATAACAATTTTGTGTCAAGATAGATATTGACGTTCCCCAAAAATGCATCAAAATTTATGCCACCCCATTCCCCCCATCCCCTTTCTCCCTGAAATGGAAACGCCTATAGTTTTCCATTTTCTGGCAAACCACCAAATTTGTGTCAACATAGATATTAAAATGATCAATTTTCCCCCTATCCCCCTCTCCTAATGAAACGCCCTGTTTTTTTTTGTGCAATTTTTGTCAGATGATATTGCGCCCAAAAATGCACAATTATGCGCCCTATTCCCCCATCCCCTTCTCCTTGAAACGCCTTGTTTATTTTGGGCGCACAATTTTTGTCAATGGTATCAAACTTGTGCACCCTATCCCCCCCCTTCCCGAAATTGAAAGCCTTATTTTAATTTTGGCTATTTTTGTGAAGATAGATATTCTTCCCAAAATGCTAAAATTTTGACCCGCCCTATCCCCCCAACCCCCTTTACTTATGAAACGCCTTAGTTTATTTCAGCTGTTATTTAAGATATGGTGCTCTAAGATCTGCATCAATTAATACCCGCCCACCTCTGCCGCCCATTTAAAATCGGAAATTTCGATATCTCTTATAGTTTTAGTGCCGTAATGGTAAGATAGCACACAAGACCTCATAAATTTTAATCCCCACTACCCCGCCTTTAAATCGAATCGCTTTTTAACAGTTTTTAGCCCCAACTTGTCATGATGACGCTAAAACATTACAATTAATGCCCCTTAATTGTTCTCGTGTAAGCCAATGTAAAATTTTTACTGCCCTTCCGTTTTATTATAGTATTTTTTTTTGTTATCTTCTCCTCCCTCCCCATTCTCTCTTCTTCTTCACATTATCTTGTGGATTTAATTTTGTTTAGGCGTCGCGCCCCCGCCGCCGCTACAAGTAAGCTATAGTCGACCGACATCGCTGCATGAACAACAACCACATCAACAACAACAAGAACTGGAGCCGCAGGAGTCGGAGCAACAACACCCACAACAACAACACGCTTATGCTGACGCCTATGCGGCTTTGGGGCGTGGCCACTATGAGGCGACAACGCGGGCGCCCAACAATAGCAAAGTTTGACAGACAAAATTGATGTCGGAGCGCCATAAGAAAGCAAAAGCAAAGCGGCAAAAGCAACAGGTGCAACAGCAACAGAAACTGCAACAACAAAAACAGCTAGCACAGCCACAACAACAACAAGAACAACAACAACAACAGCAACAGCAACAACAAACACAACAAGAACAAAAATCAAATGAACTCAAATTAAATGTAAATGTAATTTTTATGCTAATTATTTTTATTTAAACACACAAAGAAAAAATGAAAGAAGATAGCAAAAACTTCATTTGTACCAACAAGAGAATAATGCAAAAAAAAAAAAAATAGGACGATATTTTTGATTAAATTGATTGATATGAAAATGCAAATCATTATTATTATAAATAATTAAAATGGCAGATTGCATTAAATATTTAGAGTAAATAAACAGAAAAATATATATACATACATACAAAAAAAAAACCAAAACACAAATATATATACTTATAATGATTGTGCGTACTTATTTACAAAGCAGCAACAACATGAATAAAAGTAATAAAAATAACAAGTAAATTACAAAAAAAAACCCACAAAAAAATAAAATCTATAAACTAACATAAATGTCGAACATTTAACAAGAAGTAAGGCGAGAAAAAAAACTAATTTAAATTTCCAAAGCGCAAAATATGTTTTTGTAAAAAAAAGAGCAAACTTATAAAGCGGCTAGAACAGACAACAACAACAGCAAGAGCAACGCATTTAAATTGTATTTAACTGTAATAAAGGCCAAAACTTTAAATCAAGCCGTCAAAATTGCATTTGTAAACTAAAGAAAAGAAGAAGGAAACAAGGTTTAATAAATAATTGCATGCAAATTAACATTTTGAATTAATTCAAATGAAATCTTAAATATGTGTTGCCAAAATCTTTTGTACAAAAAAAAAAAAACAAAAAAATAACGAGATCATTTACATGCTGATATTTTTCAAGAATTCTCTACGAATAACACACAAAAAGCAATTCTTTAATGTTCCCATACAAACAAACAAACACACACATATATATTATTGATATATGTATTTGTAATTTTAGTATTGATTTTCTATTGTCATTTTGTATTAGGTTTAAAGCTTTACTTTTAATGTTTAATGAGCGGTTTTTCGGAGCCAGCAACTGATTATGTTAAATGTTACTCATCTATACACATATATGGTATCTACTATATCCTCCATTATTTTTAAGTAAGAAAAATATCCATACACTATTGTATTTGTTGTATTCTATTAAGGTTTCTAGTTTATGTTTTTTGTTTTTGTCTGTGTTTTTTCGCATTGGCACGCCGCACTTGAAAAACATCTTGAAAAATCTCAAAAACTACGTGACATCACACTACAAAAACTAACTTAGGTGCATCATTTAAATGATTTAAACGGTGCATAGCTCGCAAACTATTTTATTCATTTTCATATGTATGTATATTAAAATTTTATAATTGAGCCATAAAATATTTTTCGTCTTGTATTTTAGTCCGTATTTTAAAAAATAATAATTATTTTTTTTATGGCTTCAATTGTTATTAAAATTTAAATTGATTTTTTGTTTACTAAATTAAATTGATTTATGTATTTTATTGTGAACATTTTTGCTAAACTAAAGAAAAGAAACAAAACTCTTGTACATAGATAAAGTTCTCCAAGTAATAAACGAAAACAAAGCATTAATTAAGTCAAAGTAAAAAAAGATTTAATTGCATATACAGATGAACAAACAAAAATTAGTTTAAAATAAATAACTTAAATTGATATATAAAATATGTATTAAATTTAAATTGAGAACAAAAACAAAGAAATGAAAACTATGCTATTAATTTATCGTCAAACAAAAAAGCAGCAGACGAGATACAAAAACAAAAAACATTAAACTATTAATTTAATTATATAATGTAATGAATTAATTAATTTAACTTAAGGCTAAAACACTGCTACAAAAAAAAACAAATAAAAAAAAAAGAATGAACATAAGAAATGATAATAAAAAAGAAACTACTATTTTATAAAACAAAATCTTTTAATTATTTCTTAAAAGAAATTTTAAACTTGGTAACTTCCGAACCTGAAATTGAGTGCGTGAAATAATCCACTATTTATTTCTACTGATAAGAAAGAACGTTTTTTTTGTCTATGTTCCCATTGTGTAAGGCCATTAATCTTCAATTATTAAAACATTTTTAAGTTTCAACATTTTTTTTTTATTCACATTTGTTAGCAAACATAAAAGGCACTTTCCGCAATTAAATATTAATATACAAATACTTAGAAATTAGTATACAAAAAACAGTTTTTTGGTTAACATTTAAACACACACAAATAACTGCGATGGCAGTTAAAATAAATCCTTTGTTTTGTGTCCTTTAAGCACGAATTCGTGATGCCTTCTTGCTCTTGTCAGCCTTCGTCGGCGCTGGACCGCTCCTACCTGCCTGCATGTGACGATTGTAGATGCTGTTTGAACAAAAAGAAAGAAACTTTAGTCAATACACTGTTTAAGCAAAATATTGTTTGGATATTTACATTTTGTAGGTCTCAGTTTTGAGGTATTCGATGACATGACTGATGCCCAACAAGTACTGCTCAGCAATGGGATTAACCCAGGGATTCTCCTCCATCTTCATCACCGACTTGTTGCTGAGCAGGTCGAGCTGTGCCACTTCCGGGGGCAGCACTTGGAGCCGGTTGTTCTGGATGTGCAGCTCACGCAGTCGCTGCAGTTCGCCAACCTCGCGTGGCAGCTCCAACAGATCGTTGTCCCTCAGCCCCAATATCTGCAGATTCTTCAGCTGGCCCAGCTCCTTGGGTATATACTCGAAGTCGTTGTCCCCTAAGTAGAGGGCGCGCAGAGTTTCCATGCCAAAGAAGTTGCCTGGCAGCAGCTGCTCGTTCAAATTGTTGTAGGACAAATCAAGCACTTCGAGTACGGGAAAAGCGCCAAAGCCGCGAGGCAGATTTCCCAGCCGATTGATCGAGACGTTCAGAATGCGAAGCTTGGGCATCGAGGATAGGGAAACAGGCAGTTCGGTGAGTTGGTTGTTGGAGAGGTTCAGTATCTCCAGATTGAGTAGATTGGCAATGCCGGGACTAATCACACTTATCTTGTTGTGAGACAGCGTCAGTCGTGTTATATTCGACATGTTGACTGCATAGAAAGAAATAAGAAATATTTAGTTTTTGCAATGTGAACATGTAAAGCTGCAAATTTTCTACTGGCCTTAAAGCAAACAGTAAACAGCTGTTTGTTGTTCTGCACGCAACAGGCGTAAATCTACGGCATAAGTGTGTGAGTGAGATGACGCTAGTGCGTTCTGTTACTATTTATAAGTACAAAATATAAATATTTGGGCGTTTTCGCTTTCTTTTAACTTCAACAGATGCTCAAAATGCATTACATTGATAAACTTAAGACATCAACACCTATATAAAGTTATCGTAGTTGAATTAAAGACAGCTTAAAGCCGATGTTGGTTAATATTGTATTTAGACGCTGGCGTCATCGAACAGAACTCTGTTAACAAGCTGACGATGGCGTCATAACAAGTTTGCGTGGGTTTTCTTATTTAAGTTCATAGATTTTAGCTGAACTTTAGAACACAATGAATCCAGCATACTTACATAGTCCTGGCAGTTCTTCAAAGGACACCAGACCCTTGTCGACGAGGTCCAATTCACGATTTTGCGTCTCACGCGCCTCGTCTAAAACCTTCTTCGCCTTCGACATTTTCGCACTAACAGGCAGACATTGATTCATTGTTGTTTATTTTTTACGCTGTTAAGCGCTATGTTAACGTTCGATTCTGTAAAGTGTTTGGCGTTGCCACTTACTGTGAAGCAGATGGAATGTGAGCTGTTAAGAGTTTAAGTTGTGCACAATTCATGTCAAACTGTAATGAAGTATTTATTTATTTTAAATAGTTAATCATTAGCACTTAAGTGGCACAGATATTTTTTGTATAACAATTGTTAAGTTTAATATCTTATTTTCTCATTTAACGACGATAAATAGTTTCACACATCAAAATGTGTAACTGCAGCTGCCGGCATGATTAGTTGAGCTTACAACCTTTAAGCCAGACACAATGCGCCTTAAACTATTATAATAATAACTATTCCGTTTATGAATACTTGTAAATCAACTGCCTTTTAATTAAGGTAGCAGATTCTTTTCGCAACGCTATATTGAGCAAAATTATTTGTCATTTAAAACATGCGTGCACATTTTTGTTATAATCCCACAGTGCTGCTAAAACTGTTTTGCTGTTTTGGCCTTTTTAAACAGCATCTGTTTTTCATCTGGCAGTTTTCACTTGCTTTCCAGCACTTGACATTGAGTTTCACAATTTCTTAATTTTCAGTACCAAACAAACAACACACTTGACACAATTTTTCAACTAATACAATAGCTTTTCATTAAATTATTTATATTTTACTTCTATGCAGTACAAAATGTGGATATACCATTCATTTATTTGTGTATATATTTTCTATTATATTTGCATTAGTGCACGTTGACGTGTTTACGTCTTGCACTCATGCCACCAACTAAACATTTCTTAATTTATTTCGGCCTAATCACAAAAATAGCCAAAAGTCACCGCATGCGTCACCTTCTTTCGCCACGCGCTCTTCCGATCAACTGAGAAGATCGTTTACAGCGTGCACCAAATGCGATCGATCAATACTCTGATCTATGCTCGTTGTCGTTGTTGTTGTTGTTGTTGTGGGAGCTGGTTTTTGCCATTTTTGTTAGCCAATAAAAACAACATGACAACAAATTGAATACCCTTTGACAGAACAATGACAGAACTTGATATATTTCTTACTTTAAAGATGCGTTTTCGTTCAACAATAATTAAGTTTAATTTTTAGTTACTGTGATATTAAATAGTTTGATCGTAGAAACATTTTAGCTGTGTTAAACTGCGTTTTGATTTGTTTAATTTTTTTATTTTTCTTACTTTGTAGAGAGCTATAGGAAAACCCGTTTGACAGCATTCAATATTGTGGTAATATATTAAATACTCTTGCAGAGAGTGCTTTAATTTTAATGTGAAGTGTGTAACGAGTTTATTATCAAAGCTTGCTGTTAAGTACAACTTACAGATAAAACTAAATATCATTTTTTGGAATTTAATTGTTCGTTAGTATTAGCAATAAATCAGAGGCAAACTTTTCATTTCCAGAACGTTGCAATTCGGTCCAATAAAATATTACGAAATTTCTGTCCCCTTGAGACCCGCAATATTCAATATTACATCTGATGTACAAAAAAAATGCAACAAGTTTGTTGCATTGTATTTAAACTCACATTTAGGTGTAAACGTATACAGAGTACACCAACCACTGCACCCTGAATGAAGATATAGAAATATTTATGTTTCAAATAGATTTCTTAAAAGTATTTTAATGTTTTACTAGATCCATCTATGCAGCTAAGAGTTGAATCAGCAACAGGTACTTTAATCGTGCATGGAACAATCAATATATGAATGAAGTCAAATTTAACTTTAATTAAGGTGGTACAAAACAGCTTACATTTAAAATGTATAGTATAATTTAGGTATTATTTATAATGCTCTATTATAAAAGTAGTTTATTAATTGGCTGGTCTTCTCGGCGCTGGATGGCAACACACTTCGACAGCTGAACAATCGTCAGATGGAATTGTGTTACGACAGCCGGTTCTTGAGCAGTAACCAAGTTTAGTGTTTATTATTGTGAGTGGACCGCAACCTAAAACAAGTGAAGACATGTATATAAGAACATTGTTATATATATCATTCATATTTACTACTTATTGTTGAAACACAAAACGTTAATTTTTCCTTGTGTGCAACTGATGAGTCGAAACATTATGAAGATGACAAGAATGTCATATACAACATTGTAGTTCAAGAGATGCATGACGTGTTACTTTCTTTTTTCAAAGGAAAATAGGTTAGGAAATAAGTTAAAAACCCTCAAAATGTTATTTTTATACATGGGACTATGTAAGCCAATAGTGAAATTATATTAAGCTTAGCAAACAAAGTATGATTAAGCAAATCAAAGGGTGAAAATTGAATTTTTATACCCCGAACCCATAAAATGGTTAAAAGGGATATAATGGTTTTGTGCAAAAGTATGTAACAGGCAGAAGGAAGCATCTCCGACCCTATAAAGTATATATATTCTTGATCAGCATCAACAGCCGAGTCGATATAGTGTAGTACAGTATTTTAACAAATGTTTTTAATATGGTTTTTTTTAATAACAAATACACATGTGTCATTTTCAACTTTAATTGAGCCCAGTACCCTCCATTCTCAACAACATATTGAATGAATTTTCATTAATTTTACTTATATTTTAAATGTAATAATCAGCACTGTATAATAATAGAGTTTTTTTTTTTAATTCTTGACCATAAAAATAGAGCTAAAGCTGTTTACTTACTCATCGTGATAATGACATGCATACTTTTCTAATGTTTAATTTTTTTTGCGTTGCACATAACTTTTTATAAGTCTTACGCTACCATTTATATTAAATTTAAATTCATTTTAAATTCGTAAAAAAAAAGTAAGAACTCTTTAGTCGAAATTTCTCGACTAGGAGATACCCTAAACCCTGTATTTCAAGCGTATACGCTTTATACAGTCATTGTCTGTGTGTATCTGTGACTAAACTTCAATCCTCGATATCTCTGGCTTTTCTCAACCGATTTCAATGAAATTTTAACAGATTTTCATTACTTTTTTTAACTAAATAGTTTCTAATAAACTTTTTCCAAATACAAGATTTTATTGTATATAGCGGAAACGGAAAGAGGTATCGATTATCGGAATCAAACTTGTACTGCCCAAGAATTAGATAAGGTTATGTTCAATGTCTGGAGTCTCTGGCTTTAATAGTCTCTGAGATCGACGCGTTTATACATACGGACAGACGGACGGACAGACGGATATGGCTATATCGACTCGGCTTTTAATGATGATCATGAATATATACTTTATGGGGTCGGAGATGCTTCCTTCTGCCTGTTACATACTTCAACACAATACCGCTATAGCCTTTTTATCCATTTTATGGGTTCAGGGTATAAAAATTGATAAAGTGCAATCTGTTATTTAACATATTGTGAATGTTCACTAACAATTTCTAAGAAGCAACCTAATTGTAGTATAAGCATAGTAAGAAAGGTATTTTAGATTCTTGAAATCATTTTTTTACGAGTATACCGCTGAATATTTGTTTGCCAAGCATTATTTCTTCGTTTTTACTACACATTTATATTCCAGCATGACTAAATGCTTCACAAATGTGTATTATCCATGACAACTTTCCGTTTAGACTGACAGCTGCATTTTTAATTACTTTATTGTAGGTGTGGTCGTTGGAGCTATGATTGTGGTACTTGCATCTCTGATATGCATTGTTAGGCAAATATAGTTTTGTTTTCGTATTAATTTTCAGTTCGCCTGTCGAATCTGCCAAAGCCAGTGAAAGTTTGTCTTCTGTGCCTTGTGTTGCATAATAATTTGCGTGTTGCATACTTTTCGGGCGCACTGCTGCAAACGTTTGCACATTACTATGGAACAAATAAACACAATTGCTAAAAAAAATGTTTCTATATGTACTCGAATTAAATTTACTGATTTTCTTTAAGCTTTTTAGTGTTTAACTTTTCACAGCGCTTTCCACTAAAGCCGATGTTAAACTTATCCGTTGTCGATAAGTATTTATTATATTTTTGTACTTCTCGATGTGGCAACTGTGTCACTCGTCGTCCTCTGTTGTTTCTACCGAAAATTTAGATTTTTTTTCCATTGTGCACAGTGGGACAAGCCAATGAGTGTGTGACCGTGTGTTGAGCGCTTCATTTCCGCTGTATAAAATATGCAAAACAATGCAAACACTCGCTGGCCAGAAACAACAATAACAGCAAAAAAATAAAATACAAAATGAATTTTAGCTTGGCCCGAAAAATTAATTTTGTTTTAGATGTGGAATTTGGAGCGCCAAATTTTTGGCTGCTAATGTTGTGGCAACACTGGCACTGCCGCCCACTGGCCATAGTTTTTGTTTTAATTAACTTTTTTATTCCTTCTCGTTTTTGTCCTGTTTGGTTTTACAAAGTTTGCAGCGTTGCCCAATTGTGCTAATTTCCAAATTCACTGAAATATTTAATAATTCATTTTCCGGCAAACTACAACAAACAATCTCTCGCTGTTAGCAGTTGTAAGCAATCTCTAGGCACCTCGAAGTGAAATTATTGATGGCATTGTAAAACTCACATTAAATTGTAAAACAATATTTTTATGAATTTTTTTTTTTTTTTTTTTTTGACATGATGTTTGCTGATAGAACTGTAAGAAAACAAATAATTTGTCAAAATGAACAGTAATAAGAAAGCATCTTCGAACTGCACTGCAAAACTAAGTCAATGCCATTAACTTATATATTTTTTGGCAGTCCTGCCAACTCGGTTGCTAAAAACCCTAATATTTATGAAAATTGATTACGCTTGCATTATTTATCTTGAACGAATGCTTTTGCGAAATGGGCGGCGTGGCAGGCTTAAGTATCTATTAACTTTGTCGATTTGTATGCTAATGTGTGTTTACACCTTTTTGTGTACTTGTAGGTGTGACTGTGTGTGTGTAGAGTATAATTCATTATACTTTGATACCGAAGATCTCATAGTATATTGGTTTTGTGCAATGTCCGTCATGGTGTCTGTCTGTCCGTCTGTATGAACGCAACTTTTTTCGACACCCGTAAAGGTAGAGACTTGAAACTTTAAGACTTGGGTGCCACGTACTAGGAGGCTGGGGAATCGATAAAACCAATAACTGAAAACCAAAAGAACCAAATATTTCTTACATTCTTACAGCTAGAGTTAAATTTTGCACGCAGATAGCTAGTCACGTCCCTGAAAAAACTGCATCAAAATTTTGGATGCCACGCCCACTCCTTCCGCCCCCATTCTCCATGCTCCTTGAAATTGGAAACGCTTTTTGTTTTCACATTTTTTGGGCTAGAGCCACGAAATTTTGTGTCAAGAAAGGTAGTGAAGTTTTCCAAAAAAAAAATGCATCAAAAATTCTTAAACGTGTGATGCATGTATCTTCCACATATTTTGAACTAGAGTAACCAAATTTGGTAGGAAGATGGATGGCAACATCTAACAAAGATATGTATCAAACATTTTGATGCCACGCCCACCCAAGCGGGACGCAACCAGGTGTCTTCGGAGTCTCTATCATTTAATATGTAGAAATTATATGGTTCTATCGACTGTAAGTTATCGATTAAATCAATTTCCCAGCACCCTAGTGGGCGTAGCCATGTTTTAAATATTTAGCTTCAAGTGTCAAAAAAAGATGCGTTTATCCTGTTGGATGGACAGACAGACTGACAGGCACCACGACGGACATAGCACAAAGTTAATATATTCGGTTTCAGAGCATATAAGATAATAAAATAAACACTGTTTGTCCATCATTTTATTTATTTTGGCTGATTTTTAAGTTTAGCTGTCTCAAGAAATTTATTTTGAGATTAAAAAACAAAAATTAAATGTTCTTAAATTTTGAATATATAAATATTTTTAAGTTTTCATGTTTAAGTAGACTTTGGTCTGACCATCATTTGTACAAATTTAAGTGGCTTGTAATGCCAATCTTCCCATACAATTTTAGGTTTTTGATTACCAGCATCGACCGATGTGTACAGTCCATTTAGGTTACTTAATAAAAATATAGAGGTAGAAAGTGAGATATATGAGATTAACGAAATGTTCGCATTAATTACCATTTAAAACCTGACCTAAACCACCAACCAGATTTATAAGTGATTGCATAATTTGTACTAGTAGTTTCATCATTATACCGCTCCGATGTTGAAAATTTGCTGTTTAAATGATAAGCCATTGAATCACCAGCATCTCCAGAATAGACTCCAAGCTTCTTTACCTTATACGTCTCAGACTCATCTCCGATAAGAAACTCACTGTATTTGGCATATCGGTTTTGATTTTCATAGTCTTTAAGGTAAATATACAATTCGTGAGGCTGCGATTGCGTAATTAAATGAAGTTTCTCCAATCCTATGAAGAATTCCCCTCGCAAGTCTCCAAAACCTTCTTTGTACGCATCCCATTTTCGATAGAAATCGACACTGCCATCCATACGCCTCTGAATTACAGTCCACCCGGATCCTGCCATTTTCGAGTCACAAGAAACAGGGAAGGGCTTAGAGCCTGGCAATTTAATCGTATAAACATCTGTCGGTTTACCCAGACAGCTGAAGGACGAAGCACTTTCCTTACATTTCGCAAAATTCTCCTCAAGCTGTTTGATTTTGGCAGACAGTTGATTGTACTTGTCCTTGATTAACATCTGATCGGACTGCAATCTCTTATTTTCCTTATCTCTTGTAAGGATTTGGGAATCTTTAAACTCAGCTTCGAGTTGCAGTTTTTTTAGTTGAGCTTCATATGAAGCGACACGTTTTTCCTGAATTGCAATATTATTCTCATACACTGCGATCAATTCGATTTGTTGTGAAATCTGAATTTCATTTTGCTCAATCATTTTCTTTAAGTTTACAATCGTCGCTTCCTTAGAATATTGTTTTCCGTTTACAACCTTACGAACAAAACCTTGTTTAGCCAGCTTCACAGGTTTCTGTTTAAGATATTTGGATAAATATTAAAATCACTAAAACCTCATTAGTTAACAAACCGAACTTCCTTTTGATGCGTCATTTGGCTTTGCAAATAAAGCTATACTTAAAATAGCAAAAATAGTGAAGTTCATTTTAATTTAAAATTCGGTGAAGAACAACCGTCACAAAGCAATAAGAATTGCTAACTAATTCAGACCTCAACGCCAAGCGGACCAAGAAACATCGATTATTGAAATTACCTGCAACTTATCAGCTACTTGTGAGCTGTTATATAAAATGCGAAATGTGCGATAATTAAATAAGCGTATCAGGGGTGTGCCAGGAATCAAAACCAACCGAATTTCAAACAAAAACCAGCCTCAAGCTGGTTTTAGGTGTGCCAGAGCCCTGCTCGAGATGGTTTTGAAATCTCAAGTAGTTGGGCCAGAGATTTGTTAGTTTAAGCAATATTAAACGTCCAATGCATACCAAATGTTTCATTTTTGGAAGGTAATTTCCAGCTTAGTTGCATATTGCAAGTACATTTCAATTTAATACATTTTTTAATTTATATCTAGTTAGCGTGCAAAACCAACCTTAACAAGAGAGGTGTCACCTTGTTTGGTTAACAATAGTATTCGGAGTCTTTAATAAGGTTCACACTTTTTTGTGACAAATAAACAAATAATCGGACTTTAATCATATGTTAAAGCATTGGAGAGTTTATTGTATATACAGTGCTTATCAAAATGATGACACTTTACCTAGCGAAATAGAAATTTGACTAATTTATTTGAAAATAGAAAAGAGAACAGGTTTAAATCATTTTATAGAAGTATTTCAAAATTTCTTATTTATTTTAAAAACATTAACAAAAAATGGGGTTTTCAGCCGTATCAAAATTAAAAGACGTCTTTGAATTTAACGCTTATAAATAAAAAATATGTTCTGATATATTTCAGATTTCATTAATTAATAATTAATTGAATTTCCCTGAGCTCTTCCAACATAAAAAATCCGCTTTTTCATTGAGTCTGACAGGTTTTTTAATAACTGCGGCTCAAGGCTTCCTTAAGTTCAGTTATGTTTCCGTATACTGCGTTATCTTTATATACACCTTTTGCCAGTATCCCCCACACATTTTCAATTGGATTTAGATCCTGGAAGCATGCTGGCCAGTCCATTAAAGCGACGGAACAGTCTTGTAAAAATGTCCTTGTCTGGCGACTTGTGTGAGTTCGCGCGTTATCCTGCATAAACATATAGGGGATTTCCCTATTTTCGCAAAGGAATAATAGCGAACTACTCTCTAGACCTTGTATGTAGTTGGAGCTATTCATTCTGGAGCTTGTAAGCTGCAAGTTTAGCGTTCCAAACTTGTTAAACGCTCCCCACACCTTGACCGATCCGCCACCAAAGTCCTCTTTGAAAAATGCATCGGTTCTTTTCTTAAATCACGCCAGTAATGGCGATATATATCCGGCACGTCCAGATTAAATTTTTTTTCATCAGAAAGAATAACATTTTTTCAAAAAAAAAAAAACGAAAACGATAATACACTTGCAAGTACCCATTTAACAATTTTCCTACCGAGTCCCAGCCATGTTTCTAAGCGCGTGGACAATGTGCTATCACGGGAAATTTGGCTAACAGTCCAGCCAGACAGAAAAAGCAAGAATCGAGCCCTATTCTTCCTCTCGAAGCAGACTAGAGCGACCCATTTAAATTAATTTAGTCAATGCTATGATTGCAAACAATAAAAAACGGCAAAAAATCGCGATCCCACCTCTTTATCTTCACTTTTAACCAATTTGTCTTATAATTGTGATACGCTTGCAAACACGCCAAGCTCTTGCACTTTCGCGAAAAGTTAACGGTGCATTTCCAGGAATCGCTAAAAATAATATAATAAGTTTCTTGGCGCGCAAAGTATTAAATATTGTTTTTGGATACAAAATTCCAAAGCTCCATAATATTTGTATAGTCTTAGCTATTTATTATAACAATAATACCTTGCGACCGCCCTTTAAAACAATGGCAAAATGAGCTGTTTGTGGCCATTCTTGTTTTACTTATTTGCTCCGAAAAGAAATTGACCCAAAAACGAAATCTCCTTTTGCTTTCAGAGATTTGAAAACCTGCTGGAGCCAAAATCTCCAGAGATTTCTGGCACAACTCTGTATGTGTACATATGAATAGGACGTATGTATATTATATTAGTGCGTTTATTTAAGACAGCCCCTGCTCCTTGAAATTGGAAACGCCTATAGTTTTCACAGTTTCTGGGCTAGAGCCACCAAATTTTGTGTCAAG
This sequence comes from Scaptomyza hsui, assembly GCA_018152825.1. Taxonomy (NCBI): domain Eukaryota; kingdom Metazoa; phylum Arthropoda; class Insecta; order Diptera; family Drosophilidae; genus Scaptomyza; species Scaptomyza hsui. The sequence goes on from JAECXO010000025.1 coordinate 1,071,967, forward strand.
ATAGGTAATGACGTTCCCCAAAAAAAAATGCATCAAAACTTTGGATGCCACGCCCACAGCTGACGACCTCCACCCCTTCGCAGTTCTTAAAACGGCTATGCGTATTCAAATTTGGTAGGAAGATGGATGGCAACATCTATAAAAGATCTGCATCAAAATTTTGGATGCCACGCCCTCCCAACCACCCGCCTTTTGCAACAAGACTCCTTACCATCAGTTGTTTTTCTGGTATCAAAGTATTCCGCAGTCGGCTGCGTCCGACTGCAACGTTTTTACTTGTTTTGTATTGCGTCTGTGATTGGTATTACCATAAATTATTTAGTGTCGAAACGTTTTGCGGCCCCGTTTTAGATGAGCAGAAAAATATGCAGGTTCATTTTGTAAAACGTAACGACTGCAGCCATAAATTCATATTAAGTTGTACAATAATTTGCATCATTAACAAGATCCGAACGTTGTGCTATCTGTTGCATAAGTCTACGACAAGGGCCAACAAACAAAATGATAGTCCATGCAGTTTAGTTTGATTTATGTCTGCTCTTAATTCTCAATAATTTTCAGCCATTCGCCATTTGCTGCTGGCTGCCCAAAAAAGCCGACCACAGCAAAGGAGTAAGTTTTTGGCCTGTACATTTGAGGTCAGCTCGATAAATGGGCTGATTGAATAACTCGAATGGCACTGAAATATAAATGACAGCGGCCTCCCTTAGCCAGCTGTCAGCAGACGGACAGGACAGTAGGGGAAAGCCACAGCTTTCAGTCCGGCACTGTCTGCTTTATTTCTATCCATTTTTCAGTGCGCTTTGTTTACATTGGAACTAGACCAGCAACAGCAGCAGAAACAGCAACAGGATCTAATACCTCCTAGAGGCAGACAGAGGCCGCACCAATCACTAACATTGTAGGGAAGGGCAGGGAGGGGGTACCTCTGCCTTTTGCTGCTTAGCCGGAAAGCCTTCGTCCTGTGCCTGGTTGGTGGTTGGGCTCAAAGCCATTTGATTTACTTCAAACAATTGGCAACATCATACATCAACGACTTTCGCTCGCTTTTCTTTTTCGTTTATTTTGATTTTCTGGGTATTTCGCACAAATCTCTATGCAAAGCGTCTCTCTTTCTCTCTCTCTCTCTCTCTCTCTCTCTCTCTCTCTCTCCCTCTATAAAATCCCAATCTTTCAATCAAGCTACTCTGCTTTTGTTCTTCCATTCGAAATCAAAATGCTGCCGCTTATGCAACTTTTCTATGTTGTGCTCAATGTTTCTTATGCGTGTAGATATCATGATTGACATGCTTTATACTGCTTAGTGACAAATCGCAATGACAAAAGATACAAAATCATACATAGGTCTGAATGTATTTTAATTGAATACAGATTTTAACAATCGACTTTCTACTTTCAGAATCTAGGTATAAATGGGTAATTTTAAAAATTTAACATTTTAAAAATATATTGTATTAATTATAAATTCAGTTTATGTACATTCATTAGCCGGATTAAGTATATATTATTTACATTGAGAATAATTTTTGTTGCTATATATACCAACTAAAAATTCAAATTAAATGTTTCGCAACATTGGTTAATCAAAATTGATTTTCATGACCAAACGCATATGTTAAACTTTAGAATAGCATTAAAGGTATATGCAGCTTACTACAATTCTATCCTTCAAAAAGCAATTGCTGATATTTTTATGCATGCCCAACACAAGACACAAACACAAATCTCAAAGGGAGGAACAAGAAAAGAAAAGATAAGAAAACATCCAAAATGTAAATCTTAAAATCCTTGTACTTGTGCACGTTGATTGCCTGGCAGCCCATCGCCTCCTTTATCGATCGATGGACTAGCATTTGCAATTCTGTTCGATTTTCCTACAGCCACTTTATCAATTTCGCCAATAAAAATCAAACTGTTTGTGTTTTTTGGCTGTTTGTTTTTGTTGGCTGCTGGCATAAAAAATGCATTCATATTTAAAAACTGTTATCTAGCTGGTTTCTATAGAAATATACTCATCTGATTTTCAGGCGTAGTTTTCTTTTGCGCTATATATGATTTTCATGGCATCAGTTAATTGGATTTATTGTTGCAGTTTCTTTTTAAAAATAAAATAAAGTCAAAAATATATTTGATTAAGCGATGGGGAATAACAATATTTGAATAAGAAAATATTCCTGAGATGCACGAAAAAGTTATGATATGGAAATACAAACAGATTTAATATTTAGCTAAAAATATAGACATATTTAACTGCGAAAAGTATCTGAATACAAATGTTGTGTGACATTTTATTTAAAATCAAAATCAAAATGTTTACATATAGGCAGACAGACTTTTGATTTACTTCCACCAATCCCTGTGGACATGAATGACACAACTCGCAATGTGTTTCACACAATGCATTCCAAGTCACTTCATACGTATTTATTACACCTATTTGGAAGTACAAGAAATAGTTAGCTGTTAATGTTTAAGATATTCGATTCGTATTGATTATTTGATCATTTGTGGGATGTGCTCATTCAGATGTAGTACTAATTATGAAGTGTGAACAACTACTTACTATGCGACATGTTGTAGCCTGTCAAATGTGCTTGTCAAATCAATGGACAAGGCGCCCAAAAAAGCAGGCAATGAAATAGTTGCTTACTCATGTTGTCATGTCTGTCTCCATCTATCTATGTATGTATGTATGTATGTATGTATGTATGCTTGAGTGTGATGTGCATGCCAAGTAATAGTCATTGTCCCCAATCGTACAAGTTCTGTTCTATTTTTTTTCTTCTACCTTTTCGTACGACAGTCTTGTAGTTGTAGCTGTAGCTTGTAGATGGGGACAAAAGGGCGCGCTTTGAGCGACAGGTAGACGTGCTCTGTCTACCTCAATACTTTCAGTGCTTTGATTTTGACAGTGGACAATGCTTTTTGTTTTGGCCAGCTGCCAGACAAATGATAATTGGTATGGGTGACGGTGAGGGTGAGGGAACAGGAGTTGAAGGACAAGCCATGCGCTTAATCATGGAGAAATGCTAGTGTCTGTGTCATTTTTTTGCATGATTGCGCAAACATTGGCTATGCTTGAGCAATCAGTCCATGTGCTGACATTGAGTTGTTAGCAGTACTTATTATTTGAAATGTGTTAAAGCTGAAAATCTAATGTTGGGCTACTAAATTCTTACCTATGAAACTGTACTGTGGAATACCAGTGATATCTCAAACTTGTGTGTCCGTCTTATTCGCTGTTTCTCCACATGACAGCTTTACTTGAGAGTCATGCAACAGTTAATGCTAAATAAATTACAAACTAATGTGGGTGGCTTTAGGCGGCTAGTCAATCTAGCAGAACATTGATTAGGCCGCACCAGTCAGCTAGGACGAAGACTGTCAATCTCGACAGAGTTGCTGTGGCCAGGCGAAAAAACGCTCTAACGAGTTCTAAAACATTTTGCCCAGCTAAACGAAGTTAAACGCACTGAATAACAAGTAGTTTTTCCACACACACATACACGCCAAATTTGTGGCATCGTTGGAGGAGATGGAGTTAACTTGAGACGAAGCGGCACAACGACACATACTGAATCCTAATGAGGCAGGTGCTCTGCGGTTGCATGCGGCGTATACGTAACGCTGATTTTGCCGTCGCATCGATACTTCTACTGCAGCAGCAGCAGCAGCAACAACGACTGACTGTCCAGAGACTGGTTGCGGACTGGGCCAACTAATGAGCAGTTAAATATTTGTTGACAGCCAAACTGCTGACTTAACGCTAATTAATCGCTTTGTAAGCTGCTAAACGCATTTTGTTGTGGTTTTCGCTTTTGTCTAGATAATAATTTCATAATTGTCAACAAATTAATATAACATTTTATTTATTTACAATGTGTGTGCATAATTATGATTTATGTATTTCAACGCCCCTAACAACAACAAAAACCAACTACACACATTACAATAATAGCGCATTTAAATCCGTTTATCTAACTTTACCGACAGCCATTTCCACTTAGCAAAATATTCATTTGTTTGCCCTTTTTTTTGTATTATTATTATATTATCTGTATTGTGCTCTGACCGCCAACTCTCTTTGAAATTTAATTTTATTTACTTTAATTAAAATGGATTAGTTTTTTCGCAATACATGTGCACCAATTAAATAATACGATGTCACTTATTGTAATTGCATTATTCATAAGCTCAAAAGCTAACTTACTCATTTGATTTCTTCTCTAATCCCACGTGCTTAATAACTTATGTTTTTATTCAATTCTTAAAACCTTACCCGATTGAACTTTTGGTGCATATCCCACAATTAATATATCAATATAGCTACGAAGTTATATCCGTTTGTCTTTAAAAGTGGACCGATTTCAGAGACTGTCAAATGTAATAACTTAAGATGTGTAGTACTTTCGTATACCTTAATCAACTTTTTTATTTTTTATTGAAAGTTAAATCAGCCCTTCTAATACGATCCCCGACCACTATTAATTCGTACGGCATGTTTTTTGAGGTATGTGCAATGTTTTATGGAAAGTATGGTGAAATTATGGTATCAATGGAAAGGTCATTTAATTTCCGTTGGAATGGTACAATACTTTTCTTAACCCATTAAGTACCCATTGAAAGTTTTCAATTCTTGTAAAAGTCTACTTTTGAAACTCTTATCCGCAGGATTTAAACAAAAAATGTTTTGATGCAAAAAGTTACTTCAAACAATTCTAATAGTGTCTGAAAAAGAAATTTCTCAAAAATCTCTTTCCATGTATTTTTTATGATTTTTTGAAATTTGCCAAAAATGACTATTTTAAACACTTTTCATACAAAATAGTAATTTTTAGCAATTTTCAAAAAATCATAAAAAATACTGTGAGCTGTGTTCATAAAAATAGTAGTGATCACCCTCACAACATTAAATATTAATTTTCGACAAACTGAACGATGCAAATTGAACAAATCTTTACAGTTTTCTTAGAATAGCATGTTAAGAAGAGAATAGCAAAAAGATCCCAATAGATTTGCATTATTTTGAGTCAACTATGGCAGAATGATAGTATTATTGAATGAACGAAAGAATAGTGAATGCAATTATCTTTCTGTATAAGCAAAGGTTTTTTTTTGGTACATATGGGAGAATACAGGAACCATTTTTAGGTATCTTCAACTTTAGCTTTATATAACTGAGCACTCCAACAAGAGACTTTCCTTTGCTCTATTTCATAAGCCCTGGCACAGTTGATGTCCACAGCTAATACTTAGTAGCATGCTCAATTTAAAGGGTTCTGATTTGCCAACAAAAATCACAGTATGCATGTGTGTACGTGTGTGTGTGTGTGTGTGTGTGTATGTGGCTAACACGTTTGCCTTTGTTTGGTCTGCGAATAGATGAGGCAACAATGCACAAAGTTTTCCAACACTAGTGAACGAAAGAAAAAATATTGTAGCATAATTTTCGGCGCTAACAATGCAAGCAACGAAGGATCCAAGTAAGTGGGAAACCGGGAGGTCTGGCGGTCTGGAGGACACCAGGCGGACACATGGCATACATCAGCACATGCATTCATAAATCATATTCTGCAGCTGGAGAGTGCAGCCAGCAGCAAACCAGCCAGGCAAACAGGCAGCCCAGGCAGCCCAGGAAGCCAGCCGCCAGCAACAGTAGCCTCCTGTCTGCTACTTTCAATATGTGTGTGTGTGTGTGCGTGCTATGTGTGTTTAGTAACAGCAGCAGCAGCGCCGGCCATTTTAAGGATATTTATACTGACAGCGGATTTTTGATGGAGAAACTTTTGTAAATTGCTTTTAGCAGTCCAAAGTAGCCCCAAAAAAGGCACAAAAAAAAACCCAAAACTAAAATTGTGCTATGCTCTGCTTTAATATTATTTAAAGAACTGCAATGCTTGTCCGGCCCAACTCTTCACAGTCTTGCGTATACGTAATAAACAAGCATACATATATTTCGTGGGCGACCATCCTGGCGCATTTATTAAATCGACTTTATATATACATTTATTTTTTTTTAACGATGCACAAAGCACTGAAACACACACACACGCACACACACAATAGGAGGATCATTTAAGGAATTGCCAACATATTTATTTTGCCTTTGGTTGCTATTTTATCGTTAGGCCCTTGCTGCTGCTGTTTTTCCCCATTGTTGTGCTATTTGCTGTATTGTTGTCCTTTTGTATTGTGGCCACAGAATGTCATTGCATATCTTCCATAATAGCTAAAATCCTTTGCCAATAAATTGCCCTCTACTGAAATCTATTAAAAGACACCATCAAATGCGCTTAATTGGCGATAAACAAAACTGTTTGTAATAAAAGCATTCAGTACTCGTTTATAAAGTAAAAATCGGCAAAAATATATAAAAACCATAAATTTATTTTTATTGTATTTGCCTATTTGTAAACTCTAATGAATTAATTACCTGCAATAACTAACGTAGTATAATTAAAAAAAAAACCCATAAACAAATATAACCATACCTGAAGTTTTTAGAAATTTCTGATACTTTATAAAATACACTTTTACCGCCTTTAATAATAAGGAATTTGGCGACTTATTTCAGTATTTATGGAAAAAAAAAACTTACTCTGTGCGGTCTACTTTTTTTATTTTTAAATCGAACTAAAAAAAAAAAACATAAAGGCCATGCATGCTTTGGTTTGTGGGTTTAATTTAGACAAACAATTAAAATAAAAAACAAATATTGCAAGGAATTATTTTGTTTTAAACGTCGAATACCACAGACACACATGAAATTAACTCCAAAACGTTACTAAAAAAAATGAAAAACAATTTGTTTTGCAATTTAAAAACTTGCATTGGTTTGACAGCAATTTGCAAATTAGTTGAAAATTCAATTATTTCGTTATGGTCTAGCAAAACTTTTTTTTTATGGTTTATTCGGTTGTAAAGTGGCTATCAATATTTAAACCAAACAGTTCGTCCTGACTAAAAAAAAAGGTAACAAAGCAAAGGTGATTTCGTTGACAATAGGCCTTTTTCATGCGTCAGTGTGTATGTAAATTGAGTACTGGCATTTTAAGTTATTTTTAATCTTCTTTATGATATAAATACAAATATTCAGCAACGGTAAAGCATTCGTTATGCTAGAAACGTAAGATTGATAGTAATAAGTTTTGCGTTCTAAATTTATCTTCCATGCTAAACACGTGTCTTTTTATATCGACAAAAAGATTTTTTATGCCCCAAAAGTTGTAAATACATAATTACAATTGTGTCTTAGAAATCCTAAATATGTATAAAATAACTTTTAATGTTATTTAGTTGAAGTTAAGTAATTTTTCCCATAATTAATTAAAAATTAAACAAAATATATAAATATGTACCACATTAGGTCACCGTACTATGTGAAAAGTTTTCTTAAAACTAGAAACACTGTGCTACATTTGCGCGAAAAAAACAACATCAACAACACAAAAATCGGTGTGGCAAGCAGCCGTGCAACGATTTCGCGTTTGTTGTGCAGCTGCTGGGCGAAAATGTTGCACAGCATGCATAAATAATAAACGACAAGCTAGTGCTCACACACACTAACACACAAACACGCTCACACACACACACACGCACACTTATTATGCACATTTTGCCGTTTTGCCAGCGCGCCCAACTGAGGCGTGATGTGGACGGGGTTTGGGAGGTTGGGTGCAGCTGAGGCAGCTTCTAAATTTATTTTATTAAGTCAAGCACATAGACAGCTCATGGGATGCGGCAGCCCTTCTGACTAACGGTATAAATAAAATAATTTACGGTAACTGCTGCCGCTCATCAGGCCAAAAGCGATGCTGTTGTTGCTGTTGTTGCTGCTGCTGCCGTTGTTGTTGTTGCTGCTGGTGCTGGTGATGCTTGGGTGCCGGGTGTTGACAAAACCTGGCGCGCTGGATCATCAGTGGCGGCGGTGGACCCAAAACGCCGCTTACAAAAACTGTAGCATATTTTTTGCGCTCCTCCTTTGTGTGCAGCTGCATACGAAATTAATGCACATATGCGCGTCTGTATGCATATGTGTGTGAGTGTGTGTGGATGTGTAAAAATGCAGAATGCTTAATATAGTTATAATTATGCGCACACATTTTTAATTAAGTTTTGCACTGGGCCGCTGCCCGTTTTGGCTTTGGTTTAGCTAAATATTATGCATACGCCCCGTTAAATTGCATTAATATTGCCCACACTCGCTGTTTTTCTTTCTTAGCGCATACATATGTATATATTTTTGCTTTGCTGTCTGTTTGTCGGCTAACATACCATGTTTAACATTTTTACTTTGTTTTTCTTAATTTATGTCAGATTTTTTATTCTTGCGTTTTTGTCGAGACTGAAGGCACGATTTTTTTAATTGGGTCGAGTTAGGATAACAAAAAGAGATGCGGTTTTTTGAATTGAATTTAATACCAGAACTTTTTTCATACACTTGAAAAATGTATATTCATTTTGTGATGAAATGTGTAAAGCATAAAAGGTAGCGTCTCCGACCCCATAATGTAATAATGTATATTCTTGATCAGCATCGTCAGCTGATGTAAAAAGATTGGACAACTATATCATATAGCTGCCATACAAATACAAGACATTTAATATGATTTAGGTAGAACAATATGATTTCAAGTGTATATATTTCTGATGGCTCAAAATAGCTTCCTTACTTGTTTTTTATAATTTGATACCGAAAGAATCATAGTACATTTATTGGTTTTGAGCAATGTCCGTCATGGTGTCTGTCCGTCTGTCTGTATGAACGCGCGCTTCTCCGAAACCCTTAAAGTTAGAGACCCGAAACTTTGCATTTATATTTGTCTATAGGAGAGACAGATAAAGTGTCAAGACTGGGGTGCCGCGACTACTAGGAGGCTGGAAAATCGATAAATTCGATAACTGAAAACCGATAAAACCAAATTTTTCTCACATTCTTACAGCTAGAGTTACCAAATTTGAACGCAGATAGCTAGTCACGTCCCTTAAAAAAAGTGCATCAAAATTTTGGATGCCATGCTTACTCCTTCTGCCCCCATTCTCCATGCTCCTTGAAATTGGAAACGCCTAAAGCTTTCACATTTTTTGGGCTAGAATCACCAAACTTTGTGTCAAGATAGTTAATTAAGTTTTCCAAAAAACTACATAAAAACTTTGGATGCCACGCCCAACCAAGCGCTGAGAAGGCTTGGGACGGAAAGAGTGGACGTGGCGTCCTTCATTTTAAGGCAGTTTTTTAAAGGACGGAATGTTTTAAATATTTAGCATCAAGTGTCGAAAAGATGCGTTCATACGGTCGGATAGACAGACGGAAAGACAGGCAGACTGACTGACTGACAGACACCATGACGGACAAAGCACAAAATTAATATACTCTTTACCTTCGGTTTTAGAGCATAAGAAAAGAGTTTTGACTTTTTTATGCTTTTGTATATCATTTTATTTCTCATAGCTGATTTTTAAGTTTAGCTGTCTCAACAAATTTATTTTGAGATTAAAAAACAAAGATTAAACGATCTTATATTTCGAATATATAAATATTTTTAAGTTTTCATGTTTAAGTAGACTTTGGTCTGACCATCATTTGTACAAATTTAAGTGGCTTGTAATGCCAATGTTCCCATACAATTTTAGCTTCAAATTTACCAGTATCGACCGTTGTGTATGGTCCATTTAGGTTACTTTATAAAAGTATAGAGACAGAATGTGAGATTTATGAGATTAAAAATGTTTGCATCAATTACCTATTAACACAGTTGTTAAACCACCAAGCAGACATAAAACCGATTGCACAATTTACACCCGCCCATGCATCATTATCCCGATCCGATGTTGAAAACTTCATGTTCAAATGATAAGCCATTGAGTCACCAGCATCTCCAACAAAGTCTCCAAGTTTCTTTAGCTTATACGCCTCGGCCTCATTTCCAATGAGAAAATGACTGTACTTGGCATACCGGTTTTGATTTTCATAGTCGTTAAGGTAAATATACAATTCGTGAGGCTTCGATTGCGTTATTAAATGAAGTTTCTCCAATCCTATGAAGAATTCCCCTCGCAAGTCTCCAAAACCTTCGACACTGCCATCCATACGCCTCTGAATTACGGTCCACCCGGATCCTGCCATTTTCGAGTCACAAGAAACAGGGAAGGGCTTAGTGCCAGGCACTTTAATCGTATAAACATCGGTCAGTTTATCCAGACAGCCGACTGACATACTAACACTTTCTTTACATTCCACGAAATTTTCCTGAAGCTGTTTGATTTTGGCATCGTTCAAAGACAGTTGATTGTCTTTGTCCTTGATTACCATCTGATAGGAATGCAATCTCTTATCTCTTGTAAGGATTTGGGAATCTTTAAACTCAACTTGAAGTTGCAGATTTTTGATTTGAGCTTCATATGAAGCGACACGTTTTTCCTGAATTGCAATATTGGTCACATACGCTGCGCTCAATTCGATTTGCTGTGACTTCTGAATTTCATATTGCTCAATCATTTTCTTCAAGTTTAATTCAGCAAATTTTTTTCCGTTTACAACCTTAGAAACAAAACCAGATTCCTGCTTAAGATATTTGGATAAATATTAAAATCACTCAAACCTCATTAGTTAACAAACCGAACTTTCTTTTGATGCTTCATTTGGGTTTGCAAATAAAGCTATACTTATACAAATAGCCAAAATAGTTATCTTCATTTTAATTTAAAATTCTGTGAACAACAACCTTAACAAAGCAATAAGAATCGCGAACTAATTGAAACCTCAACGACAAGCGGACCAAGAAACATCGATAATTGAAATTACCTGCAACTTATCAGCTACTTGTTATATGAGCGCTGTTATATAAAATGAGAAATGTGCGATAATCAAATAAGCGTATCAGGGGTGTGCCAGAAATCAAAGTCAACCGAATTTCAAACAAAAACCAACCTCAAGCTGGTTTTAGGTGTGCCAGAGCCCTGCTCCAGATGGTTTTGAAATCTCAAGTAGTTGGGCCAGAGATTTGGTTAGTTTAAGCAATATAAAACTTCTAATGCATAACAAATGTTTCAAGTACATTCAAATTTAATACATTTTTTAGTTCATCTCTAGGTAGCGTGCAAAACAGTCCTTAACAAGAGAGGTGTCACCTTGTTCGTTTAACAATAACTGTTATTCGGATTCTTTAATCATTAACTTTTAAAATCAAACTTTTTTTTTTTAAGGAGGTGGCCACTTTTGCTTAGTTTGCTAAGTTGGCGATCGAACGTACAACAGCTGATTAAGGCACAGTGCTGTCATGCAACATATATTTCTTGGCGAGCAAAATATTGAATATTGATTTTGTAGGAAAATTACCAAAGATAAGTCCCATAACATTTTTATAGTTTTAGCTATTCATTATAACAATAATGCGACCGCACTTAAAAACAATGGCAAAATATACAGAATAATGTTAGCAACTGTTTGTTGTCATTCTCGTTTTACTTATTTGCTCCGAAAAGAAATTGACCCAAAAACGAAATCTCCCTTTGGTTTCAGAGATTTGAAAACCTGCTCTAGCTAAAATCTCCAGAGATTTCTGGCACAACTCTGTATGTGTACATATGAATAGGACGTATGTACATATATAATATTAGTGCGTTTATTTAAGACAGCCCCTGCTCCTTGAAATTGGAAACGCCTATAGTTTTCACAGTTTTTGGGCTAGAGCCACCAAATTTTGTGTCAAGATAGGTAATGACGTTCCCCAAAAAATGCATAACAATTTTGGATGAAATGCCCACTCCTTCCGCCCCCGTCATCCATGCTCCTTGAAATTGGAAACGCTTATAGCTTTCACAGTTTTTGGGCTAGAACCACTATATTGTGTCAAGATAGGTAGTGAAGTTTTCTAAAAAACTGCATAAAAAATTTGGATGGCACGCCCACACCTGACGCCCCCCACCCATCCGCAGTTCTTATAACTGCTATGCGTGTATCTTTCACATATTTTGAACTTGAGTAACCAAATTTGGAAGGAAGATAGATGGTGACATCTGCAAAAGATCTGCATCAACATTTTGGATGCCACGCCCACCAAAGCCACCCGCCTTATAAAATCGGAATCGGCTATATCTTTAACAAATTTTGAGCTAGAGCCACAAAACTTGGTAGGAAGATAAATGGTGACATTTAAAAAGATTTGATTCAAAATTTTGGATGCCACACCCACCTCTGCCGCCCACCTTTTAAATTTGGAGTTTTTCAGTTGTTTACCACAGTTTTTGAGCTAATATTTGGTAACATAATAGCTTGCGATGTTTATCACTACCCAAAAGAACATAGGCTTCTTTTTACCACGGAAAAATGCTTCATTTTTTCGAGAAAATGCGTAATAGTAATAAGATATTTGCTTTTCTCAAAGCCAAAGTTACCTTTCATCTATATGTCACATCTGTATATAAATACGATACAATCATCCTAAGGCTAACAGCTGACTGATTTTAAGATTAAGATGCCAAAAAGATTAAGATCTCAACTTTCTAGAAAAAGTTTACAGGCTAGGGCAATAAAAATACGTCGTGATGGAGAATCTTCATCAGAAACTGAAAATCGTCTTGCAAGTCAGAGAGAATACGCGTCGCAATCCCGTGCAAGACCCCCTGATCAAAATTTGCGAACGTCTCAACGCAGCGGGTTGAAGAACAAAGTTTAAGAACCTCTCAAGTCCAGGCGATCGCCGTAATATGTGTATGTAATGTACACGCATATTTAAAACGATTGCATCAAATGTCTTAATTTTTTAAAGCAAAGCCAAGCCAAGAAGCTAGTGTATATATAAAATGAAAATTGAAGGATATAAAAGGCTCAGGTTCGATTTCTCCGCCTATATCATATAGATTAAATTTGAGTTTAAATAACATCAAATAGAAGGTCACTATTGAAAATGCTGCAATCGAAAGTTTCACTTACTAGCCATCCTCGAAAGTTAATTCACCATTTTTAATGTTTTAAAGTATTCTCCTTAACTTGAATAAATTAAAGTTGAGTGTGCTAAAATGATCATCCTTAACCTCTAAGGAGAGTTTTTTTTTCCATTTTATTTTTAAGTAGACCGAGGTCAGTTAAAAAAACCAGAAACCAATCATTCCTAACCCCAACAGCAAGGAAAAAGCTGATAGTTTGGTGCACGGTTAAATTTAACATTTTACTTCTCTTTTATGTCTTTGTCGTAGTGTGAAAGTGAAAAAATGTTATAAAGTTATGTCTTCTAGAAAACGAATATTGTTCTTATGATCAAGAACTTTCGTAGGTGTTGTCAAATATGTGTGTTTCTTATGATCAGAAACTAGAAAAACTGTCTAAACACACAAAATAAAAATCTCATTTGATTTCTAGTTTGCGCTTGCAGTACATAAATGTTGATAAATATTTACAATTACCAATTTAAAAGTTCTGCTTGTTCGGCATTTTGTTTGGCTTGTTTCGTTGTTTTGTAGCAGCAAAAAACACTTCATTCCTCCTCGCTTTTTATGATTATTTTTTAACACGAAAGTTTTGTTGGTTATACACAGCAGGAGCAAGAGTTTTCTTTTGCTTCAACTTTCTATGAAGTTTATTTTTTGTTATGGCCAGAAAGTTTTAAATATGATTTTATTTGTGCAGCCAGTTGCGGCTTTTTTTTTTTTTTTACATATTTGACCAGCTTGCAGCTGATTGGTTCTGCCACAAAGAAAAGCCACAAAGAGAAGAGCAAAAATTTGAAATATTGTTATGCAGTTTTTAGCTGCAAACTTTTCAGATGAAATTTCCAAGCCGTCTGCAAGATTAGATCGTTAAAAGCCTGACAGTCGAAATATTACTGACGTTTTTTCGCGTCTCCCACTGAAAATAAAAGCGTGCTAAAAGCATTATATTTTATTTTTTTTTCTCTTTGGTGTTAGTCAAACGAATTAAATAGCAAACTGCATAAACGTTTAAGCAGCACTAAATCATGGCATGTCCTTTTCGCAGTTCCCTTTCTATCTTGTCGGCGAACATTTTCTGCTTAAATGCATTTGCCACCGACCATTCTACCTCTGTGTGTCTCAAGTGGCTGCCTCGTCTGCCGTGTCCTGCTTGACTGTCCCTATCGTTCCTGCGTCTGGTTCTGGAAACTTTCACCGTTTACTTTGCTCCTTCTGGTGGTGCCACCGTTCGCTATCTTGCTGGCGGCTCTCTATTTGAATTATTGTAATGATTTACACTGAAGTGGCTGCTGCAACATTTTGGGCTACAGTTTCGCCCAGACGCGGATACGTAATGAGCTGAGTTGCCTTAAGTTGCGTTGAGTTGAAGGTTGCGTGTCCGATGGCACATTGTCTGGAGCACTTGGCCCTACTTCCCTTTCTTTCTTTTCGCTTGAATGACCGTTATGCTGAACACTTGTTTTTTCTCTGTCGCTGCTTGGCTTGATGGCTTACAGGAGTTTTCTGCAAGATTTTTAAATGCAAATGTGTCGATTCTAAGGCGATAGCTTTATTTTTATGTTAATTGAAAATGCAGACGGTGTGTGTGGCTCAAAACATTAAACTTTAGATAATCTGTTATATTGTTTAATTCAAATAAAATAATAATTTTATTTATATAGAAATTATTAATTCAACATTTAATAACAATACATTTTTATTATAGAAAGAGTATGTTAGCAAAGAAACTATAATTTAAACCATTTAATCTGTGTGGTGTTTATTTGCCATTTGCTTTAACCTTTTTAAATACTGTACTGTCAAATAATTATAATGATTAAAATTTTTAAAGTTTTGAATTACTTGTGTGGTAAACAAAAAACAGACAGAATTTAAAAAAGTGTCCACACATATGTTTTCTTGTGTTTATTAAATGTCGCCTTAAAGATTTTTATATGATCCTCTTGTTTATAAATTAACTTACTTTTTTGTTATTATTAAGAAGTTTGTTTTTTTGAATTTTACAGAAATACTTAAAAAGGCACAAACGTGCTAGGGTCAGTTTAAACAAACGAACAAGACTTTAATTGAAAAAAACTGCAGATAAAGTCCGAGAAGAAAAAGCATCGCTTTGTATGCTCGTGGTTCTTAGAAATCAAAACCCTTTTGTTATGCTTAATTTTAGAGTAAAAGAATACTATTGTAAATCTAACGTTTGACATGCCCGACGCTAATGCAGATAAAATAAGAAACCAATTTTACTTCTTCAATTCCTTACCCAAGTCATTGTGAAGGTATGAATGAGACTTTTAAATCTCACACATCTCAAGTTTAGAAATGAACTTATACATACTTGTCAGTAGCTGCCATCATTTATACAGAAGCCAAAAATTTCAACTAATTTTTGGGCAAAGGATAATTGCACAATTGCTACCCATGTCAAAAGCAAAATACTTTGCGGCTGTTCTAGATAATAATAATGGTTGGCTTTCCTGGACTGGTCAGCAGCTCAACTGAAAGTGCTGTTTGATAATTTCTCGAAGACAAAGCCACACACACACTTTAGATTGTAGCTACATTCAGGTGGCAATATGCGTTACCTGAAGTTCTTCTCAGTCCTTCAGAGTCCTCAAGTCCTTGAGCAACTGCACCTGGCACCTGCTGCCGCTTCTGCTGGTGCCAGCCTGTCCAGGAAGGTTAAAGTGATTTTATGTTTTATGAGAGCTGACATGTGGCAACAACAGTCACAGCCACAGCCACAGCCACAGTCAAGCACTTGCCACAACCCCACACTCACACTTACATACACAACACACCCACATCAACACATGTGACCATCTGTGTTTCTCGTGTCAGTTTCATTGTTGACTGCCTGTGTGTGTGTTGTGTGTGCGGTTGCAGCCTGCAACATGTTGTAAATTATTATAAACTCAAGTGGTTTTCAAGTGGCAACTTCGTCTGTGGCGACAGTCGTCAGATCGACTGCAAATGAACTGAATGACTTAACAATTGAAATAAATGCCCCGACTTCACCTGACTCCATATTGAATGGCACATAATTAAACATCGTTTAAGCATTCCAATAAACTCTATTCAAATGTTTATAGATGTCATATTACAGTGTCATTCATTTGAACTCATGAAATTAGCTAAAGTATGCATTAGGCAGAAGGAAATATATCTGACATTAGGTATATACATTATCTTGATCTGCATCAACACTTTCGGGTGTTCGGAAGTCTTACTTCAGATTTTTAATATATATTAAAATAGTCAAAATGTCTTATATAGTAACCCAGACCATAGTTTAATTATCTGATATTGATTAAAGTTAGCATAAGCACATAATTGCAAGTGCAAGTACTTTCTGAGAAACGACTGTGGTACAGGGTATCTGCATGTGAAGCTCTTAAACTAGAGCCTACCTTCTAGTTCGTTAAATACATATGTCATCTTCCAGTTAAAGATATAGTATTAAGTTTTCATATGAATTCGTTTTGCTTGACTTTGAGATACATTGAAAATGTGATTTTAAACAGTGAATATTTATTATTTCATTTTTAATAATAAATAACACGTATAATTTTTGATTTTAAATGCAAATGGAGGAGGAGACTCCAAAGAACCTTTCAGACTTCTTTGGCAAGAAGGAGAATCTTTTTTTTTTTTTTTTTTTAAATAACCTTTTTATTATTAATGTCGCAGGAAGCGTTCAGAGCCTTCTGAACTTAACCTAACGTGTAAAGGGAAGGGTAATATGGGTACAGAGGGAACCTTAACTAATATATTTACAAAATTTACATGTTAGAAAATTAGGGAGATCGGTGGGATGAACTCTCTGCAGACGTCGGAGGGATAAAGGGTCGGCAAGATTGTACGCCAAAGGGCTTGGGTGCACCGCGAGCTTGTCGGCGTATCGGCTGCTGTGGTGGATGATTTGGTCCCCGACCAGTACGAGTCTCAGGTCCCTTTGGATGACACTGTTGGTAACATACCAGGGAAGCCCGGATGCACGCCGAGCTGCACGCGTTTGGACGACCCTTAGCCTGTCGAGCTGGCTTATAGACGCAGTGCCCCATACCTGGATGGCATAAGTCCCAGTAGTTCAGAGTCTTGGTTGACAATTGGAGCTTGCTATATCGCAGGAGCCAGTCAAGCTTGTGTAGTTTTTGCGGGCACTTATCTTTGACTGCTGTAATATGGGCTCTCCATACCAGTTTTCTGTCCAGGTGGACACCCAAGACCAAATAACGCTTCGCCTCGCCGAAGAGTGAAGTGCCGATTTCGCACTATTAATGGCAATGTTCCACGTACCATGTGGCAGACCATCGCTCCATCGCATGCAGCCATTCCTGAACTGATTCAGAGGCGGTTTGTAGCGACGGGTGGGAAGCGAGCATGGCAGTGTCGTCCGCGTAAGTGGCCAGGAGCAGCTTGGCAGGGGCAGTAGCTTCCGTGTTGTTGACGGGGGCTGGCATGTACAGAGTGAACAAGAAGGGTCCAAGCACACTTCCCTGTGGATCCCTGCATGGACCTGTAACAGGCTGGATCGAGAATCTTTCACTGCTACATCGAAGGTTCGATCAGTAATGAAAGATTTCAGGATGGCATAGTAAGGTGCGGGGAGGAGATCTTTCACATTGTACAGCAGACCCTCGGAAGCTTGTTTGACGTCGAGGAATACGCCGACAGTGTACTGCTTTTGCTCGAAGCCGTGTGTGACCTGGTTGACTAGGCGATGCACTTGTTCAGGGCAACCATGGGACTTCCTGAAGCCAAATTGGTGTTGCGGTATGTAGCCTAGTACCTGTGGCAGTTCCATCTGTCGAGTCATCAAAATGCGCTCACAAACTTTGGAGAAGGTTGCTAGCAAGCTAATGGGACGGTATGAGTCAATCTTTGTTGGAGGCTTGCCGGCTTTGGCGATCATAATAATCCGCGCACGCCAAATTTTTCGCTGCTCGATTGTCAATGCCATCGTACCCAGGGGTCTTTTTGAGTTGAAGCGAATTTAGTTGTAACATCACCTCCTGCGGCGTGGTATGTCTCATAGGGCGGGCCGGTTTAACTGGAACATCCAAAGAGTGTGTAACTAATTCGCGGTGGGAATCGTCCGTTAGATGAAAGGGCATGAAGGTGGAAGATAGGTGCGCAGCAAAAGCGTTCGCTTTGTCATCGTCCGTCATGAGCCATTGGCCACTGTGACTGAAGATGGGTGATTGAAACACAGGCTGTCTTTTGATTCCTCTCGTAAGCTTCCATATAGCGAAGTCGCTGTTATTGTCTGGGCCAGCTCCCTCCAGCAGGGTATCAAGATTTGTCTGGCGGTTCTTGGTTCTTCTTCACCTGACGCGATATACTGCCTTCAGAGGCGCCTTTTGTAGCTAAGCAAAGCCCTAGCCTCCGAGTACAGAATGGCCGCCCTCCTTACAGTCGGAAGACCACCTTGGCCTGGGGTGGGCGTAGCCCGCTGCGCAGCTTCGGCAATCTTGGATGCAAAGCAGTCGACGTACGCTTCCAGAACGGTGCAAGTGTCGATGGGAGCATTGAGTTCCACAGAAGCTTCAAGTTGCACTTTAAAAGCCTCAACGTCAGCGTGTGGTGGCAGCATTTTGGTTACTCCTTTGAAGAATTGTGCGCCTTCGTCTACCTCAAAGAGCAGCGGGAGGTGGTCGGATGACAGCTCAGTCAGCACTTGAACTTTGACTTGTTGCTTTCTAAAGCCATTAGAGATTCCAAAGTCGATGGCACTAGGAGTGGCATTTGCACGATAGGAGTAATACGTAGCTTCTCCAGTTGCGATGATGTCGATACTCTCGTCAGCTAGTTCAGCAGATAGGACCCTGCCTCTGTAGTTGCCCCACCCCCTGTGTTTAGCATTCCAGTCACCTGCCGCAAGAAACTTAGTACCGAGTTGAGTGAGGAATGGCACTACGTCGGCCTCCTTCCACCTGTAGGCAGGGGGGCAGTACACCAAGGCAACGCTAAAGTTACCTCTGCTTGCAGTTAGCTGGATGGTGACTGCCTGGATGTGATGGGAGATGGACGATCTTATGAGGATCGCCGCACCCCCATGTCGACTGTCATCCGGGTGGTTGGCAGTATGTAGGGTGAAGCCGGGGACCCTGAGGGTGGACCGAGAGCATAAGTGGGATTCTGACAGCAGGAGTATGTCGATGAAGGCGAGAATCTCGTTTGTCTTCGACGAGGCGCCATTGACATTCCAAGCTGCTATCTTAAGGATATCAATTGTGAGGAGCAGAGGGGGACGTGCGCATCTGTAGAAGCGCTTGCAAGAGGGTCTCTACGAGGGACATCATCGTATCGAGCCTTGTAAAAAGCTGGTCCAGCTTGGAATCCAGGGTAGCACTGGTGAGCGAAGGGGTCAGCGGGCTCACTGCCTTTTCGTATAGCAGGTTACGCTGAACAACAGGCTTCCTGCCTCTAGTCACGTTCGCGAACGTTTGCTCGCCAACAATGTAGGCAGATGGACTGGGTTGGGGTGGTAGGTTGGTAGGACCTGAGGTACGAGGAGCACTGGCCTTCGGCTGATGCTTGTGGTTAAACGCAACTTTGAGGTATTTTTCGCAGCCTTTAAAAATGGCCGCGTGGGGGTTGCCGCAGTGATAGCAGCACCTAGCGCCACCCTTTCCGAGCTTGCACTCCAGGGTTGGATAGTTGTCACCACACTCTCTGCATATGTAAAGCCGTGTGCAGTATGCCTTGGTGTGACCATACTCCTGACACCTATGGCATTGTATGGGCTCAGATTGCTTGCGAGGCTTTTCCCAGCTCACTTTATGCTAACAAATAACAAGAATGTTTTTAACAAGCTTATTGCTTTCAGCCTTCTTGAGGTCAATGAACCTCATGTTAAGAGGCAGAGAAGTCGCCCTGTTCCGTGGGGTATATATCCGCGTGACGGAAGGAGAATCTAAGTCATTTTTATTTATCATATTTTTTCCCTTATCCTTACAGTTAAGCTTAAGTTCTAAACGATTTTGAATTTTCGATCCACTATTTTATAAGATACTAAACATAGTAACAGTAAACTATGGAAATTGATTGGAAATTAGAAACAAAACAAAATTTATAATTTATCAAAAAAAAAATTTATTATATTTGCATTGAAAATGTGGTTTTACGCAGTGAATATTTATTATTTCATTTTTAAAAATAAATAAATAAATAATTTTCGATTTTAAATACAAATTTCTTTGCAATTCCGTGCTTCGTGTATATTGTTATAATACCGTCCATAACATATAGTTTGTGCTTATATTTGTAGATTCTGAAAAATCTCAGTTTTGTGCTAACGTTTCGCTAATTTATGCCATGTTGCTGCTGCTGCTGTTGCTGCTCTGCAATACCAACTCACTTAATTTGCACAGCCATTTTTCTTGTCCAGGCAGCGACTACACTAACTCCACTCTCCTACCTACCTCCCACCCTCCCTCTCACACTCAGAGTACCCTCTGGCTTATGAGTATATCCCTCGTTCGCTGCAGCCCCTCTCCCCCCCAACGAGCTAAGTGACAAACAACTAAGCGAAAATCGCGTGCGTGACGCGTGGCGGGCGCATAAAGTTTGTGACACGTTTCCAGAGTTGCAGTTTGTTGTTGTTGCTTTTGCAACATTTTTTTTCTTTCTTCTTCTAAAGGCACAAAAAGTTGCTAGCAGCATGAGGAGGATAAAGCGTTGCTGTATGTGACGGGTGAGGGGTAGGGGGTAGGGTGATGCTGCTGGCAACACTTTGGAGCCGCGTTGCATACATTTGGGGCGTCATGCAAGTCACGTTAATTTCGCCAGCGAACTGTGAAGCAAAAACAACAACAACAACAACAACAAAGAAGAAGAGCATGAGCAGCAGAAGCAGCAACATGTTGTTGCAGATGTTGTTGTTGTTGTTGTTGCTGCGTAACTTTGGCCATTTTCGAAAGGGCTTAAAGGTGGACTTACATTCAGATTTTGCCATCTTCAAGGAAAACCAAAAGAAGACCGACAAAAGAAGCACTGCTAAACTTTGTCATATATGTAGAGTAAACTAGATTATTCATTTTTAAAATTATAAGCCATAAAAAATGGTTAATAATAAAAGTAATATTTATAAGATCATTATTTTTTTTATTTATTTAAATACGTTTTCTTATTTGTTAGTATTTTATTTTTAATTTATTTTAATCAAAACTGTTAATGAATATAAAATTAACCGAAATTTTAAAAAAATAATCTATATTTGGCTAACATAGACAACTTTTACTATTTAAAATGAATTACTCAATTTTTTAACAATTAACTGATTCGATTGTAGTTTTAATAAAGTATCAAGACCTTAAGTAAATAAATCTTTAAGTTTTAATGTATCGTTCAAATATTTTATTATAGTAAAATGCCTTAGAATTTGCTTCTGGATTTACAGGGTATATAAGTTAAAATGCTTGTTGCTTACAAATAAGTGAGTACGCCCACGCCCACACAACCGCCTCAATGGGCCGCTCATTAAGCGTCTTTAGTGTGTTTATATTATATAAATTAGCTTAATTTGAAAACATTTTTTGATGCCAAAAGTTTGGCACTTGCACGAGACAGACAAGAAAAAGACAAGAGGTAAGGGATGGAGGGTGGCAGGAAGCAGATGCTAGCTAGTGTCTTTGGCTTTGAGCTTGGGCTAATTTATATGCCCGTTGGACATTCTCGAGTCGGCCAAAAAGTTGTGGCAACTTTTTGCCAAGTCGGCGCGTTGCGTCTCCGATTCCTGTTGCGGGTTAATAAGACGACGCAGACGACGACGACTAAGATGGTGGCCAACAAATTGCCAACATTACTCTTGCCGTGCCAAAAAGATGGGTGAGAGACAAAGTCAAACAGCGCGGGAAGGAAGGACGGGAGGTGCGTACAAGAAAGATGCCTGCAAATAGACTTTTGAGCGTTGTATACACTTGGCTTGCCTGTTTTGTTGACTTTGCTAAGGGAGTGGAGAATGGACGGGCGGAAGGGGGGGTGCACAGTCATTGAAAGTGTCAAAAGCGCAGGCAATTAATTTGGTCTAATTAGACTCTTGGCTGACTGCTTTGGTTTCCAGGCTTTCGAGGCTGCCTTCTTGCTTGCTTGCCGCCTTGTGGCTGAGAGTGCAATTTTTGTGGCTTGTCAAAGCCTTAGCCGAGTTGAAAAGTAGCCACGAACAATGGATTTCTGCATGTTGAGCGATTTATGGCTTACCAAGTTTATTAAGCTGGCCAAATTTACAAAAGATTTCGTTGCTGGTGGTGGCCCGAAAGCAAACTTGGCTTACAAAAGACAATTCAAGTAACGCTTCTTAATTTATGACCTCCTACTACCTAATTGCCAAGAATGTGTATGTGATTTCAGCGAGGTGACGGGAAAAGAAGCAAACTCAAAAGTTAAGTTTGTTGCAAATTAACAGTTAAGTATTTTTTTTTTTAAAGATATTCACGATCTGCTAAAATAGTAGGTTTCTACACAAAAAACGTATGCTTATTACGTTTAAAAAGCTTTTCTTTATTGCTCAAACATAGGAAAAATAATCCACAATATGAGGATACATATTTCTATAATAGTTTGGGAATTTAGAAGCTATGATAGAGAGCTAGAAAGTTACTGTAATCGTGTTTGAGAGCATCCAAATTTTTGAATCATATATTTTTAACTGCCACCATCTAGCTTCCTACGAAGTTTGGTGGCTCTTGCTCAAAAACTGTTAACGATATAGCCGATTCAGATTTTTTAAGACAGGTGGCTTGGGTGGGCGTTGCATCAAAATTTTTGATCCATCTATCTTCTTACCAAATTTGGTTACTCTCGATCAAAATATGTGGAAGATACACGCATAACCGTTTTAAGAACTGTGGAGGGGTGGGGGGCGTCAGGTGTAAGCATGGCATCCAAAGTTTTGATGCATATTTTTGGGGAACGTCATTACCTATCTTGACACAAAATTTGGTGGCTCTAGCCCAAAAACTGTGAAAACTATAGGCGTTTCCAATTTCAAGGAGAAGGGGCTGTCTTAAATAATCGCACTATTATTATATACATACGTCCTATTCATATGTACACATACAGAGTTGTGCCAGAAATCTCTGGAGATTTTGGCTCCAGCAGGTTTTCAAATCTCTGAAACCAAAAGGAGATTTTGTTTTTGGGTCAATTTCTTTTCGGAGCAAATAAGTAAAACGAGAATGGCAACAAACAATTGATACCATTATGTTGCTCATTTTGCCATTGTTTTTAAGGGCGGTCGCAAGGCATTATTGTTATAATAAATAGCTAAGCTATTATGGGAATTACCTTTGGTAATTTTTCTACAAAATCAATATTAAATATTTTGCGCGCCAAGAAACTTATTTTGCATGACAGCTCTGTGCCTTAATCAGATGTTGTACGTTCGTTCGCTAACTTAACAAACTACGCAAAAGTGGCCACCTCATTAAAAAAAAAGGTTGGTGAAAACACTTTGTTAAGTGTACAATGAACTGACCACTGCTTTACCAATTGATTAAAGTACGATTTTTTAATGTTTATTTATCACAAAAAAATGTCTTTAAGTGTACCTTATTAAAGACTCCGAATAATAGTTATTCTTAACCGAACAAGCTGACACCTTTTTTGTTAAAGACGGTTTTGCACTAGAGATGAATTAAACAAGTAAAAACGTTGAAGTCGGACGCAACCGACTGAGGAATACTTTGATACCAGTGAAAGAACGGGTGGTAAGGGGGAACGCAGGGGCGAAGTGAGTGGGCCATGTGGTAAACATCGCCAGCTATAATGTTACCAAATTTGGTGACTTTAGCTCAAAAACTATGGAAGATAACTGAACTTCCAAATGTAAAAGGTGGGCGGTCGAGGTGGGTGTGGCATCCTAATTTTTGAATCAAATGTTTTTAGCTGTCACTATCTATCTGCCTACCAAGTTTGGTGGCTCTAGCTCAAAAACTGTTAAAGAAAGAGCCGATTCCGATTTTATAAGGCGTGTGGCATGGGTGGGCGTGGCATCCAAAATTTTGATGCATATATATCTAGGTAGATGTTGCATTCTATCTTCCTACCGAATTTGGTGACTCTACTTCAAAAAATGTGGAAGATACACGCATAACCGTTTAAACAACGGCGGGGGGTGGGGGGCGGAAGTTGTGGGCGTGGCATCTAAACTTTTGATGCAGTTTGTTGGAAAACTTCACTACCTATCTCGACACAAAATTTGGTGGCTCAAGCCCAAAAAATGTGAAAACTATAGGCGTGGCATCCATAATTTTGAGGGACGTGACTAGCTATCTCCGTGCAAAATTTGGTAACTCTAGCTGTAAGAATGTGAGAAATATTTGGTTTTGTCGGTTTTTAGTTATCGAATTTATCGAGTAGGCGTGGCACAAAATCCAAGACACTTTAACTGTCCCGGCTATAGATAAACATATTTCAGGTCTCTAGCTTTAAGGGTGTCAGAGAACCGCGCGTTCATACATACGGACAGACACCATGACAGACATTGCACAAAACCAATATACCATGATACTCTCAGTATTAAAGTAAAAAAAAAGTGTAAAATAAATGTATTTAAAAATGACATACTTTTACAAACAGTAAAGTGGTCAGTGTGACCCTTTTTCGTTATGTCAATATTCTCGAAAAATAGCAGAAGTTGTCTCTATCTTTTCTCTGTTGTATGTTTTGTTGAATTCTTTTTTTTTATACCCCGAACCCATCAAATGGGTAAAAGGGGTAAAAGGGTTTTGTGCAAAAGTAGGTAACAGGCAGAAGGAAGCATCTCCGACCCTATAAAGTATATATATTCTTGATCAGCATCAACAGCCGCGTCGAAATAGCCATGTCCGTCTGTCCGTCCGTCTGTCTGTATGTATGAACGCGTCGATCTCAGAGACTATAAGAGCTAGAGACTTCAGATTTTGAACATAAGCTCATCTAAGTCCTAGGCAGTACAAGTTTGCTCGCGATTTTCGATAACTTTTTCCGTTTCTTATATACACATACGATCGATAACATCAACATTTTGAGTATCAAAAATGGAAACTTGATACAAAATAATGAAAATCTGTGATAATTTGATCGAAATCGGTTGAGAAACACCAGAGATATCGAAGAATAAAGTTTAGTCACAGATACATACAGACTATGACTGTATGAGTGTAGGGCTCGGGGTATCTCCTAGTCGGGAGATCTCGACTAGAGCCTTCTTACTTGTTTTAAATACATTATGCAATTCTAAACCTTTCAGTTGTTTGAGATTACTCTTAAAACCATATTTATGTTCTTATTATATGAATTCTGTAAATTTCTATTATACATTTTCAATTCTTGTTGAATAGTCGTTTGAAACTTTTTGATGGTAGTATAACTTGAAACCATTTATCATTGGCGATTACTAAAGAAAGAAAAATAGAGGAAAACCTTTGAAAATTCTTGCATACTTTTGATGCAACAATATGGCCGCTGATAATTTCTGGCCAAATGCATTTCTGCTGCCTCTGCTTCAGCTTCAGCTTCAACGACTGCAATTGCTGTTTAGACCAAGTTGAAAGAGTTTCCATGTGTTTGTATGTACTTGCGTGTGTGTGTGTGCTTGTGTGTTTGTGTGAATGCCAGGCCATAATTTGCTTAACAACTTTTGGCAAACGTTTGCTGGCAGTTGGGGCGCTTTGCTTTGGCTCTTGGCCAATTCCTTTTCGTAGCCGTTCGACACTCGCCGCTTATATAATAATTTTGCGGCATAATTTATGGCCGGCAAAAGTTTTCTGTGGCTGCCCAGCCGCACAATTGCCACTATAATGTCGTGGCAGCCATTTAACATTTTACTTCAACTACCAACCACATGCCAAAAATGTTGTCGGCCTGGCCAAAACTATGCACCGCAGCCCCATAAATTTGTTATTAAATGTTGGTCCGCTTATCGAAAGGACATTCAAACTGGACCACTCCCTCCTTCTAACGGAGGGGTGCCATAACAAACGTCAAATTGATTTTAAATTGCACTTTTCGCAACTTTTAACAACAACTAAAAAAAAATCAAGTAAGAAGGCTCTAGTCGAGATTTCCCGACTAGGAGATACCCCGAACCCTATACTTAACGCGTACAGTTGTTTCTCAACCGATTTCGATTAAATTTTCAGAAAAGTTATATCGTTACCCATTATTTTAACCCCCGTTTTAACATTTTCCAAATTCGATAAATTTTTTTAATCGATTACATGTGTATATCGAAAACGGAAATAGTTATCGAAAATCGGAAACAAACTTGTACTGCCTAGGACTTAGATGAGCTTATGTTCAAAATCTGAAGTCTCTAGCTTTTATAGTCTCTGAGATCGACGCGTTCATACATACAGACGGACAGACAGACGGACGGACAGACGGATGCTGATCAAGAATATATATACTTTATAGGGTCGGAGATGCTTCGTTCTGCCTGTTACATACTTTTGCACAAAAACATTATACCCCTTTTACGCATTTCATGGGTTCGGGGTATAAAAAAAAAAAATGAGATGAGGAAACTATTTGGAAGCGAAAATACTCTGATTACTTAGTTCGAACTATGTTAAATTTAAAATTTCAATACATAATTAGTAAAACAAGACCAATTACCAAAAGTGCTTTTAAAAATGTTCTTTTGTAAGATCATTTTCATTTTCAATAGATTACACCCAGAAAAAAAAAGTAGTACAGATATTCATGGTAAATTTAAGTACTTTCGGGTTTAATTTCATCTTAAACATGAATATGGTAAACTTGACTAGTGAAAATGTTAAATTTAGAGTTACTATGAAATATTAGAATTTACATTTTTCATAGTTAAATTAAGGTGTTGATATGTAAATATTGATGCACAAAAATATATGATTTGAATATTGTTCATATTAAATTTGAATATGGAATTATTCATTTTAACATCTCGGATACCTGAAAACCAAGTATGACATTCTTGATTTTAATACACTCGCATGCGTCTAGAAAGATGAAAATTAGCTTATGTCAACAATTACCGAATACAAAGTATGATGGCCTGCAACGGGATTCGAACCTGGAACTACTGTTTACTTAGCGGACGAATTCACCTTTGCGCTGTTGCCGAACACATTTCGTATGTAGTTAGTTTTAACTTAAAACGAAAAAGTTTCGGGGCGGAAACAAAATGGCTGCTCTTTGACTTGAATGCGGAATATATAGAATTAAAAGTAATTTATTAAAACGGACATTTTATTTTAAATGTTAGTATTTGATAATGCGCGTATAGTTGGATTAATATGGTTCAACGTTAAAATGAACATGCATTGTCATTTTGAAGTTTACGCATTTTGTGTTAAGGTGCAGGAACTTAAAAGTAAATATAAAATTAAATATGTTTTTAGTTGAATCAAAATTGTTTATAGTGATTTTTACTACGTTTCATAGTTAAAACCCGCATAGTAAAATTTATGGTTTTCGTAGTGGAGTTTTTATTACTTATACGTATTTTAGCTTAAGCATTACATATAAAATCGGACGGAGATAGATTTGGTTTGTAAGACATATTAACCACTAACAATTCATTACAATAGAAACAGTCAGTCAAATAAAAATGCTGATTACAAATTTGAAAGACATTTTAAAGAGTCAAAAGACTTTTGACTAAGATAAAGATAACGAATTGAATTTCCTAACAAATAATTAAAACAAAGAAAGTTCAACGCACGTGATTGCCACAGAAGAGGAAAGTCTTATTTGCTTAATTATTATCTATATAGTATTTGCCTATGCATTAGCAAATTATTTTTCCCAACAGTAAAATTCAGTGCATTACGGAAACTCTCAATTCTCATTATCTTCCACACTCCCACCCACGCTCACACGCACACACACACACACACACACACATACTCATGTAACAAGTGCTGCTCATTTTGCGAAATTTTCTACTCCAGCGATCTTCAAACAAGCAAACAAATGAATAAAAAGATAAAAGTTATTACTGAGAGTGTGAAGTGGTACGGGAGTGAGAGAGGGAGGGCAGTTAACTACAAATTGTGAGTCAGAGCTACAAATCTTTAAGATGAGAAGAAGCGAAGAGCGCGCACAACTTGTTTAGGCATATACAAAAATAGAAATAAACTTCATAAAAGCAAAAAACTTGTCATGTGAGAAAACTGAAACAACAGAAACATTCATGAATGAGCTACAAGAGAACAAAGAGCGTGAGAATGCTAGAGAGCGCCACATAGTAGCTCAATGGGAGGCCAACAGGTGAGCGCTCACTCAGTGGGAACGTATGGGAACGAAACACACAGCAAAACGGTAAAAGGGCTTTAGCGCTGAGCGTAAGCTGAGCGAAGAATGCCTTTGAGCCAAGCTAAGCTGCGCTTTTTGTGTGCTTGGGTGTGCCACTGTGCCGCAGTGTGACGAGAACGCGTGAGCGGCCAACACGTAAACGACGCGTTGTGCGCTGCGACAAAAAAAAAAAAATCAGTTAAAAATACACAAGCAACCGAGAGACAGCAGCAACTCAAGTGTGAATTGTTATTGAGGTTATGTAAGCGGCAAAACGCAGCTACGCCAGTAGTAAATACTATAACAAAACGCAAAAACAAAACGTCGTCGTCGTTGTCGTTGACGTTGTCGTTGTCGCTTGTTAAGCCAAAACACGTTCGAATTCCAACTCCAACAACAATTTTAAGCACGCTTCAGCCTCGAACATTCCAATAAAAAACAGAAAATGGATCACGGGGGCAAAGCGCAAGCGTCGACGCATCCGTTGCAGGATGTGCCGCTAAATGAGAGCGATTCGGTTGCAGCTGATGACGCACAACAGACGCCCAAAAATTGGGTTAAATTCGACGACGAGACAACGGACAGCATAAGTGAAAAAAATAATAACAGTAACAGCAACAGTGGCGACGGCAATGCCACATACCAACAACAACAACAACAGCAGCAGCAGCAGCAGCAGCAAAACAAGTTGGCGCTCCCTCCTCCACCGCCATCAGTTGTGAGCAGCAACAACAAGAGACGTGCGCGCTCGCGCAGTCCCAATGACCAGTCCATACCAGCTCCAGCACCTGTGCAGGTTAGTCTCTCTCTCTCCTCTCTCTCTCTCTCTCTGTGTTACTCTCTTTTCATAGTTACGCTCTCACGTGCTGTTTAGCTGTCTGACCCAACGCAACGCATTCCAATGCATCGCCTTGAGTGCGTGCCCTCTCGCTCTATCTCTCTCGCCCCCTTACTACTGCTGTCTGCCCCCTTACCTTATCGCTGCATTGCTTTACCTTTGTTCGTGTTTCCGCTGCCTAATGGAGTTGTTGTTAGTAGCAATAGCAGCCTTACCTATTGATTGTTAAGTTGTTTTTTATTTATTTTTTTTTGTCACGTTGCACGCATGACAAAATAACTAAGGTTGGCAACTGCCGCCTGCAACAGTTGCATTGATTACTCATCGACTGCAGACACGTCATTGCCATAGGGATTGTCCGTTCTGGTCTAACTTATGCTTGAGTGGAGATGAACAGTTTTTGGGTGATTTACAGTCGGAGTTTTGTTAGAGCTTTGGACTGCAACTAACTAAAAATTTACAAAATGATCTCGTTTAAAAGCTCGTAGCTATTTTGAACAGTGTACAAATCATCAAATTCAACCATTTGTATGATTCCATTAATTTTATTATCTATTGAAAAAAATTCGCTGTTTGTAATAGTAGAGATCTGAAAATTTAATTGGCAATTTGTATGCAGTGAAAATAGATGGATTGTTTAAATCATTTTTGAATTATCACAAAAATGGTGTTGTAGTTTTTTTTTTGCCACCATTGTAGTAACGTTCTAGAACCCTTTTGTACAAATGCATTCGTTTCATACAGACTGAATGCGTCAATATTTGTATTAGGTATAAACAAATAAACATTCACAAGCAAATACATATTCACATATTAATAAATCAACGACAAGCTAACAGGTGTATAAAAATGATTATTTGTTGCACACAGCACTTGTTGATATGTATGTTCTATATATAAAAGTATTTTGAAAACCTTTCTCGTTGATTGCCTTTTATCACTTCAGTTGCTATCCACATAGTATCTGCTTGCTATTTATTCTGTTCTCTTCTGTGTCTTTTGTTGTTGTTGTTTTTGTGAGATAAAAATAACAAACAGAATTTCTTCGTCTCGAGCCGCATTTGTTTAAATATTTCGCCAGCTTTTTAACTTTTTTATCGTAATAATTAAGTCAATATTTATATGTGATTGTTACTTTTGCTCGTTTTGCAATATGTCTCATGTTTTTAAGGCTTTCATTTTTATGCTGACACTGACACTAATACAGAAAAATGAGAAATGTTTAAACAGAACAAGAAGAAATATTATCCGTTGAGATTAGAAATTATTGTTTAGTTAATTCAACAATTACAAATGGAACAATTTAAATAGTATTGTTACGTATAATAATTAGGCACTGTTTTAAAGGCAAAAGTGTTTATTTATTAACTGTTTACTCTCTCAATGTAAAGTTAAATTTATATAATTTAATTCAGATATCATCAGGTGATATCTATCTATAATTTCATAAAAGTTTTAAATAATAATATTCTCTAAAAAATCATGGAATTTGTTAAACAGGGTATTTAAAAGTCTAGCTCTAATATCTTGTGTTTACATTTATTTATCAGATAAGTTACTGTGTACAACATAGAATAAATATTTGAAATAAGTTGAATAAGATTCTAAAGTCAGTAGAAAAAATAGACAAACTTTGGCTAAGTAACCTTGGATTGAAATAGTTAGCAATAAATATTTTATAGCACGCTATAGATCAATTAAAATAATGTTTGTGTTTGTGTTTTTTGTTAGTGCCTTTCAACGAGTTTTCAGAGTCGCTTTTTAGGCATAGTCCGCAGCTCCATATCCGTTGCAAAGGTGCTGCGTACGTGCAAAATGACAGAACTACAAATTGTTAGTTTAATTCCATTTAAGTTACAAGTCTCGACGGTTATATCTATTTTGTATTCGCATTTTCTTTTAATAGCTAAAGCGTAATCAATATTATTGATTTCCCAGTGCTCATTTTCATAATTCTCTTTGTTTTTGCCGTCTCTCTGTGTGTCTTAAGGCCAAGGAACATTATTAACCCATTGTTGTCCATACCTACGTATTTTCCAGCGTGCAGCAGTTTCCTCAACAACAACAGCAGCCCCATCGTTGCCGGATGTGACGCCGGCTGTTTTGACAACTGAGAGCACCCACGTTAATCTGAATGCATCCGGCAGCGGCAGTGTTAGTGCCAGTGGCAGCAACAGTGGCATCAGTAGCAGCAGCAGTCCGAGCCGCCACCCACAGCAGCTAGTAAACCAAAAAGCAGCCGCAACAACATCGGCTTCGTCCTCGACAGCAACAGCAGGAGCGGCAGCATTGTCCGCTTCTCATCCAAATGGCAGTGGCACCTCCAACACCAACACCAACACCAACAGCAACAGCAACAACAACAATAATAACAACAGCAACAGCAGCAACAACAAAAGCATCTCAATTCCAGTGGATCAGGCCTCAGGGATGCGCACAATTGAATTATCAACGGGCCGCATACGTGAAGGCTTTGGTAAGTTCGACCCCAAAAATCGACAAACAATGTTCACAAAATCCCACTAGCTAAATTTTAATTGGAAACCATATTAAAGCAGTATAGGTACTAGATAAAATAAAATACACAGAACTTTATAAGATTATTTCTAGTTAGCAGAGCTTATTTACATAATATTTCCTGAAGTTATTGATTAACAGGCTCGAACAATTTTGAAAATTGTGAATGAAAGATAGCGCTATTTCGAATGTTGCCAAACATTCTCATCAGTGACCTTTCTGTTTAGAATTACTAAACTCAAGTCTGGGACAGGAGTTGAACCTGGGTCGTCTTGTCAACGACTGCATTTGTAATTGAATCACCCCCTTTGATTCAAGACATCGAGCCTGTTAATTAAAATTGCAACAAATAGAAACGTCGCTTAAAGACGTTAAATAACATTTACTAGATTAAGCTATAATATCATTTTAGGTATTTATTGCAAAAATATTTAGAGGCCTTGAACGATTAAAAATTGTTCTAAATGGTTCAATAAAGTTGTGCTACAGTATGTAGCAGACAGCAAGAGGCATGCACCCATTAAATATATGTACTTGATCACAATAAACAACCGAGCTGTTTGTGTGTCTGTTTGTCTAGATATTTGAGAGTTCTTGGCAAAAAAAAAAATGTTTTATTTTTTATTTAACCTGACCTCAAATATGTCAATAAGCCGTGTTTTTTTGATCTTTAGGCCCTTTCGGACCTTAGATTTAGTTTGGTAATTTCCATTGTTTGAATTTTCTTAGGCCTTTTATTCAAAAGTTAATTTGTTGTCATAAATATTACTTAACGCAAAGTGTAAATGTTTTAAATTAAGCTCATTTTGCATTCGATCAAACAGCAAATGGCGATGTGATTGTAACATTGCTGCCGGCCAACACGAAATGGCCTTGGATAACGCCAGCCATATTTCGTCCGGAGCTGGTGCCCGAGGAGCTGATGGCCCAGGGCTTGACGGTAAGCGACCGAACAGTTAATCAATCTTTGAACTTTGAACTAACCTCACACACATCCCACCCTCAGCTCACTGTGGAGGACTATGTGAATGCCATGGAGACGCTGGTGAATGACTATCGCTTCACTGTGTACAACATCTGCTACAAGCGCATCCTTGTCTGCTGGATCCTGTTTGCCTTTCGCCGTCCTGCTCGCCCTGCTCTTCTCCGGCCTGCAGGGCGTGGCGCTGTTCGCCTTGGGCGTCGGCTGGCTCTTCCTCAATGCGGCGGCCATATTCCTGTGCATGTGGGTGAAGCTGCGTCTGTCGCGGGGCCTGGAGAAGTGTTTGGCTCGTGTGAATCGGCAGCTGATGCGGCACAAGATTCTGCTTGTGCTGGACGATCGGGGCCGCATCTCCTGCCACAAGGTGAACCTGTGCTTCATGTACTTCGATGCCTCGCAGTGTGTGAGCTTTTTGAATGAGTTCCTCGACCACACGGAACAGAATGGCGGCGAGGCCATCAAGGCGGGCTGGGAGGCCAAGTTGGATATCGATGTGAATGATATTGTCATTCAAGGCAGCCAGCCGGTGCGTCTCTCCCGCAAGCAGGTAAGCTATCAGTTCTCCAATGACCAGGGATCACTTTCACACACACACACACACACACACACGCGCATTTGTAGTTGTTGTAGTTGCTTTTCATACCCCTCCTCTCTCACTCTCTCGCTGCATCTCTGTCTGCCACACATCATGCTCACACATACTCTCCTTTTTTGTCTTTCACGCACTCCCAAAACTCGTGGTCAACGCGTGTGTTTAGGCCGTTGCCCAGGAGCTGTTTCTCAGCTATCTGCAGCGCTGGGGCAAGGACTTTCTGCGCCGTCGGCTCGACTGGACCGTACAGGAGGCAGGCGTCCATGAGACACCGCGACACCTGCAGTCCTCCATCTGTCCGTGCCAGTATGAGGAGGAGCTCTTTCGTAACAAAATCAAAATCAGCTTGCAACATCGCCAATGCTGCGGCATCAATTGCATGGGCTGTTGGCTTTAATCGACCCCAGCCAGCTCAACATTATTCAAACATCGAAATAATCGAATCCTTTGATTTGAATTTATTGTATTTGCTCTTTTGTTACAAGCGAACTTTTTTTTGTAATTTTAGCTGTATTATTTTTTCTTGTCTTGCTCTTTAATTTTGTGTGTGCCTGCACTTGTAAATTATTCAATTAAAAGCTGTTGAAAACCAACCCGAAATATTTTTAATTTATCCCATTTACGTTTTGTAGCAGTCAGGCTTCTGTTGTTTTACATTTTTTGTTTCAGCCCGAAAGTATGCTGCACTTTTTTTGTGTTTATCAACTTAATATTGTATTACTAATACGCACTATCTAATTTTCATATCATTTACATGCACTTGTGTGACTTAACAGCCCATTAGCTAATAGTAATTAAAACTGTGTGTATCTACTCCTTAGGAGCGTGGCCTGCAACTATTTCTGCGCTACGGCTCTCGCTGGGGCATGGAGGCGTTGCGCGGTTTGGTGGATGTGACGCCTTTGGAGCCGGGACGGCATTGTGGACAGTTTCAGTGTCCCTGTCAGTACATTAAGGAGCATTTGCAGTGCAAACCTCGAGGCAAGTTCAAGTGTTGCAATTTTGTGCATTGGGTGTTGGCATGTGAGCGCTATGATTACTAAACAATTATATATACATATGTGTGTAACATCTATAATACTTTAGTATAATGTGTACTACCTAAATGAGTTTGCCTCCATAATTTCCTTAAGTTAAGTTACTTCAGACGCTTCTATAGTTTTTCACTTCCGTTTCCGCATAATTTGCTCTTTTAA
Organism: Scaptomyza hsui; assembly: GCA_018152825.1. Taxonomy (NCBI): domain Eukaryota; kingdom Metazoa; phylum Arthropoda; class Insecta; order Diptera; family Drosophilidae; genus Scaptomyza; species Scaptomyza hsui. Next base: position 1,106,277 of record JAECXO010000025.1, read on the forward strand.
AATACCAAAACTATTTTACTTTGTGTTTTTCATGCCTTGTACATATGCTGAAAAAAGGAACTAAACATTTTCTTTCATTTCAGATGTTAGCCCATAGTCAAGGTAATAATAATAATATTGGTAGTATTTGGTATTGTTTCATAGCTAATGTCTTTCTTTTTACTTTTCTAAAACTGCTTAGTTTATATACAAAAATCTATTCATTAGTTAATTTCAATTTTGTTTCAAAATTATATTTCTTTTTATGGCAATCCTCAACACAAACTATCTGACGTACTTCCACACAATCCAAAAAACAAAAATACAGTTACCATAAACAATTTAGGCCAGGTAGTTTGGGCACATTATATACCTTTTGGTGGCTAATACCTTTACAATATATGCCTGGAATTTATAAAACAAAGCAAAAACACTTACTAAGCCTTTTCGATATTAGAATAAACAAATTGTTAAACTGACTTTAAAATGTTCGTGTGCATTGTAAATTTTAACTGTATGCATTTATTCTGGTGTCATTCTTAATAAATACAATATAATTAATGTTTGTTGTTGTTGTTCTCTTATAATATACGTTTTATATACCTTACATGTTTTTATTATTTCTATTTTGGGTGTTTTGCAATAAACGCCTTTTACAGGTTATCCATGTGCTTGCATTGTCTATGGTTCGGATCCCAGTTTTCAATATCGTTACTAGTTTTGTTTACACATACATTTACTTGTGTTTGTATACAGATCAAATTGGTTTATCATCATATTGAATCATTCCACATCTAATCTTATCAACATTATTAATTAACTGTGCTAGAATTGTGCAATTTGGTATTCTCTTGTATTCAACTGTGTTTATATATGTACTATTAAATAAAGTTTTTATATATGTGTGTTCGAATTGGATTTACAGCAAAAAATATCCGAATAGGTCGGAATGAAGAAGACACATAAACATAAAATTAATATATGACATGCCATACGAATTAGGTAAATAAACAATTAAAAACTGTTGCCATTGTCATTTGGGCCAAAACAAAAACCATTTTCACTGTTGCTGAGTTTTACTAACAGCTGTGTGTGTGTGTTCTGTGTGTGGCAGCCCCGGAGCTACATACATATATATACATATGTGCCATTTGCATATTTCTCACTATTTCCCACAATTATTGCATTATTTTTATTGCATAATTTAACTTTATGTTTTGCCGCATTTAAGCCACGTTCATGTTGGTAACAAATTTGTGAACAAGTTTGTGGCTCTGGGTTTTGTTGTTGTTGTTGTTTCAGTTGCTGTTGCTGTTGCCACGTTGCCTCGTTTTGGGTTGCATGTGTAATGAGTCATTAACATGGTGCAGAGAAGTTTTCATAAATAAAATACTTTAATTTCGTTTCGTTTTATTATTATTTTGCATTCAAATTAGGTGCCAGGCGATTTTATTTATGTTGAATTTGCTGCATCACCCAAAAAATAAAGGAGGAACTTTGCCATACACCTTTAATTATGATACGTAAATGTTGTGGCCATAAAAATATTATTATGTAGTTGCTTTGTGCTTTATAACGGTGAGTTTAAATAGGAGAAAAATGAATCATTAAATTATCATATTTTGTTATACACTTGTAAAAACAAATTTGATTTCTTCTTTCTTCCAATATTATTTAAGTTTAATATAAATTTACTTGAATAAGGAACTAAAACGTGAGTTAGTTTAGAAGCCCTACGTGAGGGTATAGAAACAATAAACAGCTCAAACAGCGTAACGAGTATTCTGCTGTATTTGTTTGGCTTAACTATTTCCAAAACGCGATTTTACGCTCTAATAAAATGAATTCGAAACTTTTGCCAAAGCGTGTAAAAAGAATGCACCATTAAATGTTGTTAAAGTTCATTAAGCTTGGACAAAGCTGTGAGCGATTTGTTTTCAAACTGCACTTCAAACACCGAAGCAAAAGTAAGAGAAAAAGTGGACTAAAAAACGTTGCACGGCACCAAAAAACAACGGATTCTAGACACCAATACCCACTGCCTGTAAACTAATCAAAAACAAACAATCACAAACACAAACACCACAGTGACTGCCAAACTGAAGGCTCATCAAAGTTTTGGCAGTTTTTTGGGGGAAATTCAATTGAATTGTGCGATCTCCATTTGAATTACATGCATCAAAAAATGCCTTGACTGCTGGATCATGAGATTAAGAAGGATTGCGCGAAGTTTGTGGCTTAGCTGAGGGCGTGGCCTTTACCCAAAAGTAAAGTGGGAAATATTTGTTGGCACAAGCTCCAATCAAAAATCATTTCTTTTGTGCCAATTTATTTATTTATTTATAAGAAGTACTATTTGTATATGCTTCAAATTATTCAAATGTGCTATTCAATTATTGAAACTTTTCTTAGGTTTATTTTATCTTATAAAAATATTAAGTATACAATAAAATTTGTTTTTATATACTTAGCTTAAGATTAAATGTAGTTATTATCTCTCGAAAAAAGGGTATAAACTTTTCGATGTTTCAGTTTGAGTTTCATGCAACTCATGCCACCCTTTTATGGGGCAGTATTATTGTGTCTGTAGCTGTTGTAGACTTGCTGCCGACGCCGTTTTTGCATTTATTTTGCGGCCAAAACTTTAATTGAGTTTTAAACCATTTTGTTGGCACCGAGCTATGGCTTATACTACATGTGTTTATTTGTATGTATGCCTGTGTTTGTTTTTCTGTTTTTTGTTTAAAAAAAAAAAGACCGCCTGCATTGTTTGATGGGATCCACTGTTGTTCCAGCTCAAGCTCTAGCTCTAGCTCCAATTTCAGCTCCAGCTGCACTTATTCCGTGCGCAGCGCTTGAGTGATGAGTTTTTTTTTGCGAATTGGGTTTTGGAACACTCTTTTTTCCTCCTCTGGAGCATTCTTTGGGGTGCTGGGCGTTTCCGCATTGCCTGCACTTTACAAATGTTCGCAATGTGTTTTGTTTTACGCCCAAATTGCTAAAATTGTTTTGAATTAAGTTTGTGTGTGTGTGTGTGTGTGTGAGTTGCTGCTAAGGGTTCACAGGTAACGCATACGCTCCGTGCGCCAAACCAAATTACAGCCATTTAAGTGATTTTTCGCTAATGTTATTTGGGGCGTTGCTGCAAAAAGTTGCATACTAAGCACATTTTGGTGCCTTTGTTGTTGTTTTGTTTACCATTACTGACAACAGGGCGGATGTGTGTGCTGATAACTTTTTGAGTATAACGGTAGCTTGTGCTTGAGCCCTAAGTGAAATTGTGGATAGGAAGTTGAGTCTTAATAAGCGTACTTAGAGCTAATTTAAATACTCTACTAATTTTTATGATTTGTCACTTTAAAAATATAAATTGAATGAGCGATTAGAAGTATAAATTATGTTATTCGCCATCAAGATTTAATCTATGCAGAGTTTAAATGAAATACTATAATGTGTATTTATTTGACGTTGCTGGCTTGGAGAGCAGTAACAGAAACTGTTTGCACGATCGTAAACAGGTAAAACAACCATAATAAATATGGCAGTTAAATCCTATACAAGAGGCTCAGGCGAGTGTGTGTCCAATATGAAAACCCAAAACGCTGACCATATATCATCATAAAATAAACCGGACACGGGTCGAGAGGAAGAGGAAGAAGCGAAGGACGTAGTGAAAAGCCGACTGCAGACATCGCGTCTGCAGCTATAAAACATTAGTCAAAAGCATTAAACATGAAAAGGTGGCCAACGGAGTTGAAGTTGCTGGCGTTGGGGGAGGGGGTAGGAAAGAGGTATCCCTGGACTACAATCAACATCATTAACGCGTGCTCTAAAAGCCATTTATTTAGATGCGGACAAGCGGAGCCCATGTTACAAATGCTCGAGTGTGGGGAAACTATAAATTTAACGCTTTTAGCATAATTGCAGGAGCATGTGCGAGTCCCGCAGGACGAGAGGACGAAAGGACTCAGTGGCGGGATAGGCATCAACGCGTGAGCGTTATGATAAGTGGCCAGCAAAGGATATCAGCGTCAACACGCACTAAGTTATTGCCTTATTGGTACCACAACATCCTTTCGGCCCTTTGTCCTTCGTCCTGCAGCCGGCCATACTGCCGGCTATTAGGCTTAAGTGGCGCTGTCTGCCCGTGTTGGCTTTGGCATCATATTACTTGGCCTTTATAATTGCCGGCCGCTTCTGACCTTTACCAGAGGCACGCTGCAACTTAATAGTATACCTAATACTTACCACTCCATAGATGCCTAACCCTTCCAGCACAGTAAACACTTGACAGGCAATTTGTGGGCTACAAGCGATGAAATATATATGGGAGAAGAGCCTATCGATTTAGTTGCGACTTTATCGTCTGTCTAATGGTTACAAATTGGGTCAAACGCATAGAATTTGATGGCAGGCAAAAATTCTGTTTTTTTCTTTTTGTTTAATGGCACAATGGCTCAATGGGGCGTATGAGTGATTTATACATATAAGGCCACATTTTAATTGCTGCAGATGAATGCGTGCATGGTAATAAATATTGTTCCAAATCGTAGAACTGGAAACGTTTATCGAGCTGTAAGAATTTTGTTTGATTTATAATCATTTTTAATTATATTGCATAACTTTGTTATAAAAATAAGGTTAAAAATACTTTTTTTTTTTGAGAAAATAATTTAAGTTTTTATGCAAATGTCATAAGCACGTTTCGTAAACTTAATTTAACTTTTTACTTACTCTCATCAAAAACAATTCGAAAGTGTCAGGAACAGTTTGACATCAGAAAAAATAACTTTGCATATGGGAATATGAAGCAAGGACAAAGACAAACAGAGCTCAGCCCTTTGCAGTGTAGTTGTAATTGAAAGTGAGCAAACAAACTGGATATGAAAAGAGATATGAGAATGTAAGCTACAAAGCAAAGATCAGAGATCATACACTTGAAAAATTTGTTGCACTTCTTAGAGCCAAAACAGCCAGACAAACAACGACGAGCTGGCAACTTTCGCTTACCTTTACGAAGACAGAGGACAAAACAAAGCCGGACAGACATAAGGATAAACAGACACATACAGCTGTCAAAGCTCGCGTTCTCGTTCTGCCCGAGTAAGCCCAAAAAAGCCAAGAGCTAACAGAACTGGCAATTAGGAATAAGTGTCGAAAGATTCGACTAGGAAATACTCTACAATCAAGAGTTAACTTAACTTTAGTTTCAATTTAAGTTTGAAATCAATTTCATTTTATGTATTATGATTAGGCTGATTTTTTTTTCAAAGTATATTTAAATACTTCATACTGAGTAATAAAATAAACACAATTAAGGTAACTCATTCTTGCCTTCACTTGGGCTGAAGCTGTTCCATTCTCATTCGTCGCTTATTTGTTGACGTAGATTTAATTACAATGTTTGCAACACTCGGCTGCTGCGTTTACGTTAACGTTTATGCCACTTGTTTGTTGCATGCGCCTGTTCGTTGCACCTCCATTCAGCATGCCACTGAGCTTTGTCGCCGCTGCCGCATATGTAACAGAGTCAACAGAGTCAATCTCTGGGTCTGGCTTGGGTTCAGGCTTTTGCTCTGTTATATGTGTTTATGTAGCATACCTAACTGGGCCGGGGAAGCTGGCGCTTTTGTTGAACAACGGCAAACAACAAACAAGGAACAACGTGCTGAGTGCAAATCTCACACGTGGCATCACTCTCTCTCTATTGGCAACATTGTCGTCTGCCACTTTTATGCACTTTGCAAATTGAATTTTCCACTCGCATACGCAGCGAACTTGCAATAAAAGGATGCGCAAAAACAAAGGTTCTGCAAAGGAATGCAGCTAAAAGACATAGTTTTTGCACTTGCTTAAGGCATATTTGTTTGGGGATTTGCCAAGTAATGCGCGGATTTTACATGCAGGCAAGAAAACCAAACGCAAATCTAAGCTAAATACAAGTTTGCCAACAATTAAATTGACTAATCAAGGTATCAACGCAATCAGTGCTAACAATATAAAAAGAAATCATCAAGCATTTTAATAATTTTTCGCGTTAAGGTTAGAAAATAGCTTGTAGCAAACATTAAATAGCGTAAATTATATTGTGTTAAATCGGAAAGGATAATAAGCAGCTGCTTCGGGTTTACTGCTCTCTCTCAAATTAGTCCATCAGCTGTTTATAAATTTGGTGGAATACATTTAAAAAAAATAAATAATTTTTATTTTATTTTTATTTTATTGTAAACTTTTGCATACAATTACATACAAATATATGTTACATAGATATGCCAAAACTTATTCACATAGAGCTCCATGGTAAATATGTTTATGAAATAATAATAACTAGCTGTATATGTATGTATGTACTTAATATATACATATAAGTATATATAGTTATATGTATGCGCTTACTAGACATACATTTAGCTGAGCTTCTTTATGCTTTTTCCGTACGCTTAAAGTACAAAATATTCCATATGGTACATATTTATTTTTTTATATATTCAACAGCAATTATTTCATTTTGGTTATGTAAGTACTAAATGCTGATTGGGGGCTTTATTGTTTACTTAACTGGTTTTAAATAGTTCATTTATATATATTTTAAATTTCCTCAACATTTTAACATTTATTGTAACTTTTATATGTCGATACTTAATTATATTTACACATTCTTGAAGCATAGCTCAAAGTTTTACATTTTCCTATACTTTTTTTAGTTTTAAGCATAATTCAATTGTTTTGGCTCTCTTATTTACAGCGCAGCAAAAAAATATTTCTGTTTAATAATAAATATTTATTTACAATGAAAACTAAAAGGATCACGAGATTAACAGAAAAAAGGATTGAATGATATCCAATTAATTGCATTTTTAAATCAAATTAATAAAATAAGCTCATCATTAACAATTTGCTTGTGTGCTAAAAGGTACGTAAACAATACAATTTTGATATGATATTCATTTCTTTAATGTATAGTATAAGCCGTATAACTAGCTAATAGTAAATGACTAGATTTAACATATATATTGGCTGTATACATTTTTTTTCGTCTTTCTTAACTATTGTTTTTCTATAAAGTCGCTAAATTTACTATGTAAATTCGCTATGTATATGTATGTGTGTGTTTGTAAATACGCTCATCTAAATGCAAATTTGATTAACAGTGTTTTATTTTGCTTACTTCTAATTAATTTATGTTCATTTAATAGGCCAATGATTTTGTTTTGAATTTTTACATGTTAAACAATTTGTAGTTTACGTTTAGATTTTTAATTGTCTCATCTTTTTTTTTTTTTGGCGTCATGCATATTTTATAAATTCATTTTGCGCATATTTGTATTGATTTCGAAATTAATTGTATGCATGTCAAATAAAGAATGTTTGCTATAATTTTTCAATATATTTCAGTTGCAATTGGCAATCCACAGTTTCAATATATTCCAAAAAGCACAGAAATAATAATGTTAATCATTGGAGATGGTTAAGCTTTATCGTAATAAAAATAATTTTGTATTATAGATTTATTAAGATAACAACTCAATTTTTAACATAATATCACAAATTCATTGAAAAATATGAGGCAATGTTTAAATAACTATAAAACAATATCAGAATGATGTGTATGCGCAACAATCAGTAATATGTTATTAAAATTATGAGAAATAATGCCAATTGGAATGCTGACTATTTATTTAATTTGCACATTTGCTCAGAGTTTTTGACAAACATATATATAAGTATAACATGAAATTCATTTAACTTTTCAGCATACAAACATATCTACGATTATACATATATAAATATATTTATGCATATGTATATATATTCGAGTATATAGGGTATGGAGTATGTTTCAATTTGTTTTCATTTTGCTGCTTTGCACAACTTTATTCGGTTTGCTTACTTCTCTAAGTTTGATTCTATTTTTCACGCATTTTCTCAGCTTCTTGCTGCTGCTGTTGCTGTTGATGCTGCTTTCTTGTTGTTGTGCCCTAAATGAGTTTTTTGCAATTATTTGATTTCATCTTGAATACTTGCGCTGGCAGAGCAGTGCAAATGTGTTTGGCTTGGCTGCTGTTAGCACTCTTCTTGTCGCTCCTGTTGTTGTTGTTGTTGTTGTTGTTGTTGTTGCTGTATAAATTTGTGGCAACAATGCGGCAAGAACCTTATTACCGGCGGCCCAAAATGCTAACATTAAATGTTGCCTATGCGCCGCACTAATAGAAAATGCGATGCGACTGCCGATAAAATGCAGCAGCAGCAACAACAACAATTTTGGCATAGCAGCCACAGCGAGAAAGCTGCCAGCTAATATTACTATGCAAATGAGCATCGGCCAATGGCATAGCATCACATGCGGCGTATGAGCAATGTGCCACGCCCATTGAGTGCTGTAACTCCAGCTGGTGCTCCTGCTGTTTATGTTTGACTGCGTGCTGACAGCGGTCTTGGTCTGTTGGGGCTGAGCCTGGTTTTTCATATTACTCATACGCCACCGCGTTGGCAGCATTGGCAGCAATGGCAGCATTGGTACCAGTGTCGACGGTCGCAGTGATGCCGAGGGCAAATAACTCGATAAACGTTTGAAAATCCCAAATGATTGCGTTTTAATGCCGCGCATTATTTTACCAAGTAGATTATGCTGTGCCAGTGAGCCTGCAGAATTGTGAAATGCTCCGGGCGGATTACGCACAGGCGTTTGATTGTTATCGCCAGTGTTGCCACCATGGTTGCCTGCGAATCAAAAAAGAAAGGAAAAACGAAAGAGAAGAGCAGGCGGATGAGTGGGTTTTGTATGAGCTCTTGATGTAATCAGTTTTTGGCTAGTCGGGTTTATATTTTCATTTATTTTGCGCGCGTTAGCCAAAGCCAAAACAGCATTCGATAAATGGGAGGGAAGGGAAAGAGAATGGGGCATAAAGGAACATTTTGCGGTGTTCTTAATAGTTCCATGTGTCGAGCCGGCCAAATGAGTATTGAGCGTTTGAGTCAATTGATGTTTGCTAAAACAGTAGGGGAAATTGACTTTGGCTCACTTGACTCATAAATCTTAAAATTGGCACTGGGATTTAATTATGATTTAATTAATAAGCTATGATCTAACATTGATAAATTATCAAAATGCTATTTTAATAAAGTTCATAAAAAGATGGAAACATTATTTCAATCTTACCACTTAACGACACACTGACAGCTCTAACCAGAAAAATTTAAAACGCTAACGACTCTGTCTGAGATATGGCGAGGAGCTTTATTATACTCTGATACTGAAAGTATCATAGTATATTGGTTTTGTGCAATGTCCGTCATGCTGTCTGTCCGTCCGTATGAACGCAAATTTTTTCGAGACCCGTAAAGCTACAGACTTGAAACTTTGCAATTATGTTTGTCAGTACGAGCGACAGATAAAGTGCCAAGATTGGGTTGCCACGCCTACGAGAGGCTGGGAAATCTCTAAATTCGATAATTGAAAACCGATAAAACCAAATAGTTCTCACATTCTTACACCTAGAATTACCAAATTTTGCACGGTAATGACTTTTCCCAGAATACTGTATTAAAAATTTGGATGCCACTCCCACACCTGCCACCCCCCCAGCCACCGCCGGCAATAAAACGTTAATGCGTATATCTTCTACATTTTTTGAGCAAGAGTCACCAAAAACTCGGAATCGGCTATATCTTCGACTGTTTTCAAAATAGAGCCACCAAACTGAGTCGAAAGATAGATGGTTACAGATCCAAAAGATTTGATTAAACAAGTAAAAACGTTGCAGTCGGACGCAACCGACTGCGGAATACTTTGATAACAGTAAATTAACGGTTGATAAGGGGGAATGCAGGGATGAAGGGAGTGGGCCATGTGGTAAACATCGCCAGCTATCATGTTACCAAATTTGGTGACTTTTGCTCAAAAGCTGTGGAAGATAACTTAACTTCAAAATGTAAAAGGTGGGCGGCCGAGGTGGGTGTGGCATCCTAATTTTTGAATTAAGTGTTTTTTACTGTCACTATTTATCTTCCTAAAAAGTTTGGTGGCTCTAGCTCAAAAACTGTAAAAGATATAGCCGATTCCGATTTTATAAGGCGGGTGGCTTGGGTGGGCGTGGCATCCAAAATGTTGATGCAGATCTTTGGTAGATGTTGCCTTCTATCTTTCTACCGAATTTAGGGGATTTAGCTTAAAAACTATAAGAGATATCGAGATTTCCGATTTTAAATGGTGGGCGGCAGAGGTGGGCGTGGCATCCTAATTTTTGATGCAGACCTTTTGTAGATGTCACCATATATCTTCCTACCAAATTCGGTGACTCTAGCTCGAAAAATGTGAAAACTATAGGTGTTTCCAATTTCAATTAGATGGCGGGATGGGGGCGGAATCAGGGGGCGTGGCATCCAAAATTGTGATGAATATTTTTGGGGAACGTCATTACCTATCTGGACACAAAATTTGGTGGCTCTAGCCCAAAAAATGTGAAAACTATAGGCGTTTCCAATTTCAAGGAGCAGGGATGATGGGAGCGGAAGGAGTGGGCGTGGCATCAAAAATTTTGATGCAGTTTTTCTAGAGACGTGACTAGCTATCTTCGTAAAAAATTTGGTAACTCTAGCTGCAGGAATGTGAGAAATATGCGGTTTTATCGGTATTCAGTTATCGATTTTATCGATTTCCCAGCCTCCTAGTAGGCGTGGCAACCCAATCTTGACACTTTATCTGTCTCGCCTATAGACAAACATAATTGCAAAGTTTCAAGTCTCTAACTTTACGGGTGTCGAAAAAAGTTGCGTTCATACAGACGGACAGACGGACGGACGGACAGACGGACAGACACCATGACGGACATTGCACAAAACCAATATACTATGAGACCTTCGGTATCAAAGTATTAAAAATGAAAATAAAGATTCACCAATCTACAATTATAAAGATAAGCTACAATTGGTTTTAATTAAATATCTGCATGTACGCAAATGTCTACAATTATAAAGATTATCTAACCTACAATAAGTTTTAATTAACTAATTCAAAGCGCCATCTATTGGTTTGATGATTGTTTGACCTCGTTTTTGGGTAAATTTTGGTCGGAGCAAACAATTAAAACGAATATGGCAACAAGCAGTTGCTAACATTATTCTGTATATTTTGCCATTGTTTTTATGGGCGGTCGCAAGGCATGATTGTTATAATTAATAGCTAAGACTTATAAAATATTATGGCACTTGTCTTTGGAATTTTTTATCTAAAAACAATATTAAATATTTTGCGCGCCAATTAACTTATGTTGCATGACAGCTCTGTGCCTTTATCCGCTGTTGTACGTTCGTTCGCTTAAAAAAAGAAAAGAGTTGGTACAATAAACTTTCCACTGATTTGACATGTGATTAGAGTCCAAGTGAACCTTATTAAAGACTCCGAATAATAGTTATTGTTCACAGAACAAGGTGACACCTCTCTTGTTAAGGACGGGCTTGAACGCTAACTAGAGATGAATAAAAAAACGTATTAAATTTAAGTGTACTTGCAATATGTAACTAAGGTGGAAATAGCCTTCTAAAAGTCAAACATTTGTTATGCATTACAAGTTTAATATTTGAGGTTGGTTTTAGTTTGAAATTCGGTTGGCTTTGATATCTGGCAAACCCCTGATACGCTTATTTGCTTATCGCACATTTCTCATTTTATATAACAGCGCTCATATAACAAGTAGCTGATAAGTTCCAGGTAATTTCAATTATCGATGTTTCTTGGTCTGCTTGGCGTCGAGGTCTTATTAGATCGCAATTCTTATTGCTTTGCGAAGGTTGTTGTTCACAGAATTTAAAATTAAAATGAATTTAAATATTTTTGCAATTTTGTTAATAGCTTTACTTGCAAAGCCAAATGAAGCATCAAAAGGAATTGAGGTTTGTTAACTAATGAGGTATGAAAGAATTTAATATTTATACAAATATCTTTAACAGTGTATCAATCAATATAAAGATCCGTTGTGTGGAAACTATTGCTATAATGTTGTGCAACAGCTTCTAAAATTGGCAACCGATATACAAACAAAGGAAGATCAAGTTGCTCAATTAAAAATTAAAGCGCGCCAACAAGAATCGAAGATTGCAAGCTTGCAGAAAACAATTGACCAAAAAGAAAAACAGCTTACAAAGCAAATAGGAATGAGCGCAGTGTATAAGATTAATATTGATATTCTGGAAAAACGTGTCGCTTCATTGGAAGCTCAAATCCCAATACTGCAAAAAGACGTTAACTTTAAAGATGCCCAAATCATTACAAGAGATAAGGAAATTGCGAAATTGCAGTCCTATCTGACACCAAAAGTAAATGTATACACCAACTGTATGGGTAAATCGACCGACGTGTATACGATTCAAGTGCCAGGCACTCATCCCTTCTCTGTTCCTTGTGACTCGAATATCGCAGGATCCGGGTGGACTGTAATTCAGAGGCGTATGGATAACAGTGTCGATTTCTATCGAAACTGGGTACAGTACAGGGACGGTTTTGGAAACTTGCGTGGAAACTTTTTCATAGGATTGGAGAGACTTCATTTAATGACGAATTCGAAACCTCACGAATTGTATATTTTCCTTAAGGATTTTCAAAATCAAGTCCGACATGCCAAATACAGTAATTTTGTCATTGGAAATGAGATGGAGGCGTATAACTTAAAGTATCTTGGACACTATTCTGGAGATGCTGGTGATTCAATGGCTTATCATTTGAACATGAAGTTTTCAACATCGGATCGGGATAATGATCTTTATGCAGAGGGAAATTGTGCAATGAATCAGAATTCTGGTTGGTGGTTTAAGAGTTGTCTTCATTGGTAATTAATGCAAACATTTTATTAATCTCATAAATCTCACTTTCTACCTCTTTATTTTTATTTAGTAACCTAAATGGAGTATACACATCGGTTGATAATCAATTCAATAAAATTGTATGGTATAATGAACAATGGGATTATAAGCCAATTCAATTTGTTCAAATGATGATCAGACCTGTTTAAGCCATGGACTTAAAAATATGTATTCAAAATATAAAATCTCTTAATTTTTGTTTCTAATTTCAAAATAAATTTGTTGAGACAGCTAAACTTAAAAATCAGCCAAAAGATATAAAATGATAAGCAAACAGTGTTTATTTTATTATCTTCATGGGGCTAATGACACATCAAAAAGCCAAAATGTTTTTCTTATGCTCTGAAACCGATGGTAAAGAGTATATTAATTTTGTGCAATGTCCGTCATGGTGTCTGTCAGACTTTCTGTCTTTCCATCTGTCCATCCAACGGTATAAACGCTTCTTTTCGATATTTGAAGCTAAGTATTTTAAACATTACAAATTTCTGCAATTTTCGTCAAAGTGTCATGATTGGAGGCTACGCCCACTAGGGTGCTGGGAAATTCATATATAATCAATAACTGAAAGTCGATAGAACATTATAATTTCTAAATTTTAAATGATAGAGACTTCGAAGTTGGTGGGAAGACACCTGTTTGCGTCTCTTAAAAAAACTGCATTAAAATTCCGGACGCCACGCCCAAAAGATTCTCTAACCTATAATTAGTTTAACTCAAAGCGCCATCTAGTGTGATCTGTTGCCAATCAATCGATAAGCAAACTCTTATCTTCGTTCATTATACTAGACACTAGATGGCGCTGCGTGTTCATTTACAATCTGTATGCATGCAAAAATCGCACTTTCGTAAGAAATGCTAAAAGTATTAAGCTAAAATAACTATTTAATGGAAAAGTACCACCCCTGCCTTCACCAGCTACCTTTCAAAAATAAGAATGCATGTATCTTTCAGAGTTTTTAAGCTAGAGTCACTTAATTTCAAAGGAAGACAGCTGGTGCATCAAAAATTTGGATGCCACGCCCACCTCTGCCGCCCACCTTTTAAAATCGGTTCAGTTCAGTTCAGTTCAGTTATCTTTCTCAGTATTTGAGCTAAAAACATCAAATTTGGTAATAAGATAGCTGGTTGGATGTTTACCACCCGGCCGACCCCTGCCGCTCCCGCACTCTACCGTTGCAAGCAGACTCTTCACTATCCGTTATTTTCACGGCTATCAGAGTATTGCGCAGTCGGTAGCGTCCGACTGCAACGTTTTGACTAGTTTTATATACTATAATGGTAAAAAAATTTAAAAAAAAACAAAACGTAAAATTGCTCAGTTGCAAAGAATGTGGTTGAAATAAACTGTGGCATGGTTTTTGCTTGACTCCTTATTTTTAATCATTATTAACTGTTGGAAAATATTTTGTAAAAAAATTATTAAGTCATATCAAAATGTTTCTGTACGTTTGTACCGTCCATGTGGTAAATGAACGCGTCGATTCAGAGACTACAAGAGCTAGAGACTTCAGTTTTAAATATAAGTTCTCTATACCATGAGCGGATTGACAAGTTTGTTTCCGATTTTCGATAACTATTTCCGTTTCCGATATACACATGCAATCGATTACAAAAAAATCTCGAATTTGAAAAATGTAAATATGGGGGTTTAAATAATGGATAACGATAGAACTTTTCAGAAAACTTCATCGAAATCGGTTAAGAAACACCAGAGATATCGAAGATTGAAGTTTAGTCACAGATGCATACAGACAATGACTGTACGCATTATGTGCAGGGTTCGGGGTATCTCCTAGTCGGGAAATCTCGACTAGAGCCTTCTTACTTGTTTTTATGTCCCTTTTTTATAAATACATTTTTTTTCAGTTGCTGGTTGAAATGAGCTTTGAGCCACTGCATAAACATAGATAAACGACAGTCGAATAAGATAATACTTTAAATATTCAATTAAATCAATTTAATCTCGAAAATACTTATAACTCCATAATTTATTATAACATCCCCAATGGCAGGAGTGATGACCCCAACTGTACGCCATTCCATTCCATGCCACATTTTATATATATTTGCCACCCATTTTTCATTCCTTATATTCCTTTTCTTTTATTATATTTTTTTTTTACAACGTCATTGGGTGTCTTTATATCGTCAATGCATTCGACGAGCGTTGCGACAGCGATTACTCGACAATATTTTACCGTTCTGTGTGCTGGCTTCTGCTTCTACGTACGTCTTTATAAGGCTGGCAGTCAATGTACCCAAGCTTGGACAGCGTTAGTCGCTGTCTCTAGCTGATTGAGTGCTGTCCCCCTCCTACTTCGTGTTGATGCTGTTGTTGTTGGTGCCTTTGGTTTTTATGCACGTCATTGAACGCACTTTGTTGACCGCACGTCAATGTTTGATATATGGCCAGCACAGTGGTTCGAAAACCAGTAACAATGTTGTTGGCAAGTTTGAAAGACAAGAATAATGAAGTTGCAAATTGGAAATTCAGTTCTTGTGTTCAATTTATTATCATAAACATGTTTTTATATCTTAAACAGAGGACTTCGACAATTTAATGCTGATTTTTGATTTTATTTTACAAAGCCTTTGTTATGTAATAGTTAACTAATTATTGTTCCACTGTGCACACACACACATTCGCTTGTTTGGTGGTGAAAGAACATACACATACTTACATACAAACATACCATATGAGGGCTATTAAACGTATTTTATCTGCTTTTAATCTTTTGGCATTTGGCTTTTCATCAACTGGCGTCATAAATAACAACAAAGTGGTGTATTTAAGCGTACATTGCGTTGATTTTCCTGCTGGTATTTTAGCTGTGTTGTTGTTGCTATTTTCAGTTATTGCCAACAGTCAAAGTCATAAATATTAAGTGATGGATGCGCGCCAAAGCACAAATAAACACACACAACACTTCAAATAAGCCAACCTTAAAGGCTTTTCAATAGCTTCAAGTGGGAAACCACACACACACACACTCATCATACACCCTCACACACACTCACACACATTAAACCATTCGCCTCTTTAAGTCTGGCCTGCTGTTTATGATCTACTTTGGTGTGTTTGCTTAAGGCTGTGAAGCAAAATTGAGCCGGAAATTCGCATTGCCCTTTGATTGATGTCAAAGACATAAATATCAGCAAAGAGTGTGTGCATATGGGGGTGTGTGTGCATGTGTGTGTGTGTGTATGTGGGTGCCTTTGTGAATACCCGAATTTCCGCTTGATTGCGAACACATTGCAAAGGTGTCAGAGCGACACAAACAGACAATTTTGATGGCATATTTCATTCGATGCCAATTCGAGGCAATAAATATTCTCATTTTTGTGCCACGCATCTTTGTTCTGATTTTTCAGCTTCAGCACACACACACACACAGACCTTATTTAAATGTATATGTATTTGTTTTATTTATAAGTTGCAACGATGCCAAAACAAAATGATGAAAACTCCACGTCAAAACTGTCAATCGCAAATCAATCTAAAAGGCATTTTGTGGCATTTTTGTCTGTTTTCGCTGTTGCGACTTAAATGAAATACTTTTTATGAACTTTTTTGTATGTCTGTGCCTTAAAAAAATCAATACTGTAAGAGGTCTCTTTTGCCTTTAAATTCAGCATTCTGCATATTAATCAGTTACCACCTATTAATTGTTCATAAGCTTATAATTAAACTAAGCTCAATCTAAGTAATTTTTTTATTTTCAGAAAATATTTAAGCAGCACAGTTGGCATTAATTTCCATAGAGCTTTAATTATTTTTCCACACACAAGTATCTTAAATTTGAAGGGTACTTAGACAAAAGTAAACTTAAGGCTTACGTTTCTTTCTCATTCCATTCTCATTTTTAAAGCACTTGTGATGCACGACTGCGTCGTCCAGCTCCTACAGTGCTCAGACAGCCAATATGTCCTTGCCGCATACCTCCCCACCCTCCGCCCACTTGGCTTGCACCCCCCTCCGCTTCGGCGAGCGAGTGCACAATTCAGATCCAGTTCATTAGTGCAGTCGGTTGAGCGGCATTTTACGGACGCGTGCCTTAAATAATTGCATTTTAAATGCAATCAACATTTTTGGGCATCCGCTGAGCGATGTGCAGCAAGGATTAAAAGTGGCCGAAAAGCACTGGCAACTAAAAATTATTGGCCAAAACCGCAATAAAACCAGAAACTGGTTATGCCTAATTTGTCGCGAGTTCTTTTTGGGCGAGTAATTTGTGATATATTTCGTTATTTCATTTTTTGTTTGGGTGCAGATGTTGCAGGTGCAGGACGAGCGTGTCCTGCGACCAGACATACCTCGATATTGGTATTGACAACGTCACAATGTCAGTGTCAATCAACATTTTAAGCTGTTGCCCGTTTGTGGTTTTTGTTGCTGTAGTAGTTGTTGTTGTTGTTGTTGCGATTGATGGCATTTTTATTGCAGCAGATTTATTTGAACAGGCAAAAAGCAAAGTAAAAGCACACACACATCCTGTTCCACACACCCGCACATGATTTGGGTGTGAAACATTCAGAAGCTCGGTTTGCAATTCTGGCGTGCATTCGAAATGAAAATGGAATAAAATACAAAAATAAATTGTTGCTAGGTTGTGTTTTGTGGCTGCATTTTGTGGCTTAGTTGCTTTTGCCACGCCTCGCTTCACCCCGCTTCACCCCGCCACGACCCGCCTCCGTCTGTCACGCTGCCCCCAAAATGTTGGTTAGCTTTTGTGGCTGGTTTGATGTGAGCCATGCGGGTTGCATTCCATTTCTGCTTGCCCACAGTTTGTATCAATTTTTCAGGTATTTCCCGTTTTATTTTTTTTTTTATTTTTATTTTGTGTTGTGTAGTTGCAGTTGTTGCATCGTTTAGTCGTCTAACTGAATATTGTTTTTATTACATTTATACGCACTTTGACCACGATTTTTTAATTGGAAATGGCGTCGTTTTAAGCGAGAAATTGATTTGTGGGTTTATTATTGAAATCAGGCTGGGATGTCAAGTGTAAGATATTTAAAGCAATCAGATACTCCATGGGTTTTTAAAAAGCTCACATAATAAAAGCTTATCTAAATAGCACTTTACAATTGCCTGGATTAAGTCCTTAAAAGCATATATTATGTAGATTGTAAATAAAGAGAGAAGGTGCCTCTAAGCAATTTCAAAGCAATTTAATCTGATTGATATAAATATTTATTTATTTTCTCAGAAGCTTGTAGAATTTTTGAAATGTTTAAAAATAAAACATTTTTTCTTTTCAAATTTTTGTTTCATTCAATTTTACTAAAACAATTTAATGTTTAATGTTTTGTATAAGTGTTTCTTCTATGTGTTTGTACTTTTACTTTGTTTTAGCCTTATATTCGCAACGCTATGCAAACTAATTCACCTTTTGAAACCAAATGGAAAATAGTTGATTCTGGCATGTCCGAATTTTCAGAAATCTCGCTATAAGTACTTTAGCTTTTCAAAAATCAAACTATGTTCTCTATATACATAAGTATTACACGTATACAGATTTTAATTTTTACAGCTACATGTTTAGAGTTATTTGTGATTTTAATTTATTTGTAGCAATTTATATTATTCTTGTCTTATTGCCACCTTAGTTTTTGTGCACTTAATGCTTATGACACTTAATAAATCTAAGATTAAGATGTTGTCCCATCTTTGGATGGCAGCAAGGCAATATAATTCATTTCGTATTGTCGCTGAAAAGCAGCGAAATGCAAGTGCCAAGGGGAAATTTAATTAATTTTTAACATCGGCGCTAAACACTTGGCCATGGCCCAGACAAAAGGCCACAAAGAACGAAACGCGCGCCAAACAAAATGTGCACTGTGCGAATTTCGCTATTATAAGTTTTGCATTATGGCAACTGGCAACTGGCAACTGGCAACACGGGGAGAAAGAAGCCAACAGCAACGCACTTGAAATATATATGAAAAACTGTTGTAGTATGCATACAAACTGAATGAAAAGAAAATGCAACAGCTATAAGAGGAAGAGCAGGAGACAGAAACAGATAGAACTATGTGCAAATGATGAAAAAGTGCTGGCGATGGCCATCAAAGAGGCACCAGCCAAGAGATACAGGACTAAGGCTCTCACGCAAACCGGGTGCAGAGAAGGGAGAAGGAAGAAGGAAGGAAGAGAGGGGGGTAAACTCGTAGCTGGTACTTACCTTGAGCACCGTCACGCCACTCCTCAACCCCGTAATCAGGCAAAGCGTTAGCTGACTCAAATTTATTTCTATGACGTCTCTTGCCATCTTTTGCAATGTAAAGTTGGTTTTAAGTTGTTTTTATTTATATTTTGTATATATATAATTTTATGCAGCAAGAATCAGTCGCAAAGAGCGAGATACCGAATACAAAAAGAGAAAGATAGAGCGAGAGAGAGAGAGAGAGAGAGTTGGACGTGTTTTTTTTTTTTTTTTATATAATTGAAGGTACATATATAACGACGGTTGGTTGAAGTTTCGTTTGTGATTATTTTGTGTTTTTTTGAACATAAAAGAAATACTCAGAAAATAAGCTAAGAAGGTTGAGTTAAATGAGAGAACACATAGAGAAAAAAAAGAATGAATATACATCTAGACGTAATAGAATTCCAAGTATTTTTATTTAATTTTTGCATTTATTTTCATTTAATAGCAGAACTGAGAGGCAACAACAAATGCAACAAGAAAGCAAAACACAAAAATAAATATGGTAAAGCAGAAAAAATGGACACAGAACATTGCATGCACGCTGAAGCGTTTGAAATGACTAAAAGCGAAGGGGATGATCTGGGTTGAAAGGGTTGAGATGGCCAGTTAAGATACTTTTGACTAGTAGCTAGAACTTCAAAACGGTCGATCGAATTGTATGAAAAAGGTTTGAAATGCTTGTACGATTGATGGGTTTTAATAATGATTTTAAAGGCGAAATTGGGTGCCATTTTTACTGATGATTTGCGGTGCATAAAGTTATAAAAATAATTATGCAGAATTGATGAATCCAATTTATACGAGGTTGAGTGAGTTAGTTAGTGCTTAAAATCAATTAACATTTTAAAAGTCAAATAAATTGACAGTTTTTAAAATTTATATCATAATGCTTACCATAGCTGCGATTTAACATAGCACTCTCTGATATTATTGCAGTCGTTGGAGTTGGCATTTCTGAAGCAAACAATGTTAAAATCAGTTATTAAAATAGTTATAATTTAAAAAAATATATATGAAACCTATAGCAACTCTTTAGACACTTATAATGTTAACTCTTTGACAGCAAACGCATAACAAAAAGAGTGAAAAAAAAGTGGAGCGCAACATATGAAAAATGTGAAACCATATTTTACAACTGCTGCTGCACAAAACGCATTCAAATAAATTGCAATAAATTAAACAAGAAAAAACAGAACACAAATGAATGTGTCGCAATGTCACTCACCGTCGAGTTTAATGTTGCCATCGGTTTCGCCCAGTGAATTTTTTGCTACGCAGCGATAGGTGCCAAAATCATTTGGTCCAACGGCGCGAATTTTTAACTTCATATATTTCGTATAACCACTGACGGTTGATGTGGTCTCGTATTTATCGCCGGCTCGCGAAGTATCTGTAAAAAAAAGCACGGATAGTTTAATGAAAAACATACTTTTTTGTGTACAATTTAATGCAGCTTTAAATTTTTGCTCTACTACACTTAAATTTGTTGCAAAGAGAACAAAAAAAAAAAATCAATTAATTAATGTCACCTGCATTTTGTGTAGTATGTTTTTGTTGTAAGTTGTGAGCAGTGAAGCGAAATGAGTTTTCAATGGCGACCCAAACTAATTATACTTCCCCCCTCACCCACTTCTACGCTCCAGCTGTCTGCGTGTGTGCGTAATTAAAACTGCCGCAGTTCGATACTAAGAGTGTTCCCTATCCGCGTAGAACTAAATAAAACTTTTCTCATTAATCAGTGAAAATCTAGAAGAAAAACTTTTGTTCAATGCTTCTTTAGTTCCTTTCGTTTCGTTTCGTTTCGTTTCGCTTCGGTCTTATTTTCTTCTTTTCACTCTGCGACTTTAATTTCGCTTTGTGTTGCCTACTTTTTAGGGCCCCAAGACTAGGCCCACCAAATAGCAGGATTGTGTGTATGTATATGTGTATGCATGTGTGTGTATAAGTGGCATTAAATATATAAACTTAATTTCACTTTGATTGTTTGGCGCAGTGTAAGGCGATATCGCATGTTACTCATACGCCATGCTGTTCTCCTCTACTTCAATTGTTTTGTGTTTGTGTGCTTGTGACAAATGTCTTTCTCGTTTCTGCTGTTGTTCGTTTTTGCCAAAAACGATTTGCCTGTCGCTGCCGCTTTCTGGCATGCATGTAAGCGTCGGCTTCTTCTTCTTTTTTGATTTTTTTTTTATAGTCAGTCACCTTTTGTGACGCGCCAGTTTCTCAGATACAACTTGCCATGCCACAATGTAAGCCTCTCTGACACGCAAATATATAATTTAACTCATAATCTACAGCAGCGCAAAGAAGCGACAACAGCGAGCGACCTCGGCATATGCGATTTCTACGTTTATACTTTTAATATGCCGCCATACGATATTGGGACATAAAACACAAGTTTTTTTTTTTTTTTCGATGTACCTCTAACGTTTTTTCTTGTGTGCTTGCTGTGGCATGCATCAGTGGCAGTCTGTGAGAGAACTGGCTGTCCTGCCCTGCGACTCTACGCCCGTGATAAATGGCATGTGCTAGCGACAGTTCAACGAGGGCTGTACGACAAGTTGATGGGACTGACGCGTGTGTCTGATATATGACACATTTAGGTTACTAAGAGTGAGTGTTGTAGTCATTAAGGGAATGGAAGAAACGGTGGTAATAAACAATGTCTGTTGTTATCAAAAGTTTAATATCTGTGCTCTTAGTGTATGTATCATCATATTATTTAATGATAAATGCCAAAGCACAACCAAAGGGTTATTAAGAGAATAAAAATATTTAAAAAATTTAAATAATTATTAAAATTTTGATTATTTGTTCGTCGAAGTATACAAGTCCTTTCTAATGGAGTTTGTGCTGCTGAATCCCAATCTATTATCAAAATTGTATTTTATACCTTTCACCCAAGAAAAAATTGAAAGGGTACAAAGGTCTTGTGCAAAGTATTAAACAGGTAGAAGAAAGCATCTCCCTGCCCATCCATGTCCGTCTGTCTGTCAAAAGACCATAAAACTAGAGACTCCGTATCTGACATACAGTAAGTATAGATACCAATAAACAATAAATATATTGTATCTCCGAAAATATTTAATTATCTGTGCCACTAAGAATCTTTTTCCGTATTTATCTATACAAATATCTATATCTATATTTATATCTATAACTGTAACTATATCAATATCTTTATATTTATCTGTATCTGAATCTATATTTATTTTAATATCTATATCCACATACACCAATATATTTATATATATATCTATATCTGTATCTATCTTCATTTGTAATAATATGTTTGTTAACATCAATATTAGCTTTTGATTCCGTAAACAATATTTGCTGGTTTTGTAAACAATGCTTCTTTATCCAAAGTCCATTTAAATTATCAGTTTATTTAGCAATTCACTTATACTTTAAAGTCACTCTTTGTACGTTAGTCAATCAGTTTATTTGTCTACTTTTTCTATCCACCCTCTAACGTAAATAAACACACATGTACTTATCTTTGTATGTATGTATGAATATAGTAGTTTCATGCGTTTCGCTCCGAAATCGCTTAAAATTTATTACCCAAAACTTTTGGTGTCTGTTTGCCATGCATCATATTCGCTGCCGAATTCATATCTTAGTTCGCATTTGGTTTGCTTGCTGCCTATGCGTGTGTGCATATGAAATGTCTCTACCACCAGCTAAAACACACACACTGGTTGAGTGTGTGTGTCTATTCTATATCGAACAAACAAATAGAGCTTAGGCATAAGAAAATGAATTCTCTAATATTTGTTATAATTTCTATGCTTATGCGTCTCATTTGTTGATGACTCATATATTTTGTGATATTTATTCCATACTTTAATTGATATTTAACCCAAATTCATCCTTGTTTTGTTCTGCTTTAAACTTTAAAGCAATAATATTAGTTCTATTGATTTTATAGTCGCTTTATTGTTAATTATTTTCCGTTTCTATTTGGTCGCAATACGCGGATTATATAGCGTCAGTCAGACAGTTGGTCTGGGTTGGCAGCCATGTCATTGCATGCTTTTAGGCGCTTTACGCTACTTCACCATCGGCTGTCCGCAAATCTGTGTGATTATGCTAAAATAATTTCCGCTACAGAATAATAATATTTTCTAACATTTCTAGCGCTGCGCTGACACACAGTAGTTTCATCGAATTTACTAGTATTTACCACATTGAAGCTGCTCTTATTGTTGTATTTGTATTTTATTTTCATTTGCATTTGCCATTTGCCATTTGCCACATTGGCCAACCTATTACAATGTTATGTATTTGTTAGTTTTGATCAATTCCCAATTTTGAATGGAGTAAATTTCTGTGCTGCATTCTGTGCTCAGTGGTTAATTAAACCATTGTGTGAAATGAGACTTTATGTAATTTAATCAGTTGCCAATTATTGGATTTGCATTTAAAGGGAATTTCATATTGCAATAAAAGCCACAAATATGTGCATGGATGGCCAACATAAATCTTTGCTAACAACTCAAAGTGATACATATCAAATACACATACTCATACAAAATATACAATTATGCGCACATTCAAATTGAAATATTTGTATTTAAATAGCTTTGATTGTCAGTTTAATTAAATGAACACTAAAAGAAACCCTCCAAACATTTCTGCAACAATTGCCTATAAAGTCAAATAATTTTAATGCTAATGGATTAAGCCCAAACATAACTGAAATGAAATTGAAAAGACTAACAAAAATTACGTAGTTTCTTTTGTATGACTTCTTCGTCGTGGCAATCAATTGTGAAGTGTTGCACAATAAAGACAATTATTTTAAGACCTTAACAGCTCAAAAGTGTTAACATGTGTGCGCGCATGTTTTTCGAAAGCCTGTCACTCATTGCGTATGAACAATACAAAAAAAAAAAATTAAAGGACAACAGCAACAAAGGCAGCTTTTATGTTGTTGTTGTTGTTGTTGGCATCAGCTGTGATTGCAGCTGCAGCAGCTTAACTTATTTTTACGCTTTCGTGAGTTGATGCGAGTTTTAATTTTTGCCCATTTTACATGACAGTTTTCTGGCTGCTTGCTGTGCTTGATTCCTGACCATGGGGATGACCGGGATGGTCAGCAGCATGTTGATTACATTGTAAGCTCATTTGCGAACGCTTTTCACATATAATAAGCGTGGCTACAATGAACAGGCTACGCTGTACAGTACAGTAAAACCTGCCGCCACAGCACTTCTGATCCTCGTGCATACATCGCATTTGCATAATAATGACAATAAGTTAAGCTTGTATTGTGGCAGTGGACATTACCTGATATTATCATGTCGCCACGCTCGGTGGTCCAATAGTTGATTGAGGCTGGATACGCCTCTGTGTGGCACTCGAGCATAACATCCTGACCCAAATACGCGCCTTCCAGCTGATTTGGTATCGAAAGCATGGGTGGAACTGTGAAAAAAAATGCATATAAGCAAAATCAGTAAATAAATGGATTAAAAAAACATTTCTGTTGAAAGAAAAATATTTAATATTTAATAATATACATTAGCTCAATTAAAACTTTTCTAAAAATCTCTTTTTATATTAAAATTTAATTTTTAATGGTATTGTACGCACTAGTTTAAGCAATATTAATATGATTTATGGTTAATTCAGAGCCTTGGTCCTTAATTGAATTCATTTTAGTTTTTGAAGTTACTTGATAATCATGCAAATCGAGTGCATTTAACAATGAGGCTGTTTGATGAACTGAATCTAGTAAATCCGTAACTTAACTTAACAGCTCTTTCAATTTTCAATACCAAATATTTTGGGAAGCAATTTCCGCATGGACTTTACGTGAGTTTGCAAACGGTTTTTGGATTAAAATGCATTGGGTCATTAAAAGTGCGCCTGTAAGCGTGAGATTGTGCCCAGGCTGTGTGTAAATAGCTTTTGTTACTGCAGCAGCTAGTACGTCTGTGTGTGAGTGAGTGTGTGTGTGTGTGGCAGCAACAACAAAAGCTGTAACGCATTTTCGCCACGTACACATCGCTGAGGCACAAAATAACACTTGCTGACAAACAAACAAACAAACAAAACGCCCCCAAACATGGCGAAATGAGCGCATGCACACAACAAAAACACACACTCCCACACACCACACACACACACACACACACACACACGCACACACATGGCACGCACAGGTAAATTAATTTAACGTGACTGGAGCTTTGGTCGATTTTCGACCAAGTGCGTGAGCCCTCCACCCCTCCTCTCTAGCCTCGTTTTGTGTTTGTGTGTGTGTGAGCCAATGTTGAGGACACACTGCGGCTGTTGCCCCGAAACTGCAACAGTTAAAGGACTGCGGAAGGGTAGTCTGCTGCTGCTTTGCTTTGTGTATTTTACGCATTTAACAATGCGTCTGACTCTGGGTGGCCACATCGGAGCAAGCGGCACATAAATGTTGCATAAGGCTCGTGTCCCAAAATGGATTTAACGCTCTTTGTACGTGGAATTCGTTATGTGAGTGTTATGTAAAACTAAAGCTGGAATTCGATACAGATTGCGTTTAAATTGATCTTAAATTTAATGGATTTACAAAATAGGTATTTAACTGTGGAAATAGTTCAAGTGTTAAGACTGATAATAAAATTTGAAGCTCAACTTGTTTATTCTACTTTGCATTATTTTATTACTGATTGAAAAATGTTTCCCTTAATGTTTAACTTCTAACTTAAAACTTTTTCGAATGAATATGTAATAATGTATGTAAAAAATTGAGTTTTTTGATCAATCAACTAGAAATATTTACTTAGCTATCATTACTCAACAATGAACATTATACTCACATTGAACTCGCAGATGGACCCGTTTGCTAATCGATGGCGGTACTCCATTGGATGCCACGCACAGATATGCCGCCATGTGGAGTCGGCTTACTTTTGTGATGTGCAGCAGCTCGCCATCAACGACATTGACTATTTGATTGTGTGTGTGGGTGGGTGGTAAGAAAACAGAAAACCACATTAAGCAGGTGCACTCTGTAGATGTGTGTGATTACTGATTACTCACCATGCTCCCCGCCAATTAGCATTTCCTCGCCATCCTCACGTCGCCACATGACGTAGGGCTCGGGATAACCGCGCGCCTTGCACATCAGCGATACATTCTGACCCTCCCGCACCACCATATCGTTGCTGGTCATGCCCTCGACAATCATTGGCGGCACTGCAGTGGAAGCGAAGTCAAACAATGAATTGTGCGGTTCAATTTGCCAGAATGGAATGGAATGAATGGACTACTTACCTACCACCTGCAGATAGCCCTTTCTCGAACGCATGGGATCCTTGATTAAGAAATACACGAAAATTACAACTTGCAGCAATAGTTAAAGAGTATGCAACATACCGTATTGACCTGACACATGTACCAGCCACGATCGGTTTCCTCTACTTCCTTGATGTGCAGATACCACTAAGAAGAATGTATAACATATATTAATTTAAGTTTGATAAGGTGGACAATTTCTTACCGATCGATGATCGTTGTATGTTAAGCTGATGCGATTATTCTGCGATATCACATTGTGGTGTATGGAGAGTATCGTCTGTGTGTCCACACGCACCCAGGCCACCTTGTAGCCCTTGAGGTTCTCCACAACACAGGCGAGCAGAGCGTCCCGGCCGATGGAGACGGTGACATTGGCAATGGGTTCGGCGAACCGTGGCATGTCCGCATCTGTGAAAGTGCAAGCAGAGTTAATCAAAAGGATGCGTCAATTCCCTTGGGGCAGAGTTCATTTGCTTAAGAGTTTGACTTTGTGCATTCATAAAGGCCACAGCGGAAAGGCAAAGAAAAATGTTGCACACATTGCTTTGCTTTGACGTGACTTTGTCGCACTTTAACTGAATCTCGTTGGGCCTTGCTGCATTGCGCATACAACCCAAGGGCCAGGGAAAGTGCAAAAATAAAGTAACACAGAGCAAAATAAACAGAAAGCACAAAAGTCAAGTTAAAAGCCAGTGTATTAATTACCTTCCAGTGCCGTTTGCTGGGTATCCACGCGTGTGTGTTTCCCTGCAATAAAAGAGAACGAAAGAGAGAGAGAGAGAGAGAGAGTAAATGAGTGAATAGAAGAAAGGAAGAAGAAGTAGAGAATTTAATTATATTTTTGGTCAAATAATTTCATTGGGAAAACATTCTGGCTGCCCGTTCATTCATATACGTATACGTAATAAATAAAAATTAATTAGCGCCAACTTGCACTGAAACTTTTCGCCAATGTGTCCAGCTCCGCAGTTGCGTTGTCCTCTGTACCATGGACTCTGCCCTGTGTTGCTGTCGCCTTATTTTGCTGATACGAAATTGTTCACGCTGCGCTTTTAGTTTTTCCTTCTCTCCCCCTCTCCATTTTTATTTTTTTTTATGACAAAAGTTCAAGTTTAATTGTTTTTCGTCGCAAATTGCAACGTTTGCAGGTTTTCCCTTGTGAAAGCACAAAAAGTTTCACTTAACAGCGAACATTTTGTTATTTGGTCATGAGTTTGGATTTATATAAATTAAAATTTCGGTGCAAAACACTTTTTGTTTGCTGAAATTAATGAATATAAACTATTGCAATTTTTCAAGGGACTTTAAAAAAAAACTGTTTCACAAATAAATGGATTTTGTATAAATTTGTCGCTTAATAACTTTTTAAATAAAGCGGAAGCAAACTTCTTATTCTCAATGACAAAATTGTTGAGCAAACTTCTTTCACATTAGTTTTTAGTCAGATTACAGTACAAGAGAATGCCACTTCAAAAGTCAATCCACTTTTAATTTTGAACAGAAAGCGACTCAAATGTTCGGAAATGTTCCACTGACACTTGCAAATGTTCCGCAAGCATTTAAGAAATTTGAGTTAGCAAATCTCATTTCGGTCAATGTGTTTCCAGAGACGCTGCTCGTAAAATAAAACTGCTAAATTGAAAAACGCTTAAGCATTTGTACAGCTTTCAACACTACATTGCATATTGAATTACGTTTGCCAAGTCCGAAGGAGACAGGAGTCAGGACAACTGAAAACGGCGCTTAAAAGTCGCCAGCACCACTTGCCGCACACCACTTGCCCTGCCCCACTACTTTGCTGTTGGCCATCACCAAAGCCATGTCCAATCTCCAATTCCCTCTGGACTTTTGCCACTTTTCAACTTTCGAACTCCAACCTCCAACCCACCCGCGTTAATCCCTTCCCCTTACCATTCAGCACAACTGTTTATACTTTTTCTTTCACTCTCTTTGCCTCTGTTTTTTTCTGCCCTTCTTTGCTTTGTTTTTTGCTGTTTTTTTTTGGGACAGCGAAAAATGTTCAACACGATTTTCGCTGTTGATTTACGTTTTAGCACGTTTTTCGTATACCTCGTAGCGCTCAGTATTTTTGGCATTTGAGAGGGGGGAAAAGGTAGGTTGCAGTGTCGAAATGTCCCTTCTTTCAATTTCACCTGTCACGGTTGCATTCGCAGCCTTTTTTGCACATTTCAAAAGATGTTTTTCGCGACGAGCGCCGAGCTGCAATTTAATGAGCAGTGTTTTTTATGAGCCTTCTCCCTTTTGCTTCTGCTTGGCCTGCTGATTTGTTTGTAATTCCATGCGACAACTGCAGATGTCAGATGAAGGTGATTCCTTTTAAGTCCTATCCTTACTACGCAAGGGATCTACACTTATAAATTGTGATACAGCATAAGGGTTTCATGTATACTTTTAACTACTAGAGTGGAGATCAAATTAATTGATCGTAACTGCCTTAATTTAAGCTCGATACGTTTGATATGTCTGAGTTCACAAAACTAACTGACAAAAATATCTAATTGTTGAGTCGATGGAACTAATTACCCTTTTCTTTAAATGAAATTTATTAACAATAAATTCTATACAGAGATCGAATTTGATGAACATCATAATTTTTAAATATTGATAACGGATAATAATGTTTTCTGTGTGCTTCTGTAATAAGGGTTGAACGAATTCTTAATTATAACTCAAATTTTAACTTATCATTTAATAAAGTGCAAGCAATAGATTCCTTATGTTTATTCTCTTTTAACCTGAACTTTATTGTTACCAGAATCTAAAATAATTATTTAATTTTACCTTTCCTTCAAGTTTTGTTATAGAAATTTATTATGTAAAAAACCTATTCAATTTATATGATACTTCAACCTTAGGTACTTGTCGAATTTGAACCAAGTTTCTAAGCCTGGCTGTATTCAGTTGTGAAACTGCTCATTTATAGCAACTTTCCGCACACGTGTCAGGACTGGAAATGGACTAACAACCAGTCAGCGTAAATGTCCACTCGGCTCTTCTATTACTGTGATCTGGCGGGCAAATGTTGTTTGGCTCCCCTAAGCAAAGGGCTCGGGACCTGAATTGGCCTTTTTATGCAAACGCAGCTGACCATTCAATTTATCAGGCTCGACGATGGCTTCCTTTCGGTTCGTTTTGTTTCGTTTCGTTTCGGTTCCGCTTTGGTTTTGGTTTTTGGGCTTTGGGCAAACAAAAACGCGCTGAAAAGTGGCAGCCAGTTTCAATGAGCTGCCTTTGGGCTGAGTTGGAGGGGGTGGCCCAAAAGTAGCTGCAAAAACGCGCCGCGCCAAAGCAAATTTGACTGCGCTCTTTATTTGTATTTTTTTTTGTTTATTTCAGGCGAGCAAACACAAATTGTCGGCATACTTTCAGGCGCATCGCCAGCCCATTTAAAGCGCAGCTCGGTTTTATGTGAAATTTATGGGCCGCTTAACATTTGAATGCCGTCGCTCTGTTCATCAACTGCAAATGCAAATCGCAAATCGCCAATGGGAAATCTGCACGTCGTTGCCTGGCATTAAAATGAGTCGTCAACATTTACGCGACTGCTTCCCCAGAAATGGACATAGGAGGCGGGACGGTATCGAAGCGGGACAGGACAGACATCCTCTGTGTGTGTTTGTCCACCTTGGCGAGACCAGAATCTAATCTCTGCTACTTGCAACAACCAAATGGACGCTATAAACAACACGTGCACACACACAAAAGAAATTCAAAGGAGGAAAAAGTGTTGTAGAAATGCCGTCTACTCCATTTTAGTGCTCGTTTCAACACGGCCACTTCTGGGCTGGGAACAGTGGCATAGATTGGAAGAAAACAATACAATTAAAAGCATGTAAGTGAGAGTATTAAGTTAATATTATGACAAGCGAGAGAGAGCTTACGTTAACTTTGACAAAAAAAAATTGATTTATCAAAACGGGCAAAGAAAAAAGGATCTGCAAATTTGTAAAATAAAAAGAAAACGACTTCTGATTTGGATGCAGCTAAGAAATACTTGGATAAGGACCTCCAACAAAAATCTTCCTAGTTAGTATAAATTATTAGTATTTTACCATAAATTATTGCAAAGTTCAATCGAGCTGGCAAAAACCATTTCACATTGAACATTTTTATCTGTTAGACATGATATTTAATACCATTTTTGAAACGAAACATATAACAAATATCTTTTTTCTATACCAAAAAGATTTTTATTAAGATTTGATAACCTTGATTCGAACATAGTACTATGTCAATAAATACATTAAAGCTCTAAAGTTTGCTTATATTTGTATGAGCGAAACTCACATTAGGTTTTACTAACTGACCCCACTGTAAAGACGCCTTGACCCTTGTTGCCCTTTTTGTTGCTTTTGCTTTTTTTATGAGCCCATCTTTTTGTTGGTTGCCTTGTGTTTGTTTGTTGGACCAAGCAAGCGGGAGGGAGCGAGGCAGAAATGGTTTGTGGCTACTTTTGGTTTACTTGCCCGCCTCACCAAGCCCACCACGCCTCCTCGTTTATTGTCGTTTATTTGTCTTTTCGCCATTTTTATATTTACGCATATAATCGCTTTCAACGCTCAACGCTCGCCGCCTTGGGAGCTCTGGATATATATATGGGGGATAAGTATTGGGGATGGGATGGTATACGAAATGATGGAAATGTTGCCCCAGACTTGTTTGTGCGTCTTTTATTTTTTTTTTTTTTTGTATACGCGTTGTGGCTTGCGGCTGCTTGTTGAGTGTTTGTTGCGTATAAATATGATGTTATCGCTTTTTATGGTCCATTTTTATTGCCAGCAATCAGTCTTCTGTTTTGTTTGCTCATTGCTTGCCATTATTCAAATGTATTTGTTTAATTCTCGGAAATTGGTTGCTGCCGCTTTCCCGCTGGGCATTCACAAATCATTTTAAATCCGCAATATGTCAACACAATATTTGGAGCTCGACTTTTCGGGTTCCCTTCAAGCTCGTTATGGCTTGTGGTCTGGCTATTATCCTTAAAAATCGAGCCATAGTTGAAGGAATAGGCTATGAGGGGGAGTCAGCCAATCAAGCCAATCCAATCACAAGCCATTGACGTTTGACAGTTACCTAATCAGCTGTAGCTCTCATAATCACATTGCGTATACGTAATTAGTTTAGTGTTGACGAGTTGTCTCTTCTTCTGTCCTCGCCCTCCTCTTCCTCTGTCAAAAGCTGATACCTCCACTAAACACGTATGTCTCTCTCTTCCTCTCTATCTCTCTCCATCTAGTTTTCTCTGTGTAGTCGCTATTATATATGCACTTTGTTGACAAACGAGCTGATTAAATGCCAGCTCTGGCTCATTATGCAATTAAATGACTTGGGGCTCTGCTCAGCACTGCTTCATTTGCAGACATGTCCAAACATGTGCACATTGAGCGCATTAACGGCAATCCTTATTTACATATGAGCTAACAGATGATGCCCTATTAATTGAGGGTGTGAAATAACATTACAAATTTAACTTCAACTGAATTAAGAACTTTTCTGATCTGATTCTGATTTTATAAATTTAATATAGCAGACATTTAATATTGCAAGGCTTACATACAGAAAATGGCGACAGTAAACTAGTCGCACAACATTTACTTAAGTTGTAATTCTGGCAACTATCCACGAGGAAACTATTACCATAATTTACAATGCAGTCATAAAAAGGAGAATACAGCATATGAAATGCTTTATGCAAATTGTTTACTTTAACCCAGCTCGTTGCAGCGCAACAACAACGACAAGAGAGAAAACCAAATAAATAAAATACAAGCCCAAAAGCATGCAATGCAATTTTTTTTGCACAGCACACTCACGTGTTGCCGGCAAGCAGCACAAAAATGTGGCAAGGACGAAAGGAAAGGAATGGAAAGGACCAAAGCAAATGCTTACCAGATAATATTAAATGCAAGCAAGAGCTAAGCCAAGCCAAAGGAGACTTGTGTCGCGTGTGGATGCTCAGATATTTATATGCAAAACCGCAAAACAAATTTTGGCTGCGGCAAAATGCACTTTGCCAACTTGGCAACTTGGCAAACAAATGAACTCGAACTGGTCGTCGTCGCCGTCGTCTCTCACACATTCAGATCCACTTCCCGATTTAACTCTACAAAGCTGCACATACATACATAGTATGTGTAGGTATGTGTGGCAGCTGCTTTTGTTTTACAAGCAGCTGCAATCTCGGCAGCAGTTGAGCAACTGTGGCTGCTGCCTTTTTTTATTCGCTTCAAGTATTTCGAACTTCATTGGTGAAGAATTTGCTGGCAAGCTGCCCAGCTCGTTTCAGACGCTTTCTGGGCTGGCTCTGACAATGTAATCGCTTGTAAGACAAAGCCAGCTTGCATTTAATGGCTCAATTCAAGCATCTTGATTGATTGAGCTGCGATGGAAAACTCATTAAGAACTTTAATTAAATCGAGCTTCCCCAAAATGCAACAAAGCGAACAAACAAAGAGAACAACAAAAGACGGAGAGAAAAAAATCAAAATCTCATTATTCATAATAAATAATATCCAACAAGAAAAACCGAGCGCATTTCTGCTCAAGTTGCAAGCTTCAGCTGCATGATGATGAAACGTTGCACTTTTGCACTTACTTGACTTAAACAAAAAATGTTAAGTAATGTTTTACACAAATATATTGAATTCAAATATATTTAAATAACGTCCAAACTTTAAAGTTTAACATATTATTTTAGCTGTTTTGGAATAAGAATACTTTAATATATGATGCAAGCATTTGAAAGTAATTTAATCCGACAAAATATTTAATGTTAGTTCCTTAGTAGATCATCAGAAAAAAACCACACAAATTAGAAACACAAATTCAGTTAACAAATACATTCTAAAATACATATAGGAAAAATGTTTGAGCAACATGTGCTTAAAGTTTAATTTTTTTAACATTTCCTTTGAATGTTTATAGTTTATTCCACTTAATAAATATAGAGATAAAAGGGCTTCTTTTTTAATATACAAAATATATTAAAAATTTATTTTGTGTGCAAGTATATACCCCACCTTTATGTATTTTACAGGGTATCAAGACAAAATATGTGCAAAAATGTGTCAGAAAGTGAGCGAAAACATAAAACATGGCATGCAACCGGGCGAGAGATTGAGGGACGATGTGCAGTGGGAATTGGGGAGTTGAGAGAGGGGCAAACGGTGCTGCTCGACACTTTCTCACTTTCATGAATTATGCTACGTGCTTGTCAGCTTCAGCTTTGGCTTTGGCTTTGGCTCCAGCTTGAAGTGCTTGCGCCACCTCCTTGGCTTCTGTTCGGCATTTGTGCATTTGGCTGAGGGGCCACTAAGGTGCAACTGCCAACTGATAGCTGTTAGGTGGCAGGTGGCATGTGGCAGATGGCAGCTGTTGCTGCTGCGGCTTCGTTTAGACTGTGTTTAACATATTAATAAATGATTGTGACAAATGCACAGCCCGTTGGCTGCCTGCTGCATATCTTAAATGCTGCAAATATGATTCTGGCCATTCTCGTTTCCATCATTCAGTATTCAGTATTCATGGCCTGCTCTGCTCTGCCCGAGACTTAAAGACTTTATGGGCGCTGCAGAGGGGGTTAAGTGTTTTATGATGTTAAAGTTAAAGTCGAACTTAGGAGAACTTCAAGGCATAAGGTTAAAGGCAGAAACAAGAATAAATAAACAGTAAGTTGCAATAATTGAAACTACCTTGAAAATAAACGATAAAACCAAGAGTGGATAAGTTTTCTTCATATATTATAGATAAAGATACTGCTCCAAGCTAATTGCAGTTTAAACTCTACCTGATAATTATTGAAAAGTTCCGTTTAATTTTAAATGTGCTCGCCATCACAGTAGGAAAAGTGAAAAGTGAAAAGTGTCAAGCAGCTACTCATACACAAAAGTATTCATTTGTCATTTGTCGCAGAGCTGTCGACTTGAGCTGCACACACAGCAACAATTCCCAATGCAATGCAGCGATGAATTAATCATGCAACAGTCATTCACTCAATTTACACACACACACACACACACACAGCAGAAGCTTCCCCTTTTGGGTGGAACAATGAACAATACTCAATCTCCATTTAATGCTCGATTGCTTAAAATGCACAATGCAAATTGAGTTGTTAGTGGGTGTGGCATGGGGCGCGGCATGGACACTGACATTAAACAGCACATTACTCATACGCCATGTCAGCAGCGAGTGGCGATCCTTTACGCCAGGAGCAGCAGAAGCAGCGGCAAGTAAATTTATTTCAAACAATTATGTAGCAATTAACAAACCGATGCCGGCAATTACAGCTGGGCGTGGTCGCTTTAAGGGGCGCTGGCCAATTTGCAGTAGGCATGCCGTGCATTATTCATGCAATATTTTACAAACTTACGCGTCACTCAGTGAAAGGTAATTGCTTCAGGTGGATACATTCAGTGCAGGTTCTTTTTAAGTATTTTAATTTTTCAATAATTCAATTTCAGTTGTGCCAAAGTGGCGTCCTCCTCTGTCCGTCTGTCCGTCTGTCCGTGTGTCTGTCTGTCGTCATCGTCGTTTTCCTTTTCGCCTGATTTCTTACCTGTCTTGCAGATTAAGTATGCGCCGTGTGCGCCACGTTGTACGCGTTGCGTGACGCCATCGCCGAAGAGAGAGAGAGAGAGAGAGAGAGAGAAGAAGGGAAAGAGGGAGCATTGTTTTCCATATTGCTGCTGTTGTTGCTGCTGCCTCATAAATTATTTTCAACGCGCATTTAAATTACAATTTGTAATGCTATCTCGCTCCCTCTATCTCCCACTCTCTTGTTTTTAACCACTTGTAGGTGTCAGCAAGTGGTCTGTGGCGAGTGTGTGTGTGTGTGTGTGTGTGTGGCACCTACGCTCGCTTTGGTTGCCATTTAATGCCACCATTTCCGGCCACGGAGACCACTTCACAAATTAAGTTGTCAACAATTTTAACCATATCGCGACCATATAATCTTCACACCTAAATTATTTATATACATAAAAATACCCAGCTCGCACACACACACACACACACACACAAACAAACACAAATACGCAGACGGACACAAACATATGGAAACAAGCGAGGCAATAAAACGTTTTGTGCTGTTGTCGAGCCTTTTGTTTAATAAATTATGTAAAATGCGCCAAATTGAATTTGAAATTCATGCAGACTTTTGCTGGTTATGGGAATTAAGATATGTAGACAGCCAGACAGCCAAACATGCACAGACATGCCCAGACATATCCAGACATGCCCAGACAGCCACCGACATATGGAAACGGCCAACACTCGCTCGTTTTTAGCTACTGCAACATAAGCTCGCTCAACATGTATATTTAATATGAAAACGAGAACTTATGTTAAGCAGAACTTGTGTTAACAATTGGCCTGTTTAACTTGGTAAATGGTTGACGGTTTGGAATGCTTGGTTCAACTTTTACATATACACTAAGTTTAAGAAGAATGGCTTAGTAGTTTACTTGCTCTGATTTAATATTGAATTTGTATCCCTTTCTCGACTTTTGCTAATTACAATGCATTATTGTTCGGTACATATTCATAGCTCCCAATCCTATAATCAAGCCGAAGTTATTCGGACAAATTGCAGCACATCAGAGCGAAGTTATTGCCAAAAACTTTCTAAAATAACTGTCTTAACTGGACCATAAAGCCGGGCCATAAGCCAGATGCAGAGCCAGAGAGAACTGCACATAAAACTTAATGGTGCTGCATTGTGGGTGGCTGGATGGTTGAGTACTTGAGAAAGCCACCACAATCATAAACATAATTTACATCAAGTGACGGCCATCAAAGGCAAGGACAAGCTAAAAGTCCTTGGCTCAAATCACAAACTTGAATTCGTAAAAATAATAATTAGGCGCATCTACCCAGAAGAAAAAAAGATGAGAGCAAGAAAGTCAACAACAAAAGAGGCCGCACTCAGAATTGCAAATGAAGTGTGAACAAGAGTTTTTACTTTCTCTCTCTCTCTCTCTTCTCTCTCCTCTCTCGCGCTTTATGGGTTTGTGGGACAAGACAAAGGCCCGCAAAAATGTGTCTTTGGAGACATTATTAAAAGTTTTGTGTTCTTTTCTTTCTTTTTTGCTGGCTACTTTTGTGGCCGCCATTTACATTAACAGCCTTTCATCCAGTTTTTGGACAAAAATATCAAAATGAAATTGCTGCATAATTTGTACTTTCCACATTTCTTTGGCTTTTTATTTTCATTTCCTCGTTTTATTTTATTTGTGCTTGCACAATGTTGTCCGAGAAAAGTTTTCTAATAATTTGGGCAGCTTGTCATTTGGCAGCGGCAAAGTGTAAATAAATACGGGCCGAGAGTTTCTTATCTAACCGAGCAACGAAGCGCAAACTTAAATTAAAATGTTGGCAGGACATTCGTTGAATTATTCAGCAACTTTTGCCAACTGCTGGCAACTCTTTTATTTTCTTGCTTGTTCTTGTTGTTTTGTAACCAGTTTTGCCTTTGTGGCCAGCAAATGTAAATTCCTTGGCTCTCTCCTGTCACGTTTTTGGCCAATACTTAGTCCCAAGACGGTCTCAATGTCTTTGCCCGGGCTCTAGGTGGTCTAGTAATTAAAAATCAACAAACAGCGTCGAGTATCCTTTTTATTCTTATTTGCTGTTGACATTTTGCTGTCGGAAGGGTTTGCCGCGCCACGTGAATTGTGTTTTTTTTTTTTTTTTTATAAATAGGTTTCTGTATTTTGGTTTCATGTTTATTGAACTATTAACTTTGCTGACGTAGGCAGTTAAGAAAATATTGATGTCCACAATTTATTGCAGACCTAATCCAACACCATTTAATTGGAGTTCGAAACAAAAAAAAAAAAGTTTTTGAATTTTAAATAAACTTGTAACTTAGGGGTGATAAGTCTTAAATTAATATAAATTGCCTAATGCAAAAGAGTAAACAAATTCTTTTGATTAACTGTTTGTATGGCTTGGTGTTTTCAGTTTGTGTTATGTGAACTGAAAAAAGAAAATCAATATTTAAATATGGTTTTCAATTAGCTCCCGCCTTCGAAAATTACTAAAATGCATACGAATCTTTGTTAAAGACTTTTACTTTAAGGAAGGTAGAATTTATACTGTTGCTTAAATTTTTAAAATAATAGTTAATTCTGTATTAAAACTAGAAAATTACTAATTAATCTCTGTATAAAAAATAATAAGTTAAGTTATTTTTAAAAAGTAAAATAAGAAAAATTTCCAATAAAAAAATAAAGATAATAACTATACATTAAGAAATGAAGAGATTTAAAGTTATTTACGAATGATTTCTTTCTCATTCATTCGTCTTTCACTACGTCGAAACGCTTAAGTCAAACTGTCCTAAACTTCAGGTCTCCTTAAGATGCAAAGCAGCCGCAGATTTAAAAAAATAATGCTGCCTGGTAGGCTGACAAGTGAAGGGGGGGGAATGTAAGCAGAGGGTCGTGTGGAGCATTCGATACAAGAGCTAAACGTTTGAGGCCAGAAAGTCAACTTGCTGCCTTTGGGAGCCGTTCGGCATAATTCCGCAATTGCCGACACATGTGGCGCAGTTTGCAGACTTACTGCCATTGGCTGCCACGCCCCCTTCAATCAGGCACAATGGGTGGTGGCACACAGATGCTGGGCATAAAGCAAACATTTAACCACGGTCAGTTAACCTACGCAGTGGAGGCTACTGAGGACCACGCCCATTGGGCCAGCCGCCCATTTGCACACTGGCCTACTTGTTATTTATATTATGAGCACTCAGAGTTGTTGGCTCATTGTCATAAATTTCCTCAAGTGTTTGCACACCAACACAAAAAAAATACTAACAATCCAGTAAAGAGCAAAAGATTTTTGTCGGCTGTGTGCTGAAATTTTTGTTTGCCTTGTTTTGTTTGGCATCGGCTCAAGGGCTTTTACAACAGCAATAACAACAACGGCAACAACGAAAATAAGCGCCTCTTGGCCAATTTAATAAATTCCATAAATTGTTTATGTTTAGCCCAGACTGCAAGTGTTGCTATACATAATGTATGTATGTGTATATGTGTGTTGACTGACATCTTCAAGTGTTTAGTTGTTGTTGTTGGGTCGCTTTGACGTTCGAGCTGTGCTTTGTTTGCATACGCATACGTCAGAAGGAGCGTCCGTAATTCAACTCATGTGTGTGACAACGTCAAGAGCAACAACAACATGTACCAAAAACAAAATGAACATTGCAAACAACTTTTGACTGCTGCTGTTACCGGTGGCTGTTGCAAAAAGTGTTGCCTACTTTTGGCGGTGTTGAAGAGTACTCAAAAGTTGAACGGTCTTTGAGAAAGTCAGCGTGAAAAGAGTAGCTGAGTGGTTAAAGAAATTAATTTATAAAATAAACTGCGATTCAACTCTAAATGACAGACCTCTCCATTTTCTCTTTCATTTAATTGAAACATTCAAAACATAAAAACTTTGAAGTTTCAATTTGGACTTAAATTGTTTATGTAAAACGTATATAATTCCACAACACTGGAATTTGGGTAAATTTTCAGTGTGCTTTGCTTTCCAAATAACAAAATTCTGTATAGCGAATATTTCTTTACTATGATATCCGATTGTTTTATGTCCATAGTTTAAATGCTTCTTCGATCTTCCTATACCAAAGTTTATGTCGATTATAGTTTATTTTATTTTTTTTGCATTTACCGTTTGTATTTTATGCTCTTTGTTTGTTCTTTGATCTTTGTCAGTGAAATTTGTTGTTGCTTTGTGTTTAAGTCGTCCCAATAATAAATATTTTTTAATTTTGCTAATTAGGTTTTAAATTTTTAATAACATTATTTACAAACTTTGTAATGATTTAATATTATAAATTCTTATTCTTTTTTGCCAACTAAATTTTTAAATTGAGGAGAAAATGGGCTAAAATGTCTTAACAAATTAAATGCATTTCCATACAAAACAGAGAATAAAATTGCAGCTAAAAATCTATAACGTTTAAGATTGACCTTTATTGCCCATTTGATATTTCTCACAGATGCACTCAAAACGGTACCAATTTAATTACACCCCGGGCCAGACATGTATACGGACAGACACTCACACACACACACATTCACACATCCGTTTGCACCTTGAACAAAAAACTTTTCAATGCTCTGGATAAAGTTTTGTTTGGGGGTGGAAAGGGCGGAGGATGTAGTTGAAACTAACACTAGGACTGCCAGCTGGAACACTAAGCGCATAATCTTGTAAACTTGGCAGAAATGCTTGAAATGCCATAACTAAAATAAGCAGCGGCAATAGACAAAAGCGCCTAGAAGAAGACATCACAGCAAGCAGAGGAAAAGGGAATGGAATAGAGGACCTAAAATGCCCTTAAGGGCGTAACAGATTCTGAGCAAAAGTTGTACAGAAGAGAGTGCAAGTGCTTGATGCAAATTATTTGGCCTCGAGGTTAACTAGGGTCGTTTAGCAAATGCCTAATACACAAAAAGACCAGACACACACACACACACACACACACACACACACACACACGTAGTGCTAGGAAAGAGAGTTTTTATGAGCGCTCTGCATTGGCATTCATAAGAGTGAGTAAAGCATTTTTCTATGCGAACTTCAACCGAGGGAGAGAGAGAGAGAGGGTGCCAGCCACACACACAGTCTGAAGCGCCACCCAGAAGCAACCAGTTCAGCTCCCCCAACAACAATGACAAGTACAATAAATGCCTTTCAACTGCGGTTTCACATGCACTTGAAGTAAAAGTGGGCGGCTTGAGCTTGGGGGGCGTGTGCTTCATAAGCTTCAAGTGCAATTTGAAGTGAAGTGAAGCCTCCTTCATCCTCATCCTCACCTCATCCTCGTCGTTGTAGTAGTAGTATGTGAAGTATGATAGTTAGAGTTCCCCTTTCCATTCCCCTTTCCCCTCAGACACTTCTCTTACTTCAGCTCTGTCACTTTTACTGTGCCGCCTTGTGGCTTTACTTAGTTTTGGACTCCGTCCCGGTCATGTTGGGCTGCTCTTAATGAAACTTTATCCCTGGAGTATTAAAAGTCTTGCCATTTGTTCGTTCCGTTAGGCAACTGCATCGCCTTCCATACCAACACGTATGTGTCTGTGTGTGTGTGTGTGTGTGTGTGTGTGTGTTGTGGTTGCACTTAATTTGCTGTGTGCAACATGCTCCATGTGCTACTGCTTCTGCTGCAACATCAGCACCGCACATATGATGCTGCAAGTTAGCAAACATTTGCCATAACCATTTTTGATGGCTGCAAACCTTTTTTTTTTTGCTCAATTTCTTTAAGCATTTACATTTATTCGGGTATTTGCTAGTTCCTAGCACTCTTAAAACTAAATAGTATTAAGTTTAGTAATATATACTAGATTTAATTTGTTAAATAATTATAAAAGTTTTCTTTCAATTCAAGTATAAAATGTTTTAGGTTATATGTCTATAGATATGTCACACGCACAGAAACACACACACACTCTCTCTCTCGCTCTTTCATTCTCTCCCTTGTGAGTTACTTAAAGGGAAAGTTGGCAAAGCTTTTTTGTGTAATTGTCAATCATTTCGATTGTAAATGTTTTTTGGTAGTTCTCCAAACCGAAAGTTGCTTTCAAAGTCAAAGATCAAATGCTCAACGATTTCGATAGCGTTTCTGATTTTGGAATTATGTCATTACTGGGGCACTAATTACGCTAATAAACAACAACAACAAAACGAAAAGAAATCGAACTTCATAAATAATTCGTGCTGCAGTTTGAGTCGAATCGTTGACCACGAACCGCCAAAAACACAAGCACCAGAAACAAACACAAGCAACTTTTTCTAGAGTCGAAAATGGAAACGAAAATCAAACTGGCAAATACACCAAAAAATAGTCGAGAAGAAAGGGGAGAAGGAGGAAGAGGAGGAGGAGGAGAAACCTTGCCAGGTAAAGTAACTAGACATTCAGACGAGTGTCAGTCAAGTCAGTGAAGGGGAGAGGGAGGGGGCAGTCAGTCAGCTTGGCATGATACCAACACACACACACACACACACACACACACACATACACACACACACACACACATACGTAAACATATCAATCTTAATTAAGATTTCAGTTCTCTCTTTCGCTGAAGTGCCTAGCTCATATTGAGAGAGAAGTCTCTGTTTGCCTCTAACACACACACACCCACACACAACAGTTGGCGGTATTCTTGTGTGGGCCACATTAGAAGATTGTGTTGTTGCTGTTGTTTTTTGTGATTTTTGCAGCACTTGGCTTCTTCTTCTTCTATTAGTTGTTGTTGCTGTTGTTAGTCAATCAGTGGCAAATGTTGTTGGCAGCCCAGAAGTTTATTACTTACTTCAATCGATTGCTCAACTAATTGCAGTTGATGTTTTACTTCATTCCATTTTGGGGTTACTGTGGCTTTGTGTGTGTGTGTGTGTGTGTGTTTGTGTGAATTCAATCCTTCTAAGCGTGGGTTTTTCAGCACTTAGCCTTCGGTAAGTAAATATTGTTTGCGCTTAAAGTTCAAGTTGTGTTTTTTTTAGCCAGGTTAAACTTAAGGATGTGTGAATGTGGTTGCCAATGTTGGCTTGCAGGGTTTGTTAGCTGGATTGGAGTGAATGAGTTTTGTAGTTAGGTATGGTTATTGTGCAAACTTTTTGAAAAGAGTTAATAAGAAGGTGGATGGGTACAGAGGGATTCCAATGTATTTTCTCCCTTTTCCATTGTCCTGAAGCATAAAAGCATCGAAAAGAGTAAAAACCTGAGCTTATCAAATTGAATATGGAAAATGTGTTTGAAGGTAATTACGTAATTGATATAGAAAAAGACGGAAAAAGGTTTCATGCTTTCAACTAATTTACTGAGAAAAAATTATTTTTAAAATATAAAAACAAACTGTTTAGTTGGCAAAAGAATTTAAGACTGCAGAAAATTACTTTTCGGTTTCATTAAACCAACAATATATTTTGTAAGCTTGACTTAAATAATTTTATAATCATTTACAAATATTAAAGCTTATTTGTCTTACATAAAATTCATTTGAGATTAATACACAAAACTAATGAAAGCAAATAATTCTTCCTATAGCTGAATAAATAATTCACTTCAATAAATAGCCAATTAATAACCAACAAATAGTTCAATTTTGCGTAATTTTGTACCGTTTTCTGCTCTGTTCAACCGTTAAATGTTTGGATGTATATTTTTATTTGGCAAAATCATTTCAATTTCAACTTGTACTTTAATAATGGCAGATTTCTTCTCACTCACAAACAACAAGAGCAACAACAACAATCACTGGCAATCAATAAAATTTACTGCTCGCTGCATCTCCATTCTTGTAATCCCAATTACAATCACTGACTGGCGCTCGAGCCCCCGAGTTCACAACGGAATATATCAATAAAAGCAATTAAATTTTCTATTAACGAAATCAACTGTGGCAAATGCGGTGAACAAGGATGGGGCAAATGTGGCATGGAACAACAGCAACAACAGCAACAACAAAGTCGAAAAGAACCCCAAAAAATGCAGGCAAGCTGCAAAACAACATCATCATGATTGTGATGGCCGCGGCCAGCTCCTCTCAGCTTCATGCCCCATCCCCATCATCATCATTATCATCATCATCATCATCATCATCAAAATCAACAAGCAGCGGAAGCAGCAACCGTGTTTTGGTCGAGTCGTGGAAAGTGGGAATGGGAAGGGGAAGAGGGGGAAGGGGTGTAGTATGAATCGGCGCATCATCTATAAAAACAATCAAAACCAGGCAGCAGCAGCAATTGCCGAGTTGCCGGCAGTTGGCCTCCGAGTTCATCAAACTGTTCCGCAAAAACCGAAAGAAAGAAAAAACCTCACAGACAAAGAGGGAAGCTAGCTCCAAACTAAGAGTGCGCAAATGTAGCCATAACACACACACACACACACACACTGGGTACATGTGTGCGTTATTGTTATTGCTTTTGTCCAGAAACGCCCCAAAAAAGCCCATGGAGCAGAGAGCAGCAGGATGCGTTTCATTTCAAGCACTGGCGGAGCAGCATCCAATTCCGAACGTCCAAAACCAGAACCAGAAAATACAAAAAGCATAGCTCTAAGGTTTTTTTTTTTAGCTTTCTGGCACGAGGGCAAAAACTCTTCATCATCAAAAAACATGAGAGCTGTGTTAAATTAACATAGAGCGTGAATCGGGAAAAACAAGTGGGCGTTGTGGTGTTGCCACAATCCTGTGGGCGTAACGCAGTTGTGCAACCAAATTAATGAAGCGCTATCATTTCGCGTATTTCAAAAGCGTCATCCAGCAGTAATAGTTGGAAAAGTGCATGGAAGAGAATTTCGTTATATACTTTATGGTACTTGGAATGTTGAACAGAATTGATATAAAAGCAAGTCAGAATTCTCTTGAGGTTTCCCGAAAATCACCTAAATTCTTCTTAAATATATTACATACCAAAAAATGGTAAATGTGAATGAGTTGTACTGAGCGGCGTGTTAGAGATAGGCATTCTTGCAATGTTTACGACTTATTTGATTTAAATCGGGTTAGATTGTTTTTATTGTCCATTCAATATTTATAACTTTGCACAAGAAACAAACAAATATTTTTTACGGTTGCCGACAATATGGTCCATAATAAAAATCGAAATTAATGAAAATAATCCATAGTATGCCAGTTTTTCAGAGTTCCTTCGGAATAAATTGGGTTTTAATGTCATGCACAGTGTAATAATACCTATCAAATTTATTAATGAACACAGCCTACAAATGATTTATTTATTTATAAATTTTTTTATTTGTTAGTCTCAATAAGCTTTATCAATAAATTTGGTATAAATACAAATAAGTAACAATTAACTTTAGTTTTATTGTATTTTAATGTTATAGAATCAACTACTTTTAAATAGACAAATTGAATTTAATTTCTAGCAATAATAACAAAGGTTTTTTAACGGCAAAATGCTTATAATCAAAACACGAATATAATAAAAGTTCAATAGCGCATTTGTGTCGCCCACGTTTTAGTTAAAGCTTAATCAGCTAAAAAAAAAATAAGTTAAAGCTGGCCAACAGAAAAAAATACAAAATAAAAGGATCAAACGTTTGCTTTCCGAGCAATTAAATAAACACAATTTTCAAATTATATTTAAACTATACGCTGCCGTCGACCGGACCCTTAGGGAGATTGAAACTGGGAACTTAACTTCCGGTCAAACACCCATACACACTTGAACCCTTACCGCCCCCCGCCCTGAGACAATAGCACGTCCGGCAGCAAAGTGTGAAAAAAGCCGACGAAATTTTGTTATCTAAATGCGCAAAAAGAACTTTTGAACCGAAAGGATAATACAAGGATGCCCAGACGATGAAGCCCAAAAGACAAAAGGCACACGCTCAATGCGCTTATTTGAATCCTTTTAAAACTGTTACAGCTGCCGCTTCAGGCCTTGCCCTCGACCTCGTTCTGCTGTTTTGGGACTCAATGTGTACAAAATCAATTAAGTCGAATACTTCCTTAAGGATAATTGCTTTCGGAAAGCGAACGCCGCCAGCTCAAAACTTTCAACAATAAACTTCGGCTTCAATAACAAGCTAAGCGAAGCGTTAAGGCCTAATGCCAATGGGATTTTTGAATAACC
The DNA here is from genome assembly GCA_018152825.1 of Scaptomyza hsui. Taxonomy (NCBI): domain Eukaryota; kingdom Metazoa; phylum Arthropoda; class Insecta; order Diptera; family Drosophilidae; genus Scaptomyza; species Scaptomyza hsui. The sequence continues at coordinate 1,151,261 of JAECXO010000025.1, forward strand.
CTTTTTTTTAAAGGGTACTACTATTATTTAATGAAATATGTAGCACCTCAAAGTAAAACTGTTTATTTATGTGTTCCATTGAAATAATCACTAAATACTTAATTTTTTTTGACTGTTACTACACAAAATACAAAAACTAATACATAACTATTTTGTTAGAAATTAAAAAGTTTTCGAATGAGGCCCAATTGTAAGATAAATGAAGATAGGAACATGCAAAAGAGTATTTGAAGTTTCTGCCAACTTTTTTCATCTTCCGTTTTATTGGCATAATTTCAAATAATGAGCGCCAAAAATTCTTTGGGCTAAAGTGTTAAAGTTTATTAAGTTAGTTAATTAATTTTCTTGTTTCAAGTGCTATTTTTTAAAGTCTGCTAACTGATTTGTTAATTTGCAATAATAATATCGTAAAAGTTGCGCATACGCCGCGTACAACCGTGCGGCAATTAACGCTAATGAATGACGCTCAGCAGCGACAGAAACAACAACAACAACAAGTAGGAAAATTTGATTTCAGTTTGCCAGCTATTAGCGGTAATTGTAGAGTTTTGAAAAGCGATTCAGTTGAGTGAAATTAGCATGCCCATTGGGCATAATTTTCGTTTAAGAAAGCAACAACAACAACAACAACAACAAGCATATATGACACAGTTGGGCGTGACTGGGTGGAGTTGGCACAAACATAGACACACAAATAAACACACGCACACACACTGATTGCCACCCCGTTGAGAAGAAACACCCACGTGTTTACAAGCGTTAAGCGGGGCGCCATTAAATGTTATGGGCAGGGCTGGCTGCCAATGGCCAAACCAGGTGATAAAGTCTCGAATGTGGCGTGGCAGCTAAAGTGACCGGAGCATTACGACTCAGGCTCAACTGAGGCGAAGCAGGTCGTGCAACAAGGACAAAGTTCTTCATGCCACATTACTTACGGATTGTTTTTTTTTTTTGTTGTTTTTTTGGCTAAAGGACAAAACTAGCGTTAAATAGGTGTGAAAGTTATCCTCTAACATTCTCTGAAACGAGTTAGTTGAACTTGAGTTGTATGAGCTTAAAAGTTGACGCTTAAACTAAAAAACACTTACAGGCAGCCAATATGAATATGTTTGGTAGCTTGTTGACCTTAAGTAGGGTGAAAACTTACCTGAAAATAGAGTAAATACAATTGTTAGTTTAACATACATATAATGATAGTAAGAAAAATAGGAAAATTATTATTGATAACAAGTATAGCAAATTTTTGACTGTGTTATAGTGGTAGCCAACAATGAATACCAGCTTAAATAAGCTTATATATTGTGAATACATTTTGTAAAGGATCTAAGAATTTAACAATGTTTAATTAATTAAGAACAAAATTTGAATATATCTTAGATTGTAGGATCAATAGTTTTTAATTTGTGGCCTTTGACTTGAGTTTTGTTTTTTTTTTTTTATTAAATCTATGTTTATAAAGTATTCGGTCCTGACTGATGGCTATCAACGCACAGACCAAACCATAAGAGCTACAAAGCTGATAGCATCACAGTAGATTAATTTCCGACTGAAAGTGAGCACTAAGATTCAGTTTTGGAACATTTTATTTTAAAGACCGGAAAACTCGGAAAAACTCATGAATGAAATTTTTTATAATAAACTACAACCAGTTTTCCGAAAATCAGTCACCGACAGCTGATGGATAGGGGTATGGTTTTATAGGGGTAAGGTTAAATGTATCTTTTTGTTGGGTTCAACATTCTTTTCAATGAACTTCATAAGAAGAAGAATTATAATAGCAAAATAAAAAATTGTCATCCAAAATTACGTAAAGGGGAATTGTTTTCGTGTGTAGTTACACAATACTCTCTTAAGTTAAGAATACGGTCAAAATAGACCGCAAGTGCAGTTTACCTGATTTGAAGAGCCTTAAAGTGATGTGGGAGAGCCTTTAAATACAGGTTACCTGTATGTAACAATTGAATGGCTGGGAATACAAATAATGGCTAACCGCAAAATGGGCAAAGAGGCAACAATTAAAAGAAACCCACGAGAGTGAAAAACAATGGAGCTCAGTGCTTTGGCTTTGTGGTTCTTTGGCCCATTGAGTCATTAATTTTGGTATTGCAGTGTCAGTGTCTGAAGGTTATTGCTTGCCAGGTTGTCTACATTCACATTCCACATCCCACATCCCACATTTTCATTTCACATTCACATCGACATCGATTAGTGTCCGGGGCGCCTTGTAGCCCTGGCTGACAGGCTGACAGTCGTGTCCACGTCTATTATTTTCAACTTAACAATTGGCCAGGACATTGGCCACGCCCACAACTTAAACACAAAATAGGCGACACACAGAGAGCGTAAAAACTGCACAAAAGCCGACCTACAAGTTAGTTCCTTCCTGTTCCCTCTTTGGCTCCTACTTCTACTCCTGCTCCTGGAATACATACCCTCGTTAGATCTTTAATGTGTCGCGCTGGCGAACCGTGTGTCCAGCGGAAATGACAACGACAGTGGCAATTACATTGTTGCATGACACAAATAGTGTTGGCCAACGGCAACAACAACAACAACGAGCACAATAAAAATATAAAATTTGCTGCCACTGTCCAACAGTTTGTCGGAGGAGCCACCGCGCGTGGAAGAACATAGAAAAATAGTTAAACACGAGAAACAAGGAAAGGTAAAATCTTAATTGATGTCAAGTCGTAAAAAATGCGGTTACATTTCCCATTTGCTTCTTTTATATAATAGCTATCAAATATATTTTTCGAGCTGTGATGTCTTTCTTTTTGTTTTTACGGGTATGATAAGCTTTAAATTCAATTTAAAACCGATAGTCCAAAGGCAGCTTAATGGAATTTAAAAAGCAGAACAAACGAAAGAAGCTAAGCCAGAAAAGTTTAAAAAAAAAACCGAAAAGTTTGATTTTAAAACAAATAGCTTAAAACTTATAAATCCTTTTTACAAAGATAATTTTTACACTTTGATCTATGTCAAGTTTGCTAATGTTATTGTACTAAAAATAAGTTTGATTAAAAGTTTAATATAAAATATTTATTTTATGATCTGTGAAATAAATAATATGAATAGTTAGTTAAGGTATTTCAAAGTCGAGAACAATTATAGTTTCTAAATTTGTTTATTGCCTTGTGACATTGTTGTTCGTTTGTCCTTTACCTTTACCCCTCCTCTCACTCCCACGAACATGCAACACAACCCATCACCGAGTGCTAAACTAATTGCCTCAAATTAGCGCCTTTATGCTCAGCCGGACTCTTGCCTGCCTCTTGGCCATGGCCAACTGAGCATTGCCTGACCATTGACTTGGCTCGAACTCCTGCCTGGACATGAGTTGGGCTACGAGTCAAGCCCCGTTAAGGCACCTTTGTTGCGTGTGTAGAGCAATTATGTCATGCGCGCCTACACAATACAAAATATGGCGACTGAATTGTACGGGAATTTGTTGTCAGAACATTTGAATTCGAATGCAAACTGTTTAAATCGCGTTTGCGTGCAAGCAAGTGTTGAACAAAATGCTCACAAATATTTCAATGTCGTTAAAGAAACGGTGTTATTATTGCTGGTGTTTAAATTTTTAAGTATTATCTCAAGTTTATATTTAAATAAAACGATATGTTTACTTTTAATTTGAGAAAGTCGTAATAATACATTTTTAAAGTTCATAGTCTTAAAGTCTATTTTATTTTGAACGAAATATCCAAGAGCCCAACGCAATAATTATGATTCAACTTATAAGATTAAATACGATTAAATACATAACTTTTAGCTAATATGCAATTTAAAACAGATCCTTAAATTTGTAAACTTTACAAGTAAATCCATTGCTGCCATGATAGAACCTAATCAAATATGAACCTTTAATAAAGTTGGGTATTATAGAAAGATGCTTATTGTTAAAAACTATTCTAAGCTTTTCTTAAATAAGCCTGAGAACAATTTAGTTTTAAGATATTTTCTCCCTTAATCATTAAAAGAATTCCTTGTCCTACAAAGTATTAATGTGCTTTTAAATCCATTGAAAGCAGCTATAATTAATTATAAATGTCTTCAAGTTCACCTATAGGTGAGAAAAACTTCTCTTTAAGTTTAAATCTTTGCCCTGATTCGATAAATCACAACTTTTGGCAATAAGCAAAACAGAATTACAAATTTGTTGCCTCAACTGATTTCCGCAAACTCTCCCCGGAGAGTTGTGCTGTTCTGTCCTGTGGCAACAACAATTTATGCCACTTAAACTTAACACCTCGCTGATTGCCCGACGAAGCGCAGTAAATCGTTTATTTGAATTATATTAATTTTCCCGTTTTTGCGCTTCAAAAAAGTAAACAGAAAAAAAACAGAACAAAACAAAACAAAAAATATTTTTAGATGAATTTCATGCGCTTGTTTGCATTTTGTGATTTGTTGTTGTTTTTCCTCCAGCTGGACGACAATTTTGTGTCGCCGTGTTGTCAGGACAACAACGGAAAAATATAAAACAACTCGCAGAAAGAAAAGAAAAAAATCAACGCGTAATAATAAATGAGAAGTGGAAAAGTTTTGCCCGCCAACGTGCTTATTGTCAAGCTCGGCCCGGCCATAAAAAACAAACTTCAATAGCAATAAGGCGACAAAAAATGAGAGAAATAAACAACAACAAAAGCATAGCAAAAGAACAACTGGCAAAAAGTTCAAGGCACTGACTTTATAGCTGCAATAATGTCCGTAAGGGATCGCCGGAAAAATATGGACCCGGCCAAGGAGGGGGGAAAGGTGAGCCACTCGCCCCAAAAACAAAGAGAAGCCGCCGAGTTGCAGCATGACATACAATGTGGTGGAGACGGGGAACGGGAAGCAGGGCTGGTAACGTGTTGAGGCACTTTGGTGAGCTAACGAAATGTAACAAAGTGCCGGTTCTAGCTCCGGGTTTGGGTCTGGGTCTATTGTCCGGCACAGTTGGCTGTCCCTGTCACCGGGTCCGTGTCGCTAACGGGCCTGGTTTGTTATGTGGCTTATGCCGGAAATTTGTATTTAGGCGCCAGCAGCGATTTTTTGTATTTATTGTTTTTGTTGTTGTTTCACTAGCTTCTTTTTACGCCCACAACAGAGCTTTGTAGCTACCGTGTCTGCGCTTCAGGTCTGGGTCACATTTTTTTTTTATATATAAAAGGCACAATATGATGTGAATTTAACACAGAATTTAGTTAAGCGAAGAGCATGTGGCTAATATAGCTTAATATAGATATTTCAAGTAAAATTAAAATTAATAAAAAATTAAACAATTTGACTTTTTTATTTTTTATTATTTTATATATTATTAAAAAGTGAATTGCATGTTTTAATAAATTTACGGGATTTTTTTTTAAATTTGAAAGCTTTTCCAGTGGCTGTAATATTGCACAAAATATATTTGATTTTTCCTTTTATTCAACACTTAATATAAATGTTTGATTGAGAATAGAATTATTTCCTACAAATTATCATAGTTTAATTGGCCATAGAAATATTGACTACAAAATAAAGTTGCTTTACAAATTTGAACTACACAAAGGAAGGAAGGCAAGACGAAAATGGTTTTATGAACTTGGCTGTTGATGCAATCAAGAGTGTTTGTACTTTTTGGGGGAATGATTCCATCTGTTCCTTCTATCTGGTCCTGTTGCAGGACTTCATTATAAACTTTTCCCATTTTAGAAGGGTTCAACGTTTAAAATGTCAAATTGATGAATGTGATAAAGATGCAAAAAAAAGGGTTAATAAGATTAACATACGATAATTAATACAACAAAATTTATAAGATAAGCATAATGTAAAATTAAATAAATAAATGTATCAACAATATTCACATTCACATTTAAGTAACATCAGTTTATATCAACACAGAATTGAAAAATAAGTATACAATTTGTTTAATGGATTTTTATCGATGAAATAAAACAAAAAATATTAATTTTCTCTTCAGTGTTTTACTGTAACAAACTGATTCAGTTTACCAAAATAAACTTATTGATAATTATAGATGTGCAAATGTGTCAGCTAACTTTATTGTACATCCGCCCTTCCCTATTCAACTGATGACAATTTAAAGTCGTGACAGGTGTTGGAGCTGTTGGTGGGAGGAATTTGCTACTAAATTACTATGCTTAACTCATAAAGGATGGAAAATTTAATTACATGCAATGCCCAAAAATGGCAGGCAGCAAGAAAAAAAAGAACTGGTCTTATTCAATGACCATTTTCAGGAGGGGAGAGGGAGAGGGAAAGGGACAAGGTAGGCGGTGCCCGGACACGGCAAGGCAAAAACAATTGTCGGGGCGTTGCCTCAATGTTTAGACGGGGTAATCATTTCAAAGCGCAAAAACTCTGACCTGTCACCTGGTCCGGGCTCGCCCTATGGCGCTATTGTTATTATGATCGCTGTGGCGTTCCTCTGGGTGTTCCCCCCTCTAATCCCTGCCTGCCCCTCCCCCCATTGAAAACAATTGGTGTCAACAATGTGCGGGCACAGTTTGATGGACGCCTTGACTTTCACACGCTAATGAGTTTGTTTAAGTAATTTCAATTCATTTGTTAATTTTCAACTATTGTCCCTCTATTGACTCTATTAATGCGGCCAGCTTAGCCCAGCCCTGGGCTGTCATTCCATCACTGTGTCACTCAGTCATTATTCTCCTTTCAGCCGGACCGTTTGTTTGCCCTTAAAGCTTGCGTGTCCATAAATATCGCAGCATTTGTCCGTTTGTGTCCTTTTGTCATTGTCCTCGGAGACACCTAATATACATATACCAACATACAAATGTTTGTCGACTTCTGTTTAACAGAGTTGAGTGAACAGACACATTTGTGCAATATGTATATATATTTAAGTTAAATTTGGAATTCTATACATTTGTTCTAGAAAAGCACTGATCAAACTTAGATCAGAAATCAGCTAATCGGAGACTTAGTTTAAGGTTTTTAGATAGCTCTCATATCAAAAGAGAAAGAACCAGCTAAAATGAGATAGAAAGGAGTCTCCTTCCGTGAGGCTTCGATTGATTTTTTTTAGGTTCCTCGTCTAGAACCTCCCAAAGGAGGCCCAACGATACCAAGCACCGGAACCAGGTAAAAAGCAACCCACCTTCCGCCCGCTTGAGGAGCAATTCCTTGTATTTCTGATCGGAACAGCAGAACTAATTTGGCTGATTAATTCAGAGGAATCAATTTCACCATTGATTAGCATAGTTCTACGATCAGAAAGAGAAGAAAGATTTGTTAGTAGAAGTCTACGATTGTAGGACTGTGATTTAATTTTAGTGTCCCAGTTAGGTCCCCTAAGGGCAAAGAGCAAAAAAAAAAATATTGAATTCTTATTGTTTTTGGATTGGATTTAAGTTTAAGTTCAGTTTCAGGGTGTACTTTAGTTTTAGTAGGGATCGTTCTTTTACTGATTTGGTTTGGTCCATCATGGCATTCAGGATGATCCCAAGGGGTTAGAGAGGCTACTCCTAACCCAGCGGTACCAAGCCCACTCTTTCAGTTGCACAGTGTGGCAAACCTTGAGGGCGCTAGACGATTCTATTCTATCCTGGAGAATCTTGTATTTGTTATATCACATAACATTTGTTTTTTAACTCTTAATCTTGGAATATCCAATCAAATATTAATTTAAAAAATTATTCTATTTTTAATTCTTTGCTAAAATAGTAACATTTTAAAGTATTTTTTTCGGTCCCCCATTGAAAATTTTTTGGTTTTTAATTAGTTGCCAATGACTGACAGATCAGATAAAAAAGCAGGATGTTGGACAGCTTAACCAAGGGTCTCAGTATGGCAGCCTGGCTGCAGAGGCAACTGTTGCTTCGAGGAAAAAGGAGCTATTGTGCGTGTAGATCGTCGGTTTGTTGCGGTCAGCGGTTGCCGCAGCGCAAGGAACACTTGAGAAGTCTTCAGGAGGAGAGCTTCGATGTTCTGGTGGTGGGGGGCGGAGCTATTGGCTGTGGATGCGCCTTAGAGGCAACAACACGTGGGTTTAAGACGGCGCTGATTGAGGCCGGAGACTTTGGCTCTGGAGCCAGCAGCAAGTCAAGTAAGTTGATGGAGGGCAGCAACGCCTTGCTGCATGCGGCCATACAGGGTGCTGAGGTGGAGCAGCTCTACGTGATGCAGCAGCTGCTGAAGGAGCGTGCCACAATGGTTGCGGTGGCGCCACACTTGAATCGCGTGCAACCGATGCTTATGCCCATCTACAGTCCACTGCGTTTGCCCGTTTACTGGCTGGGTCTAAAGATGTACGATGCCATGGCAGGCATTTCGAACCTGCGAGGATCGCACTTCCTCTCCAAGGAGGCAACCATGTGGGAGTTTCCTCTGCTGCGTAGGGAAGGACTGCTCGGTTCCCTGGTGTACTACGATGTGCAGCTGGACGATGCGAGAATGTGTCTGGCACTGGCCATGACTGCGATCCAGTATGGCGCCAGTGTTGCCAACTATGCGCGTTTAAGGTGCCTTCTACCTAGGGAGAGTGAAGAAGGCTGCCGCAAGGTTCGCGTCAAGGATTTGATGAACAATGTGAACTTTACAATAAACAGCCGAGTCATTATCAATGCGACGGGAGCGGAAATCGATGTGGTCAGAAGCATGGATGACTGCAGGGCGAAGGCCATTACTGTACCCCGATGGGAGGCTCACCTCACGCTGCCTAGATACTATGGCTCCTCCAGCTACGGGCTCTTGTGTCCCGAGCAGAACATTCAAATGATGCCCTTTGGCAGCAGCACGCTCGTAAGCAGCAAATTTGTGGAGAAGTACGATCAGTCTGACTGTGTAACCGAGGAGGTGCAAAACCTATTGCAACAGACTCAAGCGGTGTTCGACAACTGCGTCCAGGTGCAGCCGGATCATGTGCTGAGTGCGTGGACAGAAGTCGAGCCAGTTTTCATGCTGGATGACATCGAGGAGTCCCTTTGTGTCCTTGAGGTAAGCAGCAACCAGATGATCACCCTCTCAGGCGGTAGTTGGAACACTTACCGCATGATGGCTGTGGATGCCATTGAAGTGGCCATTGTGTCCTGTCAGCTGGAGCCGCAATCGGAGTCGAGTGTAACCGAGAGCCTGCTGCTGGATGGCGGCGATGAATACACCTACATGCTGCCCCTGGATCTAGTGCAGAAATACGATCTGCCCATGGATGTGGCACAGCATCTGACCGACTCTTATGGCAGCAACGCCTATGAGATGTTATCGGGTAGCTCGCGCTGCGATAGACAAAGACTGCATCCGAATTTTCCCTATATTCAGGCCGAAGTAGGATTTGCCACCCAGCGGGAATACGCCTGCCACTTGGTGGATGTGATAGCGACAAGGCTGGGTGTTGCATTTGTGGATGCTGGCGCTGCTGCAAAGATGCTACCCACCATACTGGGCATTATGGCCGAGCTGCTGTGCTGGGAACCCGATGTGCAAGAGCGGGAGCTTAGGGCTGCCTATCAGTTCCTTAGGGACCAAATGGGTCTTGGTGTGATTGTGCAGAAGAAGGCGCAACCCTGCTGTAGCATAAGGAGTTCCGAGCAGAAGGAGGCTTTAAGTATGAGTTTAATGCAGCGGGATGCCATGAGCAAGGTCATGCACTCACCCACATGTGTCTCGGGCCTCAATAATCAGGCAACTGGATTATCCCCCACCGGCGCTAGTAGTCTAGGCATCACCGCATCCCCGAGCTCTAGTGAGAACACCCTAACGCAGGGTCAAGTTAGTTCAACTGAATATCAGACCGGCATGATGTACACAACAGGCTCGTCTCCACCCAAATGGGAAGGCGAGCAAATACCTCGCAACATGAAACGTAGCCATATGAAGGTCGACAAGGAAACGCCGTCAATAAGTTTCAGTCCTTATGTTATAGCTGGCACAGGTCCCAAGGAGTCAACGGTTCTCACCAAAACCGATAAAAAAAACTCGAGTCCCTTCAAACAGCCGTCTTCTTCCTCGGAACCATCAAGTGAGGCTACTAATTCTAACCAAGTTAGTCAAGATTCCAACAACATAGGTCAAACAGCCGACAAAGCGACCATATCTAGCAATGATCATGAACATCTTCTTGACAGGACAGGCAACAAAACAAGTCCTGAAGGTTCGGATACAAAAACTCCCAGCGAAGAGATGGTATAGTTGACCATAGGTCTTTCTTTATATTGTATCTTCAGTTGAGTGCATTCCTACGCAGGCACAAAAACCTCATTGCTGTCCGGTGAGTGAATGTGCGTGTGTGTTGAGTGCTTAAATAAATACCCAAAGGGAACTTAAAACAGGAATAATATTCAAATTCATTTGTTTTACTGTAAAACAGACCTCCACGCTGACGAATTGCCCATTTTGGTAGTTTTCAAAGATCCCTTATGCAAATATACTTGAAGTCATACAAGTTTTTAAAGTTCTTTCCAAATTAGATGAAAAGATGATTAGTTGTACGTTGACCAATTCGATAGAGTTTTACACCTATATTTAAATTCAGCTTTCTCAAACCACAAATGCTACGTATAGTATATGTTATCAATACAGTTGGCATGATAAGAGGGTTGAACTCTTTAGGTGAAAACATGTTTTTTCTTGCACATTTCTGAAATCATTAAATGGATAAAAATAGAATAATGGTTTTGTGCAAATATACGTTACAGGCAGAAGTAAGCATCTCCCACATCTTTAAGTCTATATATTCTTGATCAGCATTAACAGCCATGTAGATTACTTTCTCTGCCGTCTGTCTGTCAGTTTCAAACATAAGCTTAAATGTTCGATTTCTTTTCCGATATTCGTTATTCACATGTTTTTGAAAACAATAAGATCTTGAATTTAGAAAACAAGGACACAAGCTTGAAACAAAATAATGCTTTGCTAAAAGTTCAAACAATTACGGTAGCAAAAAGTTCAGGGCATCTCCAAGTCGAGATTCCTCCGTATAGAACCTTCTTACTTGTTATTGACATATTTATATGATATACATATTTTTTAGTCATATATTGTCTGGCAGTTTAATTGGCAATTTATGCCTTTGGCTCAAAGTACAAAACAACAAAAAATGTTGTGATTTACATATTCATTTTGGTTTCGATTTTCAATTGAAAGTCATTTAATATTTTTGTTGCCACAATTGGTTTTGGCAACAATTTGGCAATTTTCTGCTTCTATCGTCGGTTTTTTTATACTTTGATACTGAAAGTATCATAGTATATAGGTTTTGTGCAATGTCCGTCATGGTGTCTGTCTGTCCGTATGAACGCAACTTTTTCCGACACCCGTAATGCTAGAGACTTCAAACTTTGCAATTATGTTTGTCTATAGGCGCGACAGATAAAGTGTCAAGATTAGGTTGCCACGCCTACTAGGAGGCTGGGATAAAATCGATGACTGAGAACCGATAAAACCATATATTTCTCACATTCCTGCAGCTAGAGTTGCCAAATCTTGCACGAAGATAGCTAGTCATGTCCCTGAAAAAACTGCATCAAAATTTTGGATGCCATGCCCACTCCAACCGCCCCCATCCTCCCTGCTCCTTGAAATTGGAAACTCCTAAACGGGCTAAAGCCACCAAATTTTAAATCAAGATAGTTAGTGAAGTTTTCCAACAAACTGCATTGAAAATTAGGATGCCACGCCCACACCTTCCGCCCCCCACTCACCGCCGTTGTAAAACGGTTATGCGTGTATATTCCACATTTTTTGAACCAGAGCCACCAAATTTGGTAGGAAAATAAATGGTGACAGTTAAAAAAATTTGATTCAAAAATTTGGATGCCACGCCTACCTCTGCCGCCCACCTTCTAAATTTGGAAGTTCAGTTCGACAGTTTTTGAGCTAAAGTCACAAAATTTTGTTACATTACCACCCGGCCCACTCCTTACCATCCGTTCTTTTACTGGTATCAAAGTATTCCGCAGTCGGTTGCGTCCGACAGCAACGATTTTACTTGTTTTTTAATAAAATAGCCAAATTTGCTTGTCTAGTTTGTTTGGGGCGGCTGCGGAAGCAATTGTTTTTGTTTCTTCTGGGTAGACATTTCCTGAGTATATGCTTATCGTTCATATATTGCTATATTTATTGGCTGATTGGGCGCCATCTTCATATATACATATATTTATTTTTATGCGCAAATGCTGCTCTATTTAATGTGCCTCCGTTTTGACTAATGGATGCTCGTTAAGTACGCAAATGAGTGTTTTTATGGGAATTTTTGTTATTTTCGGTTATCTCTACTTTTCTCTTTACGTGCTTTAAGTGCTTTTAATTTTTAAATCTTACATTAAATCGATAAAACATTTTCAATTACTGTCTTTCGTCAAGTGTTAAAATGTAAAATGAATTTAAATTACAGGTGAATTCGGCAAAAATTTCAAATTAAATGAAACTTTAGCACGCATTCAATTCTAAAATAATTTTTCACCTCTACTCACAGCTTGAAGTAGACCAACTAGACCAAACCATAAACAAACCTATTAAGTTGGTCTAATGCAAAACACTTTCGCTTTCATCCTTTTCGTCCCTGTCGCAGTCCCCCTTTAAACTTTCTATCGGACCCTGCAATCGGTTGGTATTTTTATGCTGATTAGCCAAGTTAACAATTTGCAGCACGCGAAACTATTTCAACAATTTCAAGCAGCAAGAACTTGCAGCATAAATCGCCGCTGCGGCCACAGGCTAGACGCAGTACTGTGTGCCAGTGTTGGTAAACGCCCGCAGTCTCTGAAAGTATTTAATAAGCTTCGTCTCGGCTGCCGTCTAAGGAAGTGCTCGTAATAGGGAAAAATGCATGCGGCGCACACGCGACTTCGTAATGTTAAGAAAATTCTAGCCATTAAAACCACGCACTGACACACACAAACACACACAAGCCCAGACACAGTCCTTGTTATAATGCAGTCAAGGACATTAAGGCACAACTAAAAGAAAATATATTAAATTCTTCAAAACGCGACACGAAAAATACGAAAGTTTCGCTAAAATATGGCCAAAAAAAGTACATATAAAAAATGTGAAACGGAAATAACGCGAAAATAGTGTGCAATAAAATGTGCTCTATATATTCATATGTGGCATGAATTGTGTTTTTGTCTGTTGTGTACCTTTGGTGTATGCTGCATCCAGTGTTGGTTAATGTAAAACTTGTGTTTTGCTCAAAAGTTGTAAAAGTTTGCATAGCAGAAATAAAAATAATATTATTATGCGGAATTTTCGAAACAACAGCAGAAAATTTTGGAGCTCCTTGAAAGTTTTTCACTTACAGAGTATTATAAGAATTATTATTATATTATGTGACTATATTTGCATGGTCACACATTGCTAACAAATATTTTTCCCATAAAATCATAATATATATATATATCTGCAAACAAACTACAAGCGAATGTATCTACAGTAGGTCCTGTGAAAACATAAGTCGGAGTGCCAAGGACTCTGGCACTCAACTGAAGAACATTGGGCCAAAACGATAAGTGACAAAGATGTAAGGCAAACAAATGTATATTTTATACATGACATCTTCATTGGTGGGGAGAGGAGGAGGAGGAGGAGGATTTGTGGCAAGGTAAAATGGCACTGAGTACTGTACTTGGCATAAACAGAGATGCAAAACTGTCAGATAAGTGCGGAGAGCTGTTTGGCCCGCAGGTGACAAGTTAAACGTCTTGTAAGCATTTGCATTTGTACACAAGAAGAAAAAATGCTAAAGTTATATTGTATATGTAAAATATAAAGTATATACAAGTTGAAGCCATATTGCTGAAAATAAATAAGTAACAACAACGGCAAAGGGAAGATAAATGAACATTCTTTATCTACAGTTCATTTCGTTTTTGTGTGGCAAAAGACTTCAAAAGGGTTGTTGCCGTTGTTACTCTTCTTGTTGTTGCTGGCCATGGCTTAAAGCATATTTGATTATGTCATAAAATATGCTGAAGGATCTAGGCGCTGTGTGTTTGCCAAGCCAAAGATAAATTTAAGAAATATGCAAATATTTTCCCACGCCCCCTCCTGAATAGAAAGAAACTCCTTCTCTAAGCCTCAAAGCCATGTTGAAAATTATTATCATAAATTTTTTAATATGCGCAATTTAGGCTCTAGTCGTGTCCTGTTTAATATTTACACAGTGTATGATTGTGTGTGCTGAGTGTGTTGTGTGTGAATACAGACAAAGGCAATTGCAACAAATTTTCTATCCTGATTGCTTCTAATGGGAAACGTAAATGTTTTTCCATTCAGATGCAAATATTTTGCATCATGAAATTTGTTTTACTATTTATTGATGAAATTGCAGGATAGCTAGTAAGTTGTTCAGAGCTTTTAAGAGTAGTGCGAGGGAAACTTTAAAATATCGATTGCAACACACAGAAGAAGAAGTTGAAAATGTGTTCAAATTGTTTTAATATTCGCAAAATAATCTCATATTTGTCTAATGTACTTTTTAATATGATTATATACTTTCTTCAGAATATTCGCAAAGGCAATCAGACTATTTTGGTAATATTTAATTACACGTTTTTTAGAATTGTAAATTATTACTGCAATTGTTTTTCGCTCTAGTATAACATCGATGAGTACTTAATTAATCCAAAAACTAATACAACATTAAGCATTAAATAACCTAAGAAGATTATAAAGAATAAAAATCATGACTTAAGCTTGTTAATGATAGTTATAAAATACTGCCAAACTCAGTTCTTTTGATACGAATATTTGTTATACATTTTTTTAAAGTGAATTCTACCCAGCAAACACTTTTTTAAGTGTAATTAAAATTTTTTCACTTGACAATTTGAATGGCAGGAAATTTTAAATAATACTTGACCTGCGCCTTAAAAGCCGCTTATGGTCAAAAAGGCGGCTTAAATATTTACAGTAGTTATTTCTGCTTGTGTGTCACATAATTAAAAGCACTTGTAATTCTTCGTTAATACTCTTTCCATTCCCGCAAGTTTCAATCAATTGAGCATTAAGAAGAAGCCCATTAAAAATTGCAGCTCATTAAATTATCAAAGCACTTACCCTTTGATGGGATCTCGGCCAGAGTGGGCGTGGCAGTCATCATTAGAAGCACTACGAACACAGTGTGGATAATGAGCGCAATGCCGGCTAAACGCCCACATGCAGTGGGGCGTGGCCCTCCTTGTCCCCTCCGTGGTCGTTGCCGTGGTCGTGGTCGTGGTCCAAGCCCAAACATTTTCGACAAATCTCTGCAATGAGAGCAATAGGCTAAATTGAACACACGCAAAACAAGCTTCTCCGGAGCGGGAGGGATTAGGTGCGGCGTCCCTGTTGGATCTTTTGGACGCGTTTTCACCTTTAATCACTTAAATGGCGCGTAATCAACAGCAAAAACAACAACAGCAACAACAGCAACAACAACAACAACATTGCAATCCACACCAGCGTCGACAGCATTGAAATTGAGCGTCATGATGGCGAGGCTGATGACGTGCGGGTTTGCCAGCACTTAACGGTAAAATGGAGGCGACAAACGCCATTCCAAACGGCCCACCCCGCCCCGACCTTTCTACATGCCGGATCCGGATGCGTAGCGTTTTCAAGCCAAAGCCAAAAATTTTGGGTATACCCTAACGCAGAGTGGATCCATGTACATAAATATGTATTAAGTTTAGGGCAAACAAATCTGTTAAAATCCAACATTTGTTCAACAGATATACTAATTAAATGACATCTCAATATTATGTACTAAGTATATCCCCATGCAAGGGTATTTAATCTTCGGCAACCGGAAGATCCTTAGCTTCTTCCTCGGTGTTGTTGACTGTTGTTGTTGCTACATAGTTTGGTTGTAGCTTTTTGACTTTGCCAACGTTTGTTTGTTTGCTTGTGTTTGGGTGCAGGGTGGAAAAGTGGGGCTGGGTATTAGAGTGGTGAGGGGGGGTGCGGGGGAACGTCTATTCGGCTGTCGGCGCGTTGTTAGCCAAGTACATTTTGAGGCGTTGTTTTGACGTGTTTTGAGCAGGAAGCGGAGGGCGGAGAGAGGAAAAGTACCTTTGTTGTTGCCGTCTAGATTAAGTTGAGACAATTAAATGAAATATGCTTAGACAGCATTTAGACAGTAATTTGATTTTGTGCGTTGCCTTTGATTTGATTTCACTTAAGATTTTTGTGGCACGGCTTAAAGCTGTTTAAATTATTGTCGCACTTATGAAGTTTTATTTACTTTAAGCAAAGCAATTAATTATGTGCCTTTTGAGCTTTATGAAATAATTTTAAGTATTACATTATTTTTAAAAAAAATATTTTACATTCTAGCAGACCAAATCTGAAAAGCAATAATTCAAAACAATTAGAAACTAACAATCATCTTTAAATTAGCTTGATTCTAACATAAAATATGTGCAGCGCCTTATTTTTATTGATCATATTAAACTTAACATATTTTTTACTTTTATAATATCCAAATAAAGTTTAACTAGTGAAATTAGTTTATAAAAAATGACAAACCTTAAAATTTAATTATTTAAATTTTTTTTAAAATTTTTTTGATAATTTAGCAGAAACTTTTTGTAAAAAATTCTATTAAAACAATTCTAACTACTTGGCATTTTTCCTATTCGACTTTAATAAACATAATTAAGGTTAAGTAAGTTTCTTGTCTAAGCAAAAAGAAATTATTAAGTTTTGATAAATGCAATTTATAACATAATTTCTTTTCGAAAAAAAATTATATTAAATTTTCTATAAAACATCAGAAATTTTCTCAAGCAACACCAAATTGTTTTGTATCTTTAACTGAATTTAAAATATTTTTTGATAATGTTTAAGCTTTAAGCTTAACAAACCCAACCAAACCTTCTTTTATGCGATATTTCGAAACAAGTTCACAATTTCCTGGTCATTGTAGCTTACAAAAAACAACCTTTAATTTTAGTTCGTTAGCTGAAAAACCAACAAGTGAAAAAAACGCCTGCAGATATATATCTACTTGGCTTCAATGTTGGGGATGTCAAACTGTCGTCGCTGTCTGTTGTTAGCGAGCAAATCAACTTTGACAAATGAAATGATTACACAAAGTAAACACAGAACACGTTGAACAAACCACCTGTCAGACAGACAGCTGGCAGCACACACACACACACACACTCAGAAAAACTTGTCCAAACACACAAAAACTCCGAAGCTCAAAAGGAGAGGGGGGAAATGCCAGAGGGCAGCTGGGTAGCAGTTAAAAACATGGCAACGTTTTACAAGCGGAAAGCCAAAGGAATATTATAAGCAACAGCAAAAAAAAACAACAACACCAAGGACGACCAAAATACCAAAAACCAAACAGAGGCAAAGTGAAGCAAAGCGGAGCGAAACTCACCGCACTGAAAATGCATGCCTGCAAAATGGCAATGGCAACACTTCCGCTTCCGGCGCTGCAGGCGTCGTCGTACAGTTGGCAAAACGTTGGGCGTTGAGCAACACTGAGCTCAAAAAGAAGACAGACACGCGCAATGCCGAAACATAACAAAGCTTGTTAGTGTTCAGCTCCCTACAGCGCTGTCAAAACAAAAAGCAACAGCGACAACACACACCAACAACACACAATAATAACCAGAACAATAACAATAACAAAACAATTTTTCGAATGCCATTGTCGAAGATTATAACACTAAAAAATACCCTAGGTGAATGCAAAAATATTTTGTGGTGCCATTTTAGATTTTTTCAAACTGGAATTTCATTGTAGGCTAAGAATTTATTTTGTTTTAATTTTTTAAGCTTTATTTAAAACGTTTCTCTATGATATATTTCTTGGCGATTCTTGATTTATTTAAAAATTGTTGCATTTGATGCGATTTAATTTTAATATCACTATCTGATCTAATATATATTCTAAAACGATACGAAATTATAAAAGTATCTTATTCTTTTGGTTATATTATTTATCAAGCATTCAAAAATGTTGCTGAAGCAATTCTGTAAGTTCTTTATGTTAAAAAATATTAATCCTTTCAGAGTTTAATGATATTAACAAATGTCATGTTTTTTAAAATACTCGTAATTTTTGCCTTTCGAAAATACTAAATAAATAAAATTGCGTTTTGAGCTAATATCTGATAGAAAGAAAAAAATGAGAAGTTTGAGTTTTAAAGAACTTAAAAATTATCAAGGGAAACTAAAGAGAAAACGAGAATAACTACACGCTATAAAATTTTTTAGTTTTATATCTAATGCACTTTAATTTTAAGTCTTTCAATAATATAAGAAATACAAAAATTCTTTACTCCTTGAAGGTTTGTTTTAAAAATAATTCAAGGGGAGCATTTAAAGCTTGAATCATCGATCACAAATAGAATAAACATTAAACAAAACCTGTGCCATCCTTTTGCTATGCAGGGTATAAAAAAGAAGGAGGAAAATTTTCCAGACATAAACAATGGCGACGAAACATTCAAAAATTTTAAACGCTTTTAATATTAAAGCGTTGGGATGAAGTCAGACAAGAAGGCAGAAGGGCTTAAGGGGCAGAAGGTACGGGGCACAAGGCTCAACGCCAGCACTAAAAGGTAAAACAAGCAACAAAATGCAACAACAACAGCTTGCGGTCCCAGGCAAAAAGCCGCGACTGCAAGAGAATGCCACGACGCCAAAAAAAGGAGGACGACAAAAGTAACAAAAACAACAACAGAAACTAAAACAACAACAGCGAATTCCAGGGACATAGTGCCTCAGGACAAACGTTGCACAGAGACTCCTTGCAGCTCCTGCGACGCCAGCTGCATTCTCCTGTTGGCCAGTTTGCCACAGCTGTTGTTGCTGTTGTTGTTGGTGAGCTCTTCGTGACGAAAATGTTTCGCTTAACTGGATTTTCAAATATTTATTGCAACAAATTATTTTGCTGGTAACTTGTCCCTTGCCCCCTTAAATCCCTAAGAGCCCCTAAACCACCTTCTCTTTAACCATACTCTAGCATTTTCCTTTCGTTGTGTGAGTCGTTTTTATGGCCATTTAGTTTGTTTCATTGCCGTTCCTGGATTTGCAGATTCTTTCCATTCTTGTGGCTTTTCGCACAATTGCCAACAAATCAGAGTATTTAATACAAACACATGCAACAAATATAAATTCATTAATTGCATTGTTCGTTTGCTTGTTAATTTGTGAGAAACTTTTTGAATTGCTTTAAAGTCTAATTTGTTCATGCCTAAAAGTAGGCAGTAAAAAAGAAGCTGCCGCTCCCTGTCCTATTTTTGTCCAGTGGATATGAATCCATTAAACATATTGTAATTTGTTCTAATTGTTACATTGCAAAACATTTAGGATATATCCGCAAAACCTAAAGGACGCACACGCGTCCTCAACAACAGATTCAGCTGGAATATTCTGCCTACCCCAACGTAAGAAATTAATCTTGCCTTAAAAAATTTTAATTAATTTTTGTTAGCTGATCAATTTTATAAGAATCTTAACCGCCAGAAACAAGTGAGTTATTTTTTTACATGAAGTTTAAAACAATAAATTATTTTATTAAAAGGCTTAGCAACACAATATTTAATTTAAAAGGAGGGAAGTTCACAAACAATTTTTATTAAACGTAAATGGGCAAGCAGATCGCTTTATCTACTAAATATCGCAAATCAGAGATCTTTTTTGTATGTTTATATATCACGTGCTCTAGAATATGCCCTTATTTTTGCAATTCAATTATCCTTTTGAATCAATTTTCATTAATTGTTTTCAATTCTTTAGAAATTCCATTACTTGATAAAACTTTTGCCCATCAACTCTTACAACCTTAATACACAATCCATTGAAACCCAAGTTTAACACAAAACAAACAAACAAACATTGTTCCGCTATTTGCAACCGAGACGACAACAACAAAGATAGACAGAGAAAAAGGGTAGTGAGATAAACTATTTCTAATTACATCAAATTAAGCACACACGTTGATGGTACTGAAGTTGAGTAACGGGATCTCCGTTTCCGCGTGACAATTGGTGTGGGAAAAGTCGACGTTGGCGGAGGCGGAGGCAGGGAAAACTTTCACTTGATGCGTTCAGAACTTTTGCGAGGGCTGCCAGAAGCTGGCTGACATTGACAACAACAACACGGGCGGCGACGTAAACAACGCGACGAACAACATTTCGTGTCAAATCGTTTGATAACGGCAAATGGTAAGCACGTAAGAATACTCGCGCTTCTATAACGTTACAGTTACACACAATGCTGTAGTATGTTGGTTGAACTGGCAGCTGCACACCGAGCGCATAACCGTCCGCACAGAAGGATAACCGATGCACGACTGAATGCCAATGGCGTTGACTCGATTGGTGGAAAGGCGCCAGACGAACTCGACGCTTCGTGTTTGGCTCGTTTCGCTGCTCGCAGCTCGCAGATTGTTCGGCTTTTCGAATTTCGAAACTGCTCCAGCAAGTGAACAAACTGAAGAGAGCGCCACTGGAAGCGTTCATTTCTTTACGACGGGGTGCCTTCTTAGAGTGAGAGTTATTTAGAAAGTGGGTGGTGGTGGGTAGGGAGGCTCTTGAGGCTGTTGAGTGTTTGGTTTAGTTGCTTAGTGCGTTACTGATAGGCGCGCTGTTGATTGGTTACCTTTGCTTACTTACATGTTCTTCTTCTTTTTCTTCATCTTCGTCGCGCCGTGAAAGTTTAAGAGTAATTAAGAGCTCGGAAGTTAATCTATTATCAACTAATAGACAACATAATTGACTCGCCAAATGAATGCATTCTGCACATATCTACTTTAAAAGGTAATCCATGTTCTATTTCTTGAGAAGCTCTTCAAATAAGAATCGATGTGCAGTCTTAAGTACGCTATCCTGTCTCAATATCTCTTTTGCATGCCTGGAATGAAGATACCACACACATTAAGCAGTGATTAAGGGAACATAGATTTAATTTAGTGAAACTATCCAACATTGAGCACAAAGTCCAGCCCCCTTCTCTTTACCGAATCAACAACCTTTTTAAAACTAAGCCACTCTTGACGTAGTCAAATTAACACGCACATTCACAGAATAACTGCACAAATTGGCTTATCTGCAAAAGCACACAAAAATTGTTGTCAAAACCAGCAGCAATAACAACAACAACAGCAACAACAACTGACACAACTAAGGACGACAAAGTGAAGTGGCAACCACAATAAAATTATTCCACATACGCAGCGTTGGCTGCCAGCATTTAGATAAAAAATAGCTTGGTAAACTTAAAAACTGACCAAAGAGAATCTAAAACAAAAAGGTACAAAAAATATACTAATAACATACGTACATATACATTTTGTGCATACATATTTACTCAAAGCAATGCCTTTGCTATGAAAATTTCTGTGCAAATCTTTAGTCAAAAGTATTTAAACTCGACGACTGACTGAGTGGAGTAAAAGTTGACCAGCATATCATATCAGAAAGCGGCAACACATTTGCCCCGACTTGTCATCATTTTTCAAAACGAAAAACACAAGCTGCGAAACAAACAAAATAAAAAGAAAGCCAGCCGAAGTATAAATACTCTAGCAAACTGCACGAAGATTTTTAAATATAAATCTCTTTCTATTGTCTCCTAAGAGTCACACGACTTTTGTCACAAGAAAGAAGGCTCTAGTCGAAAGGTCGACTAGCAGATATATTTAGCCCCCGACTTAAAGTGGTTGTATTTACAGTCACACACATAAGTATTGGCACAGCAGTCACTTTTTTTACTTTGCACCTATTTTGGGGCCGTTTTTTGGTAGAAAACAGGCTTTTAGAATATTTATCCCGTATATGTATGTTAATTTCCTATAAAACCTTATCCACATTTTTTTAAATAAAAAAACAATAATTTTATTTATTTAGTTAAAAAATATAAATTTTCGGTGCACAAAGGTTTATTGTTGTTTTTACCTATCTGGCAACGCTTTTCGCAAGGACATTGTTGCTATGTACCGTAAATTGAAATCCTAGAATTTTGTCAATTTTTTTGTGCAACGAAAATTTTTCATTTTTTGTTTAAATAAATAAATAAAGTTTCTGTTTTATTATTGTTAAAAATGTTGATAATGTTTTGTAGGAAATTAACTGGCGTATACATATAAATATTCCTAATACATATTTTCTACCAAAAAACTGCGCTAAAATAGGTGCAAGGTAGAAAATGCTTGCTGTGTCAATACTTATTTAAATTACTTCAAACTTCAATCAAATATATCTCCGGTGTTTATTTTAATATATTTCAATGAAAATATCTCTGATATTCATCACTTTGCCAAATATTTCTAAGATCAAGTTCCAATATGATAAAATAAATAAAAAAGTATATCAATCCAAGGTAAATTATAAATAAAATATACTTATTACCTTGTTGCGACTTACATTTTATTTTAAGTTTGCGTTAAACTTCACCATCAAATTATAGTATCCGCTATGCAAGAGTTACAAAAAGGGACTAAAAACTGGCAACGAGCCGCGTTGATGATGACAACAATGATGATGGCCATCCAGCAACAACAACTACAACAACGTCACAACTTGTGTGGACCTTGTTGGGGGGTGCAAGAGAACGAAGGGAGGTAAGCAGAGGTCATCTGTATAGCTTTAACCCTCAGATTTTGGACTTGTGTGTGTGCCTTTTCACTTGTGTGTTTGTCAAATCCATTTCTAAGCGCATTAAAAAGTATTTAACAGTTAAGCACAATTTGAGCCCATTTATAAAAACACACAAAACTTAGATTCGAGCGTGAAAATTAATCTTTAGTTGTTTATAAACAAAAATAATAATATTTTAAAGACTAGATGAAGCATTTAACAAAGTAACAATAATAACATTTACTATAATTTATAATTAGCATAATTTTATATAAATTCATATATTTATTATCACTAGAAGTAAATAAAAAGCTTCTCGACCTCTATCTCAAATATTTACTGATATGTTGGACTTAGCTCAAACTTTTCCACACCTATCATCCGACCTCCACATTTATCGTGTTTGTTCTCAGTAAAAATATTAATACTTAATCACTTCGTTACTAATTTTAACTCTATGTTCTCAATTATAAAACAAATTAGCAATAGTTTTTTTTTTGTTTTTTTTGGCTGTAGGAAAACTAAATAAACGGATTTCTTATATTACAGATTCTATAGAAAAGCGCATTTCGATAATTAGATAAACAAGTGTCAATTTCTGTAGCTTTTTAAATGCAAAGCAAGTTTTTTTTTGGAACTTTTCTGGCAAGCTGCCAATCCTGTTATTCTGAGCCAATTCCCAAGTTGCACAACAAATCCGAAAGAAATGAAAGAAAAAAACTATTACGAAACAAATCCTCTTTGGCTTCAAAGCTGTGTGACCCCTCATCCCTCACCCTCCGCGTCTACACCAACTACCCCCTAACATGCTTTAAGAGCACCCTGTGGAGCGTCATTTAGCTGAATTTGAACGGTGTCGTGTTAAGAAACGACACCCAAAAGTGCGGACATTAAACGAAAGTTGCACTTTTCTTCTTCCTCCTCTTCTGCTTCTGCTTCTGCTCTTATTTCTGGTGTTTTTCAATTTTTCTTTCTTTCCATTTTCTTTCCAATTCGCGTAAATGGCAAGCGCATAAAAAAGTGATAAGTAGTGGGAGGTTTCTAGCAGGCGGTTTCCGTTTCTGTTGTTGCCACCCAAGTGGCAAGTGTCAATTGATTTCGGGGCATGTGTGTGTGTGTGTGTGTGTGTGTGCTTAAAGAGAATTAGCAGCAACAAGAACTACAAAAACACAAGTTAATTGCATTAAAAGCACAAATGGCTGCTTAAATTCAAAAGCTCAACAAATATCCGCAAAGAAACAAAATAATTCGAAAGTAAAAATCAGAAAAGAAAAAAAATGCTGTAAGCCAAGCTGCTTACCAAAAAGTGAAACAAACAAAGCACATTTATATGGCCAGAAACAGTTTTGAAGTCTTTTAATGTACTTTTAGCCAAAACAGCAACTCTCTCTCTTTTTCTCTCTCTTCTATTCAGTCTCTCGTTCTCTCTTACTCTTTATTATTTAGGCCTTTAATAGGAGTAGAGATGCAATCATTTTTGGGCCCAGGCTTTTGTTACATTTGCCTTTAGAAAGTTCTGCTTATGGCTGGCTGCTGCCTTTCTGCTTTTGGCCATCGTTTCTGGTCGGTTATTCGAAGGGACACAAATTGATCGGAGCTGCAGTCAAAGTCAAAATACGAGTATTAGCAAAGGGCTGGACCCAAGCCTCTTTCGGCCGCATATTAATGCGACTATTTTTGCCAGTTAATGGACCAAACCAATTGCAAATTCTGGCTGAAATGTGACTTTAAGCCAGGCACATGCTAAACTTGAAGCATATAGAACATTACGACAAGTTAAATAATCCACTGTTATGGAACAAAAGCTTAAAAAAAATGTATACAATTGTTTTATATAAAATTTAAACGAGATCTTAATATCACTTTTTCAATATTATAGCATTGCTAATGTCAAATTTTAAGTTTTATTTTTAATTTTTAACTTCATGTTAAACCCTTTAAAGATAAACAGTAATTTATTTTTTTCAAATCTTTAATTGAATAGTATAAAAGTAGATTTAAGTTACAAAATATTATATAAACATTTAAATCATTTACTAGAAATATAATATTTAGTAAGAAAAAGAAACTGTAATAATAGAAGAATCATAAATTATGCGAACACCCAAATCGATTTTTCCATCCTAACCAATTGACATATATTATTTGTGTGGGTGTGTGTAAGGTTTGAAATGGTAAAACGGGTTTTGTTTTCGACCGATTTATGTACCTGTTCAGCGAGAGCTTTGAACAACCCTTGTGGGCGGCAGAAGTAATAAAAACTTAATGGCAAATATTAAGTACACATTAAACTGATTTATTTAAGTGTGGGTTACGTCCACACATACAGATCACACACACACACACACATACAAAACGATGCTGAGATTTATTTTTATTTGAGTTTGAAGAGTCTTGGCATGAGATATGGGAGCCAACAAAAGATACTTTTAAATTATAAATAGAAAAGTATAACAGTTGAAGTAAGGCAATGATTTTCTTCAGAGTTTTATTTACATTAAATCATTTATTTGCACTATCTTCTAAAATGAACAACTCATTAAAAATATGAAAGCAATATCTTCTAATCTGTCGATTCCATTGGTCCGTTGTCCATTCGATCAAAGCGCCGATCGATAAAGAATTTAAGATCTATAGGTTAATATAATAAACAATAATAAAAAAAAACTACTAGCCGAAGTAACGTTAATTTAATTATAAGAAAATTTTTACCTTAGTCTACATAAAATGTACGCAAATTAAAAAATATGCTTGCAACACAAACATATTCCTTTAAAATCAGTCACAGATTTAAATGATTCAATTTCAAGTCAAAAATTTTACATTATTGCCATAAAATCCATTATGACTCTTCCGTCGAACTTTGTCACTTTATCTCTAGTTATCTCGACTCCTTTAATTTTCGTAAAGTCCACAAGTAACAGTTTCATGTTGCAATATTCGTTGTTTGCTTTTGGTGCTACGTGATTCTATGCAACGGTGATTAGTGGCACAAATCAATGGTGGCTGAAAGCATAATTGTGAAACGTTCGGCAAAATCAGTGGCAGTCTGTGTGGCGTCCAGGAAAGCAGGCGGCAAGCAGGAAACGTCAAACACTTCAGACGGCACAAAAACAATGTGCTCAAGTGGCATTCGACATGTGGCATGTGGCATGTGGCATGTTGCAGACATGTGGGCGTTCCACATGGTACTCTACCATTAGCAACATGTGCATTGTTATCATTGCCATTGTCAACGATAATAACAACAGCAACAACGACAACAACAACAACAACAACAACTGTAGCTGATGCATGGCACAAACATCAACAACTAAATACATACAGCAACAATAACAGGGCCAATAACAAATAATATCGCAAATTTTCTATGCTGGCCAAAATTAATGAGCCGCAACACTCAACATCAAATTGTTGCCTGGCACCAAAAGGGGCATTCAGGAACTTGAACTTTCTGAAATTTATGAAGCGCTCTTAAATCGATTACAGTGTGCCCAACAATGCGAATATTATTGCTGTTTTAGTTATTTTTTGATATAATTGTTATTTATGTTGATAGTTATTTCGTGGTAGGTAATTTTAAAGTATGGTTTCAACTTTGATTTGGTACCACTGTGCGTACATAAATTAAACACCGCTGTTGCTGTTGCAGTTGCAAGTGCAGGTGCTGAGTTAGCTGCCACTACTTGTGCTGTTGCTGTTGTTGTTAGCAAGGCGTGTATGTTTCCTATTATCGATACACTCAGACATTATCAGCACACAGACACACACACACACACACACACACACACAATATAAGAGAGAGCGAGGAGAGTTGCATGCATAAAACATGTATCGGCACTGTGGCAGCAAATTGAATCAATAATATCCAATCATGGGTTAACAATGCGAATTGATTTCTAGCAAGCATGCCACGTACATATATACGAAGGATGCGTAGCCTGTCGCTGCCTCGGTTATATGCAAACATGACAGCCTAAAGATAACAATAACAACAGCAGCAGCAGCAGCAGCAGCAACAGCAACAATAGCAACAATTGGCCTGACTTGTTTCACTTGTCTCTTGTCGCTCAAGTGTTCATGTAAATATTAATTAAGTTTTGGCTTTTGTTGCATTGGCCTTGGCCAGAATACACACAGAACAGGACACACAGGACACATGCAGGACATGTCTGGGCAGCAGGTGTGTAAGCATCCTGTGTTATCAGCAATTTTAGTGACTTACTTAGTGCATAGCTGCTGCCTCTGGCCTTTGTTTAATCAACTTGTGTGCAGCTCAACTCTCAACTCTTTGCCAATTGCATTTAATTAGTTGACAAAGAATTTAATTTAATTTGACACTAATTTGCAATATATGTAAGCATTTGCATGTTGTTGTTGTTGCTGTGGCTCTTGACTGACCGATGTCAGAGATTGTTGCATAAAATTGTTTAGTGCTTGTTTTATGTAGGCTGAAAGACTTTTCAAATTCAGTTTAATTAATTTTATTAAGTTGTAGTTAAGTTAATCGAAATAAAATGTAATTGTACTTAAACTCGCAAATGAACATTTTAACACAATTTCGCATATGATATTTAATTCAGTATCAACTTAAATTTTAGTTAGTTTGTTAAATACATTTCTAGTATTATATATATTGTCAATTGACATAGCTGATTGAAAGTGAAGAAGAAGGCTTGTAAGGTAAGATTTCTTAAACCTTAAATCGAAAAGTTATGGTAAATTTCTTATGCAATTAAAGCTTGAATGCAAACTGCCCTTATTGAAAATATTCATGCGGCTTAAGAGCTGCAATTCAATTTTCGAAACTTACAAAGCGCCATAAAAATTATTCCAATTGCGAATGCAATTTGTAAAACTTTGCCAAATGGTGTCGCCAACTGCCGCAAACTGCAGCGGCAACTTTTCACATTTTCCTTACAAGTTTTCCTCGATTTGCTGCCACGCAATGTAAGCTCAATTTGAGCTAATGTCTTAACTTAATTTTCACAAAATTACGCATACCCAGAGTAATCTCAACTAATTGTCACATAGCTAACCAAACAAAGCTTATCCAAGCAAATGAACAGAAAAAGAGCTCTTATAGCAAGCCGAATCAAAATACCCTTGTTCACAACTAAAAACTATACTATACTTACAGGATATGTGTAGCTAGGGAATGCATACTTTAAAATGTATTAACTTTACTATTCTCTGAATTCATCGTTATCTGCCTATTTCGCTGATGAGGTCTGCTCACCACCAAAAATAAATAACTGGGGGATGATTCCAAAAGAGAGAATTGGATGCGATACAATATAATGTTTTCCACAATGAATCGCTTTAAATATTAAGAACCTTCCGATTCACATTGACACTTAAACATAAGAACAATTAAAATGCAATTCGTGTTTACATTTCCGGACTTTAATTATTTAGTTACAAAGTCTTAAAGAAAGCTCGTTGACGAAACAACAATTTGGAATTTTTGTACTAGAAGCGCCAGCAAATATTGCACCTATGGATATTCGATATCTGACAATGAAGCCGTATCCTGCGAATGTGCCTCCTCGATCCCATCCGTGAAGATCATTATAATACCGAAGGCCGGCATTAGATTCTCGGGCATGTGAGCATTGTCTCCGCCCAAAATGGCCACACAAGGCCTGGAAAGAGGACCAATGGGCAGCATTCGGGTCACATACTGTGGCAGTCTGTGCTGATTGATGCGACGCCTCTCCAACGTGGTCAAACCCTCGGGCCAGGTATCCTCGTAGCTGCAGTCCACCAGAGCCTCCAACAGTCGCATGGGACAGCCACTGCGTCGCAGTCCCTCTCGCACCATTTGCACCATAGGAGCATCCGGTGTGGAGATCAGGCTGCCCCAGTTACGTACCGCAGCCAGGGGCAGGCTGCGGCCCCAGCTCATGAGCCAGTAGCGATCCAGCTGATCGCCCACTGTGCGCACAACGGGATTTGTGGCACGCAGCGTGGCAATGTAGTGCTGCAGCATCTCCAGCTCGCGTCTCTGCTGCACCAGACGTATCTCCTGGTGTGCATGCATTCGTTGGAGCTGGGTCACGGCGGTGCTCTGGTTCTGGATCTGGCGACGCAGCTCAAGCACACAGTTGTGACGCAGCAGCTCGTCCTTGGGCACCTTCATGCCACAGCCCTTGGTGCACAGAACCTCCGCCTTGGGATTCCACTCGCAGCTCTCCACATGGCCGCGAAACTGCTCCAGCGGCATAAGCGCATTGCAGCCATTGTGCGCGAAGCGACACTTGATCTTCAGTCGAGCCAGCATGTTGCGCATGAAGCGAGGCACGGACACCAGCTGAACTGGTTGGAGTTCGGATCGATCCACTGGACAGATGTGCTTCTCATTTAGCCAAGTCGTGATGCAGAATCGGCAGAAGGCGTGCTCACAGTTGGATGATTGCATGGGTTCCTCGAGCACATCGCCGCAAATGGGACACATGAGCTCCTCGTCGACGTGACCAATAATGAGACCCTGATCGAAGCCCATCTTGCAGTGCTTGGATGGCAACAATGAACGTAAGGTATTGTGGCTTACAGTATATACATATAATAACGACTGCCAGTTGCTCTTGGATTTTTTTTTTTTTTTTTTTGCAGATAAATCCCCAAAAATACCAAGTATTCTTTTTGAT
Organism: Scaptomyza hsui; assembly: GCA_018152825.1. NCBI lineage: Eukaryota > Metazoa > Arthropoda > Insecta > Diptera > Drosophilidae > Scaptomyza > Scaptomyza hsui. The sequence goes on from JAECXO010000025.1 coordinate 1,180,434, forward strand.
AGAAATTTCGATTCAAAATGTGAGAGTTACGCCGCTGTTGCTACACGTACTTAAACTGTAATTTAAAAAAACTGCTGTAAGGGGTTCAAAGCTTGCTATGATTCTGAAACCAACCACCACAATATATGCATGATCCATCAGTTGTCTTTATAATCAGAAAATGTGTTCCTTACGTTTGAATTTAACTGTCTTTGTTTTACCAACATATCGACACTCCGCTATGTTTAAACTTTCAGGTATTTTATTCGATATACCGATACTCGTTGTTTCATTCCTAATATCGGAAGCTTAAATCTCTTTATTGGAAAGTCAAGTATTGTACAAAATCACACCATAATCTATTTATTTGAATTTTGAAACTCCCAAGATTAAGATAATGAACAACACTAAGTTTTAGAATACACATACAAATATTTTCTTAACTTATTTCCATAGACAAGTGGCAGTAATGCCTTTGCATATTTATGGCTACAAATGCAGCGGAAGCAATGTAAATTGGAAAACTTGTGCCATAAACTAAAGCGTTTGCCAACTGTTGTCATCAGTCAGCTTTGTGTTCTGTTGTTCTTGGCAAATTTTAACTACGAATGGAATGGCACAAACACTTACAAATAAACTGGCAGCAAACCAATCCTGATCCTGACTGCATCCACTCTTTTTTTACCCATTGAACTTAGTTGCATTCATCATATGAATAGTAAATGTTGCACAAACACTCAAGGCACAAACTAACAGACAAACACACAAGCATTAGGCCAAAAGCATATTGTAATGTCAAAATATTTACACAATGTCACCAACTCACTCGGAATGGCAGTGACAATGTGTGTGTGTATATTTATTGTGAGTTTGAATTTTGGTCTCAAATTTCAAATTTCATTTTGCACATTCGTTTGGATATAAATTTTGCATGTTATTTTTTACTTGGCATTTGGCTATTGTGCGGAGAATTTTTGTGACAACTTTACATAAACTATCTTTCGTTTTCCCTCCGACTTGTGTGTCCAAAGTTTGAAGCTTCCTTCAACAGCATACAATTTTTAGTTTTTTGTATATGTACTTTATTTAGCATGTGACTAGAGCCTCAAATCTCTACAAAGTTGTTTATCTGTTAAAGCAGCTGCCATTCGGGTATAACAATGGGTTTATTTCAATGATCCTTTGGACATTTCAAATTCAACATGAAGCTACGAAAATTGTTACGAACACTTTAGCGGATGCACAATATTTATACCTAGCATTCAGAAAGTTTGATCCTATACAATCTTAACGCTGTTTAAGGAATACTATAAACCATACTTCCAATGTGAAATATATTTGAATCATCTCTAAGATTCTTAAAATATTAAGATTTAGCTGACTTACATTGTGACCGCATTCTTTAAGTCATGTCAAATTCAGCTTGTGATGCGCATTAGAATATTGCTTATCACCATTTTCGTTTGACTTCGTTTTGGTAAAACAAAAACTGGAGTAGACAATCGAAAGCACAGCCATTGAACCAGGATAATTTAATAAGTCAAACACACACACGCACACATACATTATAGGGAGGCCTGCAACAATATTTTTCCAATTGAACTAACGCAGCTTAATGAAAATCAACACTTCCGCTTTGCTAGACATAAACGAATATGAAACAAGCACACACCACAACACCAACTACAACTAATAACGTGTGTGCATGCATTGGTGTATACATGTGTGTGTGTGTGTGTGTGTGTGTGTAACGAGCTACAAATGTTTACCGCAAAATGTATATTTGCATTTATATTTGTTGTACTAGTCGTGTTGTTATTTCATTGCAAAGAGCGAACGTGACAAATTCGCCTCAAGTTGCCAACAAGCCTAAGCCTGAAGTTCCCTCAACCTACACCGCATTGCCGCCCAGTGTACCCTACTTCTTTCCATGTTGATCAAGCCGAATATTAAAAAAGAAAAAAAACCAAAATGGAAAGAAGATAATAGATAATACGAAAAAAATTATTAATTTAATGCAATTAAAATTTACTCGAAGTATAAGAAAGATTTTTTTTTAATATTTTGTGAACTTCATTCCCGAATATTCATATCCAATTAGATTCCAATGTAAATCATAAAATTCTTTGCATAATTTACAGAGAAAGACTTTAATTTGTAAAGGTAATATTGTAAATATGTTAAAAAATATGAATTGAAACAAATTCAAATATTAAGTACGAAGATAAAAACTATTAATAAGAAAATATCGAGCAACAAAAATTGTTGTTTAAGAAGTAAAACGAAATGGTAAAATTTGTGAGAATTTTGTATTTTCATGTAAGCCTTACTTGAAAATCCCGATTGTAGTGCATTGAACTAACCTAAATACCGAAGCTGCAACTCTCACTTCAAAAATTATACAAAAATTACCATGAATAACTGTCATTTGGATGCTGCTGTCACAGAACGCGTTGTGTTTGCTTCTAAGTAGTGCACATTACATGGAAACGTGTATGTGAATATGGACCGCAGGACATCATCACAAGGACACAAGGACAGACACACAGAAACAGAGAGGGGGAGGTACTAGTAAAAATAACGGTACATTGCCAAGCGGTCACGTCCAATTTGTATGACTGGTACGTGCAATTCTTAGCTGGACACGACCAAGTGAGCAGTTGACCACAGACCAAGGACGAAGGACGAGGGTCCGAGGACAGTTGGCAGCGCAATAAGCACAAGTTTTTGTGCAATAAAATTAGCCCAAACAGAACGCACAAAAACAAGCAACAACAAGCAAAGAATATACGCAGAATGTTTCAGCTTCACTGGCTGATAAGATAATTTTATTTGGCTGTTACTGCATAAAGTCATGTGAGCAGCGGAAATGAGTTGAACTAACGTAAAACGTTACGTGCCACACGGACAGCCCCAAAAACGTGAGCTAGAATTGGTAGGTGAGGGACGGTGCAAATGGAATCTAATAAGATAATTGCCTTGTTTGCAGATTGATGTAAGTGCCTTCCAAATCGATGCCGAGCTGCAAAGTATGCTAAAAAAAAATGAAAATAAAAAGAATTTTTTGTTTAAAATTGGCGGTCTTTTTTATTTGGAATTTTAAAAGTTTTTCGTTTGGTCTAATTCGCTTCTAGCAAACTTTGGGGCAGGCACGTGGCTTGCGACGCTTGGGGCACGCCCTCTTCTTAGGCTTGCATACTGGCTTGCAGGCCGGCTTGCGCCTGCGCTTGCAAACGGGCTTGGGCTTGCAAACGGGCTTGGGCTTGCATTTGAGCTTGCGGGGGCGGCAAGTCTTGCGAGCGGAGCGCTTCTTTGGCTTGCACATGGGCATGGCGGGCTTGCGTTTCTTCATCCCGCAATCCGAAAACGACTCGTCACTCTGAATGCATTTGGCGCATTCTACGCAGCAATAGGAGCTGCAGCTGGGTACATTTTCATCGTATGAGTAAACCATCACTGGGGGCTAAGAAAGGTTCTCAAATTAAAATTTATTTTTAAAGAAAATCTTTCTTTTCTCTTACCACTTTAAGCGTAGCGCCATTGCAACGGCCTCTAGGATTGTTCATTTTACCCAAATTTATTGTGCACAAAGCTTAAAAAATGTTCGTGAATATATAAAAAGTTCTATATGTTTGCAACTAAAAATTTTAAAAACTCTTCATAGAAATCAAGTGAATTTTTTGTTGTGTTCGCCTCGAGTTCTGTTTATCAACTGAATATCTTTATTTTTGTGTTCGGCTAGGTATTGAAAATTCTCATGAAATTTTCATGGCACACTTTGTGATTTGTTTTTTCACTGATATTTCTAAAGAAAATAATAACCCCGTTTTGTTTATCGTCGAACTATTTGATGCAGTTGTTGGATGAAGCTTAAAAACAATAAAAACACAAAACATAATTTTCTCCACGTTCTAATTGGGCACTACTTGGTTTGTTTTTGGCTTTGAAGCTTACAAAGCCTGGTATTTTCCATCTATTGGCGCCACTCGCAAAAAATCCTCAGAAAAAATTAGTTGTCCGTTTTTTGGAGTAATCCCATATCGTCATTTATTGGTTGTTGGCATTAGAAAAATTTACGTTGTACTGGTTGAACCTGGGTTTGGAATTTGGGAATTTTCACCCAAGGGTTCGAAACGCAAACCGAACCCAGGCCCTCTTTTCAGGGGTTTGCCGCTCCGCTTAAAACAATATCGCTGGGATTAAGCTGTTTCCAATACTCAATAAATAAATTGAAAATTGTAATATTAAGATGATAAAATGTATTAAAGTTAATAAAAAAATCTGAATTACGTTGTCGTAGAATAGCAAAACAAGGTGCTGGTTTAAATTTAAAGTTTGATATGCTCTTTTAAATGTGTCAGCACCAAAAAGCACAATATCAAACATATTTTTGGCTGACCTTCTGACTCCGCCAGTCACCAATACACCTGTTAGTGTACCGAAAGAAACTACCCAAAAAATATAATATAAAGCGAGCAGCGCACAAATTAGGCAAAATGCCAAGAGGACTGAGCGCTGGATTATTACGCACTCAAGCGGCACTAAAACGCTTGTATTTATAAGTATGCTATGCAAATGAACTTTTTGCACGAATTTTGTTGTTGTTGTTTTGCTAACTTGCAATGGGTATTATGAATAAATTACAAAGCTTGTAACTAGTTACAATATTTTGTTAAATGTGTTTTACATTTCTTATAACGATGTATATTGTACTATGTTTTGAATATCCATTATTATAATATGTATTTATTGATTTATTGCTTAAAAGTGTAAAATATATGATAAGACCTAATTACTTAAAATAATAATATTTCTATTTCACATAGTATCTAAAACGACTTGTTCATGTTTTCATTATTAAATGTATAATAGCGTATGCCTATTTCGCTTTGCCTAATTTGATTTTCTGTCTGACTTTTTCAACCAACACATATATATAAAATTGTTCATTGTGAGTCAACCGTTTTGGCTGGTATTTTACAAGTGACCGCACACAGAAAAATATTTGGCTACACCCGAGGCGACGCGAGGCCCCCAACAACCACAATGCGAAGAGCAACAACAACAAGAAAACACGGAAGAAAAAAATATGTTGGGGTTGGTTTGAAGTGCCGCAAGAGCACTTAATACTAATTTGCTTTGCGCCTACGCCGTGACCTACGACCTGGCATGGCACGGGCCGAGCATTTCCGTCCCGGATTCGGTGCCAATCTGTGCTGCGTTTAAGTGGCTGGAACGCAGAAGAAGGCGGGGGCGTGGGTGGGGGCGGGGGCGGGGGATGGTGTTGGCCGGGTTAACAGCTTTGGGGCGTCATTTTTATGAGCTAATTAAGTTGTTAGACTTGATGAAAAACTCATTTGTGGCCGCTTCGCTGGCAGCAGCAGCCAACAAAAATTCCGCTGCATATCTAATTTGCATTAATTAAAACCAGGCGCCACAAAAACCAAACAAAAAAAAAAAAAAAAAACAAATTGGAATCCTCTTTAAGCTTGTAGTATTTATTTTTAAAGGGGGAGGGCTCGGGTTGCTTTAAGCGCATCAACTTTACTCATTGCTAGCCAATTAATAAACATGATTGCGATTCTCACTTGCAACTAATTGGCTGGCAATTTGCATTCACATTTATTGGCAGCTAACTTCTTCTTGGGCAAACTTCTGTGCAGCAACAATAGCTGAAATTGGCACAACACTTTTAACGCCATGTTTGGGGGCCAATGTCGCTTTTGGCTTTCGCATTTCTTGGCCAACTGCAAAATTTGTGCGAGTAGTTTTGTAATTTGTTCAGCTGCAACTTGGGCCAACGCTGGGCAATTGAAATGAAAGGCGTAACTTTTTAATAGCCAGAACTTGAGCAACTTCTAGATTTCTGGACTTCTTGGCCAGTCCTAAAAACTTTTCGAATTATGACTGTCGCAATGCAAGTGCCAAGTTCTCTTACAAATTTGTATGTCACTTTTGCTATTCTTTTTCTTCAAGGTCGCTGGATATGTAAAAAGTCAAAAAATCACTATTTAAATGAATATTTATACATAGATATTAATTCGGCACACAACTTTAAATCGATTTTTTTTTTTTTTGGCTCCTCACAACCAAAAGAAGTCCCTACACCCAACTGTAAGCTCAACATTCAACAGCAAAAAGAAAAAGAAAACAATTGCTCCTTGGGGCTCAATTCAAGCTAAACGATTGTCGGACATTTTGATCCATTGCAATCAAATTTTTGTTGGTTAGCCCTGTGCAAAAGTGTCGACGTGGCTGGCAATTTATTTATCGAGCTGTGATAATTAATCATGGGCACCATGACATAATTATTTTGCCAGCAACAAGTTTTTGAGGTAATGAATCCATTGACAGGCCGGTAAAGAAGTGCCACATGTAATGATTGTGTAATGAATATGTTTTTCTGATTTTGCTGTGGTGAAAAGTTTTTTGTGTGCGGCACAAACTTTTGGCCAAAAGTGTTACCTTATTGTGGGAGCTGCTTAGCGGACTTTGTCGCTGTCGTGATAAATTATGTTAATAATGTTGCCCAACCAACTTGCCAAAGAAAGTTGAGCGTTGCAAAACTTTTCGCTTACAGCTCATCCCCCTTTACCCCAAAAGACGCTTGTCAAGAATCATACCACGTTCTAGACCCAACTTTCCTTCCCAGCCCTTCAACCCGCACGTTGTCAGCTCATTTTCAAGCATAATATTGTGTGCATCTCATATTGAGTGGTCTCCCTAAGTAGTTGGCCACCGATGCGGCGACGGCGACGACGACGACGACGACGCATACTTTATTAATTCACTTAGCAAAGTGTAATCCTATCACGTCAATAAGATTATGGTTTTCGAGAATCTTTAATATTTTTGCTTGCTTGCCAGCCAGCCCACTACCCCCACTTGTTTGCCAGCCAATTGCTGTTTCTCTTGCGGTTTTTGTTGCCTGTTTATGGAAATGACATTGGCAGTCGTCGAGCAGCAGCCAAACAAGCAACTTGACTTTGGCTTTGGCTTTGGCTTTGGCAGTCGGCGTCATGCATAACAATGACTTGTACTATGTGAAGGCAACTTTGGTCCACGTCTACTCAAGTTTGAAGTTTGCGCCCCGTTTTAATAGCAGCTACCTGCTAGCAGCATGTGTAAATGTTTGCTTATTCTTTTCCACAACCAACTCGATTTGCAGATTTTGTCTTTTGGTTGCTTAGCTAGCCATTTTGTTTGCTTACCCGATTATTTAAATGATGCACATGTGTCCGGCCATCTCTCTTGTATATGGATGCAATATTACCAAAAACCTTTATATAATCAAATTGTTACTTTTGTTGTCAAATGTATGATTTACCCAAGACATCAGAAAGATTAACTAGCGAGTTGCGACTTTCTTTAAGGGAGGGAAAATTCTTACCTTAAATGCAGAATTCCTTAAACATTTTCAATGCCAAGTTGATTGCCAACATTCCCATGAATTGTACTTACACATTCATATGTTAAGCTGTGTGCTTGTGCTTGTGCTTGTGCTGGGGCCCACTTGGCCCAGTCCTCGCCTTTGTTGTCCATTTGGCATTCGCTTTTCCTACCACTAATTGCTTGGAAAATATGCTCACATCCACACTCACATTCGCACGCTTCCGCACTGAGCCACAAAAATCTCAATGTAGCGTCGGCTGTAAAAACTGCAAAATGTTTAAGTACGTGAATGCGACGTAAGGCTGGCCGAGAGCTAAGGGGAGGAAATCTTTCGGCTGGGTTTTAAATAAAGACGAGACTGTTGCCAGTTGTTACTTTTCAGTCTCCCACAGAGCTGGTGTGCTGTATGCATGTGTGTATGTGTATGTAGTTTTTTGGTTATTTGTAACATTTTCGTTTTTTGCCAACGATTATGTGCTTGGCTACGATGTTTTGTTTTAATAGTAGCTGTGTAAAAGGCCTTGAAAATAATACAAATCCGTAGTGAGCATTTAAAAATAGCAAAGAATTTGTTTACTTTCTGTGTGTAAGAGATTGAATTTTTAATAAGAATTTTTTTAAAAACATTTGGCAGGAATGTATCACTTGAAGTGCGAAAAAATTTAGAGAAAAAAATAATTTAAATATGCATTTTGTTTTTGAAAATTTAACAATAAAATTGGATTATTGAAAACAATTGCCGTAAAATAGGTTGAGCGTAATTTTTACAGTAAACTACCATATATGACACAATGCGCAATTCATCAACATTATTGTCTTTCTATTCTCTGGCTCTGGTATTTTTATAATTTTTACAGCATACTTTTCAGGATACATAATTGCAGTCATAATTTTCATAAGTGGCCCAGCTGGGAACGGGTGATTTATGAAGAATGTTACTGAAATTTTGTATTTGTTTAAAATGTATGTTTAATGCTCTCAATGTACATATTACTATACATCAAAAAATGTATTTAGTTAATATTTTAATTTGTAATTCTAAAAACTACACTTTGGGTGTATGTTGAAAAAAATATATGATACAAATATATAAGATCAAACTCCATTCCCAACAGATATTCTGGCTTTGCTGGCCTTTGCTGGCTCATTGTTAGTGGCTGTGCTGTTTGTGCTGAGGAAACGTTAAGATGGCAAATGTCTGCACAAAAACCAAAAGCAATTATGCAGTCTTGTTGGCCAACAAAAGACAGTGGGAGTACCGAGCAAAACATGTCCATGTCCGGTGCAATAAACATTCATTACGTATGGCCGAATGCCACAAACAGACCCGGACAACAACAACAACACCAACAACAAGACATTCTGCACATTGAGGATGCCTTAGTTTTTATGGCACAGCTGCCACTTGGCAGGCAGCAGACAGAAGACAGCTAGGAAATCAGAGCAACACACACACACACACACACATAGGAACATGGAAAATATCTTGAGAGTCGTGTAACAAGGAGCCGCTGTGGGAATGTAACTGTAATCGCCAGTCGTCCGTTTCGGTCCGGAATTGAACAATAAAATAAATGATATTTGCTCAAGTGGCTGGCTGGGCAACGGTTTTAAATTCAATAAAATTTTATGAAAATGCTGCGATTAAGTTGTATATATAAGTATATATGTATGTGTGACATGTCACATGTGTAACATATGGAAGCAAAAAAAAAAAAATAAAACAGAAAAAGGTCAAGCCGTTTGCCATATTGACTTTTATGACAACGGTCCGAGTGGTGGACGTAAAATGAAAACTATATAATCAGCGTTAAAAATGCAACAGCTGCTGCAACAATCGAAGAAAAACTGCAAAACATTATTCAATTTCGCCACGTCACATTATCGAAACGTGACGAAAGAAAATGCCAGTCACTCTTATGAAATGATTGGTTTACGAACTTAAAAAAAACCTTTTCATAGTAGTTCACAAAGTGGCAGCATAGCTGTTCTATATATTTGTATAAATATTGTATTAGAGAGCTGCATAAGTCCATCCAAAACTGTAAATGAATAGAACGTATTCGAATTGAACAGCGTAGAACAAAGGGCAGACAAAACATGGTATGGGAGAATATGAACAGAGTATACTTAAACAACAAAACTTAAAAATATATATTCAAAATTTAAGATCGTTTATTTTTTTAACCGACTTCCAAAAAGAAGGATGTTATCAATTCGTCTGTATTTTTTTTTTTTTTTTGCGTTGTTGCCTCAGAACTTGCGACTGGGTAAACCGATTTTGACGATTCTTTTTGTATTTGAACGCCTGGTGCTTCCAGAGTGGTACCATTTTTTTTTTGTCCAGTTCTGGCAATTGCTTAACTCTTAAATTTGCATATGTATCTTTCACGGTCTTTGAGCTAGAGTCGCCAGATTTGTTGGAAGTTTGGTGACGATGTCCCCTAAAGATTTGCATCAATTGCTCGGATGCCACGCCCACCCTTGCCACCCACCTAGAGTCGCCAAATTTGGACGGTGACATCTACCAAAGACCTGCCGCCCACCTTTTGCTGACGAGCATTTCTTTCACAGTTTTTGAGCTAGAGTCACCCAATATTTTAATGTTTTTATGTTGGACCTTCATTGACAGAAGACAGATTTATTAAACTCATTATTTTTTTCAACGATCTTTTGTTGGCGTCCAAATCTGATGCAGCTATGCCTTCCAACCTTTTTACCCGACTTAGTGCCACTTATAACTTTAATACATGGAAGGTTATCGAGACTTTCTTCTCCCAAAACTAAACCAGCTTTATGTTGTTCAGTATTCCACAACATCCTTTGCAAATTAAACGACCTGACTAAAACGCTTATTAATTTTAAGTATTTTTGCAGGCGTCGTTTTATTCCAGTATGCAGTTGTTGGAATTCTCCTTTATTGTAACAGCGAGTTCAGGTAGTTTTTTTACCTAAAGTAATCAGTTTTTTAGGTAATAGCATACTGTACAAATTTGCTCGTAAGTTGTGTCGCTGTTGTGGATAAAGGCACATGGTAGATCATCAAAAATATTAATTGTAGCTTCAAAAGACTGTTAATTTACAAAATCCCTACAAACGTGACTGATTTGTTGCATTCTACCTAGTCGAAGTGAACGAGCTTCAGGTGTTTCGTTTGTTAAACTATCGTTAATTAATCCGATACGGTGGTCACGCTGCCCCTCCGTCTCATTAGATAGACGATTATAGAATAGGCCGACACTGTGTCTCATTCTATAGGCGATTGCTAATCAAGCTGTAGTGGCCAAAAGTGTAGGATAAATAAAATAGTAGTAGATTTTAGTAGTAATACTCTCATTTTTTTTTTGTATAAGAGCGTAAGCGAAAGAAAGCTTTTCCAAAAGCCCTTGTCAGCTTTAAGTTTATTTAATGCGCTCAAGTTAAAGTCTGACTCAAAACTTGCAGCAGTGCATCTCTTAAGCTCAAGTTTTAGCAGACTAATCATACGATTACTCCGTTATGCCCCGACGCCTATACACGTGGTTTCCTATGTCCGTCATAAGTTAGAGCAGAACGATGGTAGTTCAGCAGAATTAAAAGCTTGCAAAGCTCTTAGAACTAAACTCAGCCCAAGTTTGGCTTGGTTAGTTACAGATTCTAATCACTCAAGTCCAGTTGTGTCGCGCAAGCGCGAGAGTAAAAATTTACAATTTATAAGACACCTGTAAATAAAGTAAAAAAAAAAAAAAAATAAAAATAGAAATTTAAACTTACTTTTTTTACAATATCAGTGTATATTGTAACTGATCGTGAACGGAGAAATACGATATAAAAGACTTCCAAGAGAGAAAAAGGTTAGTTTTTTTTTGCGGCTATTTAAGGTACAGTGCAGTGATACTTTTGTGTGAATTGTTTTTGATTAGATTCACCAGCAAGTCAAGCTGTCCCTGTACATTGGCTATCGTGCCTGGTGGGGAGCATATCTTTTGAAGGAAGACGAACTTTCTTACTCAGCACTCCCCTGCGCCAGTTAATTCATTCGTGGCGGCGGCCAGATCATCTTTATTATAAAAGCGCCTCTCGAAGAGCACTATCCGCGACTTATAAGGAAAAGAAAGAAGAAAAAAAAAGGAGAAAGATCATCGGACTGCTTACGTGAGGATTTGAAGATTGAGTGGACTGGGCACAGCCTCCCGAGGCGTTAAAGTTTAGCGCTAATTAAACTAGCTAAGGCACTATTTGTGAACGCTGTGAACAGCATTGATGTTATTTCGGCATGAAGCCGCTATAAATTAAGTTTACTCTTTTAATTATAAACATTCGAATTAGAGTAACTTAAATTAGGTAATGTGAAAAGCGTTGGAGATTTAAACGGGTATGAGCATATATTTTTTTTTCTTGATTTACACCCATGTATGTGTATATAATCTTATATAATATTCTTTACACAGCCAAACTCATCAACGCGTCGCTGAGCTCACTGACTGCAAGGAGTGAAATTATTCAAAAGCTGTAAGTTGTTCTATATAGAAATGGAATGCGATCTGTAGCCATTTAAATATAATTATATACATATATCCACGTGTAAAGAGAGAGGTTACGTAATGAAAAATAGCAAGTCAACATACCCCGTTGGTACCAACCCGTGAACATTGTTGTTCTTATTATTCATTCTAAAAAAAAAGGTCTCTATTTATAGAGTTATAATTGAAGTCATAATTGAATTTTACGTAGTATTCTTTATTAAATATTTAAGAAATGAAACAACTATTGATTAGTTACTAGTTATAAGGGAAATCATTATCCAACCAATTTATAGTTATAAACCCGGTCAATATGTCGACTTTCTTTGACGTGCAAGGTAGATTCTTCTAATTCGCTTTTTCTTTGGAGCTATGAAAACATATATACGTATAAATTGTCATTGATGAACGGAATCTTAAAGATGTTTTAATTTATTTTTGATCGCAGCCGTAAGTAGGTATGGTAATTGTAGCGGTATGACCGCGTGCTAGTGGATAATAAAGAAGGGCGCACTGACTAGTCGCGCAATGGTAGGGTGGGTAGAGAAGCGAGTACTCAACGCCATCGGAGTTTCGCGAGAATAACAACAAAGTATTATGCTAGCACCGTCAGTGGAGATACTCTGTAAAAGGTCGGGTTATCTGTCGTTCGTTTTTCTTTAAGCGTTCAACCATTTCTTTTATATCATTATCGAGTAACGTTAGCTTAATTAAATGTGCACTTGAACATTATGTTAGTACACGTGCGTATGCTTTTAAGTGAGAGAGTAGCAAGAACCCCGACATAAACCGGCGAGCTAGCAAGAGCATAGCTAGAAGTGCACCCCGCGAAATCTCCGAGCATGTGGTTCGTATACCATCTGAAGACCACGCAGACATGGCTCGACACTACATAATTGGCGCCCAAAACGTGGAGCAAGAAAATTCAACGGTCATAGGATGCAAACAACACAAAGGCATCACATGTGAAAACATCAACATGGTCTTTGACCAACATCCACTTTAGCTCTTTTAATAGTTTGTATTATATTTTACCGAGCAGTTGCGTTAAGCCAGTGGGTTTGCATATGGAATTTTCGGCGCGTTCATTAAATGGATACGTTGACCTATGTAGGCACCGGTGACAAAGTACCGATTGCAAATTAAAGTATGAATAGATCCAATTGACATCAGGCTCATCCAATAACTTTTGATTTTAATGCAGGAAAAGTAGTTTCACTTATACACATGGGTAAACTGACCACATTATATTCAAGGGATTAAATGGATTATGAGAAACAGCTGTGTCAGAAAAATTATTGATTTCGTACTGGGCTCAGATATTGGAATCACATTTTTGATATTTTCCTTAGGTATAATTTGTCTATATCGGACCCAATTCGAATTTAATAGGCAATAAAAACACTAATTTTCATATAGAGGGTATCTCAAATACACAAGCATATCGCTACAAGCACCATACCTAAAAAGGCGATCATACTATTCTCGATACATTTTCAATAAATTATTAGATTTATAACAGTAAGCTACACAAATTACTTAGATTCAAAAACAAGAGATGGCAGTACGCCGTAGTAATGAAAATTTACCCGCGGCTATAAGCATGTCAGACACATTTTGTAACATTTGCCAAGAAGTATTCACTCAAGATCAGCTGATTGCCACAACACCTTGCTTTCACAAGTTCCACAAGGCTTGCATAGCAATCCAATTAATAAGTGCTCGCGTATGTCCAATTTGTAAGAAAGAGTGTGACGAACGCCTCTTGCGATACAGTAGCAATACACTAGCCGCAGAGCTTCAAGCTGAAGAAAACAACTTATATATGGCAGCAGAGGATACACAATCAAAAACCACTAGGGCCGAGCATAGCCAACAAGGTGACAGAATATTTTCAAATACCGCGGCATCAACAAGTAATAGAGGTAGGAAATTTGGTAAAGGTAGAGGACACGGTCGAGGGGCTACTCCCAAACGAGGAATACAAACCCGATCGCAAGCTCAAATGAGACAAGAATTTGAACGTAGGTTGTCACTAGACAGTCTGGGGGACGGATCTATTGGGCAACGGACCAATGACAGCATCACAGGGTATATACAAGCAGCAATGCAAGAGCAGCAGAGAGAAATTATGAAAAATCTCAGCTCCTATATAAAAAGTTCAATTGAACAGGTCATGCAAACACAGATGGCTAACCTGAATATATTAGAAGTTCAACGACCCCTGGAGTCCCTAAATGACCCCAGTCCTCGAACTTCTGACCCGACGAATTCCCAACCTCGAGTGACGAGAAGTCCAAGGATCAGCCATTCTTCAACAAATATTGCTCCAGAAAAGGCTGCTAACATTTTGTTAAGTTGGCGTATAAAATTTGACGGGGCTAAAGAGTCAATGCATGTGGAAGAATTTCTTTATCGTGTCCGCTCATTGACAACGCAGAATTTGGGTAGCGATTACCAACTCCTGTGTGATAACATGCATTTACTTTTTATGGGTAAAGCCAGTGATTGGTACTGGAATTTCCATCGAAAAAACCACCAATTTGACTGGCAAACCTTTTGTGCAGCCTTTCGTCAAAGATTTGACGATGCCAAAGATGACTTTGACTTATGGGAATTAATTAGAAAACGATACCAAAGAGACAATGAATCATTCGACGACTTTCAGGCGTCCATCGAAGACCTGACAGCAAGACTCTCACACGGAGTTAGTGAACTCAAGCTGATAGAGATTTTAAAGCGAAACGCTAAGAGTGCGTTAAGGTATGAACTGTTGCATCTTAAAATCCAAAATCGAAATGAGTTAAGAGAAGAGGTTAGGAAGCATGAAAATTTTTGCCGTGACAATAATCATTTTGGGACTCGACCTAAATCGCTGAGGCATAATGTATCTGAAATTAAAAGTGACGAGGAGGAGAAAGAAGACGAAATAATTGCAGAGATACGCCGTCAAAAATTAGTTTGTTGGAACTGCGATAAAATCGGTCACAGATTTGACAACTGTTTGGGAGAAAGACGCGTTTTCTGTTATGGCTGTGGAGCTAAAAATACGTACAAACCTTGTTGCAATAAATGTAACCCATCGGAAAACTACCATCAGGATGCGCAAGCCAACACCATTTTGACGCATCCGACGACACTATCAAACTAAACTCAATAAATAAAGTAAGGGCGACAGATAACGCAGGAAAAGAATCAGATAGTCATTTAGATAGTGATAATTCAGATGTGTTAGCCCAAAAGTGTAATATATGCGAACCAACTCGATTAAGACAAGTCATGCTCAATGATGCAAGTCACGATAATCAAGCAACCATTATAATTTCACGTCCCAAGCGTTCGACTAGGCGACTAAGACAGTTTTGGAAAAAAGTCAAAAAGGTACGCAGACGACTTCTCTCTTCAGTTTTCTTAAACTCAGATAATCGACTATATACGGAGGTTACGATAGAGGGTAAAGAATTTACGGCGTTATTGGATTCCGGAGCAACTATTTGTTGCCTTGGGAATGAAGCCGCAAAGATTTTTGCAGTTCACGAAAAGGCCAAAAAATGTTCTGGTCAAATAAAAACAGCAAGCAACGAAGCGTGTCAAGTGACAGCTAAAATAGTTGTACCTATTAGGTTTAGAGAACGAACTCACGATGTAGAATTCTTTGTCATACCTAGTCTAAAACAAAATGTTTATTTAGGTATTGACTTTTGGAAAGATTTTGGGTTACTAGCAAACATTTTGGATCACAAAAAAACAGTGCATGAATTGGACGTAGGTAACGAAAGTACTCAACGAGAATTGCCAAAGATGCATGTTTTAAATGACTTACAGCAGCAACGACTAACGGCAGTGATAAAGACGTTTCCTTCTTATGAGCGCGAAGGCTTAGGGCGAACCCACATTATTGAACATTCAATTGAAATGGAAAAAGTAACACCTGTTAAACAGCGTTTCTGGCCAATTTCCCCGGCAAAGGAAAAGCTGATGTTTGACGAAGTCGAAAAAATGTTAGCCTTAGATGTGATAGAGGTATCCCGTAGTCCGTGGAGTAGCAATTGCGTGTTAGTAAAAAAGGGTATCAAGAACAGGCTCTGTTTAGACTCGCGCGAAATTAATAAGTATACGTGCAAGGATGCTTATCCTTTGCCGCATATTGACGGAATTTTAAGCCGGCTGCCACCCGCAAAATACGTCACGGGCCTAGACATGAAGCACGCGTACTGGCAAATACCGCTAGAAAAGAATTCACGTCCATATACAGCGTTTACTGTTCCGAATAGACCACTATTTCAGTATAAAGTAATGCCTTTTGGGCTTACAAACGCTGCACAAACGTTGTGTCGTCTTATGGACCACGTTATCCCTGCAAATTTGCGCAATCGTGTGTTCGTTTATTTAGACGACTTATTAATATTATCGGACGACTTTAACTCACACATGTTGTTATTACAGGAGGTGGCAATTCATTTAAGAAAAGCTAATTTAACCATTAACATAGCTAAATCTAATTTTTGTATGCAAGAAATTAAGTATTTAGGATTTATAATCGGATATGGGCAGCTAAAAACTGACCCTAATAAAATTCAAGCTATCAATGAGTTTCCAGTACCAAAAACGGTAAAGCAACTTAGACGATTCCTAGGACTGGCAGGTTGGTATCGCCGGTTCATTGATAATTTTGCGACAGTTTCTGGCCCCTTAACGGAGCTTTTGAAAAAAGTAAGCAATTCAGCTGGAATACGGCTGCCAATGATTCATTTAATAAATTAAAATATAGCTTGACTTCAGCTCCGATTTTGACGACCCCTGATTTTAATAAGCCTTTTGTTTTAGTATGCGATGCGAGTACTTTTGGTTTAGGGTGTGTCTTATCCCAAATCGATGCGAAAGGTGACGAGTTGCCAATCGCATATATGTCTGAAAAACTTTCCAAAGCCCAAAAGAACTACTCCATAACCGAACTTGAATGTCTAGCCGTCATTAAGGGTATCAAAAAGTTTAGAGCATATGTAGAGGGGCAGGATTTTCAAGTTATAACCGATCACGCTTCCTTGCAATGGTTAATGAAACAAAAGGATTTGACAGGACGACTAGCTCGTTGGGCCATCAAATTACAGGGCTTTTCTTTTAAAATATCGCATAGAAGTGGTGCACAAAATGTGGTTGCCGATGCTCTTTCGCGTCAAAATGAACTTAATGTCCTTAACATGAACGAGCACGGACCAATAGTAGATTTACAAGCCGCCGAGTTCAAATCGGCTGAGTATTGTGATTTGAAAGATAATATACGAGCCAACAAAAATAAATTGCCTGATTTAAAAATAGAAAATGAGCTTGTATATAAACGTACCGAACCGGTAGATAATGAGGTAATGAAGGAAAAGTCAATATGGAAACTTTGGATTCCCTCGGGGCTTACCAGTGAAATCATCGGTAGAGCACACGATCCTCCAAATGCCGCCCATTGCGGCATAGGCAAGACGATAGACAAGTTAAAAAGGTATTTGTTTTGGCCAAAAATGGTTAGACAAGTACGCGATTATATATCCCAATGTGTCGTTTGTAGGCAAACGAAAAGTCCGAATATAGTTTTGAAGCCGGCAATGGGCAAGCCAATGGTGTCTGAAAGGCCATTTCAAAAACTTTATATGGACCTGTTAGGACCGTACCCGCGTTCAAGAACTGGAAATATTGGTTTACTGATCGTGGTAGACCACAACACAAAGTTCCATTTCCTTTGCCCATTGAAAAAGTTCACGTCAAACAGGATTTGTGAATTTTTAGAGAACATGCTTTTTTGCACATTTGGAGTGCCAGAAACAATTTTAACGGACAATGGTTCACAGTTTGTAAGTGGCATTTTTAAAGCATTCCTAACCCAATTTGGAATTAGTCATATGTGTACAGCAATATATTCTCCACAGGCGAACGCCAGTGAAAGGCTGAATAGATCAATTTTAGCGGCGATACGCGCTTATATAGGGAATGACCATACTAATTGGGATAGAAAACTACCTGAAATTAGTGCAGCTTTGAGGGCCAATATACATCGAAGTACTGGATTTTCCCCATACTTCTTAGTATTTGGACAAAATATGGTATTAAACGGGAAAGACTACGACTTGCTACGGCGTTTACGATTGTTGGACGATGATACCAGAATCGACCAACACAGCGCCCTACAAGTGATTAGACAATCCGCGCAAGAAAAAATTGCTAAGACGCATGAACAAAACGCCAATATTTATAATTTACGCAGTCGTAATTTGCACTTTAAAGTGGGGGACACAGTTTTTGCCCGCAATTTTTGTCAAAGTAACGCTGCGAAGAAGTTCAGTGCTAAACTCGCACCTCTATTTATACCCGCCGTAGTAACACGTAAAGTCGGCTCTTCCTATTATCAATTAGCAGATAAAAGTAATAAAAATTTAGGCGTATATCACTTAAAAGATATCAAAAATAGTCTCTAATCGACATGGCCTTTTTTTCAGTTAAAGCCTTATTAGTAAGTACTATACGGCTTCACCTGCGCTGTAGTGGCCAAAAGTGTAGGATAAATAAAATAGTAGTAGATTTTAGTAGTAATACTCTCATTTTTTTTTTGTATAAGAGCGTAAGCGAAAGAAAGCTTTTCCAAAAGCCCTTGTCAGCTTTAAGTTTATTTAATGCGCTCAAGTTAAAGTCTGACTCAAAACTTGCAGCAGTGCATCTCTTAAGCTCAAGTTTTAGCAGACTAATCATACGATTACTCCGTTATGCCCCGACGCCTATACACGTGGTTTCCTATGTCCGTCATAAGTTAGAGCAGAACGATGGTAGTTCAGCAGAATTAAAAGCTTGCAAAGCTCTTAGAACTAAACTCAGCCCAAGTTTGGCTTGGTTAGTTACAGATTCTAATCACTCAAGTCCAGTTGTGTCGCGCAAGCGCGAGAGTAAAAATTTACAATTTATAAGACACCTGTAAATAAAGTAAAAAAAAAAAAAAAAAAATAAAAATAGAAATTTAAACTTACTTTTTTTACAATATCAGTGTATATTGTAACTGATCGTGAACGGAGAAATACGATATAAAAGACTTCCAAGAGAGAAAAAGGTTAGTTTTTTTTGCGGCTATTTAAGGTACAGTGCAGTGATACTTTTGTGTGAATTGTTTTTGATTAGATTCACCAGCAAGTCAAGCTGTCCCTGTACATTGGCTATCGTGCCTGGTGGGGAGCATATCTTTTGAAGGAAGACGAACTTTCTTACTCAGCACTCCCCTGCGCCAGTTAATTCATTCGTGGCGGCGGCCAGATCATCTTTATTATAAAAGCGCCTCTCGAAGAGCACTATCCGCGACTTATAAGGAAAAGAAAGAAGAAAAAAAAAGGAGAAAGATCATCGGACTGCTTACGTGAGGATTTGAAGATTGAGTGGACTGGGCACAGCCTCCCGAGGCGTTAAAGTTTAGCGCTAATTAAACTAGCTAAGGCACTATTTGTGAACGCTGTGAACAGCATTGATGTTATTTCGGCATGAAGCCGCTATAAATTAAGTTTACTCTTTTAATTATAAACATTCGAATTAGAGTAACTTAAATTAGGTAATGTGAAAAGCGTTGGAGATTTAAACGGGTATGAGCATATATTTTTTTTCTTGATTTACACCCATGTATGTGTATATAATCTTATATAATATTCTTTACACAGCCAAACTCATCAACGCGTCGCTGAGCTCACTGACTGCAAGGAGTGAAATTATTCAAAAGCTGTAAGTTGTTCTATATAGAAATGGAATGCGATCTGTAGCCATTTAAATATAATTATATACATATATCCACGTGTAAAGAGAGAGAGGTTACGTAATGAAAAATAGCAAGTCAACATACCCCGTTGGTACCAACCCGTGAACATTGTTGTTCTTATTATTCATTCTAAAAAAAAAGGTCTCTATTTATAGAGTTATAATTGAAGTCATAATTGAATTTTACGTAGTATTCTTTATTAAATATTTAAGAAATGAAACAACTATTGATTAGTTACTAGTTATAAGGGAAATCATTATCCAACCAATTTATAGTTATAAACCCGGTCAATATGTCGACTTTCTTTGACGTGCAAGGTAGATTCTTCTAATTCGCTTTTTCTTTGGAGCTATGAAAACATATATACGTATAAATTGTCATTGATGAACGGAATCTTAAAGATGTTTTAATTTATTTTTGATCGCAGCCGTAAGTAGGTATGGTAATTGTAGCGGTATGACCGCGTGCTAGTGGATAATAAAGAAGGGCGCACTGACTAGTCGCGCAATGGTAGGGTGGGTAGAGAAGCGAGTACTCAACGCCATCGGAGTTTCGCGAGAATAACAACAAAGTATTATGCTAGCACCGTCAGTGGAGATACTCTGTAAAAGGTCGGGTTATCTGTCGTTCGTTTTTCTTTAAGCGTTCAACCATTTCTTTTATATCATTATCGAGTAACGTTAGCTTAATTAAATGTGCACTTGAACATTATGTTAGTACACGTGCGTATGCTTTTTAAGTGAGAGAGTAGCAAGAACCCCGACATAAACCGGCGAGCTAGCAAGAGCATAGCTAGAAGTGCACCCCGCGAAATCTCCGAGCATGTGGTTCGTATACCATCTGAAGACCACGCAGACATGGCTCGACACTACAAAGCTGAGACGGAGACTACGTGTTTCAATCGGTTCCCTGCTTAAAGCTTCTTTCATGTAAAGTCGCTTTTTCGAAAGTCTATTTTTATGTTCTTCGCAAGTCTCTTTTGAATTTTTTTTTTTGAAATAGATTTCCTCTATTGGGTTGGGCGTTTCTCCCTTCCTTTGGTTGTTTCATTTAAGCGACGCTAAAAATTAAAAAATATAAAACAATTTCAGCAAAAAAAAAAAAACCAATTTAAAAAGTAAAAAAAAATAATTGTGTTTTCTTCTACTAGTAGTAAGCACAATTGTTATTTTTGGAGTCGTTGTCAGTCAAGGAAACGAGAAAAATGTTCGTAATCAAGTGACTTACTGAATGAAGTTTAAATAAGTCTAGTTGAGAAGGATTCATACGTTAAATCCAGGTGTGAATTGTAAGCCATCATTAGTTGTTAAATGAAATGAAAACTTTAAACGCGTTTTTCTCGAAACTTCGTTTTGCGAAACTGTGAATTTGAGTTTGCCAGTTCTGCAGAACCGTGAGATATGGGTCCTTACCTTAGCTAACACCGACTCCAAAAATAACAATAGTTCATACTTTTTGTAGAAGAAAACGAAATTATTTTTTACTTTTTTTGTCATTTGACCTATATTAAATTTGTTTTATATTTTTGTTAAAATTGTTGTTTATGTTTTTTAATCTCAAAATAAATTTCTTGAGGCAGCTAAACGTAAAAATCAGCCAAGAGAAATGTTTGTTTTATTATCTTCTTGTGGCTAATGACGCATCAAAAAGTCAAAAGGCTTTTTCTATGCTCTGAAATCGAAGGAAAAGAGTATATTAATTTTGTGCTATGTTCGTCATGGTGTCTGTCAGTCTGTCTGTCTTTCCATCTTTCCGTCTGTCCATCCGTATGAACGCATCTTTTTTATACATTTAAAATTATAGCGACTCCGAAGTCACCTGGTTGCGTTGAAAACTGCCCTAAAATTAAGGACGCCACGCCCACTCCCTCCGCACCAAGCCTTCTCACCGCTTGGGTGGGCGTGGCATCCAAGTTGATGCAGATCATTGGTAAATGCTGCCATCTGTCTTCCTACCGAATTTGGCGACTCTAGTTCAATAAATGTGGAAGATGCACGCACAACCGTTTCAAAAACGGCGGGGGTGTGGGGCAGCAGTTGTGGGCGTGGCATGTCATTACCTACATAGAGACAAAATTTGGTGGCTGTAGCCCAAAAAATGTGAAAACTATAGGCGTTTCCAATTTCAAGGAGCACGGTGGATGGGGGCGGATGGAGTGGGCGTGGCATCTACAATTTTGATGCAGTTTTTTAATATACTATAATACTTTCAGTATCAAAGTATAATGACTGACTATCAAATAAAGAACACTTAGGTCATCCAACTTCCAAATGAAGTTAATTGAAAGAAAACTGTTAATTATTTTAAATTTAAGTTATGTTAAAGAAAATATGCAAGTTGTTAAAAAAAAATACTTTTATATTGAAATCAATCACTACTATTTGTATAAGAATGTTCCTAAAAGTGTATACAAGAAAACTTTTTTAAAAAACATTCTTTGATTAAGGAGTATATAATTGTGGGGCCAACCAAGTCTTGTGGACATGAGCCATGAACATTTATGTCAAGCTCTTTTTCGCAAACACTTTGCACTAATAGACCAACACTTTAGACCAAGAAGACAAGTAAGTGAGGGGAAAAGAGCTCAAATGCTTAGCATACCACATAGCTTAAAGGGAAATTTAATTAATTTGCTAGCTTGTCTCTTTCCTCCATTTGTCCCTTCTGCGAGTTGCTTTCGCGTTGCGTTCGCATCCTGTGTAGAGTCCGCTTAATGCGCGGACAAGTCATAAACTCAAAAGTTACCAAGTTACGAGCATTTTTCACCAGCTGCAACTTCATTATGTGACTGATGATGTACAGCAGAAGCAGCAGCAGCAGCAGAAAGTAAGTAATCATATTTTACATTTTATTTTTTCGCCTGCTTGCTTTGTTTTCGTCAACAACAAAAAAAAAAGGGGGAAATTATGTCGCTGCTTGAAAAGTTGGAGCGTAACTGCATAATGGCAAGAGAACAGCAAAAATTGGCATATAAAAAGTTTTTAATGAATGGAATTAGTGTCTGGGCTGCACTGACTTTCGTTAAATCGTTCGGGCAGCGCCTCCAAAGTCCAGCATCCAGCATCTTCTCCATCTCCAGCATCAGTACAAAAGCCATCAGTTGGCCAAGTCAACGAATTTGGCATGGCAGAGATGTCTGATGTTTCCGCTTCTGTTTCTGGGCTAACAAAATTAGCGCTTATTAGTTCCACTTGGGCAAACTTGTGCTGTGTTTTTCATTTTCGACTTGTACTTCAGATAATTTCCCTCGAGTGCGCCGCTGAGAGATCTCTAATTGTTTTAAACGAACTTCCATGAAAGTTGATGTACCGCAAAATGCTTGCATCGCCGCTCACAAATTAATATGTTCTTTAATGAGTATTGTTGCACAACTTTTCCGGTCATGACTCTAAAGTGGGCAGCACAAAACACACAAAAGGGAGCTCTTTTCTTTTACACTTGAAAGTAAGCTGTGTTATAAACAAGTTTTTGAGGTTTTTGTTAAGGCAGTCTTCATTTTTTTTTCTGGTGCAAACTTTGTTTTTACAGAAATTTTTTGAGCCTAACGTAATCTGATTTCCTTATGTTTTTGACCTACCATACAGAAGCAAAATAAAACAGCTTGATGAAGAGGTTGTCACATACAAAAAAAAATAGAATTTCTTTTCATACTATAAAACACTTTAAGCTTTGGCGACCTGATTTTACTTAAGGTTTTGTAAATGAGCAGTGAAAATATTAAATACTGAGCCTAATATAAGTTATTCATAGTGTTTCGTAAGTCCTATGTTAAGCCTAAAAGTATGCAGCAGAACATGAGTTCTAAACTGACTCCTGTTAACTACAAACTGCTACGAGAAAGATTCCTTAAAAGCCGTCTAAAGCCTTATAAATCAGCTTCTTTAAAATTGTTGTTAAAATAGGGATTTGGAGTTAAGAAAAAAATTAATTTTGCAGAACATTTTATAATAATTACTTATTTATTAGCAATAGTTATTTATATAAAAACTTTAAGGACACGTAGCTTTTATTTTTTGATTTGTAATCATTGCCTTAATTAATTGTTTATTTTCTGGCTTATCATAACATTTTATTTTTAACTGTCATTTAAAGAGGGTTATACTTATTAATAGGAATGTGTGTGTTTGCTTATGCTACAAGTGTATTTGAACGTATATAGTATTTAATCCAGCTAACTCGACACATAATCAGGAAACGACTGCATTGCACCAAATATCAATTTATACACTTAATTAAGCGCGTATGTGACTGCGCCATTTTATGAGCAGATAAAGTGATGCCAAAGAGGGTTTCCAGCACACACATATACATACATGTATGTATACACAAACACATACATACATTGGCTGTGTAAGCACGTGAAGCTCAAAGTCAATTGCAATTTGATGAGCTGTTGGAAATGAAGTGTGTAACCAAAGCAAAGAGCGAGAAAGGGGAAGACAGAGAAGACAGAACAGGCTCTTCACATCACAAGCCATTACGCTGATTGGCTTTTAATGTTTATCAATACATAACGCAGTCAGTTGAAATTGCACTTCACTTATGCTTATAAATGCCGTATAAGGCCGCATGTTAATGACTCTGACTAAAAGGCCTCGTTTAAGTTTAGTTTGATACTTGGTTGGGTTGTCTGCTTAAAAATGTATGTCCTGTACTTAAGTTTGGCTTCTTTTTGCGTGTGTGTGTGGCACATACATTTCCATTAGCACATGCTAATATTAAGCCAGCTATTATTCACATACAAGAATCCTAAGTTGCAGGCAGACAGACAAAGAGTCCAAGCTGGCCCAGTGCTAGGCCCCACTGTTTTCTGCCTGCCGTCTCGACCTGCATGTTTTTCAGTCTTATGTGCATAATTTATCTGTCAGGGAAAGTAGCAAATGCACTAAATGAATGACAAAAAAATAAATAAAACTA